>OX589613.1:10618878-11218878 GCA_951329385.1 Polia nebulosa | reverse complement strand
CAACCAACACTCAGTTAAAATGATTAGATCAGGTTCAAAAGACAGTCTAGATAACTGAGCCAATAAGCCGTCTAAATTTTTGTATATGCTGCGAATGTTTTGTGAGAATATATTCAGGGACGTAGGACAGTTCTTTATAAGCGTATTGCATGCATCGGTGTCACAGGTATAGGCTGAGGCTACGCTTATATTATCTAGTTCAGTAGAAATGACGTTGGTTGAGTCAATCACTGAAGAAAACTATTATCAATTGTCGCGATTTTATGTTGTTTAGGTATACAATAATATAAACATTAAAGCATTTGAAAGGTTTTACGGGTGAACTATGACTGTAGGAATGACCAGAAGAACTACAACATAGAGAATGTACGGATGTGTGTATGTAAAAAATAATTCTTATAGAGCAGTCTGGGTGTAATTTTTGTTTTGATGGTTTCGTGTGAGGTAATGAGTAGTGATTTATAACTAGTTTTATAAATATGTCTAACAAGAACAAAAATAATACAATGAACGCAGTATTCTCATAAAATGAAGCTAGTCACTTATTCTGTTGAAGTCTATTAATGTCAGCTTCGCTGTCAATAGCAATTTGCTTACTTCCTTCAATTTGTCTGAGAAATATCTTACCAAATGATGTCCAGCAGAACTTAAAGCCATTATCTTTGGCAAAATTGCGCGCGAGATAGTATAGGCGCTGACTTTTTGGGGTTAATCTCTCAGACAGGTATACTGGTTTTGCTGGGCCTTCTAGTTTTAGATGGGCTGTATTCAACTTGTCTCCTTTGTTTTTAATATTAAACTGCCTTGCTCCCTTTATTATAGCTGCCTTGGTAGAAACGCCAAGAAAATCTACAACTATTAATGATGCTGATGAGTGATCCTTCTTGTTTACGCGAAAAACGTCTTTGATGTCTAGAAGCTGAATCGGTGTGTTCAGAGCATTCGCCGTCGCCATCACGATCTCACACAAGTCCTCTTTGCTTTCATCTTTTTTTTTCGGTATATTTTTTATTTCGACTTTAGTGGAACATACCTGTCGCTCCAGACTTTCTACCGTCTCTTCCAGGCGTTGAATAAGGCCACGATCAGCTTTACGCTCCATTTCCAGCTGTTCTACTTTAACCAGCATATCGTCATATTGTTTAGACACGAAAATTGTGTTTTTTTTTTATTTCCTCATTTTGGGCAATAACGGCAGATATCGATGCCTGTAAGGCCGCAAACTTAGACTCGGATTGCGCAACAGCCGCGGATAATAATAAGCGGATCTCTTCCATACAGGTTGGGTCCTCTTCCCGTTTACGTTTAGGCCGAGTGGTGATATTTTCCTTGTCGACAGTGGAAAGATTTGGCGTAGATCCCGATTGAGATATCGCTCGAAAACAGATGCTAGTTCCTTCTTTATCATCTTTAGCAGGCGTGCCAGGTGGTGTACGCCTCAGTGACATGGTGAGTTATATGTAGAATCAAAACAAACAGCGCCGAAAACTGTTACTTTTTGGCGGTACTTATATTTTTTTTTTTTTCCGGTTGTTACCAAATATCTGGTTATATTATGAATATTTTGCACAAATCCGCACAATATAGATATAGTCACTTTAAATAATGTTAACCACTGATAGTCTAGCAACAGTACTGCCAAAAATCTATCACAACAATTACTTTTGCAGCGAAACTCGAATTAAAAATCGGGACACAAATCAATAAGTTGTTGACCGCACGGTAGTCGAGAGAGAAGTGAAGCATGCAAATCAAATGAAAGGGCAATTTGTGAGGTCTTGGGAAAAGACTATGATTTTCTTGAAAAATGTTATTCAATTCTATGAGATCTGCTCAGCAGCATTTATAATAACACCAATTATTTCCGTTTATATAATCACATCACCCATCATCTTAAAACAAGATATTATACCAATTAAATTTAAAATTTAAAAAACCCCCAACGCTTAAAAGAAAGTCGAAAATTTAAAAAACACAAAAGAGCTGTTGACCTGAAAACTGCTGAACTGATTTTGATAAAACATGCTTAAGAGGCCTCTTACAGTCCACTAGCGCCGCCAATCGAAAAAATGTCATAACTCGTAAATAGAATCAAAAATACAAAATATGTTCTATTATTAGTGTGGAAAAGGCAATAACGTAATTGTATAACACCTTATCAACACTTGAAATATAGCTGTTTAGCTAAATCGTGCATTCAAAACATAAACGGCCGTTTTTGTTACAAATGCACGATTTAGCTAAACAGCTATATTTCAAGTGTTGACAATGTGTTATAAAATTACGTTATTGCCTTTTCTACACTAATAATAGACCACATTTTGTATTTTTGATTCTATTTACGAGTTATGACATTTTTTCGATTGGCGGCGCTAGTGGACTGTAAAAGGCCCCTTAAGAACCATCGCTAGAAAACCTGCTTTCAAATTAAAAAAAACCGCATTTAAATCGGGTCACCCGTTTCATAGCTACGGTGCCACAGACAGACTGATAGACAGGTAGACAGACACAAACACATAGCGGTCAAACTTATAACACCCTCATTTTGCGTTAATAACATAAAATAACAAAACTAAACCGCGCTGTCATTCCCACCGCAACCGTCAAAGTCAACGCCAACTTAACTACAGTTAATACGTTTAGCCGTCGGCGTCGGCTTTTGTTTAATCTCAAAGTTAACCGATACGTCTTGTTAGTGACGTTATTAATGAAGCCTTTGTCGGACGCTGGGTTAACTCGGATACGAATACTTTGTGGGGTATTAAGTGGTTTGGGATTTCTTGAAAATGTATGGTTTCCTGATTGTAAGTAGCATTATGATTCGCTGTACGTGTTGTGGTCCGATGATGGCACGGGCTTGGCGGAATCAAATTATGCAATTCCGTCGCACACTCCCCAAAATGTAACCGATAGAAAACCGACAGGCTAGCATCTCGGCGTTTATGCTCAAGACTGTACGGAACCCTTGCGCGAGTTCGACTCTCACTTGGCTGGATTTTTTCCTGAATTATTTTGTTATGGCATCCAAGATAGTTTGATCGTTTCGCCGGGATACGTCGAGCTTCATTGACTCGACGTTTTTCTGGTAGTCACCACTGTTGATTCTGGCTTTCAGGAGTTACAGCGGCTGGGAATAATGTCACGAGCCTATCCCAAAAAAGTCAAAAATATGTTTGTATGTATGCAATAGCTACGTTCATGCTCGAGGGTCACCAGTTTGGAGGTATGCGGAACAGGGTGTAAAGTCCCGCAAGCCTCCATTGAAAAGGGAGGATCTTCCGGCCAGACGGGTGTTGTGTCTGGTCCGGGCAACTGCCCAATGGTTGATTTCGGACATGTTCAATTCGCACGGAGAACTCTGCTTGCACGATGTAGCATTTGTGGTTTTTAGTTCTTTTGTGGCATCATAGTTATCGCTACAAGTGCGAATCGGATTCACGCGCCTAGGTTTCGGGTAGGGTGAAGGGAATATCCCCTACCAACCTATGGGAAATATAACTAACCTATGGGAAATATCCCATAGGTTTTGATTCTCTTGCGAATGTCAAAATATGCGGCATTATCAGCTGTTTCGTTTGATTGATATTTTCACAGTTCCTAAAGACTGCAAATTAAATACCTACTGTATTTGATTTTAATTTAAAAGGGTCTTTACAGACGGACGGAGAGCCAAGTAACCCTAAAAAAATAAGCAATAGAAAAAAGACAGGAAGACAAATAAGAGGTAATTATAGATATAGTATTCGGCAAACTTAAGGGCCTACTACCCGCCAAGTTGCGCCCTCATTGAATAAAAAATCGTAGCTTAGCATCATCATCATCAGCCTTTTAATGTCCCCACTGTTGGGCCACAGGCCTCCTCTCTGTGAGAGGGTGTGGGCCATAATCCATCACGCGGGCCCAATGCGGATTAGTGGATGTCACATCATGTCTTCGAATTTTTGGTTCTAGGACATGCTGGTTTCCTCACGACGTTTTCCTTCACCGTTTTGAGAGTAATTATTAATTATATAATTTACACAAAGCTTAGCATAGAAAATTAATATTAAAGAATCTTACGTTGCGTTTGTTACAAAGAGGCAAACCAAAAACGGCCGTTTTTGACACTTTTGTTTATTACTTTGGATGCGAAACATTTTGAATCCTGATCTAACCACGTATTTATATACTTTTTTCTCTTTGTGATAAACGCAACGTAGGATTTTTTAATATTTATTTTCTATGCTATGCTACGATTTTTTATTCAATGAGGGCGCCACTTGGCGGGTAGTAGAGCCTTAATGGCGTGTCCGAAGTTAGCAGGGAGCGCAACTGCGCGCAGGTACAGTCAAGTTGACAATAATTTAGGCCATTAAATGATTTTTATAACTGTGTGGAAGCTGTATGAATATTTTTTAGGGGTGTATGGTAGGTACCAAATAGGTGGTTCGTTTAGATGCCAATGTATACGTTACTATAATAAACTTCCTAGCCAAATTCAAGAACTAAGCTTAAATAAATTTAAATCATTTATTAAACGTAAGCTATGCCAGAAAGCTTTTTACACAATTAATGACTTTCTTGAGGACAAAAAGGCGTGGGATTGAGCTGCTTCAATGATATACATGAGCCATTGTTTTCATATGTACTACTTACTGATGAAATTTTTTTATATATATTTTTTTAATATTCGTTTTTGACATGAATACTTGTATAGTATTATGTATATTATATTTTTAATATTTTTTTTTTGATTGACATATTATTATTACTATTTTGTTTGACACGAATATTTACTTTGTAAAGTATTATATTTTAAATTTTTATTGATTACTTAATTATTGTAAATGTGAGGACTATGTGGGTTATTATTATTACATATTTTATCCTCTTTTTTACAGTAATGTTTAACGTTGTCTGACAGTTTGAGTACTTTTGCGGCCTACCCACATGTCTTTTCTTTGGTATTGTTCGCCAAGTCATTGAGCTCCTTAGTGGTTTTTAAGTTGAGCTATTCGACTATTAACAAATGCTTGCACTGACTGGACAGGTCCACTCAAATATGTTTGGTTCTTTCTTCAAAAGACCACTACAGACACTAAGCTGCATGGTCCTCATATAGAATAATGTGAATGCGAGAACTATGTATGTCGTTATATTCATGTAGATTTTATGATTGTCTGGCAGTTTGAGTATTTTTGCGACCTACTCAAATGCCCTGTCTGGACAGGTCCACTCGAATTTGTGTGTTGCTTTCTTCAAAAAGCTCATCCCAGACATAAACGTACATGGTTCTCATATGATTTAACCAGTACACATTGTATGGATTTCAACATTTTAAAAGAGACTTTGACCTCTGAGTTTGTTTCGGTGTTTCTTCTCAGGGTAGTCAGCTAGGAAACACCGGCCTCATCTAGCTGACAAAAAACATTGACGTGTAAAAGTGTTGCTTGTAACCTATTTACACATATTTGTACATCCTTCAGATAGGCACCTGCAGCAACTCATATGGCGTGATGATGTTACTAGTACTCTCAAAACATACCAATTAAACACGGTCACATATGGTACGGCTAGTGCACCATTTCTCGCGACCAGGTGCATAAAACAGATAGGTCTGGAATGCCAGGATCAAAGGGTCGCAAAAGTCATTCTTCATGACTTTTACGTCGACGATTTGTTGACCGGCGAAGACGTGTATGAGGAAGCTCTCATGTTGCGTCATAAGGTGACTGATGCTCTTGCTTCTGCTTGCATGCCGTTAAGGAAGTGGAAATCGAACGAGCCCACTTTAATCTCAGAACCATCTGACGAGTCTTGTTTCGAGTTCCACAAGGAAGGTGATGTCTGTAGCAAAACACTGGGTCTTAGTTGGCGAACTGATACAGATAATCTCTTTTTCCCTATAAAAAATCCCGACTGCATAGAAAATACTAAGCGTGGTATGTTAGCAGTAATTGCGCGAATCTACGATCCTTTAGGGTTGTTAGCACCGTGTGTTGTGAGCATGAAGATGTTGCTTCAAAAACTTTGGCTAGATAATTTAAAATGGGATGGTCAGTTATTACCTGACGTTGCAACAAAATGGGCGAACATAATTAAAACATTACCTTGCATTCACAATTTACGGGTACCACGTCGCGTGCTCTGTGACGTATACAAACAGTTCGAATATCACATTTTTACCGACGCTTCCGAGCAAGCATATGGCGCTTGTTTGTATGTTCGTAGCACCAATGAGCAGGGTGACGTCGACGTGCGATTATTTACAGCCAAAAGTCGCGTTGCTCCTTTAAAACCATTAACTATACCGCGACTGGAGTTCTGTGCTGCTGTGCTTGGCGTACGCCTATATCAAAAGGTTGCTAGTTCCCTTCGTATTAAACCGTCTAGTATTGTTTTTTGGACTGACTCCATGATAGTGTTGGGTTGGCTAAAAATGTTGCCAATAAAATTAAACACTTTCGTACGTAATCGTGTTGCCGAAGTGTTAGAAAACTCCGGTAATTACACCTGGAGACATGTGTCGACCCACGACAATCCAGCTGATTTAATAACGCGCGGAGTAGAACCCACCGCTATCCAATCACTGGACTTGTGGTGGTTTGGTCCATGTTTCTTAAAACACAACAGTACTACATGGCCACCCACAACTATAAATACAGAAACCTTACCAGACATAAAATCTAATATTTTAGTTAATTTAGCCCAAGATCATCATGCCCCTGAAGATTTATTAAAAGGAATAATCGAGTTTAATCGATTTTCCAATTTTATTCGATTACAGCGCTGCATTTGTTATGTTTTTCGTTTCATTAACACTTGCAAAAAACGTTCAACAAAAAACACGTCATATTTTAGTACTCAAGAATTACAAGATGCGCTAAACTTCATTATTATTCAGTCGCAAAAGGAATCCTTTCCTGAATATAATTTATTATTAAATAACAAAAAATTACCACACAAAAACAGGTTATTAAATTTAAATGTGTTTCTCGATAACAACAAAATTATTCGTATAGGGGGTAGGTTGCACAACTCTGAATATTCATACACAAAGAAACACCCCATATTATTACAGTCCACTAATCATTTTGTTAAACTTTTATTTAAATTTGAGCATATTAGGTTGATGCATGCAGGTCCTCAATTATTATTAAGTACACTTAGAGAGACCTACTGGCCACTCGGCGGTCGCAATTTGGCCAGAGCCTGTTATCGTCAGTGCGTACGCTGTCGGCGACTTAAACCACAGACTGTCACTCCTCAAATGGGTAACCTCCCACTGAACAGACTCTCGCCAGCTGACTTTCCCTTTCAAAACGTAGGGGTTGACTACGCAGGGCCTATAACCGCGGCTAGTCGTCAGGGTCGTGGATGTAGATTGGTGAAGGTATACATAGTTATTTTCGTGTGCTTCACCACCAAGGCCATTCATTTAGAGTTGGTTGGCGACTTAACAAGCAATAATTATTTACAGGCTTTACGTAGATTTATGTCTCGGAGAGGAAAGCCTCTCAACATTTATTCCGACAACGGAACTTCATTTGTAGGAGCCTACAATGAGATATCTGAGTTTTTGAAACGCAACTGTGACTCCTTATCTGATAGTGTAGCTCAAGATGGTATAAACTTCCACTTCATACCTGCTTACGCTCCACACTTTGGTGGTCTTTGGGAGGCGGGTGTCAAATCGACCAAATTTCATTTATTCAAAGTGTTGGGAAATTGTAGTTTAACGTACGAGGAGCTTAACTCCGTCTTAGTACAAATTGAAGGTGTATTAAATTCTCGACCGCTCACACCGCTATCGTCGAACCCAGAAGACCTGTTGCCTCTCACTCCTGGTCATTTCCTAATCGGACGACCTCTCACATCTCTGCCTGTTAAGGATATCCGGGACCACTCCACTCCTCACTTGACGCGCCATCAACGCATTGAGCAGCTGCGGCAGCATTTTTGGGCAAGATGGAGCAAGGAGTATGTTTCGGAGCTTCAGCAACGTGTGAAATGGCGGACTGGCAACGACAGTCTGAACCTGGAGTCCCTCGTTGTCATCAAGGAGGACAACCAGCCACCCATGAAGTGGAAGTTGGGCCGCGTTGTTGCTCTTCATCCTGGCACAGACGGCATAAGCCGAGTCGCCGATATCAGGACTTCAACCGGAACTGTCAGAAGAGCATTCTCCAAGATCTGTCCGTTGTTGGAAAACAGCTGTTGAAAGGCAAGCTTTCAACGGCCGGCGGCATTCATGGTCCATACGAATCGGATATTATATTATCTACAACTAGCAAAGTGGAAAAAGCTTAATATTGGATATTTTGGAAAATACCAGAGTGAAGAGGTGACGAACACGTTTTGGAAAAAAAGTGAAGTGAACATCGAGTGAAATAAAACTATAAGTGTTTAAGCCAAAACATTATAATATTAATTAAATTCACCCAACACTCATTAATATTTAATCAGGTAATATAAAAATATAGGTATTAAGTAGCGATTATAAGAACATAAATAAGGTTAGTAACACATTTTATACATTAATTACAAATTATTTACATGTTTATATACAATTATATTTACAAGGAATTATTTACAGAGTATTAGGTTTAATTATATTTGTAAAATATAGTTAACAGGTGCTTAAAATACAGTACAGTAGTGTTAACCTACATTAGTTAGCTATTTATTTTTTTTATTTACAAATATTATTAGTTTAGCCTTTACAATCATTGATTGCTGCTTTGTAAACCTTTTAAAACATAGATAAATAATTATTTTGTTGTTACATTATTCTAACAGAATAGTAAACCTTACCTACCAACATACTTAACTACGGTAGTTCATTATAATTTGCAGTGGTCAAAGGTTAAAATTGTAAAATAAATCAATAACTTAGGCCAATTGTTGCTTAGTCTAATTTAACGTAGTCTATTCATTGCGATAGGTATTTTTGTTATACATAGTTTCTTAATTTAATATTTTTATTGTATAATTTCAGGTCTACGACACCCTCCTTTCAAAATGACTGATATTAAAGATCTTAAAAGGAAGCGAAGCAGTTATAGGGGAAGATTGACTGTCTTTGAGACCTATTTAAATAAATTTCCAGAATCTACGGTAAACCCGTCTCAGGTAATGGAGTTGCAGTTGCGAGTCAACAAACTAGATAATCTGTATGACGAATTTAACGAAGTTCAATCAAAGTTAGAATGCATGTGTGACACCGACTCTGAGGTTCTCGAACGAACTGTAATAGAATCTCAATATTATAGTTTGATGGCTCAAGCAAAGGTTTTATTAAATAAACTCTCAAAATCTGAGCAAGACGAAATAAAGTCCACCACTAGCAGTAAGCGTCAGTTTGTCAAGTTGCCCACCATACAGTTACCTAAATTTACAGGCTCATATGATAACTGGCTCGAATTTAGAGATACATTTACTAGTCTCGTCCACGGCAATGACGACATAGACGAGGTGAACAAATTCCATTATTTGAGGTCATCATTAACAGAATCTGCTGCTATTGTGAATTACAATAGCAGCAATCAATCGAGTTTTCGGCTCAAAACTACAACATGGCATGGGAACTTCTTTGTGAGCGATTCGATAACGAGCGAATATTGATTGACAATCATGTTACAGCGTTATTCAATATCGGATCAATCACCAAGGAGTCCTCATCTGCATTAAAAGGCATCGTAGACAATATTAGCAAAAATATCAGAGCATTGAAAACATTAGGTGAACCTGTGAATAATTGGGACACACTACTCATTTACATTATCAGACAAAAACTAGACACCAAAACATTTCGAGAATGGGAAGAACATAAAGGGCGTATTGATAAATCGAAACGAATCACTTTTGATCAAATTATGGAGTTTATACGTAATCGCGCTGAATTAATAGAAACACTGGAAAAGTCACGTCATTCCACAAGTAACGTAAAACAGAACACCAAAATAAAATCCTTTGTTACGACCGAAAACACCAGTAGTTCCTCATCACAAAATTGTCCAAAGTGTAAAGGCGATCATAACCTTAATTCATGCCCACAGTTTCTATCACTAAACGTCAGCGATAGAATGTCATTACTACCTAGTTATAAAGTATGTTATAATTGTTTGCGTCACGGTCACTATCCCAATAATTGTAAGAAATCAGGGTGCAAAATATGTAAGCGCAAACACCACACGCTTATTCATAACGCAGATTTCAAACAAAAACCCGTTTCAAGCAAATCATCTGTTACGACCGATAAGACTAACAGTGAGTCATCCTCCACTATCAACACAAACAATCACGTTGCGCTCTCAGCTAATATCTCCGCACATTCGCATACGACTAGCGCAAGTAACATTCTGTTGTCAACCGCATTAATTAGGTGCTACGATGTAAATAATAAAGAACACATCGCTAGAGCGTTGCTTGATTCGGGAAGTTCCGCTTGTTTAATGACGGAGAATTTAAACAATAAGTTACAGTTGCCTTACTTAAACACAGATAAATCTATACAAGGTATAAACAACTCTCTGTCTCATGTGAATAAAATGTGTCGTGTGCACATTCAGTCGTTATCTGAATCGTACTCAAGTGATATTATATGTTTTGTCTTACCCACAATTACTGATAATGTTCCCGCTAGACAGGTACATGTAAATATACCCACAAATATTCACTTAGCTGATCCATATTTTCACATGCCGGCTTCTATAGATATCATTATAGGGGCTGACGTATTCTGGAGTTTATTAGGATCTGATAAGATTTCATTAGGTGATGGGAAACCAACACTTCATCAAACTAGATTAGGTTGGCTAGTTTGTGGCCCAATTAACGGCGGCTATAATTATAATTCTTCTCAACTTTCTTCTATTAAATGTAATTTTGTAAACAATTATTACGAAAGTTCTTCCAGTCCTAATGATGTAGATGACATCCGAAACCAATTGACGCGTTTCTGGCAGCTCGAGGAAGTAAGCCATGATGCATCGACGTATTCAGCTGAAGAGAACATGTGTGAAGAACACTTTATAAAAAACACGATGCGTTTATCCGATGGCCGTTTTAGCGTTAAGATTCCGTTGAAGGAAACTTTGGACAGTTTAGGCGATTCATATCATCGTGCACAACGATGTTTTCTGTCAATAGAGCGCAGAAACCTTAGCCAACCTCCACTTGATAAAATGTACGAAGACTTTATGACTGAGTACATTTATTTAGGCCATATGTCGGAGTGTCATCGTAATGAAGATCTGCGGTCATATTTTATTCCACATTACGGAATCCTGCGCGAAAGTAGTAGCACAACAAAATTACGCGTTGTATTTAATGCTAGTGCACCCACTACCTCTGGACTTTCTTTAAATTCAATACAGATGGTGGGGCCTACCGTTCAGGACGATTTGACTGCAATCCTTCTTAGATTTAGGACTCATAAGTACGTCCTCTCTGCTGACGTAGAGAAAATGTACAGGCAGGTGTCTGTACATCCTTCAGATAGGCACCTGCAGCAAATCATATGGCGTGATGATGTTACTAGTACTCTCAAAACATACCAATTAAACACGGTCACATACGGTACGGCTAGTGCACCATTTCTCGCGACCAGGTGCATAAAACAGATAGGTCTGGAATGCCAGGATCAAAGGGTCGCTCAAGTCATTCTTCATGACTTTTACGTCGACGATTTGTTGACCGGCGAAGACGTGTATGAGGAAGCTCTCATGTTGCGTCATAAGGTGACTGATGCTCTTGCTTCTGCTTGCATGCCGTTAAGGAAGTGGAAATCGAACGAGCCCACTTTAATCTCAGAACCATCTGACGAGTCTTGTTTCGAGTTCCACAAGGAAGGTGATGTCTGTAGCAAAACACTGGGTCTTAGTTGGCGAACTGATACAGATAATCTCTTTTTCCCTATAAAAATTCCCGACTGCATAGAAAATACTAAGCGTGGTATGTTAGCAGTAATTGCGCGAATCTACGATCCTTTAGGGTTGTTAGCACCGTGTGTTGTGAGCATGAAGATGTTGCTTCAAAAACTTTGGCTAGATAATTTAAAATGGGATGATCAGTTATTACCTGACGTTGCAACAAAATGGGCGAACATAATTAAAACATTACCTTGCATTCACAATTTACGGGTACCACGTCGCGTGCTCTGTGACGTATACAAACAGTTCGAATATCACATTTTTACCGACGCTTCCGAGCAAGCATATGGCGCTTGTTTGTATGTTCGTAGCACCAATGAGCAGGGTGACGTCGACGTGCGATTATTTACAGCCAAAAGTCGCGTTGCTCCTTTAAAACCATTAACTATACCGCGACTGGAGCTCTGTGCTGCTGTGCTTGGCGTACGCCTATATCAAAAGGTTGCTAGTTCCCTTCGTATTAAACCGTCTAGTATTGTTTTTTGGACTGACTCCATGATAGTGTTGGGTTGGCTAAAAATGTTGCCAATAAAATTAAACACTTTCGTACGTAATCGTGTTGCCGAAGTGTTAGAAAACTCCGGTAATTACACCTGGAGACATGTGTCGACCCACGACAATCCAGCTGATTTAATAACGCGCGGAGTAGAACCCACCGCTATCCAATCACTGGACTTGTGGTGGTTTGGTCCATGTTTCTTAAAACACAACAGTACTACATGGCCACCCACAACTATAAATACAGAAACCTTACCAGACATAAAATCTAATATTTTAGTTAATTTAGCCCAAGATCATCATGCCCCTGAAGATTTATTAAAAGGAATAATCGAGTTTAATCGATTTTCCAATTTTATTCGATTACAGCGCTGCATTTGTTATGTTTTTCGTTTCATTAACACTTGCAAAAAACGTTCAACAAAAAACACGTCATATTTTAGTACTCAAGAATTACAAGATGCGCTAAACTTCATTATTATTCAGTCGCAAAAGGAATCCTTTCCTGAATATAATTTATTATTAAATAACAAAAATTACCACACAAAAACAGGTTGTTAAATTTAAATGTGTTTCTCGATAACAACAAAATTATTCGTATAGGGGGTAGGTTGCACAACTCTGAATATTCATACACAAAGAAACACCCCATATTATTACAGTCCACTAATCATTTTGTTAAACTTTTATTTAAATTTGAGCATATTAGGTTAATGCATGCAGGTCCTCAATTATTATTAAGTACACTTAGAGAGACCTACTGGCCACTCGGCGGTCGCAATTTGGCCAGAGCCTGTTATCGTCAGAGCGTACGCTGTCGGCGACTTAAACCACAGACTGTCACTCCTCAAATGGGTAACCTCCCACGGAACAGACTCTCGCCAGCTGACTTTCCCTTTCAAAACGTAGGGGTTGACTACGCAGGCCCTATAACCGCGGCTAGTCGTCAGGGTCGTGGATGTAGATTGGTGAAGGTATACATAGTTATTTTCGTGTGCTTCACCACCAAGGCCATTCATTTAGAGTTGGTTGGCGACTTGACAAGCAATAAATATTTACAGGCTTTACGTAGATTTATGTCTCGGAGAGGAAAGCCTCTCAACATTTATTCCGACAACGGAACTTCATTTGTAGGAGCCTACAATGAGATATCTGAGTTTTTGAAACGCAACTGTGACTCCTTATCTGATAGTGTAGCTCAAGATGGTATAAACTTCCACTTCATACCTGCTTACGCTCCACACTTTGGTGGTCTTTGGGAGGCGGGTGTCAAATCGACCAAATTTCATTTATTGAGAGTGTTGGGAAATTGTAGTTTAACCTACGAGGAGCTTAACTCCGTCTTAGTACAAATTGAAGGTGTATTAAATTCTCGACCGCTCACACCGCTATCGTCGAACCCAGAAGACCTGTTGCCTCTCACTCCTGGTCATTTTCTAATCGGACGACCTCTCACATCTCTGCCTGTTAAGGATATCCGGGACCACTCCACTCCTCACTTGACGCGCCATCAACGCATTGAGCAGCTGCGGCAGCATTTTTGGGCAAGATGGAGCAAGGAGTATGTTTCGGAGCTTCAGCAACGTGTGAAATGGCGGACTGGCAACGACAGTCTGAACCTGGAGTCCCTCGTTGTCATCAAGGAGGACAACCAGCCACCCATGAAGTGGAAGTTGGGCCGCGTTGTTGCTCTTCATCCTGGCACAGACGGCATAAGCCGAGTCGCCGATATCAGGACTTCAACCGGAACTGTCAGAAGAGCATTCTCCAAGATCTGTCCGTTGTTGGAAAACAGCTGTTGAAAGGCAAGCTTTCAACGGCCGGCGGCATGTTGAAGCGTTGCTCCACTTTATAACATTATAAATTTAAGTTAGCCAATAATTGTTAGATAATAAGTTTTAGCTATATGAATTTCATCAGGCGTTGATTTACTATTACGTACCGACCTCCGTTTTTTGTGAAGGTGATGACTGGCAAATTAAAAACTGTTACACTGCAAGCTACGATCCTGATATTTTAATTTCTAAAATTCCTGCAAAGTCCCTACAATTTTATTCATGGTCAAACATCATGTATCATGTATCATGGTACCTACTTGTTTTTCAGTTTGGCTGGTATACTCACACGTCATTAAGTTTGACGAATCCTATACAGTTTCAGGCCCCTGCGTCGCCACCAACAATAGGTTTTTAATTGTGTCTGCTAATGAGGGACTTGACGCGTTGAGCTTAATAGCTACCAATAAATCACGACTTTTCATGAGTGTAAAGCTTCTTTGTCGTGGCTTAATTGATGAGTGATTGCATCCACGTGTAAAGACATAATGATTCAAAGAATAAAATGACAGAATAAAATTTAGGATTGTAAGATTTACATAGTAAAGGAACTTTATGAGTGTCAACAAGACCATGCTTAGAATATGTTTGGTTCAAAGTGATATATATATTTTTTTTTTTTGGGTCAGCCTCTGAGGCTGTCGTCTGCTTAACCGGGCTTGCCTGTGTAGGCCTTAATATATTAAAGCCTCCAGCCAGGACTTATTAAAACTTACAAACTAAGTGACCACGCTAAGGGCACTCCCTGCGGGGTACGGGCCTCGGCTTTTTTTTTTGGTGGGTGGGAAATCATCTTATGACTCTTTCCGCTCTGGGGTGGAGCGGAAGGGCGTGTCAGACTCTTACTGACTAAAACCCACCCCTGTTCCTCCCTGCCCTACGCGCCCGGGGGCGAGGTAACTCTTTCGAATTTATCCTCCACCCCCGGGCAGGCACTGGCCGTGGCAGGCCCCGTCCTTTGCTGACAACTCTTTGAGGCGCGCGTGGAACACTACGCGCCGTCGACTCTCGGGCCTGGTGCTGATCGGACGGCGAGTTACCCGCTACTCGCCGTCCGCAGGCCCGGGTCTACGGTGGCCGGAGATCGTCTCGCAGCCCCTGGCGTCTCCTGCGACGGCTGCTGCTGGTGGCGCTAGGGCGACTCTGTCTCTGTTGAGTCTCCCTAACGTGTGCCGCCTCCCTCTTCGCGAGCATTACTGCTTCGCAGAAGGTGGAGACGGCCCCCCATTCCCTCTCACTCCGTACCATGGCCTGAACCAGGGCACGGCGCGAGAGGTCGCTGCCGCCTATCGCATCCACGAGGACACGGCGGTGTTCTGCCCAGGCGGGGCAAACCTCCACCGTATGCTCCACCGTGTCCACTGGGCGATCCTCGCAGACGGGCCTCGGCTTAGGGCGTCACTGGGAACTGGGAACCAGATCCAGCAAAGGAAGGCTGGATCTGGTTTCCATTAATTGGGGAGTTTACTGGCTCAGCGGCACGTGCTGGCGAGAGACGGGGAGGACAATGACTTAGATTTCGCGACAAGCCTCGCCGGCGAGGTCGGAAAATCGGCGGTCTGTAATGTTTTTTGATGGTGCTAGTCTCCCTACGGCTCTCTTGGAGCAGGGTTGTAGCGTCATCAGGGACTAAGAGGGTATGCCGGGGGCGGCGAATCCTAGAAATTTGGGAGGGAACGTATCGAGTAGCCGATGCGATGAGGGGGTTACGATGCTTAGCAGCAGTTTCAAGGAAGCGCTTGGTGGAGCGTTTCATGAACTGCTGCAAGGTGGGGATTTTGAGGTCAACATGCAGCTCCTCATTCCTCAAAAAGCAGGGGGCATCCACCACCTTGCGGAGAAAGCGGTGCTGCAATGTCGACATCTTGTGGAGGAGACGGGGCTTGGCATGTGCGAACACTGGGCAAGCATAGGTCATGATTGGTCGGATGACCGAGGTGTAGGTACGCAATTTGCACTTGAGTGACAATTTGCTTTTACCGTTTAGGAGGAAGTGGATATAATGTTTTAAAACATTAACTCCTTTTCATAGAAATCGTTCTAGGGATATTAATATCACAAGTACAACATCTTTAAAAGGATTGTCGCATTTTCTTATCACACCTGTCTGTCTGCAGGAGCTTTTCCAAAAGCTAAAGCTTCTTTCTCTAGAGTTCAGGAATGGCGAACTATGGCACGCGTGCCAGCGGTGGCACGCGGCATAATACTTACTACAACTTTGACCTCTGAGTTTGTTTCGGTGTTTCTTCTCAGGGTAGTCAGCTAGGAAACACCGGCCTCATCTAGCTTAAACTGACAAAAAACATTGACGTGTAAAAGTGTTCCTTGTAACCTATTTACTGAATAAACATCATTTATCATTTAATAATTCGCGCACGCCAAAAATCTGGATAGGTAATTTGAAACAGGAGAATTCACACTGATTTCCTCTATTTGAATAAACATAGTATACGACTGTACACTTTACGATGACTGCTGTACGAATTTTGTGTTGCAAAGTAAGAGTTAATAGGATCTGTTTTATTTTTTGTTCATTAAATCACGAAGTCTAGATTCTTTGGTGGCACGTCTTTGCTACATTATTATTTTTTATATATTTAAAGTCACGTTCTCCAATAAGTGTTTGCCATACCTGATCTAAATAGGTACATAACATCTACGTACTATGCTTATTATCTGCTTAAAAAACTAGCCACCTACTAGCTACCTGTAAAAATAATTGTATGTGTGTGTATGTGTAACTCTAAAGTTTTCTCATATTTTTACCTCCAAACCCTTTGGTTCTAGTTTCCAGAAACAACCTGTAGATGGCTTTATAACTACCATGCAAAACAACGTTTGACACCAAGGAGATTTGCTTAACCAGAGGGTTCGGGGCCTCGCTACCAGATGGCGTTACTTGTTTGAACGTATGTTGAAATTACAAACTTAAGTATTCAGAAGTTATTTACTTTTGAGGTAATATTTTAGATAAAGATTAGATCATTCATAAATGTTAAATTATCTTGGTCTTCAGAGATGCTTAAAGGATTATAATTAAGTGAAATAGATTACGTACTGGAGAACATTTTGCAAAGTAGCTTCTAATTTCTAGGATTATTAATTAATTGCTGATAACGGAGTAGGTAGATGAGCAGTGGTGGTCGTGAATTCAAACTCAGGCAGGCGCTTTACTTTGTGTAAATTATTTCATCACCACTGCTCTCAAAACGGTAAAGGAAAACATCGTGAGGAAACGCATATCCTAGAACCAATTCGAAGACATGTGACATCCACCAACCCGCATTGGGTCCGCGTGGTGGATTACGGCCCACACCCTCTCACTGATAGGAGCCCTGTGCTCCAGCAGTGGGGCCATTAAAGGGCTGATGATGAAGGGAGTAGGTATTGTGGCGATTGGAGACACAGCTTAAACTCAGCGGGTCTGCACCGGCCTTCAGCTGCCAGTTGAGAATATTGAAGAGTGGTTCGAATGTAGTAAGAGTAGGTTTGTTAGATGACAGACTTGAGTGCGCCCAGCCGAAGAGGGCAGATGTATCTATTTCAATCAATATAAGAGTTCTGAGTGCTTTATCCTCTTTCTTTTCTAACACTACCCAGTAAAATAGTAATACACTGGCCCACACGACACCCTCACAGTAAGCTAGCGAGTCCCTTAGATACTAGAGCACCTCTAGAGCCCTGCAGGCCTTCCTGGAGCCCTGCGGGTCTTACAGCATTGTGAGATAAACACAAACCTATTTTGATATAGATCACCAAATCGCCATGTTCTTTTGGTCTATAAAAAGTAAGTAACAACAAGTTACTTACTTTTCATGGACCAAGAGAACTTTAAAATTAAAAATAAGTCCGAATAATATTGTTACTACCTTCTGCCAGCTGCTACGCCCGCGTGGAAATTAGTATTTTACCCCATTATAAACTACAGCCTATAAATTTCATCTAGATCCGTTCAGTAGTTCTTGCATGATTAAGTTACAAACATCCAACCATCCAAACTTTTAAATTATATTAATAGGATTTTTTTTTTGGGTGGGAAATCATCTAATGACATTTCCGGCTCTGCGTGGAGCGGGAGGGCGTGTCAGACTCTTACTGACCCACCCCTGTTACTTCACTGCCCTGAGTGCCCAGGAGCGCGGTATCTCTGTTTCGAATTTATCCACAACCCCTGGGCAGGCATCGGCCATGACGGCAAACACTACAATCCCGTTCTATCATAGTCTATTCCAGCTCATTTCCGAACAAAAATCTATCACATTACAAATCCTACCACGGTACCCCAAAAAAAGTAATTAACAGAGCCGCACAATAGCCCAATGCGCCCCTTAACAAAAGCTCGGACAAAATATAGCCCAAGCGAAATATAACCCCAACAAAAGAGTTCAATTTACCCGAAACTAAACCAAGAAACGCGACATAGCTCATGGCTACTGGCTACTGGCCAGTGGCTACACACGTTAATCCGATAAAGAAATCTTTATATCAACACGCAACGAAAATTAGGGGATCTAACTATGTCATTTTTAACCCAAATGTGTCAGAAATATGGGTTTTTCATGTGACTTAAATGGAGGTGATTCGGTGGTTTTGTTGAGCTTGTGAATAATGATTTTTGGTGTGTAATTGGGGTTTGGGCAGGTTGTTTCTAATAAGGTTTAAACCAATATGCTATATCATTAATATTTATGTAAAATAATTCATCATTCTCCTGCCCTTATCCCAATTTATTTGGGGTCGGCGCAACATGTCTATTTCTTCCACACTCGTCTATTAGTCGTCATCTCTGTAGTCACCCCCTTTTTACCCATATCCTCTTTCATACAGTCCAACCATCGTTTCCTTGGAATTCCCCTACTCTTATAGCCATCCACATCCATACACAAGACTTTCCTCACGACATTTTCATCATTCCTCCGCATCACATGCCCATACCACGACAACCGATTTCCACACAACTTTTCAAACAGCGCGCAGCGGTGCCACTTTCAGACTTCTTCTTATATACTCATTCCTAATTCTATCCATCCGTAACACCACACATCGCTCTTGGCATTCTCATCTCAGCCGCATATAGAATAATTGCTACACAAATAATATTGTTCTGTTATTGTTATACGAGGCGCACAGGAGCGGTCGTTAAGGCGACACTAAACTTGGGGAGGCCTATGTCCAGCAGTGGACGTCTTTCGGCTGAAACGATGATGATGATTCTTACTACACCAAGGGGACGACCTAGTTCCGGATAGAGCAGGAGGAAACGTCAGGTCATTGTGTGGATCACCCGAATGATACGGAGTAGCTTTGCCCCGCTTGGGCGGAGCACCGCCGTGTCCTTGTGGATGCGATCGGCGGTGGTGACCTCTCGCGTCGGACCGTAGTCCAGGCCATGGTACAGAGCGAGAGGGCATGGGAAAGTACACCTCTTTCTACGAAGCAGTAATGCTCGTGAAGGAGGAGGCAGGACGCGTGAGGAAGAGGTAATCCTCGCGGCCTCACGCCCCTAGCCGTCGCAGGGACGCCCTGGGAGTTACAAGCCGATTACCGGCCACTGTTGGCACTCGCTTGCAGACGGCAGCAATGGGTATCTAGCCGTCCGATAAGGACCAGGCCCTGTAGACAAAGTAACATCGCTTCGTAGCGAAACGATATCTTTCGTCATCGTCTCTGAGATATCGATAAACATTTCCCAGCGTTAGCGTTCCTTCGTTATCTTTTTTGACGATCACGATCGAGGCGAAGGCGAACTCTGAAAGCGCTGCTTGTCTACGCATTTGTATGGGATAAACACGATAGCAATTCGTTTCTTTATGGTTTCGTTACGAATTATAACATTGTCTACCAACTTGCGATAACGATGTCGACAGTCGACTGACCACGTGACTTAGCGCGGTTTATGTCAATCTCATACATTTTAGTCTTTTCTAACTTCGTTATCGTTTTTAAATTGTTACTTTGTCTAAGCCCCCTGGGCCCGTTTCAATGACAAGTTATTTGAAAAATACAAACGTTTCGGAAGAAGTTATTTGATGACTTTTCACCTAAAAAAAATATGGGACGCCCTAGAAGGGCACATACACAGACCTTATTGATTATGTACTACATTCATTGTGCATACAGTTAGGAAGTTTCCTGCCGGATTCTGTGTTCCTGATAGATATAACAGCTGCCTATCTGACCTCCACAACCCAGTTAGGTACTGGGTAATAAGATAAACCTTGGTAAGACTGGTTGTCAGACTTTCAGACTTCTGACGACCCGTAGCGACTGTAAAAGATCCACGATTGACAGCAGGGACCAACGGCTTAACGTACTTTCCAAGGCACGGAGGAGTCTCGGTATGTAAAGATGGTTACCCATCCATGGATCAACCCCGGAAAGCGTAGCCTAACCTGATGGATAGACCCGTGCAGCTGTTATTACTTTAGCCACGAGCTCCTCCTAAGTGATAGTAATTAAAGTATAAAATTCCTTCACTCTTAAATTTTGCTTGAACCATAGTTTTTACACTCTTAACACAGAACTTGGCATCTTAGACATAATATTGACACGCCCCGGACACGCTTTTCTTCACTCGCTGCTGTTAGCCGACTAAATCAAATTGCTACAATTGGTTGAATTTTTCTGCAACAATTTGCGCGCGCTAGTGGCGGCATATCTACCTCTTTTTTATATATAACATCATTCGCCTACCCCAGTGTTAAAAAGGCATTAACTTAACTATCCATGTTTGTTATTTTGCACTGCAAAAATAAAAAAATAAAAAATTTAAACGATTTAAAGCCGAAATTTCTTAGAAAACTGTGTTTTACGGAGAGTAGACAAATTTGCTGAATTACTGCAATTATACCACGATTTTTGAAGTAAAAGAAAAAACAAATATTACCAACTGCAACACACCTTGAAAAGTAGTGAAAACTTCTTTAGGCGCGTTGCGCGTTTATGTGATGGGAAAAAACTATTAAACTCGCGCGTCACCGTCATCGACCGTCGTAGCACTCGTAGCGGATTGTTTTCATTTCAACTGAAAACCGTCACCACTACGCGATCCGCTACGGTTTTTGTTCAAGTTTTCACTTCTGCCGGTACTCCCGGTGTGCCAGTTTTTTTTTTTCTGTACTCTTTGAACAACAGAAATACATTATTTACAACAATTACATTTAAAATGAAACTCTACAAAACAAAAGTTCCAAAACCTCGTAAAAATAAAAATAAATTATGACAAGTAATTACAGTGAGTAATGAAAATTATTTCCCCAGTAGGTACTAGGTTGAAACATTAAATTGTTGAAATGCCGACTCTGAAATGTAATTTCGATTTACCTCTAGCTTGCCTAAACTAACTAGGCTTTGGTTGGAAACCCTGACTCAATAATTTATTAATGTTAAAATTGAAAAAGTCAGAATATTCCATTTTTCTTTTTTTAGCCGACTGCCAGAAGGGAGACTCATATTTGGTCCGTTGTGTGTCAGGGCGACAGTCTCATACTGGAAAATCAAGCTGTGTTCGCTTAGTGGTATGTGGAATTTTATGTTGAGGTCTAGAGAGAGACGCACGCGTTTGATCACTATCTCACCTGATGGTAAGCAATGATGTGGTCGAAGATGGAGCACGCTTGCCTAGAAGTAACCTATTCACTCTTAACTTAAAGACTCCCAGGTTGTAGCTATCAGGAAACACAGACTCCGACGACTTTGTGCGTATGAATGGGATGTCCACCATGAACCGGTGGCACTTCGCCGTACGTCTTGTGGTCCGTTGATGAAACGGGCTTGGCGGAATTAAATTATGCAATTCCGTCGCACACTCCCCAAAATGCAACCGATAGAAAACCGACAGGCTAGCAACTCGACGTCTATGCTCAAGACTTTGGAGCTTCGACTCAACGAGCCTATCATTGCCGATGATCCTCTTGACTCGTTTCTCAATTGAGTATTTTCGAGCCATCTGTGTAGATGCGTACTTCATCGACACCTGACTGGTCTCTTACTTCAGAAGGAAGGTAAAAAGTCGGCCAAGTGCGTCTCGGACTTCGCACATTTAAGGTTCCGTACCAAATTACGGAATTTCAATTAAAAATCTGATTTATCAATACGTTGGTATTTGTTAGTAAAATATACGTAATAATTTATTATTACTAACGTATATTTTACTAACAAATTTCAAGTTCACAGGTCAATGGGAAGTTAAAAAATTCTTCGGAACAAAATTTTGTGACAGACGACGGACAAGTGAGTGACAGCAATAGGGGTTCGTTTGGACCCTTTAGGTACGGAACCCTAAAAAGGTATGTATATATGTGTGTGTGATGCACCTAAACGGCTGGACTTTTTTTTGTTTGTGACCTTGTCATGTGGGATATCGAATTGAAGTACATGAGGAGGCGAATTTCAAAAACTCACTAAAATGAAGCGAATAAAAAAATGAAAATCTTCCAAACACTCGACTGCATAAACTAGAGTTCCAAACATTACCTACTTTTCCGCTTTCTACTTAACCGCGTTAGTGCAAAATACACAATGCGAGCCTAAAAGCGGTAGGTGTAAACCTAGGAGCGGGTTTTCGATTATGTGTGTAGAAAATATATATTTTTTTTATGCTTAACGTAACTTTTTAATTAAAAATTTGTTTAGTTAATTTATGATTATATAGGTAATTTATGATTAAAAGTTACCCCTTTTACAAGCCATGTTTTATGGTGATGTGTAAAAGGGGTAAGTAACCCATATTCTTTATGGGTAACTCTGCTGCTTTATCTTATATTAACATGAATTTATTCAAGAAATAAAGAATAGACAGAAAACGAGACTCATTGATTCTAATAAGGTTATGCATGCAAATGACAAGTATTCTAATAAAACAAAATAACTTGGTAATGAACCTAGGACACCACGCCCGCTGGTGACCTAGGCCAATAACTCAGCCAGCCTTTGATCAATTAGATATTTATTTATGCAGAAAACGAGTGCAAACTTGGAATGACTTCTAAAAATTTTATATTTTCAAAAAACCTCGTCTGTAAAAAATAACCAAAAAGTTCCAAAATAGTCACTTTTTAAGCAGTTGGTGGCAGTTATTAACCGACTTTCGAAAAAGGAGGAGGTTCTATGTTCGACTGTATGTTTTTTAATTTTTTTATTTGTATGTCCACCGATTTCTCTGTCAGTTGTGGACCGATTTTCAAAATTCTTTTTTATCCGAAAGAATATACTCCCGAGGTGGTCCCCTAGAAATTTTATCGAAATTGCTTTAGGACTTTTTGAAAAACTGAAGAAAAACGAAAAGTACGTATAGATAGATGACGTATTGGTTTTCTGCAATTACGAGTATGCTTAAATTGCACGTTCCATGTTATTGGGGTTTTTAGTTCTGGTGTATAACAACTAAAAAGTGAAAAATAAAAAACTTTTTTACAAAAAAAAACAACCGACTTCCAAAAAAGAAAATACACTAATAATTAAAAAATAACTTTAATTTCGGAAGTCGGTGTCAAATAACGAAGAAATAAAATACAAACATCGACTTCCGAAATTAAAGTTATTTTTTAGTGTATTTTCTTTTTTGAAGTCGGTTGTTTTTTTGCAAAAAAAAATATTTTTTGTTCAATTATTGATTACATGCCACTAACTGCATCAGACTGCTTGAAAAGTAACTTGTTTGGAACTTTATATTAGTTATTTTTTACGGTCGGGTTTTTGAAACTTTTTATTTTCCATATTTTAGTGAGTTATATTTTTGGAATCGCCTTCTTATTCGTAAATCCTTTATTTTGATATCCCACTTAATATAGTAAGACGACTGTCATTTTTTTTCACAATATGGAGTCTGGTTGTCGCCATATTGTATTTGAATTACTGTTATGTCTTTTGTAGAACACGCAAGATTAAGACGAATCAATCGACGAAAAATTATCAAAGTCGGCCCACGCGTTTTGTCTATAAAGAGCCACAAAGAAACAAACCTACCTACATACATACATACATATAGGCTGATAAACACATTACCCTCCCTTGCGTCGCGCAGTCGGATAAAAACCATAGCAAGCCTTGTGTTCACTTTCTTTTCGTTTTACAAAACTCAACTGTAATTAACTCTGAAATCGTGAGTAGTTCGCGTGTTTACGTCGATTTATTTAAGTGCCAAACGATTATTAAGTTCAAGTAGAACGTCAAAACCGTGCCAGTTAATTATTTATTTCGATAGCTTGTGAATTATATCGATGGTTAATATAATAGGGGCGGACTGTGAGTGCTGGGTCTTGACGGATTTAACCTTTTTGGAAAAGGGTTGAGTGAACGGAGTATTTTAATTGGTTGGGGTGACTTTAAGCAATTATTTTAGTATTGCAAACAACATAAAAAAAATAGCCTTTATTGCTGTTTCTTTCTTACAATTAAGAATAAATGCCTACTTACTAAAAACTTAATTGATTAAATCATAATCTAACTTGCATTAAATAAGGCAACTGGTTGTTTGTGTGGAACAGCTTGTCTGTCGACAAAGGCCTCCTCTAAAGATTTCCACGTATTCCTGTCTCTTGCTGAACGGGTCCATACCGGACCAGCTATTTTCCTTAAGTCATCTTCCCACCTTTTGATTTGTCTGCCTCTATTTCTTTTGCTATCTCTTGGATACCATTCTGTTACTAACTTAGTCCATTTCTCTTTACTTTCTCTTAACATATGTCCAGTCCATCGCCATTTTAGTTGTCTGAAGGCAGTGAGTTTATTTTTAAATCTTGTTTTCTTTTTAATTAAAAAAAAAAAATGCAAACAACAACAGCTTTTAAATTAACTGTTAACCGTTGAAGAGTTGCTCTATCTGGAGCTAATCCTGGATGTCGATTCTGGTTATGCTTACCAAAAAAATGCATTGTCATCGGAACTGAACCACCACGTAAAAATTCAAATCTGTAGGATAAAAGGAAAGTAGTTCTAATTTAGCTTGTAAGATTTGACTGGAGCAAACAAACATCGAAAATTAAATACCTATTTGTTTAATTACCTTTTAAAATGTCAAAGTACAAAATCGGGTGTCTCGTCCAATTTTCGATTTGTTGCTCTATTATGTGCCCTCACGTGACTTGCATATCCAACCTTGGCCGGAAAACTTCGAGTAAAAAGCATGTCAGGACACCGTTGACGACATGGTAAATAACAGTTTGAGGTCGTCGCGTTTTTTGGTGTAATTCCGAACTCTGCTGCTTACGAAGGCATTGTCAACACTTTCCATAAAAACAAAACGTGAATGCCACTGATTTACCCATAGAGAAAGATGAGCTGTGACAAATATTCTATGCCCGTGTCGACAAGCTCGACTCCTACCGAAGGGACTGGCTCGGTCTAGCAAAGGACAGAGTAATGTGAAAGAGGGAGGCCTTCGCCCAATAGTGGAACAAAATAGAGTAGTTAGTTTAAAAAATAAAAAAAAAAACAAAAATCATTTATGTTTTCAGCAAAGTATTTTACACAAACAGAATTAGTGATTGGAGCCTCCCTTTAAGCAAGAAATGCCTGTGTTGGGAGACTACGCTCTTCCATTTAAAATTACAATAAAAGTACAATATTTGTGTGAGTGTGTGAGTATAAGTTTGTGTATAATTGTGTATGTTTGTGAATGTGTGAGCAGGATTGTGTGAGTGTATAATAAGTGTGCCAATATGTGATGAGAGGTGAGTACGAGCCACCGCACATCCACCATCCCTACAACACTTAAATCTGTTGCACTCCATTGCACGCAACCGCTCAAGTGGACAGAAACAAGGATCATGATACAAGTGTTAACAGTGCTTCTGTTTCATCATAGTTTAAAAGTTTTATCCAATTAATTAAAGATTTTTTGCAGTCATAGTATTGTTTTGTATATATGTTTAATTCTCTATTAATCCTATTATGTAAATGGACCGAACGTTTTTGTAATTGTATTCTAGCAAACTGAGTTCGTGATTGGGGAATTTGTGCAACATCATACTTTCGTGTTTTTGTTAATTTGAAGGAGTCGAACGGTAAAGTTTTGTGCATTTTCAAGATGGTCTGTATGATGTATAATTTTCTCACAGAGAGCAGGTCACTGATCTGAAATAGTTCGTCTGTGTGGAATCTCAATTTCTTAAAATACATAATTTTTATTAAAGTGCGTTGTGCACGCTCAACATCAATGAATTTAGATTTACTAGCCCCTCCCCAAACAGGGATGCAGTACATTAAAACTGACTGTACTAGGGCAATATATATTTCATTCAGAAGATTTCTTGGTGAATTGTGGCGAGTATAGAAAGTTTTTGGGACGACATGTCGCTTAGCTTTCTGATTCTGCTTGTAACTTGTTCGAGATGTTGGTACCAAGATAACCTTTGGTCAACAACCACTCCTAAGTATTTTGTATGAGTTACTTTATCTATTGTTGGACATTTGCAATTTTTTTTTTTTTTTAATCTGTAAGTGTGAATCTTTATTTGGAAACTAGATTTACATATTTATAAAATACTTAACTATATCTACACTAAAACCAAAATAAAACCTTACCTAACTACGTACATATATACAAAAACAAAATACGTTCAGGCGTCGAAGTACTCCTCCACATCGCTGTCATCTGGAAACGTGCCCAGAAGAAGGCCGCATTGCCACGCTGGATGGCAATGCTTATTCTCTGAGCAAAGAATGAGCCAGCCCTCTGGTCACGTAAAGTGTCGATCAGTCGGCGAGAAATATCCTTGAAAAGGAGACGCGCACTCGGACCCCATGACCCGAGCGTTTCGACCCCAAACGGCTCAAAACTGTAATTCCCAATAAGGTTACAGTATTTGCGCCGCTTGAGGGCCTCGGCAGCTGCAGCGGCTGCACCGGCACAGCCCGCCGTACTTGGAACATGAGATGGCGCAAGGGTGTCGACACAGGTTGCGTCCCACACCAAAGGCCTACCCACCTTCCACGGCACCAACGTCATGCCATCTGGTCTCTTCCCATCGTCACGTACCAAGCCACTTGGTTCTAATACGGCAGGTACGCCGGCGGTGACAAGAGCTCGACGGATAATATCGTTGATGCTGGCGTGCCGTGCTATGCGGCCTGCACTCCTGCAGCAGGACAAACCATGGTGCCCGAGGCTGTTGACAGCTTCACCGCAGTGGCACCGATGTGGAGCAACACAAGGTGCGCCTAAACGTAAACAGGTTGCGAGCCGAAACGAAGCGTCATCCATCATAGTGCCTATGGTGGATGACGGGAGTGCCTGAAGCCACAAGCCCGACTCCCATTCTCCCACAGCCAGCAGACGTGCACGCTCGGCAGTACTCGATGTCGTAGTTATCAGGTTATTTCGTATAACACTGCAGAGCGGCACATCCCACCGTCTCTGGGAAGACAGGTTGTCGGGCAAATCCGTATTGGGACAAATCATTTTCCAAGCGTTCAACGCATCGGTCAAAAACGGTACCTCAACATTAACCAGTGAGGAAGATAAAATGTTCCTGGTTAATGTATCAGTACTGTGGACCGAGGAGAGGAAAGCCGGTAAACTTATACTTGAAATTTTGCGGACGCCGATGCCACCCAGACGGATGGGAAGTGTGGCTTGCTGCCATGCTCGGTCGTCCAAGGCCACATTGAGGATCGAAGATAGTGTGTTCCTAATGATTTTTCCTAAAGAAAAGGTGGGAGGAGCGTAGGCTATATGTAAATTTTGGTCCAAAACAACAGTAACGAATGAGCATAAAAGCCGAATGCATGTTAATTTTAAAAAGTCTTTCCGAGACATCATTAAAATTTTGTATTTTCTGCTCAATGAAAGTTGGAAAGGATTCATCAAAAATTGGGGAGCCTAGGAGGTGAAGAGAATTTCTATCAGTGATTTTAATATTAGGTGCTATTGTGTTAAATTTATCTAAAGTAATCTGTCTGTCAGTGGGTTGGGGGAGGTAAATTTCGCATTTCGAAAGGTTAAGTTGTAGCCCAATGGCACTAAATTTGGTTTTCAAAAAAGTAAAATCTTTTAGGACTGTATCTACATCACCTCCTAAGGTTCCGTCATCCAAATACCAAACATTAAATTTAGATTTTAGCTGCCGAATGATTGGGTTTATTGCTAAACTAAAAATGACTGGCCCTAGAGGGTCGCCTTGTTGACAGCCAACAGCTGATTCCAAAAGGTCTTCCTTATACAGTAATTTTGAAGGGTGTCTATAACATTGGTAGAGAAAACTGTAAATTTTGGGTATTTCTTTTTGAACTTCTGTCAACAAGGTGTCCCTGTTTACGGAGTTGAAGGCATTCTTAATGTCAACCTTAAGAATGACCTCACCTTCATTGCTGTTGAGGTAGGTAGAAAGAGCGTGTACCGCAGCCTCGCAGCCCCCTCTGGAACCGAAACCCAGCTGTAGGGGCTGGAATTTGCTGGCCAGTGCTTCGCTGTAAAAGGCACAACAAATTTTGGCTGCGATACGTCTGTAGGTAGACCCTACGGCAATGGGACGAATGCCACCATCCTTCTTGCGCAGGGCACATAGGTTTGCCCCGTACAAGATATCAATGACGGCTTCGTTCACATTGCCGGAGAGCATGAGGTTGATGAGGGCCGTCAGCTCCTTCAGAAGGGACTCACCGGCCTCCCCGGCTCCAGCGCACATCAGGTCCTTGAGGTGTTGAGGTGTCAGGCCATCGAGGCCGCCGGCGGAGCCACTCCGGCCGCAATTAATTAATTTGCAATTTAGATTATTTATATTGTCACATTGACTAGATTTAGACTAGTTAGTTATGTCCGTGTCAGCTAAAACTTGCGATCAGCGCAACTTACGTGGACACGAATATTGTCAGTACCTTATGGGTTCTTTTCGCAGGGTGGCCGGTAGCAGCTGGATGAGATTTGCCGAGAACCAAGCTGAATGGCGTGCAATTGGAGAGGCCAATGTCCAGTAGTGGACTGCTATAGGCTGAAGATGATGATGGGTTCTTTTAGTCTGTTTCTAATTTTGAGCTCTGTCGGGTTTGCCACCAAAGTAAAGCATTTAATTGCCTTTGTAACCTAACAAGCCAATACAATATCAGACATGAAGCATTTTTCCATAAACTTTGATATAAAGACAAAAATATTAGTGTAAATCTATAACTGGTGCAATGTACTTGGTGCAGTGGTTGAGCGATTGGCTGCTGCGCTGCGTGTCGCGGGTTCACTTCCCAAACAGAACAAATATTGGTATACCTTACAGATAGTTGTTCCGAGTCTGGGTGTCTTGTGTATGTGAGTTTATATGTTTGTGAACCCACCCACGATACAAGAGTAATTCCTACTGTGGAGCAACGTTTTTTTTTTTCAATTTACCAGGAACGAGTTAGCAAGGAGCTTAAAATAGTTATTTAGCTATACATGGTATGTTCTAGGTTTATGAAATTGTCGCGTGACCGACTGCACTGTTGGTGTCCAAGGGCGTTATAACGGTGTCCATCAGTCTATTGTTGACCCCAACGATTTGTATAGGAAGATAAAGTACTGCAATATCATTGTAATTAATTATTAGAAACAACTGAGCATGTTAATTTAACATTGTAAAATATGATTTCGGTCACAAATACTATTATTATTCGGTTAACAATCATCATTTTCTCTGAAAGTTGATAGGT
This sequence comes from Polia nebulosa, assembly GCA_951329385.1. NCBI lineage: Eukaryota > Metazoa > Arthropoda > Insecta > Lepidoptera > Noctuidae > Polia > Polia nebulosa. The sequence continues at coordinate 11,189,015 of OX589613.1, read as the reverse complement.
GTTCCAAGCGTCGCCACATTGACCGATCCTTTTTAGGGTTCCGTATTCGTAGGGTCCAAACGGAGCTCTATTGCTGTCACTCACGTGTCCGTCTGTCTATACGTCGTCTGTTTCAAAATTTTGTTCCGATGAATTTTTTAACTTCCCATTGACCTATGAACTTAGGTTAGGTAGGGTATTTGGTGATAATGTTTATTATTAAAATATTGATTTCCCTCATATGTTACGAAACCCTTAATGTTCGAAGTCCGACACGCACTGGGCCGGTTTTTGTTGTAATGGAACAACAATTTTGGCGGGTTTTGATGACATCGCTGAAGCAAACGATATAGCTATAATGTTTCACTATGCTTTTGATGTATCTACATACATTTTGGTTGCTAAGGGTGCCAAAATGTGTATGTGTGACAAGGCCCCGCTCCCGCTTAACACAAGACAATCAGACCGGGCTCTGTTAGGATCTTAGGACCAGTCTAACTTTCAGACAAATAGTCATACCATAACAGCGTCGTAAGTCACAGTTATACGACTTTTAATGGTTTTTAAAATTAACATCACGTCTAAACGACTAGTTTTATTTCTTTGAAAAAATATATGTTATTTTGGACAATATTCGTCGTAATTTGATCTGAGAATATTTGAAATTACATTTTTATAACATAGTTTAATTAATTTGTAAAATTATGTCTAATGCGGATAAAAAATTGAGAATCATACAAAAAACTATAAAGCGTATCTTTATGAAACCTTCACCATTTTAAAGAACATTTAATTATTTATAATTTAGTCTAAGGGTTTTAGTTTAATACTTGTTGTTTTATGTGTAATAAATTAATAATGCGTCTAATTTCGGACAGCGCTCCTTGATGGGCGAGTCCTATTACTGGGTAGACGTACGACGCGTTACGTGAGCTCAGCACAGAACACGCAAGCTAACCACTCAAGGTCATTGACAGTTAATAGCGCCTTAACATAGTCCAACTGTAGTGTTTTATTGAAAAAAATAGTTTCTGCCAGCGGCTTCGCCCTCGTGAAATTAGAACTTCTTCCACTATAAATTATAGTCTTATGTGCTATTCTAGACTTTAATCTATCTCTGTGCCAAATTTCATCCAGATTCGTTCAGCTGTACTGGAATGGTTGAGAAAAGCTCTCCATAGATGGACTGCTTAGAGCAGTCGAGACCAGCTTCACGAGAGCAGTGTTTTTTTTTTGGGGTGGGAGATCATCCAACGACATCTCCCGCTCTAAGGTGGAGCGGAAGGATGTGTGTTAGACTCTTACTGACTAAAACCCACCCCTGTTCCTTCCCTGCCTGAGTGCCCATGAGAGCGGTAACTCTGTTACGAATTTATCCGCTACCCGTTTTTTTTTTTTGGTGATGGGAATACATCCAATGACATCTCCCACTCTAAGTGGAGCGGGAGGGCGTATCAGACTCTTACTGACTAAAACCCACCCCTGTTCTTGCCCCGCCCTGAGTGTCCAGGGGCACGGTAACTCTGTTTCGAATTTATCCACAACCCCTTCGCAGGCATCGGCCATGACGGGCCCCGTCATGGTTTGCTGACATCCGCTACCCCTGCGGTTGGGGTCTCCATAGACGGACTGCTTGTAGCAAGCGCATTTTTAGCTGCGCCTACAAATGAACTGCTTGAGCGGTCCATGTATGGCGAATGTCAATTTTGTAATAAACCTGCAGATCTCTCAACAGCGACCGCTTGAAGCTGTTGACACTGGCTACATACGGACCGTCTATGGAGGCACTAACAAACGTCCATCCATACACACAAATTTTCGCATTTATAATATTAATTGGATTGTAATCTTACATGTGTCGCCATTTACTGGCATACAAATATTTAAAACAATTATGAATAACAAAAAAATTAAATAAGTAAACGTAAATCTAATGAGTGAATTCCACACGGGCAAAGCCACAGAAGGTATTGTATTATTTTAAGGCCTTAAAATTATACCATGTTGTTTATTCCAAAATATATTCTTATTATTCTTATTCTAGCAACAAAGATGATCTTGCACTTCCCCTATCTTCCTTGCGATGTGTATACCCAAAGTTTGGTTACCAAGGGTGTCAAAATAAATTACGTATGTGTGACAAGTCCCCGCTAAACACAAGACAATCAGACCGGGCTCTGTTGACTAGCTGATCATTAGGACGAGTCGTCACCGACGCGCCCCCCTGTTTACTAATCAGGAAAGTAGTTGTGCAAATACAACAGAAGTTCTACTTTGTGTGTTGGTAACTTTGCTCAAAGTTTGGGGTGGTTTTTGGTGGAGATTTTCAAGTAAGGAGTAATGGAAAGGTGTGGTCATATTTTAAGAACTGCTCTAAGTTAGAGTGAACAGGCTTCTTCTGGATGAGTTCGCTTCATCGTCGACTTTGTCTTTGTCACCTCTGACCTAGACTAGAGTCAAGAGCAAACCCATCTCAAATAAAAAAAAAAATTAAAACTGCGTCTGCCCATCGATATGAACAACTTTATTCAAGAAAACCTGAGGAATTTAATTTTTTTTTTTTACCCGCCATAAAAATATTGATCAGCTGATGATAACTTTCTATGGAAAGTCCAATTTTTTTCTTTGTGAATTGTCTACTTTTTCTTAAACAAAGTTGTTCATTTCCATGGGCAGAACCGATTCTTAAAATATGACCACTCCTTTCTGTTTTATCCAGTAGAAGTTTATGTCTATCGTGGTGATTGCATATGGAATTTATTTATTTAAACTTCATGTACAATAAGTGATATATCTATAGGTGATCTAAATGCAAAACGGCATTAAAACCATCTAAAACTTCATCACTATCTTGATCAATCGTTCATATCGAGGTTCATTTGGGTTAGAACCCAGGCAGACAATTCACTGTGTGTAAAAGTGAAGGAAAACATCGTGAGGAAACCGGCGTGTCCATAAACCAAAAATTCGAAGACTTGTGACATCCACCAACCTGATTAAGACTCATTTCCTCTCACAGAGGGAGGCCTATGTCCTAGCAGGTTAGCACAAGGAACGTTAAATTTTTGTTTCATGAAGTAACCAAGACAAACTTCCAATCGGATCAGTTTTCACCTAATTCAATGCAAACGTACTGATTCCACAGTTATTTAACTTTACCCTAGTATTGTTCTACCAGTGTTGTCTTAGACATCTTATACTACTTCAAGGAAACCTAGGCCTTCGCTCCCAAAGACAGGGTACAAAATCAATCGTACTTTGTTCCCAAAGATTTTGTTAGGTGGTTCGTCAAATGCAATCAAACGTGGTAAGCTACAGATTATACGGTAGGGAGTCATTTTGTTTTTCATGCGTACGCTAGGTCGGGTAAGTGTGAGTTAGGTTATCCATACTAATTGTTTAGTTACGGAAGCAATGGGGATGAATTCGGTGCTGCTTAGCATTTGAGGTGTCATTTTAGGGGCTAAAGGTACTAAACCTGTTCCTAGAGGTTGAGTTATTTTGTTGTTTGTCTTAAGCTTAGTGTTCCTGGTTTGCCATCTTGAATAACGATGTCAGGCTTTCATTTAGCGTGCTTAATATTGGCAGTATTTCGGGTAAAATCGCGGTAGAAACCTACCTTTCGCGATTTTGACTACTTTGAAATAATCACCGGCTTAAATGCCTAGATTTAACGTCCTTTACGTGTAGTAAACATGATCGACTTGATGAAAAAAGTAGGTAAAATTCTTTCTCTAAATTTCTTTCTGCTAAATTTTCCACTTTTTTGTCTTTGAAAAAGTTGTTATTTTTTTTCAGGGGCAGAACCAGTTCCTAAAATAGGATCACACCTTTTCGTTACACCCTGTATAACAGAATACAAGTTCATAAATGACTTAAATAATATCGAGTTTTACTTATTAAATTTTTCGAGTAAGTTAAAAAACGTCGTTTGATACAAGTAGAATTAAAATTTATGGCGGATCGGAACACTCCGTGGGTCGCTGCGCAGTAGCAAATTCATGTGACAGCGGGATTGAGGGGTACTGCACAGCGAAACGCGAACTTCACACATGTCATTAACTTTGAATCGAAATAGACACGTAAGTGCAAGTACCATTGCAGTTTCTCGACTCCAAAAAGACCTCGCCTTCGACCCGGGCGTGTATGCCGCCTCTGCTGCATTGACAAAGTAAGCCCACTTGCATCTAAATTGGCTAATTGCATTCATACACTTAATGAACCTAACCTCTGACAGTAAGTGCTAACCCCACTGACATAACCATATTTTGTATTTTTTTTTTTATTGGTAGGGAAACATTCAATAACTTCTCCCGCTCTAGGGCGGAGCGGGAGGGCGTGGTAGACTCTTACTGACTAAAACCCACATCTGTTCCTCCCTGTTCTAAATGCCCAGGGGCGAGGTAACTCTTTCGAATTTATCCTCAACCCCCGGGCAGGCATCGGCCATGACGAGCCCCGTCGTGTTTGCTAACAACTCTTTGAGGCACGCGTGGAACACTACGCGCCGTCGACTCTCGGGCCTGGTGCTGATCGGACGGCGAGTTACCCATTACTCGCCGTCCGCAGGCCCGGGTGACTACGGCACGGTTGGCGCAGTAGTTGAGCGATTGACTGCTGCGCTGTGTGTCGCGGGTTCGATCCCCGCACGGAACAAATATTTCTATGGCCTACAGATAACTGTTCCGGGTCTGAGTGTCTTATGTATGTGAGTTTACATATTTGTGGACGCACCCATGATACAGGAGTCATACCCTGTGTGAGGCAACGTTTAAAAAAAAATAAGTACCACCTTCAAACTATGCTAAACTTTGGCAGTAGGCAGCAGTGCCTGTTTAATAGTCATGTTATGTTAAAATTAATTCAACAAGCCTTACTGTATTATCGTAATAAGTGATATAAGGGTTCAAATGTCATGTTTATTTTAGTGTCTGGTAACTTATACCACGACTTATGAAATCCAATCCATACTTCTATTCTAATATTATAAATATGTAATTCTGTCTGTCTATTTGTCTGTCTATATGTTTGTTACCTCTTCACGTCGTAACGGGGGCCGTATGGATTTGTACGATTTTTTTATTCGCTCTTGACTCCACTCTAGGTCAGAGGTGAAAGAGACAAAGTCGACGATGGAGCGAGCTTACCCAGAAGAAGCCTGTTCATTCTAACTTTGAAGAGATTAGGGTTGTATGCGTTCGGAAATACAGACGCAGGTAGAGAGTTCCACTCCTTTGCTGTGCGCATTATGAAAGACGTTTGGAAACGCTTAGTGCGAATTCGTGGAATAGCAACAAGGTAGGGATGGTAACTTGCAGTGTGTCTAGATGTACGATAGTAGAAGTGGGCCGGTGGAATGAGATCTTTGTGTTCTTGGGCACACTCTCCGAAGTACATTTTGTAGAAAACCGACAAGCAGGTAACCTTGCGGCGATGAGCCAAGCTGTGAAGGTTGTTTACTTTTTATTCCGGGAGTATCATAACCCAAGTGTCACCACAACGACCCATCCTGTGCGTGTCGCATCCATCGGATTCCCGTGAACCTCACCAGGTCATCGGTTCGTTCGTCATTCGTTGCAGTACGCGGTCGCCACTCCAGAACCTTTCGGCCCCATCGACCATCTGTTCTGCGAGCAATGTAATCCCGGGAATATGATCCCTTGGATTAATTTACGATTTTATAATTAACTAGCTTTTTCCCACGGCTTTGCTCTCTTGTCCTATTATTCTAAAGGGATCGTGCATTTACCAAATACTCTATAGCATTCAGCTATAGTCAGAAATCAGTGAGAAAAAATAACAAATTAATAATTTAACCTCAATATGAAAATTATTTAATTAGTGACTACCTCTCTAATTTATATTACTGGTATTGTCATTGGGTTAGACAGTCAGGTTGACAAACTTTTTAGGAAATGAACCCTAAACAACCGACTTCCAAAAAAAAAATACACTAAAAATTAAAACATAACTTTAACTTCGGAAGTCGGTGTTTGTATTTTACTTCTTCGTTATTTGACACCGACTTCCGAAACTAAAGTTATTTTTTAATTTTTAGTATATTTTTATTTGGAAGTCGGTTGCTTTTTTGTAAAAAAGTTTTTTATTTTTCACTTTTTAGTTGTTATACCCCAGAACTAAAAACCCCAAAAACATGGAACGTGGAATTTAAACATTTGGAGAACACCATAACGTCATCTAGGTATACGTATTTTTCGTTTTTGTACAGTTTTTCAAAAGGGGCTGAAGCAATTTCGATAATATTTAAATGGGACCACTTCGGGAGTGTATTCTATCGGATAAAAAAAGAATTTTGAAAATCGGTCCTTAATTGACAGAGAAATCTGCGGACATACATAGAAAAAAAACATACATACAGTCGAACATAGAACCTCCTCCTTTTTGACCAACTCGGAAGTACGGAGTGTACTTCCGAGTTGGTCAAAAAGGAGGAGGTTCTCTTACTCCTGCAACTTAAAACTAAAATATTTTTTTTTTTATAATTAGATTATTCAGACGTCGCAATTTTGTGTGGATCTACCAAATCTTTAGTTGTTTGCTGGCTAAAAATGATTTTGCTTTTGGTCGTGTTGTTCATAAATTTTTCGCATCCTTTATTAGGTACCTATCCCACTATTAAAGTAACAAATATTCTGCTTTTAGTGTTCAAGATTGACCGCAACACGTCGGTCCCTTTAGACAATCCCACAGAAAATTCAGGATCTGTCAAATATCATGAGTTTGGGGGTCAATTATTAAAATATTTTTTTTAATAATATTTTGGTCGTTTTTCAATTCAAGTCGGAACTTTAGAATACAATTACTGAAGTTAATGCTGAGGCTATGGCCTTGAAACTATTAAAAACTAAATTGCAACTGTAACATAACAAATATTATGTGTCGCATCTGGCAGTCAAATAAAGAAAACCGGCTAAGTGCGAGTCCGACTCGCGCACGAAGGGTTCCGTACCATTATCTATAAAATAAATAAAATAAAATAAAATAAAATAAAATTCCTTTAATTCAGATAACAAGATCCATATAGTGCAATTAGACTCGGTATTAAAAAATTATAAATTAACACAAAACCAAATAAATTAATAAAGTAGCATCATCAATTAAAAATAACATTAAAATCAGGATTCCAAATAAGATAAAATTTAAAATTCATTAAAACATTCAAATTTAAAATAGGTTAAAAAATAAAAATTAAATCATTCACAATAAATAAAATAAAAATACATTCAAATTAAAATAAAATAGCACAAAAATAAAAACATTCAAATTACCCGCTTAATAAAAGACACCCATGTCGGAGAAGAGATCCTATCTGCTACAGTCTTCAGAATTCCGTTGCAGCTGCCACGCATTCTGCAGATCAGGGAAACAGTTTTCTTGCGAATGACGGCATGAAAGCCATCAGTTCGATACAGCGCGAACATCCCCGATGCACTACAGAAGCGAGGCAGCCCCAACATCATCCTGAAGATATTGTTATACTGGACGCGCAGGACATCCAGCGATCTTTTGGTGTGCTTGACCCACAGATTTCCCGTATAAAAGCTTTGACAATAGGCTTTAAACAACGTTATTTTTACTTGTTCAGAGCAGCGGGAAAATCTGCGGGTCAGCATGTTACCTCTGACCGCCAAAGCCCTGCGCTCCCTCTCAATGTCCAAATCATCATCAAGACCCTCGGTAATTATATGCCCCAGGTACTTAAATTTCGTGACACGGTTTATGCACAAGCCATTAAGGGTAACATTTTGTGAATACTCAGGGCAACCACCGGCGGCCCTAAAGATCATATATTCGGATTTTTGGACATTGTATATAAGACCATGTGCAGCAGCATAGGACTCACATACCCTTAACAGCTCTCCAAGACCTCTCGCCGTCGGGCTCAGCAGCACCATGTCGTCCGCGTAGCTAATGTTGTTGAGGCAGACGCCATCTATCGAACAACCGACACGCCTGCTACTGAGCTCGACGATGAGGTCATTTATGTATAGGTTGAAAAGCTTGGGTGACGTCAAACCTCCCTGTCTCACCCCGCTTTCCAACGTATATGCTTCAGAGAGTGTATTATTCCACCTCACAAAATTGGTTTGGTGGGAATACCAATACCTGAGCAAATTGAGCACCCCCACCGGTATACCCGCGTTCCCCAACCTTCTCCAGAGCACATCGTATGAGACAAGATCAAAAGCTTTGGAGAGGTCAAGGAAACACGCATACACCGGTGTCCTGCGATCCATATAGTATTGGACAGTATGCTTGAGACCTACGATGGCAGCCTCGGTGGATAGCCCGGGTCTAAACCCAAACTGAGCGTCGTGTAAGTTTATGTATTTATCTATGTAGGAATCAAGCACACCGTCCAGCACTTTAGCAATTATCGTTGCTAGAGATATGGGCCGATAGTTCCCCCTATCCGAGATATCCCCAGTCCCGCTCTTCACAATAGGCACTACGATGGTTTTCATTAAGTCATGCGGTAAGTATGAGTGACTCCAGCACATCGTGAAGAACACGGCCAGGACCCTCGGCAGGTGAACCCCAGCATGCCGCAGATGCTCCACACTAAGCCCATCGTGACCAGGAGATTTACCGCCCGTCATTTTCTTTAAAACGTGTCTCACTTGACTAGCCGTAAAATGTACAGGCGACTCCTCCCCCCCACTTCCGGGCTCAGACCTAACAAATGACGCTGAAGGGCCCAGCGGGGAGCGCACCATAAAATGTTCTCTGAACATATTCGCAATATCGATTGCTTCGTTTTTTCCGTTCACGCTCACCGGGAGGCCAGGCCTAACGTCATGCTTTCCAGTGGATTTCCAGAACTTAGAAAAGTCCTTTGCCGATCTGTGTTTAGCCAGAATGTCCATCTTAAGCTGCTCTTGATTATTCTGGCACCACTTCAAACGACTTTTGAATATTTTGCGCGATTCGAGCATTTCCTCATAAATAATGCCTGAAGTGGGCCGGTTGCAAGCTATCCACGTTTCAAACTTAAGCCTGGCCACTCTATGAGCTTCACGGACATGCTTATTCCAGCCACACAAGTGCCTACTTTTATTTAATTGAGCGCCACGCTTCCCGCTAGACCCAACAGCGGCGTTACTCAGGGTTTCCACAATATTATTATATAACTTATCCAAAACAACTTTGTGGTCATCCAAGCTGCATGACCCACGACTGCAATCCGTGAATTGAGTGGGAAAATCAATGACTCTAAAAGCGTTGTTACATAGATCATGATAAGTTTTTATCTGTGCTTCATCTCTCCCCCCCCATACAACCGAGTCACGCCGCATGTCACTCGCCACCAACTTAGGCCTATAAATCGGGCAAAAAAAAAATCACATTTGTTGTATGGGAGCCCCTTAAATATGGTAAAACTTGTAACAAGGCAGTGTTAAAGCCTTGTTTATATTTTTGACCTCTATTCCAAAAATACGTTCTTTGCTACCTTTTTTAATTTCAAATTCAAAAATTACTTAGTTTTCTCTGTCAAGTCTCTGTTTTTATATTAAAAATCAGTTCTAATTCTGCAGCCGAGCTAGTAGAAGCTCCTCATTATCATTTTTTGACTCTTCACGTGTCAGTTACCAGTTTCCTGGAATTATTCATTAATACAATTTTATTACCTACGTAACTAGTCACAGTGTATGTGTTCGTAATATTATAATAAAGCCCACTGTTGTAAATAACAAATATAATGTGTTAACTCGTCGTGTGTTATTATTCATTCAACTCCTCTCTACGTCCTCCTCTGCGTGTCACTCCTACGTCCTCCTCTACGTGTCACCAATACCTCTACAACGTGACACCACCTCTGTACCGTGACAAACTGAGAGAAAACCTCGAAAATTGTGGGCACGTTTAGCGTTTTTGTACGTATGTTCGGCCCTCACTCTGTTGTTTATGAACCGATTTTGATGATTCTTTTTTTCTTAGATATGATATACTTCAAGAATAGTCCCATGTCAAGAACATCAGGATTTGATTATGTAGTCCAGATAAAATTGAGAGAAAACCTCGAAAATTGGGCACGAATATTGTTTCTGTTTACTTTTCATAACTTAATCAGGTATTTTCATTTAGGAATCTACACATCATGAAACTAAGCTGATGATGGAAACCATACCATTCCTAAACAATAGAAGTAAGATATAAAAAACTGGTTTTAGTGACAGATACCACTTAATATGCTTTGAAGAAAAGACATCTTTAGAATATTGGAGGTAACCTCAACTGGTCAATATCCTAGGAACCTCATGGACGGATGGTTACATCATCAGCTCAGTGTCAAGAGGAATGATGAAGGATTAAAAATTAACCTCAGAGTATTAAAAGATGATGCGAGTCACAAAAAATCATAAAATAAAAAACTTATTAATAAAAAATTCAACCGACGAAAAAGAACTAAAAAGCTAAAAGTAAATAAACCTTTTAAGTCTTGAGTATTGAGCTTATTTACCTACATAAAATATCAAATTTTATATAAACTAATTTTGAGTCGGCGCCAAATAATAAAATGATTAATTACCTACATCTAGCCTTCTTCATTTCTACGTACATATAAAATTTTGATATTTAATAATCAGATTTACGACTTAAAAAGGTTTATTTACTTTTTGCTTTTTAGTTCTTTTTCGTCGATTGATTTTTTTGTTAAAAAGCTTTTTTTTAGTATTTGTTGTTATAGCGGCAACAGAAATACATCATCTGTGAAAGTTTCAACTGTCTATCTATCACGGTTCATGAGATACAGCCTGGTGACAGACGGACAGCAGAGTCTTAGTAATAGGGTCCCGTTTTACCCTTTGGTTACGGAACTCTAAAACCGAAGCACGGCACCTTGCGGCAACTATAAACACTTTGACAGAGTCCGTGTGTTTTCGTTTGGCTTTGAGGTTGGAGAGGAACCGCCTAGTCGGGTAATCTTAATCTGGGAGTCACGGAGTGAAGACGCATCGGAACTGTCCTACGTTATGTTCCTACTGGTATTTTATTGTACCAAGTGAAGTGAAGTATTATTTGCCTAGCCATTATCGTTTATTGCACGATATACTGTGACGATTGTAGACACAGCCTAAACTCAGCGGGTCTGCACCGGCCTTTAGCTGGCAGTTGAGAATATTGAGGAGTCGTTCGAGTATGCATTAAAAAGCATAGGTTGTGGATCAGTTATGCTTGCCTGGCCGAAGTGGGCACTTGTATTTTGCCGTGATTACCAATATAGTTACTTAGAGTGCCCCATCCCTCTTTCTTTTATAACACTGCACAAATAAACCAGTCACTCTCATACACCACACTCTCGCGTTGCCAGCGAGTGAGACCTCTACCCTGAACTTATTAGAACGTCCCAGGATCCCTGCAGGCCTTACTGGTGCCTTGGGGTCCTACAATACCTACACAGCCCACCTGATGGCTGATTGTAGCTCGATACAACCTTTTCTGTTTCATGATATATATTATGTATCACGAAACAGCAAAAGTTATCCTCAAATCGAGATGGTGGCATTATAAAGTGGTATACATCGGATTTGGCCACACTATACAGGGTGTAACTGAAATGTGTGGTTATATTTTAGATTTTACTTCTGCTCATGGAAATGACAAATTTCTTCAAGGAAGTAATAAACAATCTCCAAAAAAAGTTGGACTTTTCGTACAAAGTTATCATCAGCTCATCAAATATATTATACTTATCTTCTGCCGGTGGCTTTACCCGCGTGTTATTAGTACTTCCCCCCATTGTAAATTATTAGTACTTCCCCCCATTGTAAATTATAGCCTATTGTGAGTCTTTACCAAAAATTTATATTCACTTGTTTATCAAAAACATGTCTTTTTGAAAATAATATAAAGTCTAATCTGTCCACTGATTTATAAATTAAAGGGCTGCAGTAATTTGACTGTACAAAGGTAGCATAATCATTAGTAATTTAATTGATGACTTGTATGAAAGATTGGATGAAATATAAACTGTCTCTTAATTAAATTTTGAATTTAATTTTTTAATAAAAAAGTTTAAATACATTAAAAAGACGAGAAGAACCGTATAGAGTTTTGTAAATAAATTTAATTAAGATTATTTTTAAAACAAAATATTAAAATTTATTTACTTACTCGTAATTTGTTGGGGTGACAGAAAAATAAATTAAACTTTTTTAAAAAAATAATGTATGTCAGTGAATTTTATGATCCAATATTATTGATTATAAAAAAAAAATACCTTAGGGATAACAGCGTAATTTTTTTTTTTAGTTCATATAAAAAGAAAAGTTTGCTTTAAATGTAGAAGTTTAAAATTTTTGATCTGTTCGATCATTAAAATCTTACATGATCTGAGTTCAAACCGGTGTAAGCCTGGTTGGTTTTTATCTTTTAAATATTGAAATATTTTAGTACGAAAGGATTAAATATTTAAATTAAATTAATATTTTAGAATTTTATTAATTTTAAATTTATAAAATTAAAATTAATTATAATAATTATATTTAATTATATATTTTTTTTAAATATTTTATTACTATTTTGTCAGAAAAAATGTGATAAATATGGGTAAAAAGGGGTGACTACAGAGATGACGACTAATAGAGGAGAATGGAAGAAAAAGATATGTTGCGCCGACCCTAAATAAATTGGGATAAGGGCAGGAGAATGATGATGTGAGTCTTTACCGCTCATGACTCCAGCACTTGTTTTTTTCTTCAAAAAGTATCGTGTTAGGATTATCACGCTACACGACAGGTACGTCAAGCCTGGATAGACTATGACCTACCTGTGTGCAAAATTTCATTCAAATCCCTTCAGCTGTTTTTGCGTGATTGACAGTCACATTCAAACATACAAACTTTCGCATTTATAATATTAGTAGGATTACCTAATACGGGCTAGTTTTTTTTTTGCCGAATTTATTATTATTTTTTGAAAAAAAAATATTCCATTCTATGAGTTGAAAAAGTATTTAAAACATAAATACGCATTTTCATTAATCGGTTAATGGTGTAATCACAGATACATTATATACACTCTGTATATATATCTGTGATTACACCCTATAATTGTGTTTTCAGAAAAGTATAGGTAATTTTGTAGTTACCTAAATATGTTATCATTTACAATCGTGACTCTAATAACTAAACATTAAATCATGACGCTACTAACCTATGCTGGGTAGACAGAGAAGTCCTATCAAGGAATTCTGAGCTTTATGTATACGTGAAAAGGTTTAAAACACCAAAGCATAACCATTATATTGAAATGTTTATTTCTTTCTAATAAGCATCATGAATCATCATGCCAGAAAACTTCGGAACTATTCGTGTTATCCGAAAATAGCAGATGCTTTGTACTTTGTACCTAATAGCTAATAGTATGTACAGTCAACAAAAGAGTTAGGTGTAAACTGTACCTACCGGCAAAAATAATAATAATATTTCCACTACGCTGTTAAATATTAATAGGTAAAATCTATCACTGTGTGGGTTGTAACTTTTTTAAACTTAATGGGTACAAATCACGGCAGTAATTCACTTTATATGCATTATTTACTGAAATCGGTTGAGAACGAAAAATCGTCAGGAAACCTGAACTTAACTTAATGATTTCAGACGAAATTGCTAACGCGCCTTGACCAAGTATGGTGATTTAAGGTTGTACCTTCTCTTTATGAGAAAAGGCCTTTGCCCGGCAGTGGGACAGTATAAGGCTGGAGTGATACGCAGAAGCGTGAAGGATTAACTTTATAAAATACCCGCTAGATTGCAATAAAATAGGTACGAATTAGGTACGGGCTACGCCGTAGCACATTGCTACGCTAAACTACGAACATGACCACTAGATTTTTACGCTAGCTGCCTGATTACTAATCTCTTTCGCTGACTGTACCCCCCAGTGGTTTCATTTCAGTAGTTCACGTCTATAATTTGTCAAAGTCACAACTCCTTTTGTTGTTATGAAACACAAAAAAAAAATGAGTTCACTGTACTATAGTCGTGGCTACGATTAATAAAATACGTAGAAAGGGGTCAGGTCATGTAATGACCTCTTTACGAGTATTACAAATTGTACTGTATCGATTGACCGGACTATAAGGCTTTTGGTTTGGGTGCAGAGGTTTCAACAAGCAATGTATGAAGTTAAGATTTTTTTGTTCTTGAATATTTGATAACTGATTTAACTTATTCCTTTCGAATTAAAGGGATTAAAGCTGCGTGTCTCATCGATGAGGTAAAGGTTCTTAAGAATGTTGTAAGTTCGTAATTTTTGTTTTATTGTTAAAACGATTTGGTTTAATTTAGGAGTTGGGGTAACTTTGTCGGTCTTTGCAAATCAATATTTGTTTCTACCTCAAATATAAATAGTTTGGCTATATACAGGGTGTAAGAGAAACGCTTCCGAAGCTAGAACGTAGATTATTTAGAACCTAAATGGAAACGGATACCAGTAATCTTTTGCTTAACTTCGGTGTCGTGTGGACATTGGCCGCGCGGCTTTCAGCGAGCGCGCACGCACTTTTAACTCGAGGAATGCGCGAGCGTCAGCTGATATTTTAAGAATATTACATTGCATACTAAAATTGTAAAGAAAAAGAGTGTCTTTAACTGCAAATAACGGTTTTATTTAACTGTTCTCACAGCATAGTGTACGCAAAATGGTAAAAAGATTAGGTATTTTTTTTTCCAGATTTTGGTGGTATCGTATTTCTAGCCTTATCACCTGTCTCCATTTTCAGAAGCGTTTTCTTTACACTCTGTATATACCTAGGAAGTAACAAACATACCTACGGCTATCTCTGACAAATAAGGCTAGTGTTAAGCAAATGCCATCTCGAAAGATCTCATCAACTGTCTATCTTCTAAAATGTTTATGAATAAATGGTGTGCATACATACATAGATAAATAAAGCTTTTACCTGACTACCCCAGAAAAAGGGAAGTGTTTATTTAGTATTCCTATTCCAGTAAGTTAACAAAGGTTTCCCTTATTGTATCAAAAATCATGTAAATAAACAAACATTAAAACCAAAACCCATATAATCCATCTATCCAACAACAGATCGGTACAGTTGACCGATTTTATTATAGGATCAGAGCTCCTAATCCCGCCTGAGGGAATTTGTCGTAAGGACAACAAAACCACAAACTAGAAATGAACAGAAGGTCAGCTATATGAAGCTCTCTCAAATAAATGCCGTGTAGAAGTTTCAAAGTCTTGAACGTCGACGCCGAGTTGCTAGCCTGTCGGTTTTCTATCGTTACACATTTACATTACGGGGAGAGTGTGTCGGTATTACATAGTTAAATTCCGCCAAACCCGTTCCATCAACGGACCACAAGACGTACGGCGATCCGCCAATGGTACATGGTGAACATCCCACCCATACCTACGAGTATCATATCACATTAATTGTGCGCGTAGCAAAGTAGTGAAATTCCCTGCCAGAGTCTATGTTTCCTGTTAACTACAACCGAAGTAAGCGTGCCCCATTGTTTTTATGATGGTTTAATTTGACATCGAAATTACACATTATCGCTTACCTATCACTAAGTGAGATAGAGGGCAAGTGTGAGCCTATAAACAATAAACAAATTAGTCACCCATTCGTAAATCGCCTGCAGCAAACGTCTTGAACCCAAGTGGCTCCCATCAACATTTTGACCTAAAGATTTTGACTGCTTGTCATAGGCATCCCCAAAGCGTCGTCATAACGTCCGGTCCATTTTTTTTTTAGGGGTGTGAAATCGTCCTATGTCTTGTCTCGCTTTGGGTGGAGCGGAAGGGACAGTGTCAGATTTTTACTAACTAAAATCCACCCCTGTTCCTTTCTTGCCTGAGTGGCCAGGGGCGCGGTAACTCTGTTACGAAATTATCCGTGACCTTTGAGGCGCGCGTGGAACACTACGCGCCATCGGCTCTCGAGGCTGGTGCTGACCGGACGGCGAGCTACCCATTACTCGATGTCCGCAGGCCCGCGTCGATTCTCACATCGTAATTGTAGTGTAAAGTTGTGGCAACAGCCACAACTTTTCAATTCTTATTGTCAGTGGTCAACAACAAACAACAAACTTTTGTCGCCAAACAAGAACAAATCTTGCAAGTTTTGTAGCGGGCGACGGTTTTGTCACAATACAGATAAGTTTCAGAAGGACAGGTTTGTGCAATAAATGAAAACTGGTGCACACATAGACGTGTGTTTGTAGTTATGTTGTTACATAACTACAAACACACGTCTGGTGCACACATAGACGTGTGTTTGTAGTTATGTTGTTACATAACTACAAACACACGTCTATGTGTGCACCAGTTTTCATTTATTGCACAAACCTGTCCTTCTGAAACTTATCTGTATTGTGACAAAACCGTCGCCCGCTACAAAACTTGCAAGATTTGTTCTTGTTTGGCGACAAAAGTTTGTTGTTTGTTGTTGACCACTGACAATAAGAATTAGATAATCAATGGCGAACTTACAAGAAGTTTGGGCATAAGTATGTAATGTGTGTATTGTGTTTTATCTTAGCGTGATTGTGATGGTTTGAGTGGTCGTCGTGTCTATTGTTTCGAAAAAATGCGATACGAAGCCCTGGACCAGTGTAATTTTACTTTGAGCGGTAACGATTATCCACGAACCACACGCATAAAACGTTTTGAGAACACATTCATTGTGCGTACAGCTAGGAGTGGAAATTCCTGCCGGAGTCTGTGATAGCTACAACCTGGGAGTCTTTAAGTCAAGAGTGAATAGGTTACTTCTAGGTAAGCGTGCTCCATCTTCGACCACATCAACGCTTACCATTAGGTGAGATAGTGGTCAAACGCGTGACTATCAACAATAAAAATAAAAAACCAGGGACACTGACGTAGCCCGAAGAAAAACCAAAATTAAGTGGCTGTGAGCAAGGCACACTGCTCGCAGAACAGATGGTCGATGGGGCCGAAAAGTTCTGGAGTGGCGACCGCGTACCGGAAGACGCGGCGTTGGAAGGCCTCCCAGAAGGAGGAACGATGACCTGGTGAGGGTCGCGGGAAACCGATTGACGCAGAGGACCAGTCGTTATGGTGACACTTGGGGGAGGCCTTTATCCAGCAGTAGACAATGAGAAATGATGATGATGATGATGAAGTGATTATCAATAAGTCAAGATTAATTGGGATTGACCACTTGATATTTCAGTTGTTCATATGTCAATTCCATACAGATTTTTCTACAATCGCCTTTTTTGATGAAATGCTACTTTATGTTCAGCCTGAGACACCTTTATTACAAAGTTTATTGTAGTAGAAATAATCCACTTTAACTTCATTTTTTTGGTAGTATATAGAATAAGTCGGCATTGTTTGCATGGTGTAATAAGTAGTATCCGACCAAAGTTTCGGTTTTGGATTCGGTTTTGCCCGGTTTCAAAAGTGGCTGAATATTCTGCTCGTCTGACTGTCTCGTTCGACTATATGTGGAATCATTATGAATCATCATCATCATCAGCCTTTTAATGTCCCCACTGCTGGGGCACAGGCCTCCTTTCTGTGAAAGGGTGTGGGTGGTAATCCACCACGCGACCCAATGCGGATTGGTGGATGTCACATGTCTCCGAATTTTTGTTTCTAGGACATGCCGGTTTCCTCACGATGTTTTCCTTCACAGTTTTGAGAGCAGTGGTGATGAAATAATTTACAAAAAGTAAACCGCTTGCTAGAGTTTGAACTCACGACCTACAACTCGTCAAGTCACGGCCAATACCACTGGGCCACCACTGCTCACATTTATGAATGTTAGGGCTGATTTTTCAATGGTCTTATAACTTACTTATCTTCTTAGTCTAAATATTTTTTTATTAATTTTGGCAGTTCTTCTGTTACCACGTCAGTTTTGATTTCGACCGATGCTGGAGGGGCTGAAAATTCGGATACGATTTCAGTTTCGGCTGAAAATCGTGTTTTGTTTGGACACTAAATCAAAATCAAATCAAAAGTTTATTCAAACTAGGATGAGAACCAGCACTTTTTGAACGTCAGAGTACTACATAGAGACAGACTAAATAACATTTTTTTTTGCACATGGTAATGTCACAAAACTGAAGATGAGTCTAAGAATAGAAATATGCCATATATATATTATGCACCTGGTTCTATTAATCAAATGACTAATGTCCAACAAACCTCAAAAACTATAATGATGAATGCAATAGAATGACTTTTGCATTGATCACAACTGGCACAATTTGTCCTGCCTCCTCCCAAATAACCCAACGGTAAAACGGGAACAACTCGCCAACATTATATATTTTATACCACACAATTATTTCAAAAAACCACACCCCCACTTTCCCCTTAAAGCCTACTTCCCCACGTCCCAGTTTCACAAAACAGTAATCATATAAAAATATTCTAATGCTATTAAATACACCTGATTAAATCTCGATTACTGGTCATACGCTATACAGCAAAACCCGGATTTGTTTATCTGATTCAAACCGCGCTGTTACGATATTAGGCTTTTTTGTTTTTTTTTTTTGGGGTTACAATTGCGACTTGAATGGCTTTACCAATGATTACTCAATTTGTTCAGTATGCACGCTTTTTCTAGCGTCTTTTGTGTGACGTGATATAAGGCGCAGTTATACGACATCTAATGATATTTAATTGGACATCACTCACATCAAAAGACTAGTCTTATTTCTTTGAAAAAAAAAAAGAAACTAGACAATTTTTTTCGTAAACAATATGTCAATATTTAAATTATATTTATAGAACATAGTGTAATTAATTTGTAAAGTTATGGCTAACGCGGATAAAAAAATGAGAATCACGCAAAAACTGTTAAGGGGCCTTTTACAGTCCACTAGCGCCGCCAATCGAAAAAATGTCATAACTCGTAAATAGAATCAAAAATACAAAATGTGGTCTATTATTAGTGTAGAAAAGGCAATAACGTAATTTTATAACACATTGTCAACACTTGAAATATAGCTGTTTAGCTAAATCGTGCATTTGTAACAAAAACGGCCGTTTATGTTTTGAATGCACGATTTAGCTAAACAGCTATATTTCAAGTGTTGATAAGGTGTTATACAATTACGTTATTGCATTTGCCATACTAATAATAGAACATATTTTGTATTTTTGATTCTATTTACGAGTTATGACATTTTTTCGATTGGCGGCGCTAGTGGACTGTAAGAGGCCTCTTAAGCGTATTTTTAAGAAACCTTCACCATTTTAAAGATCATTTAATTATTTGTATATTAGTATACGTGTTTAACTATAACACTTAATATTATATGTATAATAAATGAATAATGCGTCTAATTTCGGACAGCGCTCCTTGATGGGCGTGTCCTTGTATTACTGGGTGGACGTACGACGCGTACCGTGAGCTAAGCACAGAACATGCAAGCTAACCACTCAAGGTCGTTGGCAGTTAAAAGCGCTTTAAAGGAGAGCTCATGGAGTTTCTCGCACGTTCTTCTATGCTATGGAGAGCTATGGAGAGATCCATGCTTGGAATGTGCTATAGCTTCTTTCTATCTTTCTGACTGAAAGACTCCTTAACAATGCAAAAGTGCCTGTAAATACCACACCATAATCAGCCTTTTTAACGTCCCCACTGCTGGGACATAGGCCTTCTGTCTGTGACAGGGCAGTGCAGGTTGGTGGATGTCACATAACTCCGAAATTTTGGTTCATGCCACTTTCCTCAAGATGTTTTCCTTCTCTGTTTTGAGAGCAGTGATGATGAAATAATTTACACAAAGTAACGTGCCTGCCTGGGTTTGAACCCACAACCTACAGGGGTTGTGGATAAATTCGAAACAGAGTTACCGCGCCCCTGAGCACTCAGGGCAGGGAAGGAACAGGGGTGGGTTTTAGTGAGTAAGAGTTTGACACGCCCTCCCGCTCCACCCTAAAGCCGGAGATGTCATTGGATGATTTCCCACCCCACGAAAAAAAAAAACCTACTGTAAGTCGTTATCACTGGACTTCCTCTGCTCTACTTGTAAATGGTTTAATTAAAATAAATGCTTTGAGTATGGTTTTGAGTCTTTGTACCCGTAACCTCGTCATCGTCGTCATCAGCCTTTTAATGTCCCCACTGCTGGGGCACAGGCCTCCTCTCTGTGCGAGGGTGAGGGCCGTAATCCACCACGCGGGCCCAGTGCGGGTTGGTGATTTTATTTTTTGTACCCTTAATCTATCCCACAAGAACCATGCTTTTTCCTGGATTTAAAGCACTCAGCAACACATTGAGTACTCAGCAATAAAATCTTAATCGAACCTTTACTCCACCAATCCGCATTGGGCCCGCGTGGTGGATTGCGGCCCACACCCTCTCACAGAGAGAAGGTCTGTGCCCCAGCAGGAGAGACATTAAAAGTATGATGATGATGAAAACGTCTGCCTGGGTTCGAAGCCACGACTCGTAAGTCCCAGCTGCAACAGACTGCTTGAAAAGTAACTGGTTTAGAACTTTTTAGTGGCTTTTTGAAGTGAAAACTTCTTTAGGCGCGTTGGGCATTTCTGAGATGGGAAAAAACTATTGAACTCGCGCGACACCGACACCGCTACGAGTGCTTCGTAGGTACGTAGCACTCGTAGCGCATCGCGTAGTGGTTTGAAGTGAAAACTTCTTTAGGCGCGTTGGGCATTTTTGTTCAAGTTTTCACTTCTGTCGGCACTCCCGGAGGACTCTTTTTTTCCAATAGGGTTTTTTGAAAAAAAAAGCTTTCTTTTCTTCCACGTGCAGTAGTGAAAAGTGTAGTTTCGGTGAACAAATAATGTTAAATAATTCATTTATTTCTCTTTTCTGTTTTAGTCAGGTGAGTTCTTTTTGATATTGAAGGCAGAATTTTGCTAAATATTTCCAGATTTTTGGCTCAGCTCTACATATTTGGTCTGATAACCTTGAGTTGAGAAAATGAGCACTCTATCTCAGGAATATGGGTCGTCACATAATGTCACTTCAGTGGCTAGAAACTTGTAAACTAATGAAATGACAATGTCCTTGTTGAAGTTAACAGCTAAGGGCTCGTGCACACGGTCGAATTTCGACACTGATTTTGTGTTTGATATTTCATTGCAGGTACTTATATAATCAATGTTTTCAACAAGTACTTAACGTACTCGAAAAACAGTTATCTTTATTTTATTTAATGCTTAAGTTATGGCTTTAACCCAACCCCTTTATAATAAACGCGGAGTAAAGTGATAACTATTTTTTTAAGGGTTCCGAAAGGTCGAATGAAAAATGGAACCCATATCATTCATGTGTCTGTCTGTCTGTCCGTTTGTCACAGCCAATTTGCTCTAAATCTGCTGAACCAATAGTTGAAATTTGGTACACTCATAAATATCTGTGACCCAAACACGAACGTATAGGTACCCTAAATAAATTCTGTTGTAATATGGAGGTCACTTTTAGGGTGAAAATCGGAAATTTAAAAGCAAAATTTTCAAACTGCACCGTGCGACCTATCAAATGAAAGGGAACATTGTGAGGGTCTCGAACGTATTTTTTCATAATTTTAAAATTGAAGTTTTAAAGTTATATGAAAATTTATGAAAAATTACCAGCTACAACCTTGGAGTCTTTAAGTCAAGAGTGAAAAGGTGGTTACATCAACGCTTATTATCAGGTGAGATAGTGGTCAAGCGCGCGGATGTCTGGCGGCTCTTTTATCTTCCTCTATTTTAAGGAAGGCCATGTTTATACAGGTAGGTCCATAGCTATGAAGATTATATTATGAGTCTTACGTAACATATGGATAAATCCGTCACAATTTGAATATATCCGGTCACCAATATGCACCCAACCTTACCAGATATGGTTTCAGCAGCATGTTAACTCAGAAACTTATTACTTACTACATAACGAGTTTGCAGCAAGTTACGGACAAGTTTGGGCGCACACTACCGACTGACTCGGTTGGTCAGTTTATGTTACATTGGTCATATTGAGGTTATTGGTGTACATATTATAAAAAACTGGCCAAGTTCGTGTCGGATTTCGCACATTAAGGGTTCTGTACCAAATATTGGTATTTGTTAGTAAAGTATATGTAATAATAAATATTATCACCTTTCAAGTTTATAGGTCAACTAGAAAGTTAAAAAATTCTTCGTAGCAAAATTTTGTGACAGACCACAGACGGACAGACGGACACGTGAGTGACAACAATATCCGTTTGGACCCTTGGGTACGGTACCCTAAAAATGTCCCCCGCCGTGTCTGTCTGTCTGTTCGCGATAAACTCGAAAACCACTAAACGAATTTTCATGCGGTTTTCACCAATAGATAGAGCGATTCATGGGGAAGGTTTAAGTGTATAATTTGTACCTGTGCAAAGCTAGGGCGGCTCGCTAGTTTCATATTATTGTGTATTGGATGATTTCGATTGTAATTCTACATTTGTTTTTTTTTTATTCACTATCCTTTTCATCGTGTGAATATCAAAAATTATGCCACGAGAACGTACTACTGGGACAAAAGTATGATATTATGTGGTCTCTCCGTGTTCCAAATGTCATCCAAATACGTTCAGCCGTTGAGGCGTGACTCATTGACTAACATACAAATATACACACAGACTTTCACTTTAATTTCGGAAGTCGGTTTTCTCTTTTTGTGTTTCTTTGTTATTTGACACCGACTTCCGAAATTAAAGTTATTTTGCATTTTTTTGTGTCATTTAAGGAAGTCGGTTGTATTATTTTTGTAAGAAGTTTTTTTTATTTTTCACTTTTTAGTTGTTGTAAAGTTATGCCCAAATTGATGGCCTCAAAAATATGGAATTTGAACATAATTGGTGAAATTAGGGTATATCAGGGTGAACTGTATTTGTGTATATTTGTGTACCTCTTCAGACCGTATCAGCGTGATGTTATGTTGTGAAGTGGTGTTAACAATAAATAGACATGTGATAGCAACAATTCTGGAAGGTTTGATATCATTTATTGAAGAGTTCCATTGTGTATCTCTGAAGCTTTGAAGGGACTACATGAAATAAGCACTAGCTTTTAAATAAAAAAAGAATCATCAAAATCGGTTCACCAGTTTAAAAGTTCGGAAGCACACACATAAAAAAATAAAAAATAAAATACAGGTCAATTGAAAACCTCCTCCTCTTTTTGAAGTCGTTTAATAAATAATAAATAACCCTTTAAAAACACCCCGTCACATAACTTCTCAAATAACAGTCTCCCGTACAGTACGGAAACACAATACGTCGTCCGCCATAAGCGAGTCGGACATGAGTGGCATGAGAACCGCTACCTCAAGGGACCTACAGCCCTTATAGAGAGAGACGTTCAGTCTATGGATTCAGTTTGTTAGGACCGTAGACAGAAGAATGGGTAGACAAAGCGATCATGTGGTCAGTTGTTGTCTTTTTTGGCTCTTGACATTATATTAATTGTCTGGCTAATTTAGAAAATGTACATTTTTTGAGTCAAGATATCTAGAAGTATCCTAATAATACTGGTCTAAATGCCGGTATTACTACGTAATCGATACTATGATGACAACACGTGATAACCATGTATGATAGCATAGCATAATCTGCCATTTTAATGATACCACTGCTGGGCACAGACCTCCTTTCTATGAGAGGGTGTGAGCTGTATTCCACCAGGCGGGCCCACTTTTTGGTACACGCTGGTTTCCTCACGATGTTTTCCTTCGTCGTTTTGAAAGCTGTAATGATGAAATAATTTAAATAAAGCGCCTGCCGGTGTTAAAACCCACGATGGTTACCACTGGGCAACCATTAATAAACCCTGTCATGGGTCATAAATGTTAACCCTATCAGAAAGTACAATTTTATTTTTAAATCATGTAATTGACATACCGCTTTATTTCCTAGAACATAGAAACACAACCTACTGCATACGCAATAATAACTAATAATATTCGAACCAATAATAATAAGCGATTCACAAAAATAATAACAATCCAATTGTACCCGCAATTACGGTAAATCAAAACCGTAAACCCAAAATCGACAATCGGTTTTGTCCCCAATAAGGTTCACCTCCTATCCTGGTTATTGTCTTATCCTATTACTGGGCATTCCTGTTAACTGGGTTTTTGATAGGCGGGACGTGCAATAGACCTCTTGAAATTAGCTAAGACCTCCTAGCGGTTTTTGTTAAGTATGGATTCGGGTTTTATAACTAAGGGTAGTTTTCACTGATATAAGTTTGTGTAAGGAAGTGATACAGTTAGCTATGATTAAGTAACAATTATACGAATGCAATGTATCTTTAAAAAATCGACCAAGTGCGAGTCGTGCAAAGGGTTCCTAACAAATCACTTTACATACAAACTTTTAAAATACTTAAAAATAACAAACCTCGTTGGTAGCTACATTTTCGAGCCGTTTGGGGTTGAAACTATTGGGTCGTGGGTTACAAGTGCTCATTTAGTATTTAAAGATCTATCTAAACGCCTTGTTGACACTTCGCGTAACTCAAGGGCTGGCTTTTTCCTCGGCCAGAGATTAAGCATTGCCATACAACGTGGCAATGCCGCCAGTCTTTTGGGCAGACTTCCAGTAGACAGCGATGCGGAGGAATTATTTGACGAAAGGTTTTAAGTCTTATTTAGTTAGGCGTTTTTGTTTTAGTTACAGTTAGTTAACCAGAAGTTTGACCAGAGGGCTGGCCTTTTTTTCGGCCAACGAATCAGCATTGCCATTCAACGTGGCAATGCTGCCAGCGTTCTGGGCACTTTTCCCATTGACACCGATGTGGACGAATTTTTTGATGCCCAATGAGCTTTACTCCTACCGGATCTTTTATGCCTCTTGTACATATTTTATTTATTAAGTTATTTATTAGTTTAGTATAATATGTATTGTAGTTATAGTCTGTTGAAAATAAATTGTGTGTTTGTCAATAAATAAATATCCCTAATTAATAACCTGAATAAAAAACATTTGAGATCCTCACAATACTCACTTTCATTTGATATGTGACTTTTATTTCATGTGTACAGTCTAGATTTTTTTTTTCAATTCTCCGATTTGCAGCCCAAAAGGGACCCATAGACTTCATACACATTACTCGTTTACGCTTAAGTATTTACCAAATTTCAACTCAATCGGTCCAGTAGATTCGTAGCAAATTAGCTGAGACAAACGGGCACACAGACACACGAGTGATACTAGGGTTCCGTATTTTCATTCGGACGTTCAAAACGCAAAAAATATATTTTCCAATCCTACCTCATATCACGAAAAGTTTTGAAGCCAATCATCTGTATCAGAAAGAGCCACTACACAATAATGTGTACCCTGCTTTAAGCATGATGAGATAATGTAGAAAGACTTTTCTCAACCAACCTCAACCTTAAAGGCAGAACAGTGGCAACCACCAGAAAAACGCCGAGGCAATGAAGCTCGACAAGTCCCTGAGAAACGATTAAACCGTCTTGGGTATGGCAACGAAATTAATAAAAAATGAACAGCCCGGGATTAAGAAAAAACTCTACAAAAAAATATCCAAAAATTCACATTCTGAATAAAAATTATACTCGTATAAATTGTCACCCTCAAACAGTTCCATATTAAAACCGATCGCCCCCATTTAATTCCATCGACATATAAAATATAAATGGTAATGTCATCCCGTCCCATAATCCTACATCCTACTCCACGCTGATATGAACCGCACCATTCTTTTAATTCGTAACACGTCCACACAGGCATAAGACGTCGATTTTACTAGGGATTTGTCGTCTTCGAGATTATTTCACCCCCTCCGAGGGAGGGGATCTAAATCGAATTGGTTGCGTCACAGCTCCATTAAAGTAGGGGCCTTAAATACAACGGGGTACGCAATGAGAATAATTCTTTTGTGTTAGCGGTTGTGCGGTTTTTCCAAGTGGTTGGAGATGGTAGGGTTGCCAGGTCTTAAAAACGAAAAGCCGGACAGACCAGCCAGTTTAGCCGAACATTTGGTTAAAAATGACCTTATTTTTTTTTTAAGTAAAACAAGGCTCTTCTTATTTAACATAAAATTTTCTAAAATTCTAAAGAAAATACAATAAATATGGTCAAATTTAAAAAGCTGGACAGGCTGGACACCGTCTAATTTGACCGCACACGCAACCAAGAAGCCTGACTGTGTCTGACTTTATCCGAACGCTTGGCAACACTGGAGATAGGTAAGGTTCTGAAGGAGTTCTGGAGTTGTCTACTAGGTACACGGATCTTGTGGAAACTTTGAGACATTGGTGTCGATTCTGTTGTGAATAAACTTAAAATTTAGGATATTGCTAACTTTTTCTCTCTAGAAAAACAATTCAGACACGGACGAAAATTAAAGCTGTCAAAGTTAGTTGTAACTAATATTTCCGTACAAATTAAGACGACACGTAGAAATATGTCGACTAATAAAAACACGGTTAAGCGCAAGGCGTAAACTAGTTCGACATCTCTAACTTAGTTCATATCTATAGCTGTCCTTTTCTCGCGCTACCTTTTCGTAAAAGGTAGCGTTTCTCTAATTTTAGTTTAGTTATTGATTATCAGAATCGGCATCATTGTCTCTATAAAGGCGTTGGCATGTACACTGACCGTCAGATGGTCTCTAAATGCATTTATGAGTGCTCCTGCAATGCGAGTCTTCAAATACGTGCAGGAGTATTTTATTAATAAGTGTGTGCTTAAATATTTTGAAGTCTCTTTTGAACCAGCCGTTGATGACCTCTACGACCCATGCACTAGAGGGATTTGTCGAGATTTATTTTCTTGTGCGTCTGTGAGCATGGCACACATGGCATGCCTTTATGTGCTTGGTGGCATATGGCCCCATATGCCACCAAGCACATAAAGGTCCAGCTCCTTGGTTCAGAGCTTCCACCTTGGTCCAGGATAAAAACGTCATCTCTTAACTAAAAAGTTCCAAACAAGTCACTTTTCAAGCAGTCTGATACAGTTGGTGGCATGAAATCAATAATTAAACTAAATTGACTGCCACCAACTGCATCAGACTGCTTGAAAAGTGACTTGTTTGGAACTTTGTAGTTGTTTTTTACAGTCGGGTTTTTTGAAAATATTAGAATAGATTATAATACTCTTTAAAATATTTTTTTTCAATATAAAGAGTTTACAATTTTACGAGTTTTACACAAAATAACAGTGCTTACAATACGGTGACATTACACCCGAGTTATCCACCCTGTACCTAGTACAAATCGATAGTTATTCATCCGCTGCCTTCGCGGCTCTTCCCAAGGGTGAGACACCGACTCCGAGGTTTTCTTAATTAAGACGCGGAACTGAAATGACTATGTTATTTGCATTGTGCGACAGATAACCCTATCAGTTACATTTATCTCGTGAGTCGTTATCAACTGGCTTTGTGAGGTAGTGTGGAGATGTGAGTTCGGTATGTGGGGGATTAGCTAAATATGTTATTATGTTGGTTTAGTTTGATAGCGAAATTAAATTCGAATTCGTCGGCTACAAATGGGCTACATCATCGCTTACCATCAGGTGAGTAGTGGTCAAGGGCGAGCGTATTAATAATGATAAAAAATAGGACAGAAGTTTAAAGTGACTATAGATACTCTATCATTTTTTTTTATTTTTCCCGCACTAGGATTTTCTTCTGCATCGTCATGGGTGCGTTCACAAACACCCAGACCCGGGACAACTATCTGTAGGCCATAAAAATATTTGTTTCTTGCGGGAATCGAACCCACGATACAGACACCAATCGCCTAGCCACTGCACCAATCATGTCGTCATTAACTGATCACATGTAAAGAAGTATGAAAATATGGATGAGATATGCCACGTAAGTTTTTGAATAAGTAATGTTGATGTCATAATCATCTTCCTGCCCTTATCCCATGTTACTTGGGGTCGGCGCAACATGTTGTTTTTCTTCCATTCTGTCCTCTCTGCCGTCACGCTATCACTAACTCCCTTTTCTTTCATATCACTCCTCACACAATCCATCCATCTTTTCTTTGGCCTCCCTCTCCCTCCGTCCACATTTATATTCATAACTCTTTTAGTTACATATGTTTCATCCCTCCTATTACATGACCATACCAAGATTAGCGGTTCTCTTTCAATTTCGTGCGAATGTCAAAATTGATAATTTAGTACAAAACTACAAACTTCATAGGTAATAGTGGTTATAGTTTCCGAGTAAGCTGGCGTCGCGCGTCGGTCGAAACTGGATGGGAAACCGTTTTTCATTAGGATCAGAAAACAAGTCTAGATTTTTCCATAGTGTAGCGTTGTACAGAAATAGTGATTAAACAAGTGGTCTAGTTAAAAAAAAAAATTGCCAATACTACTATTATTGGATAGTACAAGCTATTTTTTTTTAACTTTGCGAATATCAATTTAAATCTTGTAAAAAAAAAACAGGCCAAGTGCGAGTCGGACTCGCGCACGAAGGGTTCCGTACCATTATCTGTGAAAACGAGTAAAAAAATCACGTTTTTGTATGGGAGCCCCGGTAAATATTTATTTTATTCTGCTGTTTAGTATTTGTTGTTATAGCGGCAACAGAAATACATTATCTGTGAAAATGTCAACTGTCTAACTATCTGCTCAGGGATTGAGGATAAATTCCAAACAGTTACCTCGCCCCTGGGCACTCAGGGCAGGGAAGGAACAGGGGTGGGTTTTAGTCAGTAAGAGTCTGACACGCCCTTCCGCTCCACCCTAGAGCTGCAGATGTCATAGGACGATTTCCCACCCCACAAAAAAAAACTGTCTAACTGTCACGGTTCATGAGATACAGCCTGGTGACAGACGGACAGACGGACAGACAGCGGCGTCTTAGTAATAGGGTCCCGTTTTACCCTTTGGATATGAACTTTAAAAACTAGACGGTTAAAATAAGCAATGGTCCCGAAAAGTGTTAAATCATTACCAGTTTTGGGAAATAGAATAATCACCAGGAATGTCTTCACAAGCAGAAAACATGCCATCCTATTGACACCAAAACTATGTAATCCTCAGATCGAATTTCGATCGCTGTGGCTAATCTCAACGAAGATTAGCTTAGTACTCAGGAGATATTACAGTGCACAAGCGTGTGCGCAGACACAGGAGCACTCTCTGTTCCTTCACCCTCATAGTCAGATGGGACGACAATCCGACACGACCGGGGAGAGATCAGGCATAAGACCAATGGCTTTACGTGATATCCGAGGCACGGAGGTGTCACACCAACTTCCAAACGCCAGACTGATATAGAGCTTTTCTAATGAAAAAACCCAATAGCCAAAACTATGTCCAATAATCATAAACACAAACGTCCAACACTATTTTCTGATAACCCGATGAAAAGCCCGAATATAAGTAACTTAGTTGTATGAAAGGGGAACTCAATTCGGTAATAAAATCATTACTGAGTCCTTAACCCGCTTTTCCAGTTACTTCCTTATTTCACAGAACTTTTTGAACTTTCAGAAGTAACGGATGTAATTCTACTGAGAATTTCACATTGAGAAAACAGGTTTTCTACGTATTACCATATTGATTTGATTTGGCAGAAGAGTGGGGAATGTTCTGTGAACTTGTCTATATTCTTCATAACTACAGTAAAATTAAATAAATGATACTTCGAAGGTTTTCCTCTTTAGAAATTCCATTTGGCGCTCGGCTGGTAAATAAATAAAATACCAATTACTATGCTAGTTCGAATAAACGCACAATTCGATTAGAATACATAGATACGCACCTACTAAATACGAATACCAACAACATTTTTGTCTCCATTCTGTCATTACGCACCAATAAGCAATGACTACTGTCAACATAACGAGCCTAACGTTTCTTATAAATTACTTGAACTGTAAAGATCTTCGCTAGTTCCGTAATAAGGTCGTAATAGCACATAAAATGGCATATGAGGCTCGTGGCTCGTGGCTCGGAGTAATCTATCTACCTACAACTATTTTCAAGGCTATCGTGGGTTACGAGAAGCTAGCTTTTAGTACCGTTTTATTATTTATTGATAGTGTCCGACCGAAAATGGATTTAAAGCCGAAAACGAAAAAGAGAAGTTTCGGCTTGAGTCTTTATTCGGCTGATTCGCCTTGTAACTTATTTTTGGCCGAAAACAAAAATTATTAAAACATTGATAGGTACCTACCTACATATATATCCGATCCGCTGTATACTGAAATCTTGTTTTTTTTTTTTGTCCATTTTGGGAGAGATAGAGCAAGTATAGGCTTTAAAATATATATCACGGTAATTCCATTAGAGGATACAAAATTTCGTGTATTTCTTATTGTTTTCGTTAATCTATATACAGGGTGTAACGGAAAGGAGTGGTCATATTTTAAGAACTGCATCTGCCCATAGATATGAACAACTTTCTTCAAGAAAACCTGAGGAAATTCTCAAAAGAAAAATTTGCCTCCCATACAAATATTGATGATAACTTTGTAAGGAAAGTACAATTTTTTTTTTGGAAATTTTTAATTTTTTCTTAGAGAAAGTTATTCATATCCATGGGCAGAACTGGTTCCTAAAATATGATCAGACCTTTCTGTTACACGCTGTATATACAGGGTGTAACGGAAAGGTGTGGTGGTATATATAAAACACAAAAAATGGTTTCTATGTCCGTTATAGACTTTGAAACCATTGATCAGATTGTGATGAAACTTAGGTAGGGTGTTCTGGGGACGACCGAGAGGGCCTCCTGGCCCAAAAAATGCACACAATATTACTTCTTCGTTATTTGACACCGACTTCCGAAATTAAAGTTATTTTTTAATTTTTAGTGTATTTTTTTTTTTGGAAGTCGGTTGTTTTTTTTTTGTAAAAAAGTTTTTTATTTTTCACTTTTTAGTTGTTATACCCCAGAACTAAAAACCCCAATAACATGGAACGTGGAATTTAAACATTTGGAGAACACCAAAACATCATCGAGGTAAACGTATTTTTCGTTTTTGATCAGTTTCTCAAAAAGCGCTGAAGCAATTTCGATAAAATTTAAATGGGAGTATATTCTTTCGGATAAAAAAAGAATTTTGAAAATCGGTCTACAAGTGACGGAGAAATCGGCGGACATACATAAAAAAAAAAAAAAAACATACGTACAGTCGAACATAGAACCTCCTCCTTTTTCGAAAGTCGGTTAAAAAAAACGCGGAATTGCTACATAGGTATGCGTGGCGGTGCAGCTAGTTATATAATGTAATCAATATAATTTTCACGAATCTTTTATTTTCGGTTTGGTTGTAGCTTCGTCTGGTTATTTATTTAATACTTGATGCACTTACAAGTACAGGCGGACAGTGACCGAAAACGAAGATATGGCCGAATCGTGTTTTTTTGGCCGAAAACAAAAACGAAGCTTCGGCCGGTCACTATTTGTTGATCATGGCTCTCCGTGTCTTGGACAGCAAGTTAAGATATTAGGTCCCGTTTTCGCACGAATTCTCTTGCCTATGATGTGACAACAGGATTTACTCGGGTCTAGACAAAGTGATAGAGTGAGATCCCAGAGCCTCCAGACATACTTATTTTCTGATTAACAAAGTGCGTGAGATTGAGTGGTGTTAATGTACTTTTATTTGAACAGTTAACGTCGGTAAATTATTCATTAATCTTAAAGTGTGAGTGCTGATTTCCATGTTTGGATGACATGATTGTTTAATAGTTAAATATTGTTTAACTCCTAATTAGTTATTATAATACGAGTAGTCTAAGGGTAGGTCGCCACCTTGACTCAGTCACTTCATTATTGGAATTTTGGATTCTTTGCCCAAAAATAAAAAAAAATGGATTTTTTATTTATTTAATATAGTTTAAGGATAATATTTAAGGATAAGTAATGTCTAGATTAGACAATGGTTATATAGCTGATAGAATCCCATTTTGCCAATAAATTGATTTTATTTCCATGGCAATTAATGTCGGAAAATGCACAAACACACGTGAAATTTTAAAAGAGATAAAGAAAGTCGAAAATTATACTGATATCTCACATATACGACTATACTCATATGACGCTAAAATAGTAACAAAAATGTTAGAACTATATGAACTAATAGTGAACCAAATTATAAACAGATCTACCAAGTAAAGTTAATACGGTTAAACCATATCCCACCAACTCTTAAACCCAGTAATATGACGTACAACACCCAGCTCAATTCCAAAACGTCCTAAATAACTTAATCGAGTAGCACTTACCATTTACACAAGGACGGGCGACAGCGACCGACCTAATTAAGATATCCAAGCCATCGACATTGACATAGCATTATAGTTTGTCGATCGAGACAGAATCGATTTAGTCTGGCTATAAATAGGTCGATACGAACTGCTCTATTCTGAGGGGAGTGGCTAATAACAGCTGCTCGTCTTTGGGCGGGATGTTTTCGAGTGACGTCCAGTGGCTGTTTTAATTATTCGCAAATTGATTCATAGTGCATATTGTGTTTCAAAAATGGTGTAGTTTTGTGTCTTAAGTGTCTACGCAACTGCACAATATGTGGAATTTTTGAAACGGTAAAATGAAGCTGAGAATTTTATTGTAGTAATGACTAACTCAGCGGAGCTTGCCGAGAAGACTAACTACAAATACTATAAATACATTTGAATGTGTTACATCCGCATTCTAATGGAAAACAAAGTGACTGGTCTGTTTCTAAAAACTAAATATTTTCTAAACTTGACACTGGCAAAAGTAATAAAAAGAAAAACAGCCGAGTTCGAGTTGATAGCCTAGGCTATCGAGTATTAGCCGATAGAATACCACTTTATTCTATCGGCTGATAATGATTGTCAAAAAAAAACTCTGTCGTCTGTTGCAGTTGTAACATTTATACTAGTCCAATCTGAGATTTGATGCCATTAACTACATCAGACTGCTTGAGACAGGCTTGACTTTTTATTAGTCATTGTTTTGCGATTAGGTTTTATGATGCAAGATTTTTTTTTCCTATGTTTTGGTGAGTTTCATTTTTAGAATCGTCTCGTCGAGCCTTTTATTTTGATACCTCGCATGACTATGCCACAAAAAAACGACTTCACTTACCTACCTAACAGCACCCGCCATCTTGTTTTTTTTTTTTTAAATTCAAATGGCCTATGTCACTTTGACTACGACGAATAAAATGGTACCACATTTGTTAAAACCTCTCCAGCTGTTTAGGCTGCAGGAAGAGCGTGCCACAGAAATAGTCATAGGTATTCGACCACATCATCGCTTACCATCAGGTGAGATGGTGGTCATCAATGAATTTCGATAAAATTTATATGGGACTCAGAAGTTATACTCTTCCGAATAAAAAAATAATTTTGAAAATCAGTCCAAAATGTAATAGAAATCGGTGAACACACATACAAAAAATACGATATATTGAAACATAGAACCTCCTCCTTTTTTTGAAGTCGTTTAAAACATTCACGTGGTTAAAAATAAAATTTATGGACTATTTAAAGTCGTTGTCAGACAAAATGTCGTTTTGTCTATATTTCCAGGCTAAGTTACGCTTACCGAGGTCAGATTGTGGATTAGTGACCATCTTTGCAAATTGAGACCCCTTTTTTTTGTGGGAATGGAAATCATCCAATGACATCTCCCGCTCTAGGGTGGAGCGGAAGGGCGTGTCAGACTCTTACTGACTAAAACCCACCCCTGTTCCTTCCCTGCCCTCAATACCCAGGAGCGAGGTAACTCTTTCGAATTTATCCTCAACCCCTGGGCAAGACCCTTCTATGCTTCGTTAAACACGTAAAGACTTTGGTCTTGCCAAGTGGATCGTGTATTCAGTAAACGAGTTTTTGAGGTCTGAATGGTCCATGCTCCTAAATTAAGCATTAGCATCAGCCTCTCAACCTTTTCCCACTGGTGGGACACGGACCTCTCTATGAGGGTATGGGCCTTAATCCACCACGCGGGCCCTGTACGGGTTGGTGGAGGTCACATGTCTTCGATTTTTGGTTCTATGACATGCCGATTTCCTCACAGTTTTAAAATACTGAACTTACTCGTATTATGAACTTATTCAGCTGCAGTTATTGGTATTTTGGACCCTTGAACACTATTTTAGGATTTAATAAAGTTTTGAATACTGGCATCAACTTCTTATATTTTGTTAGACAGACAGTCAGTCAAGATAGTCCCCATCTGTACAGTGGAAGTTCACATCGGAAATCGATGAACCTTGGACGAAGCCTTGAAAACATAATTTTTCTTTTTTACTACGCAATTGACATTGATTTTACTCGATTTTCTACGTAAAGCCTATCGGTAAAAACAATACAATGCAATGCTGCAACGCATTAAGGTCTGCCCGGGGGTGGAGGATAAATTCGAAAGAGTTACCTCGCCCCTGGGCACTCAAGGCAGGGAGGAACAGGGGTGGGTTTTAGTCAGTAAGAGTCTGACACGCCCTTCCGCTCCACTCTAGAGCGGAAGAAGTCATAGGATGATTTCCCAGCCCCCAAAAAAAAAAAAAAGCATTAAGGTCCCCGTAGACAGTTGCAACGAGACAATGCGACAGTGGAGCGATGACGCTTTTTCATAGGAGTTGTTTTAAATCTGTCCGGGAATGTTATGGTGCATCCACACCGATAATGACAAATGATTTTTAAGTTGCAAAATGTTGCTACACAAAAAGTAACAGTTTGTATGAAAACAGGTAGCCGCATTGTTATCGTAGTGTCTCGTCGTACCTGTCTAAGGGAGCCTTTACAATGCTAACATACCCTTTCTTTCTTTTTTTGGGGCTGGGAAATCTTCCAATGACATCTCGGGAGCTCTTAGTGGAGCGGGAGGGCGTGTCAGACTCGTACTGACTAAAACCCACCCCTGTTCCTTCCCTGCTCTGAGTGCCCAGGGGCGCGGTAACTCTGTTTCGAATTTATCCACAACTCCTGGGCAGGCATCGGCCATGACGGGCCCCGTCATGTTTTGCTGACAACTCTTTGAAGCGCGCGTGGAACACTACGCGCCGTTGACTCTCGGGCCTGGTGCTGATCAGTCGGCGAGCGATAGCGGGCCTGCCGACGCGACGGCGAGTAGTGAGTACACTACTCGCCGTCCACAGGCCCGGGTCTGCGGTGGCCGGAGATCGTCTTGTGACGTCCTATGCCCAGGGCGTCTTCTTCGGCGGCTGCTGCTGAGGACGTGAGGGCGACTCTGTTGTTGAGCCTCCCTCACCCGTTCCGCCTCCTCCTTCGTGAGCATTACTGCTTCGCAGAAGCAGGAGATTGCTTCCCATTCCCTCTCGCTCCGTACCATGGCCTGGACCAGGGCCGGGCGCGAGAGGTCGCTGCCGCCAATAGCCTCCACGAGGGCACGGCAGGGCTCCGCCCAAGTGGGGCAGGTCTCCACCGTATGCTCCACCGTGTCCTCTGCGCGATCCTCACAGTGGTGACACCCGGCTGTTTCCCTCCGCCTTATCCTACACAGGAACCTCCCGAAGCTTCCATGTCCGGTGAGGACCTGCGTCAGGCGGAAGGTGAGGACGCCGTGGCGCCTCTCCAGCCACTCCTCAAAGAGGGCACTACCACTGCAATGGTGGTGTGCCCAGCGCTAGGTTGCGACAGTCACTCTCTCTATGTCGCCATGAGATCCTGCTGGAGCTCTGTCCACCGAGCCGCGAGGAGTCGCGACAGTAGAGTTACGCCCCGGCGTTTAGCCTCCTCGCGCCACTCATAGAGGTGCGCGAGGACCTTTACCTCAAGTTCCCACGGCGACAGTCCGGCAGGGAGGCTCGCCGCCTCACCGGAGACTGTGCGGTATCCTCGGATCATCCGAATCGCCATGACCCTTTGGGACGCGTTCAACCGGCGAGCTGGTCGCCGTCTCAAGGAGGGCCCACACCGGTGCCCCGTAAAGGAAACGCTGACATACCTATGTCATAAAAGGCTGAATCGCGAGAATCATAAGACAAGACAGTGTATGCATGCAGGCAAAACTGCCACCTCGTATCAAAGTATTAGTCCAAACTTCCCTTAAAATAAAACATCGTTAAAACTCCTTTAACCCTATCGGATAACATCCGAAAAACCTCTTTTTTGAACGTCGTAATGTGTTAAACGTATCCGTATCGGATGCCGTGGTAATTACCGTCCAAAATCCAGGCTTCCTACTGAAATACATTCTGCCTTTTGTGCCATTAAAATAGAAGAGAGGTTCTCGAAAATAGACTTAATAGCTGTTTAGTAAAACGTTTTAATGAAAATATAGACTCTAAGGATTTTAGAAGTTGGTGAAAACATTTATCTATGTTAGTGGTTTGACTTTAAGTGGTTTTAAAAGCTTATTTACGAGTATGTGATGTTTTGGTACTGAATTAGATGTATTTTCGTGTAATTATTGTAATGTGTTTTGCTACAGATTTCAGCTAGAATTAACAAACATATTTGTTTCTGTATATGTGTGCGTTGTTAGACTTTTATTTAACTATTATTTTAGTGTGTAAAAATTATAGATGATTAAGTATTTTATAATTATGTAAATATTAAAACTTACTAACAAACTATACGCCTAGTGGTTTGACCGCGATTTACAAGTTGTAGGTCGTGAGTTCAAACCCAGGCAGGTGATGATGACATCCACCAATTCGCATTGGGCCCGCGTGGTGGATTACGGCCCACATCCTCTTACAGAGAGGAGGCCTGTGCCCCAGCAGTGGGAACATTATAGGGTGATATGCTTTATGCTCATCGATAGTTTAGCTTTCTGTCAAATTGTCGTAATCAGATAATTACTTTCAGATTGCCTATTAAAAACACATAAATAACCATTTAGTAAAAAAACATTAAAAGGCTCAGATGATGATGAACAAACTATAACTGAAAAATTGATGATTCGAGTTGGAGTCGAGCTGGTTGAATTACTTGGAAGCCATTAATTTTCATAGATCCGTTTAGCAGTAATATTATAATAATGATGGGTCGTCGCTTTTATTCAAATTGTTGCTATTGTCACTGCTTGTTAATCTGATTCGTGATTGAAATTATTGTTTTCCAGATATCAAAATCACGTAGAAAATTAACTTTTAATTTTTTTATTGTTTGTTTCATTACATTTTCATTCTTCAATGATTTTTTAATTATTTTGCTAATATATGGCATTTTAACAGGGTGAGCAATGATATTATATATAAAATGAGGCAGAAATGTTACTAGCGCGTACTAGTGCGTTTTCGGGTTCTTACAATCAACCCGAAAATGTCCTAATTGGGACATTTGGCCTCCTCTCTTATCAAGAAAATCATAATTTTTGCCTCATAATAATATTTGATATATCTATCTTTTACTTGCGTGCTTATCATATCTTTTGTACTATTCATTAGTGGAACTTGTCAACATGTATTGTGTGCACTAGTATTTACATACCAGCGCGCAGCGCGACCAGATTTTAAACTTCGGTAAGTAACAATATCATTGAGGGTAAGAGATAGTATGTGTCGTATCTGTAATGACAACCACAGATGGCTGTGTAACAACAAACACTCACCTTTTTTCTATATGTTGCTAAAATAGTTGTTTAAAAATTAGTTTTTGTTGGTAAATTGGTTATTTGATATTTAATTAATGTTTTTTTTAATGTATTTTTTTAAGATTTTTTTTATTTTTCAGTACCTTTTTTGTCGTTTTTTTTAAACGTGTCATAATTATAACTTATATTGTCTGAAATAAATATTATTAAAAATAATTGTAATAGCATTATTAACAGACAGAATGATCGACAACTGGACTTAGGCCAACCTATACTTTATTAACCTGAAAATAATTATTGTCTTGTTGGTTCTAACAATTCTTACAACTAAAATGAGAAAAAATATCTATAGTTTTTACCTCTATGCGATTTTCTATCCTCTAGCGTGCCATGAAGCTGATGCCATGTACCTGGAAACAAGAGGAAGAAACCATGTAAAAATATAAATAAATAAAGGAGTTTTCCAATGAATTGTTTAAAATAAAAAAAATAATAATAATAAAAATAAGGATTATCCACCAGCAACTTGCTCTTAAATACAATCTTGTGGAATCTGAAGTACCGTACTATAGGTATGAGCCCGACCCAGTTCTCGAAAATAGCAATATCACGTTGTATTGGGATCGATCTATCATCACTGATAGGACTATTGTTGCCAATAAGCCTGACATAGTGGTGATAGATCGACAAGAGCGTCGCACAATGATTGTTGATATAGCTGTTCCTCATGACGAGAACCTCGTGAAGGCTGAGAAAGATAAAAAAACAAAGTATCTTGATCTGGCTCGCGAGGTTGTCGACATGTGGGAGGTGGATACAGCAGTCATTGTGCCGATAGTCGTGACGGCCAATGGCTTAATAGCCAAGAGCCTCGACCAACATCTCAGGAGGCTCTCGTTGGGCAGTTGGATCAAGGGCTTGATCCAGAAAGCAGTACTCCTGGACACGGCGCGTATTGTTAGGAGATTCCTTTCTCAGGAGCCCTGACCACCGGTAGCTTGGACCCTATTCCCGATACCGGTGGGCAACTACTTTTTATATTTTTAAATGTTTTTGTATTTATTTATGTTTTTCTAAGTACCTAAATATTTAAAAATTTAAAATTGTATGTATATAAAATTGAATAAATGGAATAAAAATAAATATTTTGTATTCATTGTTTAGTTGTTAACCTTGGGCCTTATTTATAAAAAAAAAAGCGTATGAGCAAACACTGATACCTAAGCAAATAAATTCAATTAATAAGATTCTTAATTCAATTTTTTCTATTGTGAATTTGAATTTAGAATCTGCTAAACAGTATTCTAACTACGCATATGGTTAGCGAGATTTATTAACTGCGTCGTTGGTCTCGTGGTCGCAAGCGCGACTACTGAGCGTGGGATCATGGGTTCGATTCCCGGCTCGGAAAAAGAGTGCTATTGGGTTTTTCCATTAGGAATGACTCAGTAGCT
This sequence comes from Polia nebulosa, assembly GCA_951329385.1. Taxonomy (NCBI): domain Eukaryota; kingdom Metazoa; phylum Arthropoda; class Insecta; order Lepidoptera; family Noctuidae; genus Polia; species Polia nebulosa. The sequence goes on along the minus strand of OX589613.1, from coordinate 11,150,127 downwards.
GCCCGGAGTTTGGAAGTTGGTGATGTGATACACCCCCGTGCCTCGCAAAGCAATTAAAGCCGTTACTCCTGCGCCTGATCTCTCCCTCTCCCTCCCTCTGAGAGTGAAGGTACAGAGAGTGGACCTGTTCGGTCCGAGTGCATTTCCGAACACAACCTTGAGAGGTGACAGCTGTCACACCCTTTCTTTTTATACTCTATGACTTTTTTCTGTCTTCTGTCACTTGTTGGTTTCGACCGTAGTGAAAAAACGTGTTAAAAATGTAGGTTCTGAGCTTAGGATTTAATCTAGCTGAATCTATTGTTTTTGGACCTAATTGTTTGCTATTGAACTAAATTTGACTGAAGCCCCAGTTGATGTAGTGGTGAAACGGGTTATTTTTGAAAACACTTGAAAGTTGATTGATTCGCGAGACACCACGTGCTGGTTGGAATACAGACTGGCGCCTGTTGGGGTTAACTTTAGAACTGGTATACCTACTAAACAAACACAAAAATTCACATTTAACTCTGACATACACACATACAACCAGATTGATCCCTAGACGAAGACTTCATAAACCTTGTAAGTCTTTGTAAGTTTTGTACCATATTCTTGTTAAATAATATCTTTAGCTCTGCGTACTTGCAGACAAGTTTGTGTTAGGGTTGGAGCCGGGAATCCGACAGGCACGCTTCCACACTCTTGTCTCCTCAAGTCGGATCCTTTCCCTGGATTGGTCGCAGACAGCAAATGTGTCTCACACGCTTGTGCACTATGATATCCCCTGCGTACTTGGTAAATCTCTGTTGAGATTAGCCATTGTAAATTCGGTCGGGAGGATTACGGTTTCCAAGTTTTATAAATAAAGCTGGTAAAAGACAAAGTTAAAATGTGTCGGTAATGTGTCTGCAATTTTGCCGGCATTCAGTCATATCGATATAGCGACAGAAATGTATACCTATATGTTCGTTTGGTTGCAGTAAGTAGGTACAGTAATATCGGAGCAACGTTCCAGCAGTTTTACAAAGAACTCGACTATTACGAAAAATATTTTCTGCAGCGAGCAATAAATAAAATATGAATACCTTGCGTTTACAAAATGTCAAGACGCTTTACAATAACTCTTTACCTTTGATCGTTGCGTACAAATATTCTTAAATATACGATGTACAGGGTGTAAGGGAAACAGCGTCCTCACCATCCGCCTGACGCAGGTCCTCACCGAACACGGCTGTTTCGGGAGGTTACTCTGTCGAATAAGGCGGGATAAAATGCCTGTATGTCATCACTTTGCGAATCGCCCAGAGGACACGGTGGAGCATACGGTGCAGTTCTGCCCCGCTTGGGCGGAGCACCGCCGTGTCCTCGTGGAGGCGAACGGCGGCAAGCGACTTCTCGCGCCCGGGCCTGGTTCAGGCCATAGTACGGAGCGAGAGAGAATGGCAAGCATTCGCCTCCTTCTGCGAAGCAGTAATGCTCGTGAAGGAAGGGGTGGAATGGGTGAGGGAGACTCAACAGAGTCGCCCTCACATCCTCAGCAGCAGCCGTCGCAGGAGACGCTGGGCGTCGGGGGTCGCAAGTCGATCTCCGACCACTGTAGGTGCGGGCCTGTGGACGGTGGACCCATCAGGGCCGATGCCTGGCTGGAGTCGCGGATAAATTCGTAATAGAGTTCCCGCGGCCCTTGGCACTCAGTCAACTAAAGGAACAGGGGTGAGTTTTAGTCACTAAAAGTTTTGACACGCCCTCTCGCTCCACCCAGAACGGGAGAAGTCATTGGCTGATTTCCCACCCCCACAAAAAAAAAGTGTGGTACTCTCGGAGTGCTGACAGAAGTGAAAACTTGAACAAAAATGCCCAACGTGCCTAAAGAAGCTTTATTTAAAAAAAAAGGGTGTAAGGGAAATGAGTGGTCATATTTTAAATACTGCTTTCGCGCATAAAAATGCACAACATTTTTAAAGAAAGGCATAGCCAATCCCGAAAATAAAATTGGACCTACTCGATACTAATTTGGATTAACTGATAACATTAGCATCCAATTTTTCATAAGCACCCAAAACGATGCTTGGTTTTCAATCTCGACTTAAAACGGCTTTCACAACACACATTTGCAGAACTGGTCTAACAAACAACGTCCCAGATGACCCCGTATTACTTGAAAACAATAACTTAATGTTACAAACAAATAGGCAGGGTAGGAGCCAGGGTAAACAACCAGGGGTAAACAAGCCAGGTCGTTCAGGTCGCGACTAAGTACACTACAAACATGGCTCGACAAGCATGACTTAGCTTGTGCGAAGAAATGGGATTATATCTTTGTGTGTTAGTGTTTCGTATCGATTGTAGGAAAGGAGGTTAGGTGTTAAAATAGGATAATATAAGCCTAATAATTTTTCACATGATTTTATTTAACTTGCAATATTTTATGCGTATTTAAGCTTTCCGCTTCAAAATTTTATTAAACTTGCAATGTTTTATTTGTATTTAAGTTTTCCGCTTCAAAATTTTATTTATCTTGCAATATTTTATTTGTATTTAAGTTTTCCGCTTCAAAATTTTATTTAACTTGCAATATTTTATTTGTATTTAAGGTTTTCGCTTTAAAAGTTTTATTTAACTTGCAATATTTTATGCGTATTTTAGTTTTTCGCTTCAAAATTTTAAAAACCATTTTTCGACCATTTGTTGGTATCCGATAGAGTTGAAATTTGGCATACTTATGTAATACACACACAAACACATACATTGTCCGGTGACAATGCAATATTATGATACCATCGACCTGAGCTGATGATGGCGCCGGGATGTAGGGACTGGAACTCCCTTGTGGCAAATGATAGGACAATGTATTTGGGCTAGTTTGTTTTATCATAAGTATACTCAATACTTTATTGCATTTCATATGTGTTAAATAGGTGGTATAACATAAAAATTAAACAATAAAAGTACTTTCTATTACACAGTATAACTAGGGTCTAAATCGTGTTTAAAAATATATGCTTTTTTATTTGGTGTTCATTTGTACATTAAGGTTCATTCCAACTACTCGTATCTACCTAATATTTATTTGCTTGCGATTTAAAATAAAACCGGCCAAGTGCGAGTCGGGCTCGCGCATGAATGGTTCCGTACCATTATACAAGATTATACGCGTCTACTTATTGCCATTATTAAGATTGATAAAAAAAAAACAAAAAATCTCGTTTCTAGTAGGGGAGCCCCATTTAATTTTTAATTTATTATTTGTTGTTATAGCGGCAATAGTTATACACATTCTGTGAAAATTCAACTGTCTAGTTATTACGGATCATGAGATACAGCCCGCTGACAGACAGACGGACGAACGGACGGACTTAGTAATAGAGTCCCGTTGGCTACCCTTCGGGTAAGGGACCCTAAAAATGGTTAAAAGGTGTTGAAATGTAAAGTTTTGGATCAATTCACATCGTTTTGACTGATTTACCTGTTCCAATATTCTTGTTTGTCATGTTGTGTATCGTTCACCTTTGTTTCCTTGGCGAAAAAATTACTTAATCTTTCCTGGCTGACCTCTTTCTCGAAGTTAGACCTACATAACTTGGCCGTTTGTCCCAGGTTAAAGTAATCGTCTACAACATCGAGTGTGGAGTCTCCGATCTCAATAGGAGTAAGAAGGTGATGGTACCATGACCCGGGTTTTGTTCAAATTCATTTTAAGACCCACTCTTTCGGAGAAGAAAATTTCGTTTAAAGTATGGCAGAATGTAGAAACCGGAAATGATAATTTGAAAGAAGAGAAAAAGAAAATTTATAAAGAATGGAAGAGGAGAGAAGAAAATTTCGTTTAAAGTATGGCAGAATGTAGAAACCGGAAATGATAATTTGAAAGAAGAGAAAAAGAAAATTTATAAAGAATGGAAGAGGAAGGCAAAAAAGGCGGTTGCAGTTTCCAGGGCTAAGGCGCAGGAAAAGTTATATGATTTATTGGACAGCCCTAGAGGCCAGAAGGAGCTCTACCGGATTACAAAATTAAGAGAAAGGAGAACGAGGGATATAATGCATATAAAATGTATGAAGGATGAACTCGGTAAAGTCTTGTCGAAAGATGACGAAATAAAAGAGCGATGGAAGGTTTATTTTGAAAAGTTGATGAACGAAGAGAATGAATGGAATGGTGTGCTCAAAGAGGTACAAGTAAATATGGGTTTGGTGAGAGAAATTAGCATGGATGAAGTAAGAAAGGCAGTTCAATGTATGAAAAATGGAAAGGCCATGGGCCCTGATGACATACCAGTAGAAGTATGGAAGTGTTTAAAAGAGGATGGGTGTATGTGGCTGACTTTATTCTTCAATAAGTTGTTGTATGAAGAAGTGATCCCACAAGAATGGTGCAATAGTTCGCTAGTGCCCATCTTCAAGAATAAAGGGGATGTACAGGACTGCAACAACTATCGAGGGATAAAGCTCATGTCACATACTATGAAAGTATGGGAGAAAGTGATAGAGAAAAGATTGCGAGAGGAGAGTGAGATTACCCCGAACCAGTTTGGGTTTATGCCAGGTCGAGGGACAATGGACGCCACCTTCGCTCTCCGTCAATTGTGCGAGAAGTACAGACGTGTGCACAAGAACTTGCACATGGTGTTCATTGATCTTGAGAAAGCGTATGATAGGGTACCTCGGGATGTGTTGTGGTGGGCCTTGAAAGAGAAAGGTTTGCCTGGGAAGTATGTTGAGTTGATTCGTGCTATGTACAGACAATCTAGTACCTACGTCCGGTCGGCTGCTGGCAACACCGATGAGTTCAGTGTGGCTGTAGGCTTGCATCAAGGGTCGGCTTTAAGTCCTTACCTCTTCCTGTTGATTATGGACGCTCTTACGTCGGAAATACAGGAAGAGGCACCCTGGTGCATGCTGTTTGCCGACGACATTGTTCTGGTCGGTGAAGATGGACCTGAGATCCAGAGCAGATTGGAGAAGTGGTAACAGAAGCTGGAGAAAGTTGGCTTGAAAATCAGCAGAACCAAAACTGAATACATGTTCTGCGATTTCGGCGGTCTCTCCAGTTCTGAAGCTGTAGTGCTAGATGGCGCGCTTCTCCCAGTCTGCTCCGATTTTCGGTATCTCGGTTCACTCGTGCAAAGCGATGGCGAAATAGATCGGACTGTTAAGCACAGAATTAACACGATGGATGAAATGGCGGCAGGTCACCGGGACTATCTGTGACTCCCGCATGCCCCTAAAACTTAAGGGGAAGATTTATAAAACAATGGTCATCAGACCTGCTGTCTTGTATGGTTCAGAATGTTGGGCCACAAAAGGGATGAATGAAAAGCAATTGCATGTAGCTGAGATGAGAATGCTAAGAGCGATGTGTGGTGTTACGCGCATGGATAGGATTAGGAATGAGTATATAAGAGGAAGTCTGAAAGTGGCACCGCTGACTGAAAAATTGTGTGGAAATCGGTTGTCGTGGTATGGGCATGTGATGCGGAGGAATGAAGAAAATGTCGTGAGGAAAGTCTTGTGTATGGATGTGGATGGCTATAAGAGTAGGGGAAGGCCAAAGAAACGATGGTTGGACTGTGTGAAAGAGGATATGGATAAAAAGGGGGTGACTACAGAGATGACGACTAATAGAGGAGTATGGAAGAAAAAGACATGTTGCGCCGACCCCAAATAAATTGGGATAAGGGCAGGAGAATGATGATCTTTCGGAAGCTCTACTGAGGTCATAGAGCATTGTATTGAGGCCTCCCAAAATCTCAACCATGACAACTACATCGTCGGCAAATCGAAGGAGAGTGAAGTACTCGCCTTTCATGTTCTCCAGTCCAGAACCTTGAAGAAATCCTCTGTTGCTCCACAGTTTTGGAGAAACTTATTTCAAGCGTGATTTCTCCAAAACTTAGCTAGACACTAATATTTAGTTAAAAGTAAGCTTTTAAATTAAAACCTCTTTTCACATTTGATTTACCACTGCGCCAAATACATTGACATTATTTCTACTTAATTAAAATGTTTTAAAACTAGAACAAGGTAAAACTATAAAAGCTGTAATATCCCTAACGTGAACGTCAGAAGCAAGCGTTACTAATTTAAGCACGTCACATAATCAAATCAACACGTTAGATTAACGTCACTATGACCTACTTACTGAACCCAATTACTTATATACTTTTCCCACACATCTCTGCGCGAAGACTTACATCACTACAGTCTAGTATTATATTATCTGTACTACAGCACACCCTCATCGGTCTATACAGCATGTAACAAAAACCCTGTCCGATCCTAAAGAGTATTATTTAGTATCATACTGCGTACACATACACGTAACCATTTCATGGATATGAGATTATTATTTTTCCCAAATAAAAATAATTAATTTAAAAAAAAGAAAAGCTTATCCAAGACAACACTGATCGCTCGACAAAGTTCACCTACAGTTTTGTGTGAAAAAGCCGCCTGAGCGAGACGGTATTTATGTGCCCTTTGTCGCGTGCTGTCAAACCGAGAAATCGTGCCTACAGCCCGGCTAGTGCAAGGCGGTAACGCTTTGAAATAAAAATAGGTAAAAATAAAATAATTTCGCCAGCCGATGGAGTGTTGTCAATTTATGAAAATTTGTCATACTTAGTGTTAAATTTCGCATTTATTTAAAAATTAAAAATCAATAACTTTTCGTTTTTATGAGTAACGTTTTAATATTTTTTCTAGTGCGTATGTTAAACCACGAATATGCCTTTATTGGATCGGACAGGGTTTTTGTTACATGCTGTATGGGTAAATCCACTGCTAGACGTACATAGGCCTCCCCAAACACACGACTTTCAACTTGATTCTTAGCCAGGCTCATACACAAGCAACCCAGTGAAGATAGCTCTACATAGCTTTATCCTAATATTCCTGGTCTTGCCAAGGTCACGGGACTGATCAAAGGAGTCACCGTGGCCCTGGCCCAAGAAAATGAAGGAACACGGCTCGGTTTTAGTCAGTAAGAATCTGACACGCCCTCCCGCTCCACCCAGAGCGAGAGAAGTTATTTGATGATTTTCCACCCATTAAAAAAGCTTATATTACAGCTTTGTTGGAAGGTGTAACAGTTCTTTAGATGTCATTGAAGTACGGTATAAAAAAACACTCTACAAGGAAATTGCATAACTACCAGGCATGGGACATCATGGGCTTACATCTATCTCTTAATTTAGATACTTATCATACATAAGACATTTTCCGTTATCTTAACATTATCTCTCCCGTCTATACGTCTCTAAAAGCAAAATCAACAAGAAAACAACCTGGAATTGCCAGGAATTCCTTAACCTATACCTTTCTTTTTTTTTGTAGGGTGGGAAATCATCCAATGACTTCTCTCGCTCTGGGTGGAGCGAGAGGGCGTGTCAGACTTTTACTGACTAAAACCCACCCTTGTTCCTTCAGTTGCCTGTATCAAAGGCCGCGTTAACTCTATTTCAAATTTATCCGCGACCAAATTTAACCTATACCTACCATATTCATTCCTTAACATAAACACTTTATCCGCCATTTTCCCTCCTGGCACGTACTGCCAAGAATATCTAACGCTAGATAAGTCTGTCTAGGCTAGGCTAGGCAAGGAGACAATTCTGCAGACTGAGAAACAAATGAAACGTACATGCATAGGCCGCGGACCCCGCTTGAGCGCTCTCCAAGTCAGGATAGAGACGGGATAGGGTCGATAGTTTTATATCGACTGCTAATACTTGAATAAGAAAGCTCAGAATTAATAAATATTATTAATTCTTAATGAAATTGTTGTTTTTCTAACTCTACAGGAATATTATAAAATCATGTCAAATGTTCGGATTGTTGGAAAATGACTATGTTGCTTGTGTTAAAATCCTTATCTGTCAGTTTGCGGTAAACTCAAACTCTACTGAATGGATTTTCATGCAGTTTACACCAATAGACAGAGTGATTCATGAGGAAGGTTTAAGGGTATAATTTTTACCCGTGTGAAGCGGGAGCGGGTCGCTGCTGACAGATAATTGTTTCAGTAATATAACAAGCCAAAGTCAGTTTTTTGTTTAAGTAAATAAACAAAAAAACATTCATAAGATAAACAAAACCTTAATTTAACGAATGAAATAAAAATAAATAATATCGGATCAGTTGCTACAAGTTCTCATAAATAATCTTGTCTTATCTAATGAGATGGTAACTAGAAATATGTTATGTAATTCCACCTTCTTAATACTTAATAAGAAAAATAGGTACTGGGATTAATTTAACAGATTTTCTGAGAATTATCTTTATCTTAACTAATACCTTAATATCTTAAAGAAGTAAAATTGGTAGTCTGCATGCTAGTATTGTATATTGTTACGAGCTGGGTATGGGTTAAATTATTTTACACCAATTAATTAACTAAATATCCTTTATTAACTCAACAACTTATTTACACAAACACTGAATCTCTTATAATCACTATTCTCTTTGTAATCGCTTGTATTCGCTTCGGTTCGACACAACAGATTGACTCACTCGCCCGACGTCCAGCCTATTTATACAGCCATGGAAGTTTCCAGAACATTGTCGAACTATCCTATAGTGGAATATTCTAGAAACATCTATGAACTTCTACACAGTACCACAATGGAATGTTCTCGAACCTAGTGGAAACTTCTGGAAACTTCTACTACATTCTCGAACGTTCCAGAGTGATACGGTCGACGTAAGAATATTATTATGTACTGCAAGTGCCTCGTTGGTCACGTGTGCTCGACAGCTGTGCGTGGGGTCCTCGGTGCGATTCCCGGGTCGGGCAAAAAGTACTACTGGGTTTTTCCATTAGGAATTACTCTTTAGCAGCCCAGAGCTTAGGGGTTGGTGGTGTGACACCCCCACGCCTCGGAAAGCACGTAAAGTGAAACGCTCCCCGGTCGTGATGGATAGCCGTCCCATCGAACTGTGAGAGTAAAGGAATAGAGTTTAAAGAGAGAGACAAAGGTAGTATATCTCTTGCGTACTTAGGTGATCTCTGTTGAGATTGCCCTCTTTCTGTGAGATCATCACGGTCTCACAGAAGGAGGCCATTTCCCTCCAGTTATCTGTCTCTGCCAGCATAACCCTCACTACTGCTGGCAGAGACATACTCGTATCTCGCCCGATCCTAGTAGGTACCTACCTAAATATTTACATATAATTTTATTTCACGAGTTACTAAGCAAGAATCAACACCCAAATGCTGTAATAAGCAAGACCCAAATGCTGGGTTAAGCTCGCCTTTGTAACTAATTGTTAATTTGTGTTTTATTTATATGTTATATGTGTACAATAAAGAATAATAATAAAGAATAATAAAGAATCAAAACGTCACTTAAGAAACATAAAGTAAAAGGAAATAAAGTAGAAAAGCGTTTTCATGAACTCAAGTGACATGAACAAGTAAAACATGTTACATTTTCCTCAATTTCTTTGTAAAACGAAGATTATTTCATGAGATCTGCGACTTGACTTCTTTACAGGTCTTAAAACCTTATCTACAGGTCGCAGTAGTATTAAAAACACATTTTTAGTGATAAACGGGTAATCCATTCGCGGAAAACCATTTTTCTAGATCCTTCTGTGGGTAAAGAAACTATAGTAGACGTAAAGTCATTGTTGACTTAATAACTTTCAGATTATGTGGAATTATGGAAAAGCTTTTTCCTGTTATCAAAAATTTTATATAACTAGCTTCATCAGCCGGCTGCACCCGCGTGAAATTTGAAAGTTATTCGAAGGGAACAAACTGCCGGGACATAAAAGTATCCTAGGTCCTATTCCAGGACATGGTTTACCCGTGCACCAAGTCTAACATTCACATTTATAATAATACTAGTTATTAAATATAATATTTATAATAACACTTCACACACGACTTCGTCCACGTGGATTTAAAAAAAATATAGCCCATGACAAAGGTAAAAAATAAATTCAAAATCGGTTCAGCAGAACCAGAGATTACCCCTACAACCTCCCAGAGGACACGGTGGAGCATACGGTGGAGGTTTGCCCCGCCTGGGCAGAACACCGCCGTGTCCTCGTGGATGCGATAGGCGGCAGCGACCTCTCGCGCCGTGCCCTGGTTCAGGCCATGATACGGAGCGAGAGGGAATGGGGGGCCGTCTCCGCTTTCTGCGAAGCAATAATGCTCGCGAAGAGGGAGGCGGCACACGTTAGGGAGACTCAACAGAGTCAGAGTTGCCCTAGCGCCCTCAGCAGCAGCCGTCGCAGGAGACGCCAGGGGCTGCGAGACGATCTCCGGCCACCGTAGACCCGGGCCTGCGGACGGCGAGTAGTGGGTAACTCGCCGTCCGATCAGCACCAGGCCCGAGAGTCGACGGCGCGTAGTGTTCCACGCGCGCCTCAAAGAGTTGTCAGCAAAGGACGGGGCCTGCCACGGCCAATGCCTGCCCGGGGGTGGAGGATAAATTCGAAAGAGTTACCTCGCCCCCGGGCACGTAGGGCAGGGAGGAACAGGGGTGGGTTTTAGTCAGTAAGAGTCTGACACGCCCTTCCGCTCCACCCTAGAGCGGAAGAAGTCATGAGATGATTTCCCACCCCCCAAAAAAAAAAAAAAAAAAACCCCTACAACCTCACAAAGTCATAAACTTTACCTCTTTATATAACAGTATAGATTAAAGTAAAGATAGTTCACGTTTATGTCACAGGTTTGGTATTAATCCCAAAGTTATAAATATTTCTTCTATTTTTGTCGATTGCCAGCTTACTTACTCAATTTTATTCCAACCAATATGTATATGAACAACTCTATCATTGTGTTACCTGCACCTTCTAGCATTGGGAATGATGAGCAGGAGAAGAGGTGGATCATATCCTGCGTAAGGGCGATATTTTCGAGGCAAATGTATAAGTATGATACCTACTCCAATTGGCTAGGTGGTTACTAGTGTGTATAACTATTTAAAACAACTGCAAAGTAAGGCCTCTTCCGTTATTTCACGTTTCTGATAAACGAATCTCAGTTTAAGAAATAATGTTTTAAAATAATATCGACATCATCACCCCATCCCTATCACAAACACAAGCACAACCATACGAACACGCACACACACAACACAGACGCGCTCGCCTCCCTAATCTTGTTGTTGAAGATATTTGTAGCACGCGGCGCCGCCTGTGATTGTCTGTAGCGGTACTTTGTTTATCTTTACATCGTTTTATTCTTATGGCTGAAATTGTTAACAAATTCTTATATTTATGTGTGAATAACAATCGGCACATAAATAGTTACAGCGTTTCACTTTTGTTAGTTACAGCATCAATCTTAGAAAAGTTTGGCTGATTTAGGTAACAGAATTGAGATTATCATCTCTGTATTTATAAAATTCAAAGTCCTGACTGACTGCTATACCAACGCACAACCTAAACCGCTGGTTCTAGAGACAAAAAACTTGCAATTTGGAGGGTGTGTTTTTTGTGAAGAGTAGGTATACCCTAAGAAAGGGTTTTTTGAAATTCAACCTTTTTTTTTGGGGTGGCAAATCATCAAATGACATCTGCCGCTCCGCCCAGGGGCGCGATAACTCTGTTTCGAATTTATCCACAACCTGGCAGCCACTTGAGCCTTTGCCTATATGAAGGGACCAACATTGAGGGTAGATGTTAACGTAACACCAAGATGATCAAGTTGGTCGGTTATCGGCACGGTTACACCTCAGAAAGATGGAGTCCGGACGAGCAGCCATCTATGACTACTGAGATAGACCAATCCCTCAGAAATCAGCAATCCAATCACACAAACCGGCGGGCAGACCGAAGGAAGGAAGCTTGCCAATTAGGCTATCGTTCCGACCCTGCCGAAGGCCTTCAAGATGTCAAGGGAGACCGCAAGGGCTTCTCTTTGCTTCTCGATGGCCTCACTCCAAAGGTGAATGGCATACGCTGGAAGATCCCCAGTTGACCGATTCCGTCGGAAGTCGTATTGTCGGTCACTGAGGATATCGTTAGCTTCTAGGTATGCCAGGAGCTTACCATTCAGTATACGTTCCATACTCTTACAGAGTACGGAAGTTACAGAGATGGGCCAATAATTTGCTGGGTCAGCTCGACTACCCTTCTTGGGCACGGATTGCACGTTAGCTTGCTTCCAAGCCATCGGCACTTTTCCAGTCTCAAACGAAAGGCGAAATAGGCGTGTCAAGATCGGAGACAACAGTTATAAAAACGCAATGAATATCAAATGTATTCGACAAGTTAGAACGAAGGGGCGGGGTTTAACTACACTTGCCTAGATTCGCGTAACATTGCGCGCAATAATGTTTTTTTTTTCGGATCTAAAAATAAAAGCCGTTTCCTAGCAATAATTTTTGCGCAAAGCTACTTTGTTAGACGTACAGTATGCGTAGTTAACGGCTTTGTGATGTGTCTTTTTACTGTATAAGACTAGGTTCTGCCAGTGGATTCGCCTACGTGGGATTATTACTTTTCCCACTGTAAATTATAGCCTCTCCATTATTTCAATGATTCGTATCATAAGTATATCATTTTGTCCACGTCAAAGCTCATGACAAAAGCTCACTTATAATCATGAATTCACTGTGGTTTTTTATTAAAGCTCAGTGTTCTTTTTAATTATGAATATTTGATTGAAGAGTCTTCATACGAGGATTTGAAAAATGCAGTATTCATTTGCAACATCAAAATTAATTCAGTCTGTTAATGCAAAGTTAATAATTAATAATTTTATTGTCCAAAAAACAGTGTTGCAGATTGTTTTTCCACCAGTTAGCGATAAGCAAAAACTATGCAATACAATACCGGAGGTAGAAGGTACAAGTTCAAGGAAGAATCTTTATATCCCACAACAAGATATCATAACGACACTTCTGTATTCCCCAAAGAGTTAGGCAGAGGTCTACCTGCACACCCACATTTTGCCAGTTATGTTTCATCATCGTCATTTCAGCTGAAAGACGTTCACTACTGGATATGGGCTCTCCCTAAGTGTCGCCACAACGATCAGTCCTGTGCAACCCGCAGCCACCGCGACCTTCACCAGGTCATCGGTCTACCTCATGAGAGGCCAGCCAACGCTGCGTGTTCCGGTACGCGGACGCCACTCCAGAACTTATCGGCCCCATCAACCCCTTTATCTGTTCTGCGAGCAATGTGCTCTGGCCACTGCCACTTCAGTTTGGCAATTCCTCGTGCTATGTCGGTAACCTTGGTTCTGCTGCGGATATCATCTTACTTTTCATAAATCAGTCACTCAGTTACATATGTTTAAGTCCCTTGTAATCTAGTGTCTCTCACTAGGAATAATTTTATTCCAGACACCAGGCTGCTACTGAGTAATTCCATGTGAAAAACCCAATAACACTTTGCCAGACCCGGAGATGGAACCCAGAACCTTATACTCAGCAGTAGCTCTTGCGACCACTACACCACTTAAGAAGATAGAAAATTAATTCGTTATTATTGTCTATCTTTTAACACTACTCTTCAATTACTTAAAAACATTCATAGCCACTCCAAACCACAAGTTTCGATAAAACGATCCATTTAACATTTCAAAAACTACCAAATTGGTAGAAGAAATTCTCAGAAAACGCCTCGTGTTTCTTCCACCGTTCTTTGATACTTGTAAATACAAAGTTGGTAAGTATATATTATATTCACCACTTTATTGACATATGTCACCGATACATCACTTTCTCACAAACTATGTTTTGAGAACAAATACTCAGTGTTGCCATAGTGGTGAGGTTGTGGATTTTGGGGTTGAGTGATACTGGTATGTTCTTTGTGTCAATATTTATTAGGTAAGGAGTGAAATTGAGGATGAGACAATAAGAACTGGAGTACTATATTGTAATATATTGGGGCTCGATTTTAGACTAGCCTAAAGAGATATTTTTTTTGTTCGAAAGGGGTTTATTCCGAAATGGTCCCATTTAAACTTCAAAAAGATCTGATGATGGGTTTCGGAGACAGACAACGCAACTCTTCAAAAATTGACAGCAAATCAACCGCAATTGCTGCTGTCGTATGTCTATAAATTGTTAACACAGTTTAATGGGGAGCCACAACTAAAAAGTGAAAAATAAAAAACTTTTTTACAAAAAAATAGAACCGACTTCCAAAAAAAGTGCAGAATAAATTTAATTTCGGAAGTCGGTGTCAAAAAACGAAGACACAAAACAGGAACACCGACTTCCGAAATTAAAGTTATTTTGCACTTTTTTTGGAAGTCGGTTCTATTTTTTTGTAAAAAAGTTTTTTTTTTATTTTAGATTGATTTGCTCTTGACTCTAGTCTAGGTCAGAGGTGACAGAGACAAAGTCGACGATGGAGCGAGCTTACCCAAAAGAAGCCTGTTCACTCTAACTTTGAAGAGATGATGGATGATGATGGAGACGATTATAGTGAGTTTAGTTGGTGGATTGCCAAAATAGATGAAGCATAATAACAAAGGTTTTAAATGAGGGGAGGGTTGTGTACGTGTAAAATACACGTGTTTTTTTTTCTCTTTTTATGTTATTCTATATTCTATTTGTGTGAACCACATGGACTGTCGTCAAATAAATGATCTATTATTTGCTTTCTTATATAAAAGTAGCGCAATCCTGAGCCTTTGAAGGCCTAACCTATGTAATTTGGTTGCAAACTCACTCACCATGTTTTGCCTAGGCATAAATTGAAGTAGTAACCTACTAATGTGGTAAAAAAATATTCCCAATAGGTATGAAACAACTAAATCAATGTCAAATTGATCAGCTAACGTCAATTTTCGCGTCAAACGTAACGTAATGTCGATCAGTAATTCAGCTATGAACGCGGAATTACGTCATGTCTATTTCCTTCTGGGAAATAGAGGAAGTTTTCATCTAGAGTTAGGCCGGTGTTGGCGATAAATTCTACTGGAATTATGTTTTTTTTTTGCTACAATTTTGAGCACAAAGGGTTTTTTCATTTGAATCTAGACCCAAAAGTGTGAAAAGGAATATCTTCAACAAGAACCTTGTTTTTTAAGTGAAATATAAACAGGATGTAGATACCTGTTTTAGCAGAACCGTGATTACGGGTTAAAAATCTACAAGTATTATGTACGAATATATACATAGGCGTATGTTACAGCGATCTATATCTTATTATGATATGAACTGCTTTTACACCTGTGACAAACAATAAATGAATTTGAATAACTATAAATATTATTTATTAGAAATTCACCTTTTCAATTTAAAGTTCTTTCAGTCCATCCAAAGGTTGTCTGGTAGACAACGCTGTCGGCAATAAGACCGCCAATGCACCCATAGACTTAAGTTACTGTATAGAGTTATGTATCTGTTTTGGTGAACATTAAGGTGAAATCTCCAGGGTAGAATTGATGTCAAATATAAATTTAATGAAATCATGACACCAAATGTCATGATTTCATGAAATACTTACTGAGAGAGTTGTATTGATGATTTTAATTATTACAGTTCTGTAAATACGTACTTGCTACGGCCGCGAATCATATATTGACCTACATAAAAGTGTATTCTATCTACATATCTAACTATGTGCTATGTGATTGGACTTGGAAGTGTTGAACCATTGAGTCTAAAATTGGTCATAAGTGATTCACTTTTGGTCTGTTCGTGGCTTCTGCGGTATCTTAAGACTATGACTTCACTTTCAGGAGTTTATGACCATGTTTTAACTGCTTTTCTCCTTTTAGAGTCTACTTTTGTGTGGGCCAAGGTGGTACGGTATGTGAGCAAAGCCAGTGGCGTACATTGGGTCCTCAAAAGTGCAGGTTGGAGCACTCCAGCTTATGGATGGACACTGCACTCACATTGGGTATCAGACGGGTCTATTAAGCCCCGTTTTGAAACCGATAAGCCATGATATTAAAGACACTCTGCCCACTCTGTTAAAAAGTTGCCGTGATAATACCCGCAGAACACACGCTAATAACATAACGATGTAACATTAAGGTCGATACACACTGCCGCATGTAGCCGCATCAATCATGCGCTGACGGCTGTACTAGTCATCCTCGGGTGTGTGGAGTGTCTTTTATTATTATTAGTAATTTTATTTTCCTACTTCCTACGGGTTGGCCTCTCAGCGTGAGTTCTGACCGCCGAGCGAGCATCGCTGAGCGAGTAAGTTTTGATAGCTCTCGTCGCTCAGCGACAATCTTGTGGAGCGAGCTTCGCCGGCGAGCGGTGTGAACAGTCAGCGATCAACTATTAATATATGTATCTCTTTTGTTTATACGGAATGTATTATATCTATTATACGATTCTTGAGAGTCAAAATAGCTGAGAGATAGTCGCTTCCTCGCCGGCCGTGGGAGAACTGCCTAGAAAACTTGAAGTTTTGACTTCTATCGTGTGGTCATAGGCACAGACATCCGTTTTTTTCTGGTAGGGGCTCCGATTATCGCAAGGGTACGTTCCCTCGGAAGAAAAAGTATTCTATGTCTTTCTTCGAGGTCCAATCTATACCAAAATTGATTCAGTTCAGCGGTTTAGTAGTGAAAACGTAACGGACAAAGACAAATATGCGTTACTTTTGCATTAATTACAATATTATTATGGATAAGTATGCATGATATTACTCAATCACCATTAGAACACTTAAATGGAGGTGAGCTAGTCATATAGAGGACAAGAAAAGTAGAGCAAGGAAATAATGTACTGGTAAGTACCTGTATATCAAAATATTGTATTTTCTGTGACACAAAAAATAACACTAAAAATTATTATTTCTGAAAAGAGTATTTAAATTGGTTATTAAATGAACAACAAATATACGTTTTTATTCTTTAGCACGTGCATCGTAATTGCGCTGACTATTACGTCAGCGCCATTGTCTCTTTTTTTTTTTTTTTGGGGGGTGGGAAATCATCCTATGACTTCTTCCGCTCTAGGGTGGAGCGGAAGGGCGTGTCAGACTCTTACTGACTAAAACCCACCCCTGTTCCTCCCTGCCTCGAGTGCCCGGGGGCGAGGTAACTCTTTCGAATTTATCCTCCACCCCCGGGCAGGCCATTGTCTCGTCAATGTAACTTTTAGAATAAATGACTTTTGATTTTGGTTTTTTTTTTTGTGTGCATCCTTTTTCTGTTACTTGACAGTTGACAGTTTCGACCTGTCACCAGATTTGAAAGGTTCCTAACTTTTGAACAATTCTTTCTATTTTTGTTTTTATATAAAGTTACCTACTGTTTGATAAAAATGCTTAATTATAAGAATTAGTTACCTGCTCTCTAAAACACTTGCAACAAACTTATAATCAATCCGTCTGCAGCCATAACTGTTTATTCTATGGTGTGCGCACTGTCTTAAACCTTAACCAGATCAAAAGACTTCCGGTAATTAGAAAATAAGGTTGAAAGAAAGCCGATCTCATTTCAAAGGTCATTAGTTAAAAGCCGTCTTTGTTCTACCTATTAATTCATTCTCGATAATCATCTACAAATTTTTGCTAAATACTGATATAACTTGTTAAGTTTTTTTTTGACGGCCTTGCGTATATTTGAATAATTGGTATAAAATACCCTGCTGATATATTTCAAGGAATTGTCGGTCATTATAATAGAATAGAATAAAACTTTATTGTAAGTACACCAAAACAGTTAAACAATTTGTTATACCTACACGAGCTTAAATCTATGGTAACAATGGCGGTCTTATCGATGACAGCGAGTGTGTTTAGGGTTCCGATAGTCCGAACGAAAAACGAACCCTTATAGGATCACTCGTGTGTCTGTCTGTCTTTCTGTGCGTCTGTCGGTCTGTCACAGTCAATTTGCTCCGAATCTACTTGACCGATTGAATTGATATTTGGTACACACATTTATATATATGACCCAAACACGGACATGTATACATGAATTTGGAATAGGGTGACCTCTATGGGAGCGCAAATCAGAAAATAAAAAAAAGAGTTTTTCAAACTGTACTGTACTGTACTGTACATATCAAATGAAAGAGCTTATTGTAAGGATTACAAATTTTTATTTTCATAGTTTCAAAATACCTACATTTTAAGTTATTTAAGCCAATAGAACAACAACTGTCCTCAACCTGCCTGCAACGTGTCGTGATATACTTCGGCCGCGTTGCTCGCAGAGGTACCAATAACATGGAACGTCTAATGATGACTGGAAAAATAGAGGACAAAAGACCTAGAGGCCGAAGCCCAAAAAGGTAGCCCAGCTAGAGAGTGGAATTCTCTACCGGAGTCTGTGTTTCCTGTAAGATACAACCTGGGAGTCTTTAAGTCAAGAGTGAATAGGTTACTTCTAGGCAAGCGTGCTCCATCTTCGACCGCATCATCGCTTAACATCAGGTGAGATAGTGGTCAAACGCGAGCCTATTAAACATAAAAAAAAAAAAAAAAAAAAAAAGGTGGTCGAATCAAATATCCGAGCATTTGGCGATACCTATCGGCGCCGCACTCCACCAGGCCACCCATCGTAACAGATGGAGAGATTCTCAGCAGTGAGAGAGCGATTGAGAAGAAGAAGAACCTATTCATTACCTCCCCCCCCCTATCTCCGAAACCACTAGACCTAAAATTTAGAAAAAACTTGTGGATGTACTCCTTTACTTATAGATTACAGGAAAACCTATGAAGTACCCAGTTTAAACCTAAAAAATTGATTGATGAAAGGATTTGAGTATGTTTTCAAATCCGTTCAAAACTAAGCAAGTTAGTTTAGTTACCTTGCAAATTTTGTGGAAGGAGAAACTGGTTACTCAAGTAACAGAAAAATAGATGATATAACAAAAATGAAAAAATAAATATAAATATAGATGCACATACATAATTATGACGTCACCGCCATTAGGTTACGCGCTTACAAAAGAGATAGCGAGATGTCCCCACTACGAACTCTTCCTTGTGTTAGTATTTGAAAACGCTAATTGCTGCTTCCTTTAATAACCAATTCTGATGCTGTTTTCAGAAAAAGAATTATTTTTAGTGTTATTCGCTTTTTCATATAAAATATTGTACACAAATAAACACAGGTGAATACCCTATTCGACTTACACTCGCCAAAAGGTAGCCGATAGAAAACCGACAGGCTATTAGTAACTCGGCGTCAATGCTCAAGATTGGAGCTTCGACTCGACGAAAGCATCATTGCCGATGATCCTCTTAGATCCTCTTGAAGCAGCTGATAATCAACATATAGAAAATTCGTTTTGTATTCGTATAATACAGGGTGTAAGGGAAACGCTTCCGAAAACGGAGACAGGTGATAAGGTTAAGAGGGAACAGGGGCTGCGATTCTCCATACAAATGTATTCTTTTTTTTTCTTCCTGAATAATGCCTCCAGAGCAATAATTTTTTTTTTCATAAAGTCAAGGTCTGCTGTTGACACGTCCCTGTCATTTTCTTTTTTTCAGCAATTAATAAGTAAAGCAAAAATATGACCCTCCAAAAATGACAAAAAATGGCCCTATTTTTACCGCCGTTCTTAAAAGACTACCAGACAAATTAGAAAAAATTTAACATAAAACATTTAATATGGACCTAGACATACTCTTTCTTAAAAATTTAGCGCCAATAATAATTGAATCGGCTCAGTTTTCGAGGAGAAAAAAGGGGAATACGAATGGTCGATCTCGTCAAACATTTTGTGATAAACTCGGTCTGACTTGCAGCTGTGGGATATCACACGAGCAGGCTTGAGGGAGCACGATGGCATAGTTTCTTCAAATACCTATTTTGTAAATTCCTCGCAGGCCCTGTTCCCTCTTCATGATTCTCGATAAGATACCATAAAAAATCTGGAATAAAAAATAATTACCTATTTTTTTTTGCATTTTATGTACACAATGCTATGAGTGTAAATGAAAACGTTATTTACAGTTAAAGACACTTTTTCTCTGTACAACTTCTTTAGCATACAATGTAATATTCGTAAAATATCAGCTGATGCCCGCGCATTCCACGAGTTTATAGTGAGCGCGCGTTCGCCGACAGCTGCGCGACCAACGACCCACGTCCACGCGACGCCGAAGTAAAGCGAAAGAGTACTGGTATCCGTTTGCATTTAGGTTGTATATAATCTACGTTGTGGCTTCGGAAGCGTTCCCTTTACACCCTGTATAGCTGTGTCTTGTTTAATATGTATGGCTCCTTAAACAGCATGTCCCGTCTAAAGAAAACCTATTATTGTGTATACCTTGTCAGGAAAGTGCTTTGTATCAAAGGTGGCTGGTAATTGGATAATATTATATATTCTGAATTAATAAGTACCAATTTCAGAGGTTAAATCGGTCAAAAAATAAGCGCGTAGGTGTGTGTGTAGGCATAAACTACAAATAATTTCTTCACTAATAGGCTGAGTTAGGTCACCACTTTTATTAAGATAAGATTACTTTTTTTGTGAGAAAAGATGAATGATAAATGATTTTATTTTTACAAGTAGGTTCTAACAACTTTTACACGTCAATATTTTTTTTTTTAGTTTTGGCTAAACGATGCCGGTGTTTCCTAGCTGTCTACCCTGAGAAAAAACATCGAAACAAACTCAGAGATCAAAGTCTCTTTTAAAGTGTTCAAATCCATACAAAATGTACTGGTCAAATCATATGACAACCATGTACGTTAATGTCTGGGATGAGCTTTTGAGGAAAGCAACACGCAGATTTGAGAGTGACCTGTCCAGACAGTGCAAATATTTGTCAGTTATCGTAAAGCTCAACTCAGAACTTTGAGGAGCTCAACGAACCGACGAATAATACCAAAGTAAGGACATTTGGGTAGGCCGCAAAAATACTCAAACTGCCAGACAACCATAAAGTAGGTAATCCTGTGTTCGTTAATATTAATTAAGTGTTTATTAATTGAACGAAAAACATTACCCCCCTGCTGGGATGGTCGGGTGAAAATTCGGATAAGACTAGCTCCAATTTCACAGCTGCCGTTTCATGAATACTAAAAACAAAGAAATAATTGTATTTTGGTTCGTTATTCCATATAACGATAGCCGGCCTATAAAATCCTCGGCTATTTCCCAAGGTAGGCTATTTTATCGCCAAGCTATTAAATGGGGTGTCAGCAAATAGTTATTTTATTTAAAACACATGCCGTGAAACGACCTTTTGAGTTTTTATTTGCCAAAGAAAAATTTTATTACACAGATTTGTTGAAAGCTTATTTGGGTAGAAAATATACAAAAGCTAAGTCTATAATAATTTTGTTTGACATCATATATGTATAAGAACATTACTTATTTGTAAAATTTCAAAACTTAACATGGAGGGTTGTCGTGCACAAAAATTAATTATAATTTCACATAATTTAGCTTAATTAAAAATAATGTATGTACATAACAATGAATTATTGTATAATGTGTTATGTAAATAGAGATATAAAATTATTGTTATGTTTACTTAGTTGACATTAGTTTACATTGATTTAAAATAAATAATATCACACAATAATGTCAATGTCAGGTCCGAGTGCTCACAAATTATTTAAAGATATATCTAAACACCTTGATGACACTTCGCGTGACCCAAAGGCTGGCTTTTTCCTTGGACAGAGAATAAGTATTGCCATACAACGTGGCAATGCCGCCACCCTTTTGGGCACATTACCGGCCGACAGCGATGTGAAGGAATTTTTCGACGCCATATTAAATTACTTTTAGTTTTAGTTGGGTATTTTTTTGTGTATATCTAGTTAAAGTTAGATAGGTATATTTTTGTTTTATTACAAGTTTAATTACTCAGTAAAAAAAAAAAAAAAAATTGTTAGTAGATAATATTTAAGTAAATTTATTTGTGCCTAATTAAGTTAGATAATGGTGCGGATTCTCTTGTTTAATATCTAAACTAAAATTAGAGAATTGCTATCTTTTACTAAAAGGCAGTGCGAGAAAAGGACGGCTATAGCTATGAACTAAGTTAGAGATGTCAAACTAGTTTACGCCTTGCGCTTCGCCGTGTTTTTAGACGACATGTTTTTACGTGTACCCTTAATTTGTATGGAAATATTAGTTCAAACTAAATTTGACGGCTCTAATTTACGTCCGTCTCTTTCTTGTTTTATAAGAGAGAAAAAGATAGCAATAGCCTACATTAAGTTTAGTTTGTGCACAACAGAATCAACACCATTGTAACATTTACTAAAATAAAGATGTCACAAATGCAAATAAAATCTATGTCAAATAATAATATTACTATAGTTTAAATAAAACTTCAAAACACGCTTTTGAGTGACGCCATTTTATTTTTTTCCTACGTACTTATTCTTTTCATTAACACCTTTCATTTGATACCTATCATGGGAATGCCTAAAAATAACTAGTCCGCCATCTTTGGAAGTCCGCCATTTTGGATATGCTGTGTCATCCAAACTAAACATTTATGCAAAAAAAACCGAGAAGTGGGTGAAATTTAATTTAATTTTTTATTACATAGTTTGTTAGGTGGTTAGTTAGTTACAGGTAAAGCAATAAAAATGTGTTGAAATAAAAAATCTAAAAACAAAAAATGATGCATTTACTGTTCCTATTCAAAAATAATATCGATATCACCGTCCTTCTCTCAGTTTTTTCCATTGTACCCTTACTCAAAAACCGTCAAGCATGAACCGAAAATAGTTTCCCTACAGTCTCCAGTTTACTTACATCGTAATTTTTTGGTTCAGTGGTTCCAAATAAAGATGAGACGGTGTGTGACACCTTTACCGGCACAGGCATGTTAGCTACAGGTATCTTTGAAGGTACAGACGTATCAGTAACTGTCAATACGACAGGCCCGGATGTGTCTTGTAGATATTTTTGTATGATGATAAAGTTCTACTTACTAAGTCACATAAAAATGTGAAGGTCTGTTGTTTGGATGTTTCTTATTAAATGATGCTTTATTGGTTCAACGGATTTGGATAAAAAATTTAATGTCGCAGGTAACTTATGACCTGGATTAGAACGAACAAGACGCTGTGTCTTTTTGGTACATTGAACCGGGATAAAAAATCCCGGTCAAAGGTACCGGAAGACACAGCTTTGAAAGGTCCCCCACAGGGTATATTGATGACCTAGTGAAGGCCACGGGAATCAACTGGATGCAAGAAGCCCAAGACCGGTCGATATGGCGCCACTTAGGGAAGGCCTATGATAATTATGAACATACCTGCCATTATTATACGAACGCGCAATCAAAGAAATCCGCGCGGTTAGTTTATACAGGTTGAAATGTAACGGAAATGGGTGTTCAAGAAAGTCAAAATATCAATTTAAAAAAAAATGTACTTTCCGTACCTACAAAATTATCATCAGCAGATTAAAATTTGTAAAAGAAAAGAAAGAAAAAATATTTATTTTGCACAGAAAAACGCACATAATGAAATTTACAAAAGCCTTGTATTCAAACAGTACAAAAAAAAATTAAACTAAACTGTGATCTCATTTATTTTATGGTCACACCGGTGACAACCATCCATATATGACCACCATTTTCGATACACCCGGTAGACAACAACCATCGAGTTGTGTCCATCAGACACAACACCCGTCTGAAAAGGGAGATTGCGGGACTTTCCACCCTGTTAAACATACCCCCATACTATCACACGAGCATAACCGGTAAATAAAGCTTGTTACATTATAATAACAAGAGAGTAACAAAGATATACAGGAAACAGATTTTTGCGTAGGAATCAGTAAAGGTCAATGCACGGGGTTTGGAAATGTAAGATATGCCTGTAGGTTCCTGTGGAGAAAGTTTTGTGATCAACATGTCTGTCTGTCTATCTTCGTAATGAGTTTAAATTAACTTAGTGCCAAACAAAGGCCTCGCTGCTTTATTTTATTTTGTTTGGTAAAATTAGTCTCATTTAGTTCCGCATGGACATTAATATGGCGCCATCCAAGATCAGGCACCTGCAGTGAGAAGTAAACTATGGTATGAACATCACTAACCACCACCCGACTTCTTGAAACCCCAGGAACACCTGTCACCCGGACCTGCTCCAGGCCCTGGACCAGGCCATGGTACGGAGCGAGAGGGAATGGGAAACAGTCACCTCCTTCTGCGAAAGAAGGAGGAGCCTCCTTCTCCGAACGGGTGAGGGAGGCTCAACAGAGTCGCTCTCACGCCCCTAGTGAGGAGGACCCAGGAGACGCCCTGGGCGTAGGAGGTCACAAGACGCTATATCAACAAGTAATAAAAATAAACATATCATCAGCGACGCTCAACGGAGTGGCCGTCACGGCCTCGGCCGCTGCCACCGCAGGAGAGGTACTAGGCGTTCTGGGCGTAGGACGTCGCGAGACGATCTCCGTCCACCGTAGACGCGGGCCTGCGGACGGCGAGTAGTGGGTAGCTCGCCGTCCGATCAGGATCAGGCCCGAGAGTATACGGCGCGTAGTGTTCCACGCGCGCCTCTAAGAGTTGTCAGCAATGCATGATGGGGCCGTCATGGCCGGTGCCTGCATGCCTAGGGGTAGCGGATAAATTCTGAAAATGAGTTACCGCACCCCTGGGCACTGAGGCAGGGAAGGAACAGGGGTGGGTTTTAGTCAGTAAGAGTTTGACACGCCCTCCCGCTCACCCAGAGCGGGAGAGTCGTAGGATGATTTCCCACCCCAAAAACACTGATTACACGCGGAGCAAGGCAGTGACCGAGCGGTGTCCAAAGACACATTGTTGCCATCGCGTATAGGGAGCGTGCAGGAACTATAGATGGCGCCACATAAATGTCAATGTCAAGTATTTCTACAATACAAGTTGCGGATTTCACTCAATAGATTGCAGTCTACGTTACCCGTGCTGCATGTGTGCATGATGCGTGTGTGTATACATATATGACACGGAAATGTCAATGACAAGTTTTCAAAGGGTAAAAGTTTCGAATTTACTCCACTAGATGGCAAAGACTACGCCGTGCACGTTCCCTATAGAACTTGGTTGAGGTTGTTACTGGAACGTAGGGACTGGCGCAAGAAAACAAAGGTAAATAGTCAGTAGTGGGCGAAAACAAGCTGTGAATTAGGCTATTTTAACAGGAATCGATCCTATAGCCATTGTTTTTATCCGACTACGCAACGCAAGGGAGGGTAATGTGTTTATCAGCCTATGTAAGTATGTATGTTTATTCCTTTGTGGCACTTTAGAGACCAAACGCGTTGGCCGATTTTGATAATTCTTAAGTCAATTGATTCGTCTTTTTCTTGCGAGTGCTAATAAAGACATGACAGTACCTAGTCAAAATACAATATGGCAATAAACAGACGTCATATTGTGAAAAAGAAAAAAAATTAAAGTCGACGAACTATATTAAGTTGGTGGCATAAAATCAATAATTGAACTAAAAGCATCGGACTGCTTGAAAAGTGACTTGTTTGGTACTATTGAAGTGAAAACTTCTTTAGGTGCGTCGTGCATTTTTGAGGTAGGAAAAACAATTGAACTCGCCACCGACACCGACACCGACACCGCTATTTGGATAGAAGTGAAGACTTCTTTAGGCGCGTTGGGCATTTTTGTTCCAGTTTTCATTTCTGTCGGAACGCCCGCAGTGCCACTCTTTTTTTTAGTTGTTTTTACAGTCGGGTTTTTTGATTGTCAGTTCCTCACTGCCAAAAAACCGCGAACACAACCACGAGTCTTCAAGTTTAGTCGTTTTCTGAACCCAACCACTTCATCATCACCCACAGCCATTCATCACCCACTTCTGCAGTGTAGCATAGTGTGTGAGTAGCATAAGCTTCTCTTGTGCCAGTCCTTAAAATCCTATGACAACTTCATCCAGGTTCTACACACGATGGCAGCAATGTCGCTTGCAAAGAACGATGCCAACAAATCAAGTAAAGGAACCCAGAATTCGAACCAAGAACCCCAATCTTAGCAGTCGTGTTTGCGACCACTAAACCATCCCCTATTAATCCTCTCGAATGTTTCAGAGGTTTCCCATATTAACTAAAACAAAATTATCGTTCGGGTGCTTTAAAATATCCAGTTCATTAAGTCAATCTTACTAATATTTTTGGATGGATGGATGTTTTTTACTCAATCACGCCAGAATGTCTGAACCGATTTTAATGTTTGGCACAGAGATAGATTATATAGTCTGAATTAGCACAATTAATTTATAATGGGTTGGGTTTATAATGGATGGGTAATTAGTACTTACCTAATTTCACGCGGGTGAAGCCGCTGGCAAAAGCTAGTGAGTACATATTTTAATCGTTTGTCTGTACCATCTTCCTAGACTCAACAGTTGCTATCTGAATTATTCAGAGTTAACCGCCAAACTATTAATTACGATATATTAATGGGTTGACGTTTAGCCTTGACATTCTCAGCGATATCTTAGAGCAGACAATTTGCTGAAAGCAATTAAATTTTCGTGCCCGGTAAAGAATAGGTTTAAAGGAGCTCGTAGCCGATGACCTGGTGACGGTGAGCTGATGAAGATATCCGCAGGAGAACCAAGGTTACTTAGGCCCTTAAAATCATTGCTCACAGAACAGATAGCTTAGATGGGCCCGAAAGTTTCTAGAGTGGCGACCGTCTACCGGAAGACGCAGCGTTGGAATTCCTCCTACAAGATGCACCGGTGACCTGGTAAGGGTCCCGAGAATCCAATGGATGCGAGACGCACAGGACCGGTCATTGTGGCGTCACTTGGGGGAGGCCTATGTCTAGCATTGGACGTCTTTTGGCTGGAATGATGATGATGGTGAGCTCGTGCTAACAAACAGCCGCACGAGACGATATTTAAGGTAAAACAACGGTTGCCGAAGTCATTCCGTGGATTGGTGATCATCTGTTACATGGCGAGACTCCTATGTGCCTTGGAAAGCAAGATAGGCTGTTTGTCCTGGCTTCCATTTTTAGATTTGATTGTGGATATCTTAGGGCTAACAATTTGGTAAAAGCAATGTGACCTTTGTGTTAAGAATAGGCTTATCTTTCTAAAAGCTTTGTATTGGATTATGCTTAGGAAAAGAGTAGCAAAGGCTTGTAAGAACACCGCCTTCTAACAGTGGGTTCACCCACGCAAGAGATACTCCCGGGATAAAAACTAAATCCCATAGTCCGCGACATGGTCTAAGCGTGTGCCAATTTCTTCCAAATACGTACAGTCATTGAGGTGTGATTTATTAATAAGGATCTAAACAAATACATTGCTTAGGGGGGAAGCGCCAGGGTAACCCGTGTAATTCAATTTTCTTACATGTTTTGCAATTTGCAGGTCAGTATCAGGTTGCATGTTGTTCAAAATATGATTCGCGGCCGCAACAAGTACATATTTAGAGAACTGTAATCATTAAAATCATCAATAAAAAAAATAAAAAAATGCAGAATAAATTATTTTTCTTTCTTTTCTTTCTTTCAATACAACCTTCTAAGTTTATATTGATGTATGGAATGAAAATGAATGAAATCATGACATTTGACATAAATTCTAACCGAGAAATTTATATTGATGATTTTAATGATTATCATCATCCTCGTCAGCCTTATAAATGTCCCCACTGCTGGGGCATAGGTCTCCTCTCTGTGAGAGGGTGTGGGCCGTAATCCACCACACGGGCCCAATGCGGCTTAGTGGATGTCACATGTCTTAAAACTTTTGGTTACAATATTTTCCTTCACCATTTTGAGAGCAGTGGTCATGAAATAATGATAATAATTCTGTTTAATTCAAAATTTATGTATATATATATGTAAAAGCATCTAACCGTACAGACTTTCTCATTCATAAGTTATTTTAATATTTTAGAAATTAGGTACAGTCAGCACCAAAAGGCACAGACATCACAATGCTAGACAAAGTGCAAAATCAAAACATCTGAGGTAGCTTCAAAATCAGACCATTACAAGACAAGCTCACGGAGTCACGCCTTCGTTGTACGTACGACCACTTCATGAGAAGACCTGATGAACACATGACATAGAAAGTTGACTCAGGACCAAAAAGCCGCGGCAGATCCCGACTAACATGAATGCCAGTTATTTAGGTGAAAGTTTCAGGGTAGCCCGCAAAATTTAAATTTTCTCACGATTACTGCAATTTGCAGGTCAGTGTTAAGTTGTATGTTGGTCAAAATATGATTCGCGGCCGTAGCAATTAAGTGTTTATATAATTATAATCATTAGAATTATCAATACAACTCTCTCAGACAGAATTGATGTCAAATGTCATGATTTCATGAAATAGTCATTCCATACATCAATATGAACTTATAAGGTTGTATTGATGATTTTAATGATTACAGTTCTGTAAATACGCACTTGCTATGTCCGCAAATCTTATTTAATCAACATACAACCTGATACTGACCTGCAAATTGCAAAAAAACGTAAGAAAACTTGAATTTCGTAGGTCACCCTGGCGCTTCCCCCTTTAGAAAGACCTCGCCATAGATAGTATAGACCCACTCACGACCCAGAAACGATATCTCTGGAGAAGAACGATCAGGAGAGCCGACCCCAATTAGAAATGGGACAAGGCCTGAAGAAGAAGAAGAGCCAAAGCAAAATCGATGACAAAAAAAACATCGTCCATCCATAGAAAAACATCACTTTTTAAATTTCGCCGCAAAATTTCTAGTGTAAGCCTACCGGCGTTCCTGTCTTCGGTCCACAGCACTCGACAGTTAACCACACGAATTTTAACCCCATCGCTGGTTAACTGTGAGGTGCCGAGCTTGATTGATGCTGTGAACGCCTGGAAAGCGGCTTGCCCGAACACGGCGTTGCCCGAGAACCCATTTTCCCAGAGACAGTGGGATGAGCCGCTCTGCAGGTTGGTACGGAATAATCTCATTAATACGTCCACCAATACTGCTGAGCGTGCCTGCCTACTGGCTGTGGGTGAATGGGAGTCGGGCCTTTGGCTACAGGCACTACCGTCACCAAACATTGGTACCATGCTGAGTGACGCCACTTTCCGGATCGCTACATGTTTGCGTCTGGGTGCTCCGAGTGGAGCTCCACATCGTTGTCAATGCGGTGAAGCAGTCGACCGCCTCGGACACCATGGCCTATCCTGCGGTAGGAGTGCTGGTCGGATAGCACGGCATGCCAGCATTAATGACATCAGCCGTCAGGCTCTTGTCACCGGGTGCCAGCTGTTTTAGAACCCAATGGTTTGGCACGTGACGATGGGAAGAGGCCAGACGGAATGACCATAATGCCTTGGAAGTTGGGTAGGCCTTTGGTGTGGGATGCAACATGTGTCGACACCCTTGCGCCGTCCCATCTTCTTAGCATGGCAGGCTGTGCTGGGGCGGCTGCTACAGGTACAGAAAATCTCAAAACGGCGCAGGACGGAGTTACATGTTTGAGCCGTTTGGGGTTGAAACACTAGGGCCATGGGGTCCGAGTGCTCATCGAGTTTTCCGGCATATCAGCAAGCTGTTAGTCGACTCTTCACGAACTCTTCTCTTTTCTTTGGCCAACGAATCAGCATTGCTATTCAACGTGGCAATGCTGCATGATGATGAATTTTTTGATGCCCAGTGAGTTGTTTTTTCATACGCATTTGTACATGTTAGGTATTATGGTTAGTTTGTATATATATCTTTTAAGTTATTTCTATTGAATAAATACATAAAAACTTTTTAAATAATCATGAAAAATAGCAGGAAAATCCCTTTTTTTTACAAGCTTTTACCAACTTCACGCACACTGTAGATTTTACCCAAAACAAAACGGAGAAGACTCTTGGAACATCGTTAGCAACGGACTTTTATTACTTATGGGGTCATTAAACGTACTTGTTATTGCTCTCTGAACAAATTAAATCTAATTCTATGCTGTGTTTACTTCAACTCAGAATTATGTTACTTGCTTTGGGCAAACCTTGATAATATTTTTTTTAAATATTTTTTTGCAATCCCTTATACTGTATCAGCTGTTTTATTTTCTCAGTATTGCTAAAATAGTCTACACGAGGGCCTTAGAAAAGTCTTAATTATTCTCGCAAAATTCAAAATACAGTAGTCTCACTAATCCGATACTTCAGTAGGTACTCCAGCACACCCATTAGTCCGGCACCCTCCACCCGGGCCAACCCCATCGCATTTATATTATATACTAAACTAGCACTTTGCCCGCGGCTTTGCTCCCATGACCTATCCCGCGGGAACTGTTATTTTTCCCGGGGTAAAAATAAGCCTATGTTACTCGTTATTAATTTAACTTTCTATTGGTGAAAAACTTTTTTACATAAAAACAACCGACTTCTAAAAATTGCAAAATAACTTTCATTTCGGAAGTCGGTGTTTTTATTTTGTTTCTTTGTTATTTGACACCGACTTCGGAAATATTGTGGTTGTAACATGTGTAAATTGTATTTTTTATTTTTCACTTTTTAGTTGTTGTACCCCAGAACTAAAACTAAATAATAAATTTATGCCGAAATGGATAACCCTATGGAATTTAAGCATAATTGGAGACAACCAAAACGTCATCTGTGTTTACATATTTTTTATTTATGTTAATTTTTACAAAAAGTGCTAAATCAATTTCGATGAAATTTATATGGAACACCTCTGAAATATGGCCTGCCAAACAAAAAAGAATCATCAAAATCTATTATAAAACAAAAAACATACAGACGAATTGAGAACCACCTCCTTTTGAGAGTCTGTTAAAAATGGTTTAATTTTGATTTTGAAAGGAGGAACTCGTAGCTAAATAATAACAGCCACACGAGTCGATCCATCAGGTTAAGATACGCTTGCCGGGGTTGGTCCATGGATGAGTGACCATCTTTTCATACCAAGATTCCTCCGTGCCTCGGAAAGCACGTTAAGCCGTTGGTCCCGACTGTCAATCGTGGATCTTTGACAGTCGTTACGGGTCGTCAGATGCCCGAAAGTCTGACAACCAGTCTTATCAAGGCTTATCGTACTACCCAGTAACTGTGTTGTGGAGGTCAGATAAGCAGTCGCTCCATGTAAAATACTGGTATTCTGCTGCATCCGGTTAGACTGGCAGCCGACTCCAAGATAGTTGGGAAAAGGCTAGGCAGATGACTATGGTTTTAAAAATAAAGAAATAAACCGGCCAAGTGCGAGTCGGACTCGTGCATGATGGGTTCCGTACCATCGTACAAGATTATATGCGTCTACTTATTGCCATTATTGAGATCGAGCAAAAAAAAACAAAAAAAAACACGTTTAACTTTTAATTTATTTTTATGACTTGTTGTTATAGCGGCAACAGAAATACACATTGTGTGAAAATTTCAACTGTCTATTTATTACGGATCATGAGATACAGCCCGCTGACAGACAGACGGACGGACGGACGAACGAACAGCGGAGGCTTAGTACCCTTCGGCTACGGAACCCTAAAAATATTGTTCAAAATCCATACATTTGACAATGAACTTTAAACATAACCTATACTAAACCTCTACGAGAAAGTCTCGTAACACTTATCAGTCAAAGTATTTAAATTGCTACGCGCTACGAATCATTTATGTGCTACGCTTACTACGAAACATTGTTTCATTATTTATAAACCTCACGTACAGCCATTCCCTTTTCATTATTCATCGAACTTCAAAAGAAATAAACACTGAAAATTTATCGAATACTTATCTCAAATCTATAGAAGTAAAATTGCATCTAGATCTTATTCAGCTTTCGAGTCACGACAAGTTTTGCACATAACATAAATTCGAAGCGTCAGGGCAAACGCATAAGGTCGTGTGGTGAATGACCTCGTGCTTTATAAAATAATATTTTTGGGTGAAAACGATTATACGGGGTCTAACGAATTTGCGTGGTCATATTCTAAATAACCTTCTGGTCATGGATATTAACAATTTTACTCAAGAAAGTAAAAGTCAAATCTGAAAAAAATTGTGCATGAAATTTTTGTATGGTAAGTCCATTTTTAGGGTTCCGTACCCGAAGGGTAACCAACGGAACCCTATTACTATGCCTCCGCTGTTTGTCCGTCCGTTCGTCTGTCTGTCAGCGGGCTCTATCTCATGATCTGTAACAGGTAGACAGTTGAAATTTTCACAGAATGTGTATTTCTGTTACCGCTATAACAACAAAAAATAAAAATTACCTATTAGAAACGCGTTTTTTTTTTGCTTCTTTTGTTCAATCTTAATAATGGCAACAAGTAGACGCGTACAATCTTGTACGATGGTACGGAACCCTTTATGCGCGAGTCCAACTCGCACTTGGCCGGATTTTTTTTTTGGGAATTGATATACTCGTACCTTGAAGAAAGGTGTTCATTTTCATGGGCAAAAGCTAACCTCAAATAAAGTATCCCGGGAAGGATTCTGTGGAAGACTCTTGGGTTCATTATCTGTTTACGGCAAATAGCTTTCAGGATGCAGTATCAAGTTAAAAGTGGAAAGAAAACGTGTTTTTAAACAAACAAAAAAAGATTTCGAAAAACGACACACATATTTTATTGTTCAACTAGCTGACCCGACAGACGTTGTCCTGACGCGCTAACTGTCAAACTCACGAAGATAGTATAACAGTCGTTAAGTTACTGAAATTTTCCAATTTTTTTTTCTACACTAAACTTTCGTATGAACCTTCTCCTGACAGTAACAAACACAACCAAAAAATAATTAGCGAAATCGATTCAACCGTTCACGCGTGATGCCGTAACCATGGGAAATAGGTACTAATCAAATATCTGGTGAAAACCAAAAAGACGACCATGGATATGAAATCAAATCGTAATTTTAGCTTGAGAAAACACTAATAAAACGTTTATAGGTTTTGTTTTTTTTTTCAGAAGATAATCATAAAAATATTGTTTTACATAGCAACCAACTGAAATTTAGCTTATCGAAAAGGCTCTGGCTGAAGCAAGCCAAAATTTTTTTTAAAATACGTGCCTCCAAATTGAAACGAATTTATTTAAAACACAGACGATTATAATAACCGCTCCTCTCCTCCCTTACCCCACCGGCTATTAGATCAGCCACCGAATTTCCCGAGGGCCTCACAGCGCCAGTGGTGCCAACGTCACAAAAATGCCAGCCCTCATGTTGGCACACACGTCTGTCTTTACAACTTGAGATTTGTTGAGTGGTTTAAAGCTAGATTTTATTCTGGCTGCAAGTTCACTAACCGGTTTATAAGATTGTAAGACTAGACAGTTTGTGCCTTGAGGTATCGGTATACCGAAACAATTGAATTGAAAAGGTTGAATGTCGGATTAAAGTTTTGGCGTGTAAAAACCTGAGAGTTACATCAGGTGGGTGTACTGAACACGTCCTCTGCTTAACCTTTTGGGAGCTAAAGGTTGAAATGTTATGTTCTTTTTATTAGGAAAAGGCATTTTTTTAGGGTTCCGTACCTGCAGGGTCCAAACGGAGCCCTTTTGCGGTCACTCACGTGTCCGTCTGTCCGTCGTCTGTCACAAAATTTTGTTCCGAAGAATTTTTAAATTTCCCATTGACCTATGAACTTGAAATTTGGTGATAACGTTTATTATTACGTATATTTTACTAACAAATAGCAATATTGATAAATCAGATTTTTTTCTTTGATAATTCCCTCATTTTGTACGGAACCCTAAATGTGCGAAGTCCGTCACGCACTTCGCCGGTTTTTTTAGGGTGGGAAATCATTTAATAACTTATCCCACTCTGGGTGGAACGGGAGGTCGTATCAGACTCTTACTGACTAAAACCCAACCGTGTTTATTCAGTTACCTTTGCGTTCCAGAGACACGGTGACTATTTCAAACACTCCCGCGAAAATCAAAGTCAAAGTCAAAGCATTTCAAATAAACCATTTACAGGAAAATTTTGAACTGTCACGTCACGGTCGGTCAGTCAAAAAGATGAAGCTAATTACACATTCCAAAGCGTAGATCTCTATGGAGAAGAACGGGCAAGACACTCCTTGGACACACTTTTTAACCATGTTATGTGTTACAAAAATGTTCGTTACATTATTCTATAATAGGCTGGCATCAGGCTGGAAGATAGTAAGAATCAGCTGGACGTGGAAAGCGCAGAACCAGTCGTTCTGACGATTCTTGGCGAAGGCCTTTTTCCCAGCTGTGAACATCTTTCGACTGAGATCCAGATATTACTTATGACGAGACTTTTTTTGTCTATGGACTGCTGTAGTCTGTGTTTTCGCGAATAAACTTAAGTATTTAACCTTGGAGCTTACCCGGCCTATAGGCAATCTATTTTGCATGAGCGTAGGGGAGTGCTTTCAAACGTCAACATCTCTTCATAATTTTTGATGGGTCCTTGGCTTTGCTCTAACGATACAACCTCGACATTACAACAATATTGTGACAAAATTATACAAGAATTAATAAAAAAAAATCTATAGTTAAAAAACCGGGCCAAGTGCGTGTCGGACTTCGCACTTTTAGGGTTCCGTACGAAATGAGCGAATTACCAAAGAAAAATCTATATTATCGATATATTGGTTTTTGTTAGTAAAATATGCACATTCAATATATCAAGTTCATAGGTCTAAGGGAAGTTAAAAAATTCTTCAGAACAAGATTTTGTGACAGACGACGGTAATACAGACGGACAGACATTTCATTTCCCGTTTCATCAACGGACCACAAGACGTACGGCGAAGTGCCACCAGTTCATGGTGGACATAGCATCCATACGCACAAAGCGTTTTGAGAAAACATTCATTGTGCGTACAGCTGGGGAGTGGAATTCCCTACCGGAGTCTGTGTTTCCTGATAGCTACAACCTGGGAGTCTTTAAGTCAAGAGTGAAAAGGTTACTTCTAGGCAAGCGTGCTCCATCTTCGACCACATCATCGCTTACCATCAGGTGAGATAGTGGTCAAACGCGTGCCTATAAAAAATTAAAAAGATAGACAGACGGACAATTGAGTGACAGCAATAGTAGTTTGAACCCTTCGGGTACGGAACCCTGAAAAACTAAAAAATACACTTTATTTTTTGTATTTTCTCAACCAATTTTTCATTTGATACCCATAAGATGGGAATCCGTAAAGAATAACTAGTCCGCCATCATTGGAAGTGCGCCATTTTGGATTTGGAATGACGTCATTAAGCTAACCTTTCATTGTCATCCAAACTAAATATGTATGCAAAATTTCAGCTCAATCGTAAACCGGGAAGTAGGTCAAATTTAACTGAAGCTAATATAAAAGCAATGTGTTAACAACAATTAAACCTACAAAGACACTCTCAAAAATTACCGCTAATCTCTTCGCAAGTGGTAACCTAGTACAAAAAGCGCCCCATTTAAAAATTATTAAAAAATACACTCGCGTTTAAACACCAAATGATCCCGGAACATAATACCCTGGACAAAAACAGACACTGGACTAATTACGAAGCCCCGCGGCAACCCTTTGAGCTTCGCGTAATTTTCAAACGTAATAAATGTTTTACTTTACATTTGAAAAATAATAAATTACTTTGTAGCGTCGGCCAAATTGGACTGTTTAGTTAAACATATCGTGGGCGGTTAGCTTTTTTAAGTAATTTTCATGAACAATTTAGACATAATTTTACTGTATTTTAAAGGCAATTTTTTTCACTCAAAAGCCCTGTCCGATGGGATTGCCTTACAGAAAAAAAATATAAAAATTAAACCCCCTATTTGACCCCTTGGAGGATCGAATATCAAAAAATCGAGGTACCACGTAAACCAAAAATGAGGACGATATAGTGCGTTGAAATTTCGCGTGTTGTCACACCCCGATACACTCTGTACCGTTTAGTGACATAACAAGTCCCCACTCCTGAACTTTGATCCGTTTTATCTTTGACATATTTTTATTGGTTTGGTAAAGCAAGAAATACGTGTCCAAGATTTTTTTATAATCTAACTTAACGTCTCAGTGTCTAGCGGCACACGTGTGCGCCACCGACGAAATTAAGTTTGCCTCGCCAATAAATTGCCAAAAACCCGATTCATGCGTTTTAAACCGCTATTATTACTATTACCCAAGGTCTTTAGACCTGTGGCAAGGTTTATACACCCGGAACATGACATAGTCTGTAGTTACACGACGGCCGTCTGTCAACGGGGCTAGACAGATGTTGACATTTGATGCGCGAACTAAATAGAATTATTATTTGTATACTCAGGAAACATTCCTATTTCATGTTCCTACCCATTTAATAGTTGACCCAGTAGTTTAAGTTGATGTATCATTGAAAGCCATTTGGCACACTCAGTGCAAGTGTATTGCATTATGTTATTTTCTATTCTTCTTTAGTTTGTGGTTCTTTCCTATTCTACACTTAGTTGAAACCACCACTACCATATAAGAAGATAATCTGGAAAATATAACTGGATACTCATAGAGCGCATTACTTTGTGTAAATTATTTCATCACCACTGCTCTCAAAACTATGAAGGAAAAAATCGTGAGGAAACCGGTATGTTCTAGAACCAAAAATTCGAAGACATGTGATATCCACCAATCCGCATTGGGCCCGCGTGGTGGATTACGGCCCACACCCTCTCACAGAGAGGCCTGTGCCCCAGCAGTGGGGACATTAAAAGGTTGATGATGATGATGACTCATAGAGCAACTGAACATAACAATGGTGTATACTGGTGTAATTCTAGGCATATAGGCTACCCGGGCCTGCGGACGGCGAGCAGTGGGTAGCTCGCCGTCCGATCAGCACCAGGCCCGTGAGTCGACGGCGCGTAGTGTTCCACGCGCGCCTCAAAGAGATGTAGTCAGCCACCACTGACGGGGCCGGTGCCTGCATGCCTAGGGGTAGCAGATAAATTCTGAAAATGAGTTACCGCACCCCTGGGTACTCAGGCAGGGAAGGAACAGGGGTGGGTTTTAGTCAGTAAGAGTCTGACACGCCCACCCACCCAGAGCGGGAGAAGTCATTGCATGACTTCCCACCCCACAAAAAAAAAGGCATAAAGGCTGATCAGAATCCTCTTAATATAGCCGGTAGCCTACACGGATTTTGGGTGTTTGTAGATAAGATTAAACTTCAGTCCCTCTCAAAGGTCGAAACCAATGCCACTATTTGTAAAGTCTTGATTTAATTACTAGATTGTACCTACGAGGAAATAAGGGTTTCAGTAACTTTCTACTGTTAGAATTAGGGTTAGTGTGTTTTAAGAAGCATTTTCAAACTGTTGACATGAAGTATACATGGTTATTTTTCATTGACCACCCAATTTTTTCAAGTATTGGGTGCCTATCAATAAAAACACGATTTCTGCAAAAATCGGTTTCCATAAAATTAAAAATTTACTATTGCCCTACATATTGCCGAGTAGCATACTCGTATATGAGCAACAATGTATTTAGTATTTTTTTAATTTTTAATTTTATTTTTTAAAACAAAAAAAAAACAGTCAAGAAGAAGGAAACAGAGAAATAGGCACCAGGGTTATGCTTATTTCTAAAGAAATCTCTTACAGCATACCTGCGAAAGGAGAGATGGAAAAAAAGAGAAGTAGACACCGTGTGTAATGGTCCTAGAAAACACATACCTTTACATACAATGTAAAGATATAATACTTACTAAATAATAATATATATCTCTAAATACATAGATATTTACCGTTGATATGCTCGTGTTAGACCACTATCTCACCTAATGGTAAGCGATGATGTGGTCGACGATGGAGCACGCTTGTCTAAAAGTAACCTAAACGATCTTGACTTAAAGACTCCCAGGTTACAGCTATCAGAAAACACAGAGAGTGGAATTCCACTCCTTAGCTGACACACAATGGTCTGTGTTCCCAAAACGGTTTGTGTGTGTGGGTGGACAGTTGTATAACTTCCTAAATTGGCTATCCTTATCCTCCTGACCTAATCTCAATTTATTTGGAGATGCAGTATATCTTCTTCTACACATCTGTACCCGCAGTAGTTATCTCCCTACTAGACATAAGATATTCACACTAAGGCGATTCGCACATTGCTCTGCATTACGCAGCGTAGCGCGGGCGTGCGTGCTCTAACGTTGGTTGAAGTAATCTCTCTTTGCATTGAAAACACGCATAGTGCAACGCACAGAAAACGCATTCACGTGCGGTGTTGTTGTTCGTTTTCACGCACCCCGCTGCGTAATGCGGTGCAGTGTACGGATCGCCTAACTATTCATAGTTTCTATGTTCTTCCTCTCTAAACCCTGTAACCATTATATCACGTAGGTACCTATACGTTTCAAAACGTCCTCGAGACTGACTGATGAACCGAACACACACATCTACTAACAGCTGTGACCTTTTCCTCGATCCCCTCGCTTAGATTCGATGACGCCATCACTCCGATGCGCCACTGCAACGCAAAACCGTGTCACCACATAATGACCGGAGAATTATGTTCACGCTATCGAAAACGATTTCCACTCCATTATTTCGACAACTACAACCATCTATTCGTATGTTGTATACAAATAAGCGCTTTTTAATCTCGAATAGTCATTTAGGCTGCCTGCTCATTGGCGTTGAGCGAGGCAGTGGAGCGGAGCCAGAGAGTAATGCGGAGTGGAGTTGCGGACTGTGCGGAGCTAGGCCGAGTTCACACGACAAGCAATTTGAGCGGGGGCCTACGGACGGCGAGCAGTGGGTAGCTCGCCATCCGATCAGCACCAGGCCCATGAGTCGACGGTGCGTAGTGTTCCACGCGCGCCTCAAAGAGATGAGTGTCAGCCGCCACTGACGGGGCCATCGTAGCCGGTGCTGGCATGCCTAGGGGTAGCGGATAAATTCTGAAAATGAGTTACTGCACCCCTGGGCACTCAGGGCAGGGAAGGAACAGGGGTGGGTTTTAGTCAGTAAGAGTCTGACACGCCCTCCCGCTCCACCCAGAGCGGGAGATGTCATTGGATGATTTCACACCCCTACACAAAAATAAAAAAACTTTTTTACAAAAAAAAACAACCGACTTCCAAAAAAAAATACACTTAAAATTAAAAAATAAGTAACTTTAATTTCGGAAGTCGGTGTTTGTATTTTACTTCTTCGTTATTTGACACCGACTTCCGAAATTAAAGTTACTTATTTTTTCATTTTTAGTGTATTTTTTTTTGGAAGTCGGTTGTTTTTTTTGTAAAAAAGTTTTTTATTTTTCACTTTTTAGTTGTTATACCCCAGAACTAAAAACCCCAATAACATGGAACGTGGAATTTAAACATTTGGTATACGTATTTTTCGTTTTTGTTCAGTTTCTCAAAAAGCGCTGAAGCAATCTCGATAAAATTTATATGGGACCACCTCGGGAGTATATTCTTTCGGATAAAAAAGAATTTTGAAAATCGGTCCACAACTGACGGAGAAACAGGCGGGCATACATAAAAAAAAAAAACATACAAACAGTCGAACATAGAACCTCCTCCTTTTTCGAAAGTCGGTTAAAAAAGTAATATGAGCGGGCGATTGCGGGAGATTAATCCGCTTCCCCTCTCCGCTTCCCCGCTCCACTTCCTCGCTCCGCTTCCCGATTTTGTACGATTTTTAAACTAGTTCGTAAATCCACAGGGATTTGCGAACTGCGCCAATATTAGCCAACGACAGCATTGGCTAATATTGGCACAGCTCCACTCCACTCCTCTCCTCTCGGCTTCAGTGGTCAGTCTGCCTAAATTATAACAAACAGTCGGATCAATTCACACCGATGACATTCAGTTGCTTTTCAACAAAAGGGTAGAGAAAATTCATATATAAATTAACTGTAGCCTTTACAAGTTGGCTCAAGCATACGTTATGTAATGGCCAAAGGTCTGTATTTTACTGCTGGGGCCCGACACACCGGTTTTACGACTTAATAAATTTTGCAAAGTTTGACGAGTCGCTGTATACGTTACTGGCACTTTTCGGAATTTGGCGTACTCTAAAAATACCGGAAGGGAGAAGTAAACAACAAATTATTACGTCAACATGTATTTTATTCGAAAGGGTAAGAAGGGTGGTTCAAAGTTAAAGTTATATTAGTGAAAAGGGTGGTTTTTGCCCCTGACTCGCATGGGTGCAAAACAAATATAATGTAAACTGTATTAAAAACTTAAACGTTTCCAAACCAATAATTTAAATGTTAGCGAACCGCATTCAATCACTGTGCAATTCGAAAGATCTAAGCGCTCGCTTACAAAATAATCGCTTTATGTTTCCGTCTGTATGCTCATACAGACGGAAACATAAAGCGATTTTTTGCATTAAGTA
The DNA here is from genome assembly GCA_951329385.1 of Polia nebulosa. NCBI lineage: Eukaryota > Metazoa > Arthropoda > Insecta > Lepidoptera > Noctuidae > Polia > Polia nebulosa. The sequence continues at coordinate 11,110,034 of OX589613.1, read as the reverse complement.
TTGAAAGTTGCCCCTTTCAACGCATAATTCAAAAAAATGCTACGGACGTACTAAAACACTGACTCTGATCTGCTACTAAGTATGTAACTATAATTATAAAATCACTTATACCATTTGCCTAACCCGAGAATCAATTTCTGGACTCTACTTTCAGAAGTCGTGTTTTCAACCACTAGGCCAAAGAGGCGTATAAAAGAGGAAAATCTTCAAGTTTTTCTTTTTTTTCGCATATTTATGAGTTAGGGGAGATTGTTCAGTGAGATGGTTTGGCCTGAAATAATAATGTCTAATTACACTGAATAAAAGTTAAGAGCGAATTAGCATATTTTAGTTGGAACAGAATTATTTTGAAGCAGTTTTTGTCAGCGATCTTTTGTTTTGTACAAATTTTTGTTTGTACAACATAATTTTTATTTCTCGTCTACATTGTCCTTTAAAGTTTTTTTTTTTTGGAGTCAAATCAAATAAAACAATTCGTGTAACAAAAACAGGGAAATTGTAGAATAAAATAATACTTTCTTGTACACCAAAACAGTTAATTAACTCTTACCAGAAAACCTTTGGATGGACCCTTTTTTTAATGGTATGTAATCAGCAGATGACTTCTCCTGCTCTGGGTGGAGCAGGAGCAAGTATCAGACTCTTACTGACTAAAATCCACGAACAATCCGGCGACCCTGGGCAATCCCGCGACCCTGGTTGGATGGACTGTATGATGTCAATTCATCATCTCAGCCTTTTTAACGTCCCCACTGTTGGGGCACCGGCCTCCTCTTCGTGAGAGGGTGTGGGTCGTAATCCATCACGCGGGCCCAATGCGGATTGGTGAATGTCACATGTCTTCGAATTTTTGGTTCTGGGACATGCCAGTTTCCTCACGATGTTTTCCTTCACCGTTTTGAGAGCAGTAGTGATGAAATAATTTACACAAAGTAAAGCGCCTGTCTGGGTTTGAACTCACGACCTACAACTTGTAAGTCGCGGCCAATACCACTGGGCCACCACTGCTCCTGCTCCTATGATGTCAATTATTGTAGATATTTTCTAAAATAATAATGTCATTTTTATTCCATGCTTATTCCAACTCCCAAAGCGAAGTACAAGGCAGGTTTTTCTTTAGTAACATAATAATTTTGGATAAAATTCTACCTAAACTCAAATTAAAATATAAATAGTTAATCGCTCACTAAGTTAGTATTCATCGTCTCATCATTGTATTACTCGCTTAGTTGAGTCAGAAATAAATTCTAGGCTTTAGTCTAATTTAAATATCGCTGAAATTAGTCCGAAAGCATACAAAATATTCAGCCATTATGAAATCTGGTAAAGCATAATCATTCAGGAATTCTATTAGCATTTTAGTGTTATAGAATTTTCACTACTACGGGAGGTTTTACTATGTCTTTTGGAAATTAACATGTAAATTGGTGTTTATTTTTAGTTCTTCAAATTATTCATTCCTATTTGCGGTGTTGTTTATACTCCTGTTTGCTGGTTGTTGTTTTAACACGAAAAATTTTTTTTACAAAAAATAGAACCGACTTCCAAAAAAAAAAAACAAAGAGTGCAATATAACTTTAATTTCGGAAGTCGGTGTTTCTGGTTTTCTTTCTTTGTTTTTTGACACCGACTGCCGAAATTAAAGTTATTTTGCTCTTTTTGTTTTTTTGGAAGTCGGTTCTATTTTTTTGTAAAAAAGTTTTTATTTTTCACTTTTTAGTTGTGTTTCTCCATTAAATTGTGTTAACAATGGATATCTAGGCGATAGCAGCAATCGCGGTTGATTTGCTGTCATTTTTTAAAGAGTTCCGTTGTCTGTCTCCAAAACGCATTATCAGATTTGTATGAAATTTAAATGGAACCATTTCGGAACCAACTCCTTTTGAACAGAAAAAGTATTTTGGGAATCCGTCCATAAATGACCGAGTTATGCCCGGACATACATAAAAAAAAAATACAAACATCCGATTTGATAACCTCCTCCTTTTGGAAGTCGGTTAAAAATGGTTAAGGATCAATATGCCTAACCTTTTCCCAACTATCTTGAGGTCGGCTTCCAGTCTAACCGGATGCAGCTGAATACCTGTATTTTACATGGAGCGAAAAAAAGTACTGTTCCCGAGGGAAAGAACAATACCTTTGACGATCACAATAGGGATGACAACAAGGTAAAAAAATAATTCTATTTAGTCTGTATGTTAAATTAACAAAAATTATTGGTCACGTATATTTTGCTTTATCAAATTAATGAAAAATTACAAAGATACAACGCATCAAAGTTCAGGAGTGGGGGCTTGTTACGTCACTTTTAAGTAATAAACTTTTTACTAAAAAAACAACCGACTTCCAAAAAAAACAGTACACTAAAAATTAAAAAATAACGTTAATTTTTTTTAGTGTATTTTTTTTTTTTGGAAGTCGGTTGTTTTTTTTGTATAAAGTTTTTTATTTTTCACTTTAGGTATAGTTGTTATACCCCAGAACTAAAAACCCACTGACATACCTACAAAAAAAAAACATACATGCAGTCGAACATAGAACCTCCTCCTTTTTCGAAAGTCGTTTAAAAAACATACATACGACGAATATAGAACCTGGTAGAAAATGCCTAAGGCATTAAGTCCGCCATTGTACAGTATTTTTTACTTGTGCATTAAGTTTAATAAATAAAAAAAATTGAACTTCCTCCTTTTTCGAAAGTCGGTTAAAAAGTGGTACAATTTTAACCTAAATGTGACGTCATCAGAAATTTCAACCCACTGTATCGTCTTCATTTTTTTTTAAAGTGACAAAAGAAAAAAGTGTCCAATATTTTTTGGTAATATTACTGACAGACTAATTAGATTTTTTTAGTCGACAAAGCTATTACTTTAAGACTCTATATGGAGTTACGTGTCTTTTGAATCATTTTGCCCACCCCAAAAATCCTCACTGACCAGCTAAACCTAAATATCTAGCCGTTTTAACAAATGTCCATTTTCCTCACCCAGCAGCGACATAATATATGTAGGTAAGTATGTAAACGCACATTCAGAAACTCTTACTAACATATATTATGTATACCTTAGATTATATGGGAATACTTGCGAGTGGGGCAACACGGATCATAAGTTAGAAAATGTCGGTACGAAGAATTGGGGAAGAATGGATGTGCTCTATTTTATGACTCTTTGAATATATTAGTTGAGTAGAATGAGGATATTCGGCTTTTATTGATAGATACAGGGAGCAGATGAAACCGCTTCAAGGAAAGAGAGATACAGAAACAAAGTGAGGAAATAAAAAGTGTGTGTGTACTTATGTACGCACGTAAGAAGTTATACTTCTTTGGCGTAACAAGATAAAAAACCAAACTGTCACAAAGTTTACAAAAGGAAAACAATCATTCTTCATGAACCACAGACCATAGCTAACTTCAGGGTGTCGGTTCTAGCTAACTTCCGGCTGTAGGTTTTTTGAAACGGTGTGCGCGCGCATCGTAAAAATTTACTCATCCTTTTTCCCTAACGCGCCAAAAGAAGTATAACTTTAAAAATATTTATCAGAAGGAGTTTTATCGAGTTTTGAAAGCTTTATCTATTGAACCTATTATTAAAAATAATTTGTAAGCTGTTACAAAACAAAAAAACTATTAGTACGCAACTTCTACAATTTAAAATTTTCGCTCTCTCTCCCTCTTATTTATACGTGGACACTGAGCTGTCAACTCAGTCGCTAGAATATGGTTGTCACGTTAGTCTATCGTTGGCTGCTGTGCTGTTAGGTGTAATAATCTAAGATTAGATTAATAATTAATAATAATATAAGATGAGATAACATAAGTGATATGAGATGAGTCATAATTTATGATTTGATTGTATATAATTTAGTTTAATAACATAGATATAAGTCAAAATGTTACTAATACTATGAGTTGTGTTGCTCGAATAAATAATTTAATTATTATTTATTATTATTATATTTTCTGATGACTTATTTTTAAATGCACATTAAAAAATAAATATTGATCAATTAAATACTGATTGCACATCAAATTAACGACGAACGTTGTCTAAGAGCGAGTGAAGCGAGTTCGGGAACTTAAGGCATCGACACGGAGAGGTTAGGTTCGCTCGATTTGTTCGCTTACTGTAGCCCCCGTCATCCCCTTCGTGTTAGGTTCCTTTAAACCTTGAGAAATACAGGTCCGTCAACATATCTTACTTACGACTGTCATTAGCACATTTCAGGTTGAAAAAAAGCTCCGCTTTTAATTAATAAGAGACAACTATTTTGCTGTGCAATCAGTTTTTTTGATTAGGATTCGGATTTTTTTTTATAAAAAATTAAAGATTTTTTGATTTACAGTTAAATACAAGCCTTTTGGGATTCGTTAGTGTAAGTATGTACTTTATACGTTCGCATACCATTTTTTTTTTTTGTGGACGTTGCGTGATGACTTGGGCCGACGCGCGATGGCCCAAAATCAGAAAATAAATAACGTCTGGCTGCTCTGAGATCTTACTCGGTATTGTTGAAATAAAGTATTCGTAACCGATTACAGTTTATTGCTTTTAAATGATTGATTATAGTTTCAATGAAACGAATTTAAAAATGATCGAGACTTGATCTATAACATGGTAACTTTCTACTACTACAACTATTGTAGTATTGTATCTTTCAGATACCGAATGCACTGCAAGAGCTTTACGTTAACTGTCTGTTTAAATTGCTAAACTATACCTAAAGAAACATACTAGTAAAATAACTTCAATATCAAAAAGAATGAATTAAAACTAACTAAACGTAGTCTGTTCAATAAATTTTTAATTCTTTCTAACAGTTGATCTAGAAAATAAGCCAGCTATTTAACTTTTCTTAATACAAATCCAATCTTCTCTCAATAATAACTAAACTCATTACCGTCGCCATGTTTTAAAAACAAAATACAATAAACAAATACATTTTTAACTTCAAACGGCAAAGTCACGTCCCTAGAGCTTCATTTGAAACATTAATCTAATCAAAAACGAACTTTATTTCTCACAAATTAAAGTTTAAAACCGTGTAGCGTTCAATTTATGAGTAATTCAGTTTCACCCAGGGCTTTTATTTTAAAGGGGTTTTATTGAAAAACATTGTCGTATTTTATGCTCATATAGGCTCTTTTTAGTTAAAAGTGTTTCGAGCACAATTTGTGGGCAGTTTAAGCATTTTCAAGTTTCGCAGTTTGCATGTCAAACGGTTTGGAAACGATGTTTTTATAGATGGCTTCGTTTTTGCGTGAATGACATTGTTATTAATTCAGAGGTTTTAATTAAAATATTCTATCAAAGACACATAATGACACCTTTTCAAAAAGGCTTTTTGTTACTACTAACGTATTTAACCCTTTCAAGGACACCGAACGAGACACAATAGAAGTTTTATTGTTATGACGGCTATAGCCATTTACTGTCCGCCATAGTGTTAAGGGCCTACCACCCCATAAGTGGCGCCCTTATTGAATAAGAATTCGTTTCTTAGCATAGAAAATAAAGATTAAAAAATACCTTAAGCTCTTTGTAACAAACGCAACATAGGATTCTTTAATATTTATTTTCTACGCTTTGCTACGATTTTTTATTCAATGAGGGCGCCACTTGCCGGCTATATACGCCTTTAAATGGTTCGGTGGATCTCGTGGAGTTATATCGTTAGTTTTATATTAAAAATAAATATACCATACATTACACACCCTAGTGATGTTGGGTGCACGTCACCAGAATATAAATCAACACAACCCCACACTTTACAAAATATAAGCGTGTAATCCTATAAGTTTTTTTTTAAATTAATTATAGGTTCGTGTTTGACCACCATCTCACCTGATGATAGATGTTTTACATAGGTACCTATTGACCATACTACTTATGTGCAAATCACAATTTTATTCAAATCATATTATTATATCAGCAAAAAGACATTGATGCCGATTCTGTTGTGCACAAACTAAACTTAATTTAGGCTATTGCTATCTTTTTCTCTCTGATAAAACAAGAAAGAGACGGACGTAAATTAGAGCTGTCAAATTTAGTTGAACTAATATTTCTATACAAATTAAGGGTACACGTAAAAAGATGTCGATTAAAAACACGGTAAAGCGCAAGGCGTAAACTAGTTTGACATCTCTAACTTAGTTCATAGACATAGCCGTCCTTTTCTCGCACTGCCTTTTAGTAAAAGATAGCGATTCTCTAATTTTAGTTTCGTTTTTGATGAGAGAATTGGCACCAATAAAGACTTTTCACCAAACCAATAACTCCTCTCGCCTAAGCCAAAAAATGTCTGAAAAACCAGCTTACTGATACCAGCCCTAAACGCGTCCCTTTTTCAGAAATCCAAAAGCACTAACGTGCTATTTAGCAGTTATTATAGCCTTAAATAGCTCCCGGAGGTTTAAAATGGCCCAGTAAGCTTGGGTAATTCAGACAAGTTCGTGAAATATAGCCTTGGGAAGGCTTTTTGATAATAAGATGAAGGTAACGTCGTGTTATGTTGGCGAAATGAGTTGATGTATGTTTTATTGGGTGGGTGTTTTATTTTTAACGCGCTTAGATCGGCTTAGTGTCTGTGTACTGTGATGATTGTAGATACAGCCTAATCTCAGCGGGTCTGCACCGGCCTTTAGCTGGCAGTTAAGAATATTAGAGAGTCGATGGAATAATTTTAGAAGAATATGGGTGAATTTTATTTTACGGAAGACTAGGGTTTTGCCCTTGCAAGTGGGCACATATGTATGTTATTTTCTTATTAAACCCATTATAGTTATTTAAAGTGCCCTCAGCTCTTTTCTTATCCGTCCGTAGCGAGTCCCCCTCTTGTACACCGCACTCTCGCGTTGCCAGCAAGTGAGAAGACTACCAAGAACTTACGAGAACGTCCCAGGATCCCTGCAGGCCGTACTGGTGCCTTGGGGTCCTACAGTGCCTAGACTAGAGTCAAGAGTTAACGCATCTCATAAAAAAGAGCTTCTTAGGTAACTGTGTAAAAAAATCATTGAAGTTAATTTTGACCCACTTTCCGGATTACGATTGAGCTGAAATTTTGCACTCATATTTAGTTTGGAAGACAATCCATGGTTAGCTAAGTCAAATAATCCGCCTAGTCTTTTCCCAACTATCTTGGGGTCGGCTTCCAGTCTAACCGGATGCAGCTGAAATACCAGTATTTTATATGGAGCGACTGCCTATCTGACCTCCACAACCCAGTTACTGGGTAATATACGATATCCCTTGGTAAGACTGGTTGGCAGACTTGCGAGCTTCTGATGACCCATAACGACTGTCAAAGATCCACGATTGAATAGAATAGAATAGAAATCATTTATTCGACACAGACACAACACAACAGCAACAAACAAAAGGAAAAAAGAAGTACACAAAGAAACAATAAAATTGTGCTGAGCGTGCCCATACCGAAAGGGTTACCATCTCAGCATTTCACGATTGAAAGCCGGGACCAACGGCTAAACATGCTTTCCAAGGTACGGAGGAGTTTCAGTATGTAAAGATGGTCACCCATCCGTGGACAAACCCCGCAAGCGTAGCTTAACCAGATAAAAAAAAAAGAAAAAAAAAAAAAAAATTGTTTATTTTGACCAAACACTTTTGCACATTTAGTTACACCCACCAAACTGCCTAACAGTTTGTCGGCGGGATTAGCGCTCGTATTAACTTTCAGTACTTAATTACAAAATTATGATCTTGTTATGTCACGTTTATAATATTATCAAAGCTTAGTACATACCGCTCAAAAATAAAAAGATCAACCCGTCCGGCTGTTATTATTTTAGCCACGAGCTCCTAAGTTCTAATCTGTAAGTCCTGGTTAGCTAAGTGACGTCATTATAAATACAATATGGCAGACTCCCAAAGATGGCGGGCTAGTTATTTGTTTATGCATTCCCACGTTATGTGTATCAAATTAAGGGATTTGTTAAGAAGAATACGAAAAGCGTGTTTTTAGGTTTGTTTTTTGTTTAACTATAATATTATTTTTGTAATAATGCCACTGAAATGACTGTAAACACTGAAAAAATTTATAAAATCATATTGTCAGGGCACAAAAAATAATTAAAAGATTGCTGCGTCAGTTTACACCATAATGACGATATGTGCACATGTAGGTACGTAGGTCATCATCATCATCTGCCTGCCCTTATCCCATGTTACTTGGGGTCGGCGCAACACGTTTATTTCTTCCATTCGGTCCTGTCAGCCGTCACGCTATCACTAACTCCCTTTTCATTCATATCACTACTCACACAATCCATCCATCCCTTCTTTGGCCTCCCTTTCCCTCTCCATTCATCCACATTTATATTCATAACTCTTTTAGTTACATGTGTTTAATCCCTCCTCTTTACATGACCATACCAAGATAAGCGGTTCCGTTTCAACTTTTCTGTGACTGACGCCACTTTTAAACTACCTCTAATGTACTCATTTCTCACTTTATGCATTCTCGTTACTCCACACATCCATCTCAACATTCTCATCTCCGCCACATGCAGTCTTTTTTCATCTGTCTTTTTCACAGCCCAACATTCTGACCTATACATGTACGTAGGTATGTCTACATAATTATTATGTGTTGTAGTTACATACCTAAGATTGATAATTTTCTTTTGGATTTTGCAACTTTATCAACAATACCATCAAACGGGGTGAATAGGAACGCTGAGGTTAATAGAAACAAAACTTTAAAAGAGTTTGTCGCGTTATTTATAAATGGTTTCCAGCACTTAAGTACTCCAATTTATTCATGAATAAACAATAAATCGATGCTTTGCTAGAAACAAGAGGGAGTGTGCGACGTAATTGCATAATTTGATTCCGCCAAGCCCGTTTCATCAAAGGACCACAAGACGTACGGCGAAGTGCCACCGGTTCATGGTGGACATCCCATCCATACGCACAAAGCGTTTTGAGAAAACATTTATTGCGCGTACAGCTAGGGAGTGGAATTCCCTACCGGAGTCTGTGTTTGCGGTTAGCTACAACCTGGCAGTCTTTAAGTCAAGAGTGAATAGGTTACTTCTAGGCAAGCGTGCTCCATCTTCGACCACATCATCGCTTACCATCAGGTGAGATAGTGGTCAAACACGTGCCTATCAACCATAAAAAAAAACAAAGATAACCAAGTGAAAATCCTAATCAAAGTTTAGTTTCTATTCACCCCGTTTGTACGTACTCAATGCAATTGTATTGTTGGTAGTCGCATGCAGAAAATTATTAATCAACGAAAACAATATCCACAACCGAATTGATCCGGAAATAAAAAATAAATGAAACAAAAACACAATTTGTCTTTATAATACACACACACGTCAACACCAATACAATAATACACACATCACGTAACAATACATACACACATTGACAGTCACACATACACACAAAACAAATGGAAGATCGGACGCACGGCACGAACGAACGTGACCAACTCGCTTACGGCTACATGATGGATATACTGAGGTATGTGTATAATATGTACTTGTTTTGGGGGTAGGCAGGCAGCTTAGTAGGTAGTCGTTTTATTTAGACTAGAATAGAACAATACTTTATTGTCTACTAAATTAGTTACACAATGCATTTACACGAACTAAAATCTATGGGTACAATGGCGGTGTTATCGCTGACAGCAATATCTACCTTTTTTGTTTTTTGGAGTGTGGGAAGTCATCCAATGACTTCTCCCGCTCTGCGTGGAGCGGGAGGGTGTGTCAGACTCGAACTGACTAAAACCCACCCTTGTTCCTTCAGTTCCCTGTGCCAAGGACCGCGGTAACTCTCTGTCGAATTTATCCGCGACCTCAGGCAGATCGACATCTACCTGACAACCTTTGGATGGACTGAAATATCTTAATACTCGCTGTGCCCGTGGTTTCATCCGGGTTTATGTATCTTTCGTATATTTTTTTCATAAAAATTATTCTATCATTATTTTTATTTATCCTTTATTTCAAGCAACCATAGCCCATAAAACACAATACATATATTATATAAGTACCAGTAGTAGTACTTCTAATACCTCCAAAAATATGTGTACAAAGTTTCATGCTAATCGGTTAAGTAGTTTTCGCGTGAAAGCGTAACAAACAAACTTACATTCACATTTATAATATTAGTATGAAGTATGATAAAAGGGGGTAAGTCTGCGGTAGTAAATTAATTGCAGATTGATTAGTTTGATTTTTAGTAGATATTTGCGGTAGTTCGGCCTGATGAATGGGCATCTGATGGATGCCAGAGACGCGGGAGCTGTCGACCTCTTTCGGCTGAAGTGATGATGATAATTTGCGACATTCAAGCCAAAATATCACCACCTATGACAGTTGAATTATCACAGAAATTGTAGGCTATGTGATATCATCGCATAAACAAAGCTGAAAGTCATGTGCTGCTAAGTAGTTGTGAACTAAATAAATGGGTTAAAAATGCTGACAACTAGTAAATTGTGTGTAACTCACACACAATTTACTAGTTTGATATACCTACTCCCCTTTTTTTTCCTCTGCCTTGCCGTTCGGGAAATATAACATGCGTTATGTTATGTCACCCTGTGCGAGAGTAATAAATTTAATGATATTGCAATTACCATTTTACCAATCTATTTTGATATTGTTGATTATATTCTCCATCTTTGATCATTTCATCCTAAGACATACGTTAAATTTCCAACGCCAAATCCCTCTCCTATTTCGATTTCCATTTGATTACACTTGACGCCAAAAAACGTACCCACAAGCTAAACCTAATCTACAATCCAATAACAGCCTAAAAAGAGTAATAATTACATATTCTTTGTGACACATAAGTCAATTTTCTCGCTCCGCCACCCGAATCAGTCAGACAGAAAACAAAATGAAGGAGTCGTGTTGGAAACACGACAAACCATAGAGCAACAAAACCGCAAAGGTGGCCAATGACAGACGGTATTACGCCATCTAGTGAATCAGTAACGTACTCTTCCAGACAAAGGAGTTTCTGGTAAGGCCATCGAAGGACCTCCTACTAGAAATTAAGATAGAGTTTGGGATAAAGGATCGAATGGGTCTACATTTAAAAGACAAAGTGAACGTGAATTTAATACTGCTTCAATTTGACACATGATACTACGCATTTCATCGACATCGTCAAAGTTTCAGTGAGTGTTTACTTCATAGACACTGTTTACTTCATAGACAGAGAAGAAACTGAGCTTTCCCCATCCTGGTACGAAGTGAGTGATACGGACAGAATCGTGTTACAAAGACAAAATGATCACGACTTCATCATTTCAGTCTAAAGACGTGCTGAAAATAGGTCTCATCCAAGTGTCCACATCCATACACAGCCTATGTAACTTTTAATTACGCACACCACTCATAGTTTACTAATCATTCATCATCATCATTTCTACCGAAAGACATAGGCCTCCCCGTATCCTGTGCGTCTCGCATTCATCGAATTCCCGCGACCCACACTAGGTCATCAGTCCACCTTATGGGAGGCCTTCCAAAGCTGCGTCTTCGGGTACGCGGTCGCCACTTTAAAACCTTTCGGCCCCATCGACAATCTGTTCCGCGAGAAATGTACCCTGCCCATTGCCACTTCTGTTTGGGGATTCTTTGGGCTATGTCGGTAACCTTGGTTCTCCTGCAGACATCATCATTCCTGCAGGTCTATTCATTAACTCAGTTGACATCAATTTGATAGGCACTTTGCAGTATATCGCTGCTTTGACGTATAGGAAAACAAAAATGTACCACGTAGTGCTTGTTATAATCGATGTCCACCGAGAAATGTACTGCAAAGTGCCTATCAAATTGATGTCAATTGAGTTAGCGAACACAACTGCTGATTCGATTATGCAAGGCAACTCCGAGTTTACAAAAGCTTGTGACAATTCTGGCTATGGTTTATACAGCAGAAACTGAATGATTTATTTGATTTTTAGTAGAGCTTTGCAGCCTGATGAATGGCATCTGATGGATGCCAGAAAGGCGGGAGCTGTCGATGTGGCAACACTTAGGCATAAGTAATGGACGTCTTTCGACCTATGACAGTTGAAATATCACAGGAATTGTAAGCTATGTGATATCATCGCGAAAACAAAGCTGAAAATCATTATGCTGCTAAGTAGTTGTGAACTAAATAAATGGGTTAAAGGCTATGGTTTATACAGCAGAAACTTGTGACACAAGTATATTTTTAGCAATGGCTTCTCTAACCACTGCCGGTGCTGTGATTCCGTGGTCTGTGTGACAAACTGACAATATGACACACGGCCGGATGACGCGCGGGGCGTGTCACGGACTAATGTCTTCTTATGGTGCCATTTATGAGCGACGGCGGTGTAATGAATGGGCGGGGGTTTTGGTCTAAAGAACGAAGGAAAAGATTTTTGATCCAATGCAATAATTAAAACTTGATTGGAAGATCGTGTCTTCTATATATAAAAGGAAAAACTGACTGACTGACTGACTAACATATCAACGCACAGCTGAAACTACTAGGACTAGGAACGTGAAACTTTGCACACGGATTCTTTTTATAATGTAGGGGAGCACTAAGAAGGGGTTTTTGGAAACTCGACCTATAAGGGCTAAAAAGGGGGGATTTTGTTTGTATGAAACTTCGTCATTCCACGCGGACAAAGCCGCTGGTAGAAGTTTGTCAAAAATACCCAAAAAAAAGTTTGTAACACAAAAAAGTGTGTAACAGAAAAAAGTCTGTAACAGAAAAAAAGTCTGTAACAGAAAGTCGGTATTCTTTCTCCATTGTTTATTGGCATGTAGGATTGTAGGTTTTATACCTATATAATATCTCTTTCGCAAGTATCAAAGTCGCGGTGAGATACAATGATCTAATCAAAAGATCGGACGGATCGGTCGTACCGGAAGACGCAGCGTTGGAAGGCCACCAACAAGGTGGACCGATGACCTGGTGAGGGACGCGGGTAGCCGATGGATGCGAGACGTACAGGAAATATCATTGTGGCGACACTTGGGAGAGGCCTATGCCCAGCAGTGGACGTTTTCGGCTGAAATGATGATGATGATGATGATGAATCAGAAGATGCTCATTTTAACAAAATTTTGTCAGCTTCACCTGTAACTATGTGAAAAAATCTTAGAAGTTAAATTTGCCCCTCTTCCTGGTTTCCGATTACGCTGAAATTATGCGTACATGTTTAGTTTGGATGACATTGCAAGGTTAAATAAGTGATGTCTATATCCAATATTCAATTCAACATTTTGATAGCATATACGAGTACCATGTGGATAAATTATAATTTTACTTTTATTGGTCTAAAATAAATGATCTTATTTTTGTAAGTAGGTTTTAACAACACTTTTACACGTCAACATTTTTTTATTGTCAGTTTTAGCAAGCAGAGGCAGGTGTTTCCTAGCTGACTACCCTGAGAAGAAACACCGAAACAAACTCAGAAGTCAAAGTCTCTTTTAAAGTGTTCAAATCCATACAATATGTACTGGTACTGGTCAAATCATATTAAAACCATGTACGTTTATGTCTGAAATGAGCTTTTGAGGTGGGCAACGCGCCAATTCGAGTGGACATATCCAACAGTGCAAGCATTTGTCAGTTATCGTGAAGCTCAACTCAGAACTTTGAGGAGCTCAACGAACCAACGAACAATACCAAAGTAAGGACATTTGGGTAGGCCGCAAAAATACTCAAACTGCCAAAAAATCATAAAATCTACATGATTATAACGACATACAAAGTTCTCGCATTCACTTTATGCTATATGATGCTATATGAGGACCATGCAGCTTAGTGTCTGTAATGTTCTTTTGAAGGAAGAACCACACATATTAGAGTGGACTTGTCCAGCCAGTGCAAGCAATGGTCAATAGTCGAATAGCTCAACTTAAAACCACTAAGGAGCTCAATGATTTAACGAACAATACCAAAGAAAGGACATTTGGGTAGGCCGCAAAAGTACTCAAACTGTCAGACAACGTTAAAAAGTACTGAGAGATAAGTAAGTTAAATCGAATTATTTCATTAGATTTGAACCAATCCAGTAAAGCAGGCATCTTGTAGCAGGCAGTGTTCTTTAAAAATAAAATTTTTAAAACCTAAACCGATTACCGGCATGTCAGTTATTGCGGTGATTGCTTGACAACCTATTTATCCAAGTTGTTGTACTTTATAGCAAGTGATGGCTTAAAACATGGCTGTGCTAAGTAATTAGTTCACGTCATTTATTCCCTGCAGTGGGCAAGGAATATTTTGTTGGTGTAGTAGGTACTGAAAATTCTTATTCGTGTTCTTAACGGAACAACCATAGTGTTAGTTTTTTTTTTTATAATTTATTAAAGATTCCACGACCATTACAAGATTACATGCCAAGACTATTGACGACTCACAAAAATCATAAAATATGAGTGAGTTTTATTAGCTGAGTTTCCAATTTCCAGCTGAACTTTAAAAAGATTTGTGCGTAGTAAAAAAATAAATCGTAAATTGTTTGGTGGTGACTCCATCGACTCCTCTGCAAACTCTTTAAATAACACAAACGTAATGTTATGTTTTGTATTGAACACTGGTGTAAATCTTTAGCTTTGCTGTAAAACCAGCTTGTGCTAAATGTAAAACAATATGCCTCGTGCAGATATTTTCATTAATATACTCGATACATATAGATGAAACGGTAAAAATCCGACTTCGAAAAAAGGTGGAGGTTCTATTTACGGCTGTGTGTATTTATTTTTTCGTGTATTTTGATTTCTTTGTCAATTATGGACAGATTTTCAAAATACTTTATTTATTCAGAAGAGTATACTTCCGAGGTCCCATAGTAATTTTATCAAAACTGATACAGCACGTTTAAAAAAAATCAACATAAACTAAAAATATATATCCACAGATGACATTTTGGTTTCCTCCAATTATGTTCAACGTAATTGGGTAATCAATACGGGCGTAAACTTTAATATTTCGTTTTAGTACTGGGGTATTACAAAAAAAAGTGGAAAATTCCAAACTTTTTTACAAAAATACAACCGACTTCCAAAAAGATTTTACAGTTATATAACAACATGCATGAACAGCAACATTACGTATTACACATGAAATCGCTCCCGCTACCGCCTATAACTTACATATCATCATAACCGTAGCTATCAAATTAACCGGCAGATTACCCCTTCGGCTTGACTTACAAACAAACTGCGGCTACCCTCACACCGTGACAACGTGTGGAGGACGTATAAAACATAATATCTCACTTACTTTGATTTATACTCGCCATTTATATGCGCCCAAGATTTTGGGATCTACCAAAATATGTTAAATATTTTGGTTCAATATTTCTATTCGGCTCGTGGATAAAGTAATAACAGCCGCACGGGTCGATCCATCAGGTTAAGCTACGCTTTCCGGGGTTGGTTCATGGATGGGTGACCATCTTTACGTACCGAGACTCCTGTGAATCGGAAAGCACGTTAAGCTATTGGTTGGCTGTCAATCGTGGATCTTTGATAGTCGTTACGGGTTAAATTGTTTGCATTCAAGCTTGTTGCTTCACCTTTATGTCAATGTTCTACTCCTGATTGCGAATACGAATAATCCGCACACCATATCCTGTGAGAGTGTACTCTTTGGCAAACTGAGCGCAATATTATGTTGGATAGTATTCAGCCTACGTCTGGAGTTGTCTAGTACACGGACCTTGTGGAAACTAGAACGAATTTCCGTGTGTTCAAGCGTTTTTGCCATACCTATTATTGGAATCAAGTGTAACAGCTCACAATTTTAGGACCCATTAATATTAGTGTTTTTAACCAGTGGTGCTTGGCAACTGGGCTTACCCCAGTTGTAAAAACCCCCTTTGTGCCTAATGGCCTAGTTTTGTTCTGTCTCCCGCTTGATTAGGAGGGAAGTGGAAATTATGCTTTTCTTACTCTTCCGCTGTCTTTTCTGATTAATTTCGTTGTGGGACCCAAGACAGTTTAATCGTTTCTCTGGGACTCGTCGAGTTTCATTACCTCGGCGTTTTTTCTGGTGTTCGCCACTGTTGATTCTGGCTTAGAGAAGTTACAGTGGTTTGCGAATAGTGAGGCGGGCTTGTCCCAAAAAAAAAAAGTCGTTACGGGTCGTCAGAAGCCCGAAAGTCTGACAACCAGTCTTACCAAGGGGCATCGTATTACCCAGTATCTGGGTTGTGGAGGTCAGATAGGCAGTCGCTCCATGTAATCTGATGCAGCTGAATACCAGTATTTTAACTGGTATTCAGCTGCATCCGGTTAGACTGGAAGCCGACCCCAAGATAGTTAGGAAAAGACTATGCAGATGCATTTATATTCGACTACCAGATATTTTTTATGAATGATGAAGGCCATGGCACACTTTCATTGACTGACACTAGGAGTTAAATTCATAATTCATGACACTATGCAAACCGCAGGGCATCGAAACAGGTACCGGAAAATTCTCCATGAAAAACAATAATTGAAGAAGGTCATGCGACTTTCAGCCCCCTCAAGTCTTTTTCAGCTAAAGCCATTACTGAACATAACAGGATAGCCTGAACATGCCATCCTGTTGTATAATGTATTTTTAGGGTGCCGAACATCCGTATGTAAAAACGGAACCCTTCTAGGATCACTCGTGCGTCTGTCTGTATGTCCGTCCGTCTGTCATAACCAATTTACTCCGAATGTACTCGACCGATTGAGTTGAAATTTGGTACACACATGAATATATGTGAACCAAATCTGAATGGCTAACGTAAACAAAATAAATTTGTAATATAAGGGTCACTTTGGGGGTGCAAATCAGAAAATTAAAAAAAAAGTTTATTTTAATATTAAATGAAATAATCAAAAAAAAAAAGAATTTCAAATATATTTTTATCATAATTTCAAAGTGGTTTTTAAGTTATTTTAGCAAAATAGATAAAAAATGACTTTTCCCCTCCTCCCAATTCCAAAACCACTAGGCCAAAATTAAAAAAAAATACAGAATGTGGTTCTTTACAGGAACACCTATAAAAAGTACCTATAATTTAGTTTAAACCTGAAAAAATATGATTTGTTCGGTACTCTCTTTTTTTTTGTGGGGTGGGAAATCATCCATTGACATGTCCCGCTCTGGGTGGAGCGGGAGGGCGTGTTAGACTCTTACTGACTAAAACCCGCCCCTAATCCTTCCCTGCCCTGAGCGCCCAGGGGCGAAGTAACTCTGTTTCGAAATTATCCTTAACCCCTGGGCAGCATGTATGTTTTTCTATATTATGACGTTTCGTTGTTCCTACCCACTACTTCGTCTCAAGGGATTGGCACCACGGATTGGCTCGAACAATAAAGGAACTGTTCGTGGTCAGAAAACGACATGCCAGCAATCATCTAGTTTGAAGGCATGGTTGACCTTACCCTTACCATAAATTCACTGTATAAAATTCATTGTCTTGACTTGAGTTATTGAGTCGTTGACTTTAACGTTTTCTGTTTTTTTTTAAGTGAAAACTTCTTTAGGCGCGTTGGGCAGATTGAGATGAGATGGGAAAAAACAATTGAACTTGCGCTCCACTGACACCATATGACGCGTAGCGTCGTAGCACTCGTAGTGGAACGCGAGGCACGTCGGGCATTCTTGTTCAAGTTTTTTGTTTTCACTTCTGACGGTACTCTTGGGGTGCCAGGTTTCTTTTAATGAACATCTGAGGTAGAAAGTTAAAATGTTAGTAGACAATTTTTTCGGGCAACGAATTTATTGAAGCGGGACATACAGACAGATGGCGCATCATTTATCATAATTATGTCTATAACGCATCTCGCTATAGATATCCCGCTTCCGCAACTTCCCATCACTCACACACATTAGTGCAAAGTGGACATGAATTTAACACTGCTTCAATTTTACACATGTGAGTAAGCATTTCATCGGCGTTGTCAAAGTTTCCATACAACCAAACTTTTCATTGTCACTGTTTACTCCATAGACATGAGAATAAACTGAGCTTGCCTCACCCAGGTACGAAGTGAAGAATGGCACACTGAAGGTGGTTTTAAACCGGCGAGGCGAGGCGTGGATGGGATGGGCGAGAATTGTAATAACGCTTAACCTTTTACACCGAAAGATATCTCGCGATGGCCAGGAGATCGTGAAGGTCCTCGATGGCCGGTGCCATAGTAAATAAATACTCCATTCTTAGAGTAATAAGATTCAATATTGGGAAGGGCGTGGAAAGAAAATTTTCCATACAAATTTCAATTCTCGCCCATCCCATCCTCGCCTCACCGGTGTAAAACCACCTTTACATAATTATGGCACACTTTATCAAAATTATGTCTATGACGCATCTCCCTATAGATACCCCGCTGCCGCTTCCTCCCATCACTCGCACATCAGCACAAAGTATAGCACACTGACATATTATGGACCACATTTTATCAAAAATGTTTCTATGACGCATCTCCCTATAGATACCTCTCTCCCGCAGCCTCCCATCACTCACACATCAGCACAAAGAATGGCACACTGACATATTATGGCACACAATTTATCAAAATTATGTCTATGACGCATCTGTCTATAGATAACCCGCTCCCGCGACCTCCCATCACTCACACATCAGCACAAAGTCAGCTCGTTCGTCTGCAGCTATCAAATTAGCCGGCGGATTGCCCCTTTGGCCCACTAACAGAGCTTAATGTGTCCACGTCGACTTTACGAGCCGTTTACATTGCCACATTAACGTTTTTTACTGACCCCCAACTGGCCCCCAACAGGCCCCCAACTCGCTATGACATGCTAAGTAGGCTGTCTCAAGCTTTTGGTGATTTGAGATGAGGCTAGATATTTGGTAGCTTATTTTTTTGTGTTGGGCGAAAAAACACAGGTACACTGTTTTAAAGTATAGAGTATACATGTTTGTGAACCACATTAGGAATTACTACTGTATCGTGGGTGCGTTCACAAACATGTATACTCACATACACAAGACCCCTTACATTGCCGTGGGGCAATGTAAGGGGGTTACATTGCCCCACGGCAAAGTTAAAAAAAAAAAAATCAGGTACAATACTTCCACTTGTAGTAACGAATTAACAAGCACTTCGACGCCTGAACGTATTTTGTTTTTGTATATATGTACGTAGTTAGGTAAGGTTTTTTTTTGGTTTTAGTGTAGATATAGTTAGCTAAGTATGTTATAAATATGTAAATCTAGTTTCCAAATAAATAGCTGAATTACGAGTACCTAAAAAAAAAAAAACTAAAGCAATGCTATATTTATCTGTATATATAAAAATCAAAGTCCTGACTGACGGATATATCAACGCACAGCCTAAACCGCTGGTCCTAGACACATGAAATTTGGAAGGTATGTTCTATGTGAAGAGGTATCCACTAAGAAAGGGATTTTCGAAATTCAACCCTTAAGAGGGTGAAAAAGGGGCGAAGCCTGGCATATGCTAATGAAAACATACAATTGTTTGTTTTGGAAAAAGTAATCTCTGATAGTACCAAGTAGACCTCAACCAATTACGAAAATTCTTTCAGTAACAGAAACCTGCTTTAGCGCCGAGTGTCATAGTCTGGTTTTAATCCTGAATAAATGTGTGCGGTTCCTGTGGGAAAAGTCCCAGGAGCATAGCGACGGGACAAACTAGATTTAACAATGCGTTCATTCTCAATGTGTGTAACCACCCTTTGGTTACACACATAACTTGCGAGTCTTCTCGCAGTAATGTGTATAGCCTAATGTTAAGTAAGTACTTAACTGAACGAGTATATTGTTTTTTTTTCAACGGTCAAAATATTATAATTATATCCGAACAATTGAAAAGGATGAAATTATAGGGGTTTCCATTTCTTCCAGTTTGACCACGGAACCCTAAAAAGAGCAAATTGGTACTGTTTGAATAAACAGCATTAATAAACCCAGAATAATAAACACAACAGACAATTTAGAACCACTTTATCAACACGTTTAGCGTAATTACGAAACGGCCAACAAACTCTCGTTACCAGCTATTAAAAGTATCACGTAACAAAAACTACGAAAATCTTACTCCCACACAGAGTCATGATTAACAAGTATTCTGTGGATGTTTAGGCTAGCTTCTGTCAGCGGCTCCGCCCTCGTGGAAATCGAAAAACATCCCGAGGGGACGTACCAAATACTTTTTACAAAAAAAAAGCAGTGGCGCACAGTTTTCTTTTTGGAGGTGGGAAATCATCCAATGACATCTCCCGCTCTGGGTGAAGCTGGAGGGCGTGTCAGACACTTACTGACAAAAACCCACCCCTGTTCCTTCCCTGCCCTGAGTACTCAGGGGCGCGGTAACTCTGTTTCGAATTTATCCACAACCCCTGGGCAGGCATCGGCCATGATGGGCCCCGTCATGTTTTGCTGACAACTCTTTGAGACGCGCGTGGAATGCTACGCGCCTTCGACTCTCGGGCCTGGTGCTGATCGGAAGGCGAGCTACCCACTGCTCGCCGTCCGCAGGCCCGGGTCTATGGTGGCCGGAGATCGTCTCGCGACGTCCTACGCCCAGTACGCCCAGTATCTCTCCTGTGGTGGTAGCGGCCGGGGCCGTGAGGGGCACTCCGTTGAGCTTCCGTCACGCGTCCCACCTCCGCCTTCGCGAGCATTACTGCTTCGCAGAAGGCGGCGACTGCTTCCCATTCCCTCTCGCTCCGTACCACTGCCAAAGCCGTAGGCTGAATCTAGTAATATATAAATCACGGCCTTCTTCTCCTTCATGGTGATGATACTGTTAATTTTTCTTTCCCAATATTTTTCCACTTTTACGGTATCCAATGTCAGTTGGTTTTGGAGTTGTTTCTTAAAAGACTAGCTATAATGTTTTTAGAACCCGGGTAGTGGCACTCAGTGGCAGTAGCATGGTGCTACGCTTTCGTAGCGGTCACGACATCTGCTAAGACTGCTGTTGGTAACGGTAACAGTGTCTTGAGTTCAATTGATTTTTCCCATCTCAAAAATGCCCAACGCAATTAAAGTTATTTTCCATTTTTTTAACCGACTTTAGAAAAAGGAGGAGGTTCTATGTTCGACTTTATGTATGTTTTTTTTATGTATGTCCGCCGATGTAAAAAAAAATAGACTAAAAATCAAAAAATAACTTTAATTTCAGAAGTCGGTGTCAAATAACGAAGAAGTAAAATACAAACACCGACTTCCGAAATTAAAGTTATTTTTTTTAATTTTTAGTGTATTCTTTTTTTTGGAAGTCAGTTGTTTTTTTTGTAAAAAAGTTTTTTATTGTGTTATAAGGTAGCAGAAATGGGAAGTCATACTAAGGGTGATATTGTAAATTAGGTACCCAACTAGCTTATGCCAGTGGCTTCGCCCGCGTGGAATTAGTACTTCCCCCGTTATAAACTTTCAACCCCTTTTTCACCCCCTTAAGGGTTGAGTTTCGAAAAATCTTTTCCTAGTGGATACTCTTCACAAAGAACACACCCTTCAAATTTCATGTCTCTAGGATCTGTGGTTTTGGCTGTGCGTTGATATATCAGTCAGTCAGGACTTTGAATTTTATACATATATACAGGTAGACAATAGTCTACATCCATCGCTTATCATCGAGCGAGATCGCGCGTTCATAGTATTGGCATAAGCAGAATCAGAATTTTAATGTTCCCACAGTTGGGATACAGGCATCTGCGACAGTGAGTGGGTTGTAATCCACCACGGGGACCCAGTGCGGATTGGTAGATCACATGTCTTCGAATTGTTCTAGGACATGCCGGTTTCATAGCTTTAGCATCACCTTTTTAACCGACTTTCGAAAAAGGAGGAGGTTCTATGTTCGACTGTATGTATGTTTTTTTATGTATGTCCGCCGATTTCTCCGTCAGTTGTGGACCGATTTTCAATTTTTTTTTATCCGAAAGAATATACTCCCGAGGTGGTCCCATATAAATTTTATCGAAATTGCTTCAGCGCTTTTTGAGAAACAGAACAAAAACGAAAAATACGTATACCTCGATGACGTTTTGGTGTTCTCCAAATGTTTAAATTCCACGTTCCATGTTATTGGGGTTTTTAGTTCTGGGGTATAACAACAAAAAAGTAAAAATAAGAAACTTTTTACAAAAAAAACAACCCACTTCCAAAAAAAAATACACTAAAAATTAAAAAATAACTTTAGTTTCGGAAGTCGGTGTCAAATAACGAAGAAGTAAAATACAAACACCGACTTCCGAAATTAAAGTTATTTTTTAATTTTTAGTGTTATTTTATTTTTGAAGTCGGCCTTGGCCATGGCCGAAGACTTCACATGCACGATTGAGGTTACTTGTATCTCGCATTTTTATCGAAGGCATGAAACACACGAGAAAAGTGCGTCGTGTTTCCCAAAAGAGTCACAATAAGGGTGATGTTCCAGTGTTGTGAGCGGTAGCTAGGCGATTAGAGGATGTGTAGTGACGGTGTGTAAATCTCTGATTGCTCCCACAGAAGCTGTGGAGGAATTTGCGCGGTGTCTAGCTGAAGTAGTGCGAGGATGCGTAGCGGACTCCTTTCAGCTGTGCGCGGGTGAGGTAAGTGCGTGCGTCTCTCGCACACATTCCTCACACGTGTTTCGCTTTTTAGGTTTCTGTAGTTCCAAATGAAAAAAAAACAGAACCCTTATAGGATCCCCCCGCCCAGGAACCCTTATGAGTTGTTATGTCCGTCCGTCACAGCCGTCTGTCCAATTTTTTCTTAATCTTCTGGACCGATTCAGTTCAGTACACATATTATGAACTTCTGTAACCCAAACACGGACGCTTAACTAATGAAAGGGCTTATTGTAAGGGTATTTTTTTCAAAATCTTAGGCCCAGTGGTTTTGGAGATAAAGGGGGAATGGTCATTTTTCATCTATTTTCTGAAATAACTTTAAAAATATATATTTTAAAAATATGAAAAATATATATTCGAGACCCTCACAGTGTGCCCTTTCATTTGATATGTCGTATGATACAGTTTGCAAAGATTTGATTTTCAATTTTCCGATTTTCACCCCAAAAGTGATCCCTATATTCCAAATTAATTACAAGTCCGTGTTTGGGTCACAGATATTCGAGTGTGTACCAAATTTCAACTCAATCGGTCCAGCAGATTCGGAGCAAATTGGCTGTGACAGATGGACAGACAGACAGACACACGAGTGATCCTCTATGGATTCCGTTTTTTCATTCGGACTTTGGGACCCTATAAACAGTAGATACAACACCTAGCTCCGCTAGTCCTTTTCCAGCATAGCTACTGCACTCAGCCAGGCTAGGAAAATGAAATGATCCAATTGTTGGGATTTTTCGCGCCTCGCTGGTGGGAAAGCATCCTAAGCCCTTAGCAACGAGATAAAGCTAAACATACTCAAGTAGGTACGGAGGCGAGGCCAAATAAACACAAAAGTGCCGAAACTCTCACAATGACGTTACGTCTTACTTAAGTTTTTAACGGGGCCGGGAAGTTTGTACGTCTTCACTCTTCAGCCTTCTTGCGTTTACGAGGTGAATAAAACTAGCCGTTAAAGTTACACATACCTTCAAGTCTTGTGAAAATATTTTGAGTATTGTAATGGAAGGGACGATGAATGTTTCATGTATTTATTTATTTATTAATATATTAATTCTAATAATTTAATTTTGTAATATTTTTGTATTATTTTTAATTTTTATTATATGGGTCATTAGGCCTGAAATAAAAATGATTTGATTTGATTTGATTATTACTAAGCTCTTCAACAATGTGTACACTATTACTTTAAAATGTTTACATTACAAACACACGTCATCGCTCTACGCCTTACCAGTGAAGCCGTGCGAAATAAAATTATAATTATTAAAAATTATAATAATTGTTATTGGGCGGCGTTACCAATCGCGACAATAGGTTTTTAATCATTATTATTATTAAAAACCTATTGTCGCGTTACCGATTGGTAACGCCGCGGTACCTGAAAGGAAGCGCCTCATTACTTATGGAAAAGCAGGGCATGCACTACATTAGGCGCAGATAATAAACCAATTAATTAATATTAAAACAAATAAAACAAAGCTAATTTTTTTTTTTGATATTTAGTGTAATAATGTGGAGAGCATGTTTGGAACGTGACAAGTAGGCTACTCGATTTTTGGCTGGACTCCGAAGTTCTCGGGCGCTTAGAGTAACTCTGTCAGTCCGCCCTCCGAGTGATCCTAGGAAAGACAGTGGCACAGTGGTCACATGCTGTCGTACACAGCGAGGCTTAGGGGAGACAGTGGATGCATCAACCCGTTCCCATAAAGATGCTGATATTTTTAGAGTTCCGTACTCAAAGGGTCCAAACAGAGCCCTATTGCTGTCACTCACGTATCCGTCAGTCCGTCGTCTGTCACATAGGTTTTACAGCCAAACGGTTGGAGCTACAGTCTTTAAATTTTCACAGTATGAAAAATTGTTACGGAACCCTAAATTTGCGAAGTTTGACTCGCACTTAGCCGGTTTTTAGGGCTCCGTATCGATGAGCATAGTAGTGTAGTGGGAACAGAACTTGTAGTAGTGGGTGGTTGTGGTAGTGTAGTAGTGGCTAAAGCATATCACCCTATAATGTTTCCACTGCTGGGACACAGGCCTTCTCTCCTTGTGAGAAGCTGAGGGCCGTAGCCCGTAATCTACCACGCGGGCCCAATGTGGGTTGGTGGAGTTTCTTCACGATGTTTTGCTTCACCGTTTTTAGTGCAGTCGTGATTTAATTTAAATCTTTTTATTATCTCATCATAACATTCACTAATCACTATTGTTCATTACGTAATACCTGCTAAGCGCCGCCATGATGTTATTTTTATTACGTAACCCACAGACTAGACTAACAGTAGATATGTCAATGTCAAAAATAATTTTCTGACAGCTGAGTGGTACAGATTAATAAAAGCCGGAGGCGCGTACGTCATGTTGCAGTCTAAATGGAATGTTGCTACTTTGTATATTATATTTAGTACATTTAGAATTAAATATTTGTATAACTCATTGTTTGCTGCACCGGTGGACGTCATCACGTCAGCGCCGACCGTCGCTGAAAAAGCGCTGGGACTCTGTCTCGCATAGGGTCGCAGCATTATGCTGAGCGATGGCCGTTTTGCGTCGATGTGAAGCATGTTTTCCCCAACTTTTTTTTGTTGTGTTTTGTCTTTCTTTGCGTCATCTTTAACGCAAATAAACGATTTTTCTGTCTTTCTTTTCATTCATAGCGCTTGTCTGAGTTCGAACTTACGACCTACAACTTGTAAGTCGCGGACGTTATCATTGGGCCACCAGTATTCTAAATGAGACTATTTATATTTAAAAAAGAAAGTGTGTGTGTACTTATGTACACACGTAAGAAGTTATACTTCTTTGGCGTAACAAGAAAAAAACCAAACTGTCACAAAGTTTACAAAAGGAAAACAATCATTCTTCATGAACCACAGACTATAGCTAACTTCAGGGTGTCGGTTTTTTGTGACGGTGTGCGCGTCGTAAAAATTTACGCTCATCATTTTTCCCTAACGCGCCAAAAGAAGTATAACTTCAATAAAAATGCCCAGTTCCAGTGGTTGGCATCGAGGGCGAAGCGGCGTGAATAAGCTAGTTTAAGATAAATCGAACAAGGCCATAACAGGACACTGACCCAATTTCAAAAGATTTTCGCACCAAAGTAATCAAGCATAATGTTTCCATTAACAATGTACCTATCACCAGGACCTGGCTAATCTCAACTAACGAGGATTTGTTAAATACGATCCGTAGCAAGTAACAACCGATGGCTAATAGCCGGGCGGCTATAAAATTGATTAGCCTGGCTTTAGTTTGGGATACGATTCCAATTTTATGGGAATATAAACGTAAAATTGATTATTTTTATGCTGGTCTGGTTTTACGGTTATAAAGGTTTAGTGCGATGTCGTTGGCAGGTTAATTAGGTCAACTGTTTCACTATATTTGCGTACACTTTCTCCTCGTCTTTGAAGTATGGTGACAACTTTACCTAGTAAACTGATTTCTGAGAAACTATGCTGGTAATCAAACCCCAATCAATCTTAGATAATTTCTGTCCAAATTTATCGTTTGTAAAAGGAACTCCAAAAACGTATTGGGTTGAAGTCGCGGTAGATACTTGGATGAGGAATCTACCCATAGAATCGGAAAGATTGGCAGAAAAGGGGTGGCTTATACCCGGCACTGTATGATGCTGCTGGGCTGTAATTATGATGATGATCCCATAACCATGTGTTTCCCAACCAATGAAGTGGCAAATTACATTCGCATGCAGATTTGTGACCCCACTGGTTTATTAACTTCACACACACTTCATGACCCTTTAGTAAGCCACTATTTCCTTCAAAGCTTGAATAGCCATTAACCCCACAAACAAGAACAGTTACAGTTCGTCATAACTCAAAAACTTCCACCAAGAGTTATAGCCTTAAAAACTTCAAAGTCAAAGTCGGGAACACAATTCTACAATTAGCAAAGATAATTAGGCAAGAGATTACACAAACCTAGGAGAGTGCTTTAAATATAATAATATTCATGTTTCATTAGGGGGCCACACAAAGGGATCACACGAGAAATCCTTCGTTTACGACTGTTAAGCGCGGTTCACATTGTTTTGCGGTACAGCGGGAGAAAGTTGAAAAGGTCTATTTATCAACAGTAATAAAGTACAAACAGTGTAGTTTGAATAATAGGTACAACATCGATCGGTATGAGTTTCCTAATAATAAACATCGATAGATGTGATTTCCTTAGTAATACAGCATCGATCGATATGAGTTCCTGAGTAATATAGCATCGATCGGTATGAGCTCCTGAATGAAACTGCATCGATTGGTATGAGTTCCTGATTAATACAGCATCGATCAGTATGAGTTCCTGAATAATACAGTATCGATTGGTATGAGTTCCTGAATAATGCAGCATCGATCAGTTCGTCGTGGATGCGATAGGTGGCGGCGACCTCTCGCGCCCGGCCCTGGTTCAGGCCATGGTACGGAGCGAGAGGGAATGGGAAGCAGTCTCCGTCTTCTGCAAAGCAGTAATGCCCGCGAAGGCGGAGGCGGGACGCGTGAGAGAAGCTCAACGGAGTGCCCCTCACGGCCCCGGCCGCTACCACCGCAGGAGAGGTACTGGGCGTACTGGGCGTAGGACGTCGCGAGACAATCTCCGGCCACCGTAGACCCGGGCCTGCGACCGGCGAGCAGTGGGTAGCTCGCCGTCCGATCAGCACCAGGCCCGTGAGTCGACGGCGCGTAGTGTTCCACGCGCGCCTCAAAGAGATAAGTGTTAGCCACCACTGATGGGGCCCATCGTGGCCGGTGCCTGCATGCCTAGGGGTAGCGGATAAATTCTGAAAATCAGTTACCGCACCCCTGGGCACTCAGGCAGGGAAGGAACAGGGGTGGGTTTTAGTCAGTAAGAGTCTGACACGCCCATCCAGAGCGGGAGAAGTCATTGGATGATTTCCAAACCCCCAAAAAAAAAAACATCGATCAGTATGAATTCCTGAATAATACAGCATCGATTGGTATGAGTTCCTGAATAATTTAAAATCAATCGGTATGATTTCCTGAATTATGCAGCATCGATCGGTATAAGTTCCTGAATAAAACAGCGTCGATCGGTATGAGTTCCTGAATTTTGAACCGCGACACAACGGTGACACGGTATGATCCCCGTATCAAGTAAAATGGTAGCATTACGTTTTTTCATTGGTTGTACGACGATACTAATGTATGGTAAAAATAGCTTCTGCCAGCGGCTACGCCCGCGTGGAATGACGAAGTTTCATACAAACAAAATCCCCCCTTTTCATGCTCTTATAGGTCGAATTTGCAGAAGCCCGTTTTTGGTGCTCCCCTACATTATAAAAGGAAGCTGTGTGCAAAATTTCACGTTCCTAGTCCCAGTAGTTTTGGGTGTGCGTTGATATGTCAGTCAGTCATTCCCCCTTCCAACCTACCCGGAACGAGTGGAAGTGTATAAAAATCCATGGCGCGCTGTCAATGGGTTCTTCTTCGTTTGGCTCCGGACGCGACTGACGTATTTTAGAGTCGTTATAATGTTATTCAAAGATCGTGTTTATAATGTTGTAGAAGTAGGAACGTACTTGTTATTGTAAAACGTTTTTAAGGAATAAAACTGTCTTGGTTGATGAGTCATTTATTTTCATTTAATAACCGCTTCTGGTCCTTAAGAATATGATATAAAAGATGATAGAAACCGGGGATGATGATAAATCGTCAGTGTTGAGTGTAGAAAAATCACTAATTTATTACCGTACAGTTTTAGCAGCTGATTTAAAATTTGTGACCGATTGACAGCAATGGCGTCGCCCCATACTATGAAACGATAATTAATAGGGGTGTCGTTTCTAAAAACATTACAGCTAGTCTTTTAAGAAACAACTCCAAAACCTACAGTCAAAATGACATTGGATACCGTAAAAGTGGAATAGTATTGGGAAAGAAAAACTAACAGTATCGTCAACATGAAGAAGGAGAAGGCCGTGATTTATTTATTACTAGATTCAGCTTACGGCTTTGCAAAAAAGGAACATGCTCAAACATCTTAAAAGTGTCCTATGTATTATTTCAGACGACAAGCAGAGAAACATAAAGAGGTAAAGCAGAGTCGCTCAGCATCGGGCTCGGCTAAAAGCGCTGTGATGGACCACAAACAGCAGGTTCCACCGAAGAACACATGCGATGAGGACGGCTTCATCATGGTGGAGAGAAAGAAGAGGAAGCCTACTTATCACAACCAGTGTGGAATGGCGCCGGTAGGATCTAACATGCTGCTACGTCCTGCAGTACCGACGACGCAGCTGTACGTGTCCCGTTTACATCACTCTACGAAGACTGAGGACATCGCAGAGTACATGCGGGTGAAGACCAACTGGACCTTGAGGCTGGAGAAGTTGGAGGCACGCCATAACACGAATTTCAAGTCGTTCGTGGTGCGCGTTCCGACTCACCATTTGATGACCTTCCTCAAGGAAGAGTTTTGGCCGAATGGTGTACTGTATCGGCGTTTCCGCGGCCAGATAAGCGACACCTCGCAGCGTAACACGACGCCGTCACTTCGTGTGCAGTAGTTTTTATGTTTTTCAATATGTATTAGTTTATTATTTTTTAAGATTATTTTTTGTATTTTATTTATGGGCCTAATAAATCATTATTATTATTATAATCTATCTCTGTGCCAAATTTCATCCAGATCCGTTCTGACGTGATTGAGTAACAAACATTTATCTATCCATTCATCCACCCAAACTTTCGCATTTATAATATTAGTTAGAGTAAGTTAAACTTCATTTTGCACCAAGATACTCGAGAGCCAAGAGACGCCAAGAGCTCGTGGCTGAAGTAATAACAGCCGCACGGGTCGATCCATCAGGATAAGCTACGCTTGCCGGGGTTCGTCCATGGATGGATAACCATCTTTACATACCGAGACTCTTCCGTGCCTCGGAAAGCACGTTAAGCCGTTGGTCCCGGCTGTCAATCGTGGATCTTTGACAGTCATTACGGGTCGTCAGAAGCCCGAAAGTCTGACAACCAGTCTTACCAAGAGGTATCGTATTACCCAGTAACTGGGTTGTGGAGGTCAGATAGGTAGTCACTCAATGTAAAATACTAGTATTGAGCAGCATCCGGTTAGATTGAAAGCCGACCCCAAGATAGTTGGGAAAAGGCAAGGCTGATTGATACTTGTGACACACGTGTGTCTTGTGTGTCATACATAACTCAAACGTGTCATATCGAGTCGTGCACAATAGGGTATTCTCCTTTGTTTATTTTTGTATAATATTTTATATGAAACTCCAATAATGACACTAAAAAGAAATCTTTGTCTGAAAAGAGCATCATAATTGGTTATTAAATAAAGCAGCAATTAGCATTTCAAATATTGGCATGAGTAAGAGTGGGGGCTTGGTCACATCTCTCTATCTCTTTTGTACGCGCGTATTTAATGGCGGTGACGTCATACTAAATGTGTGTGCATCTTTTTTCTGTTACTTAAAGATTACTTGACAGTTTCCCCTTCCACAATATTAGAAAGGCTTCTAACTTGCTTAATTTTGAACGATTTGAAAAATTCTTTCGGTTTTCGATTTTTGTTAGAGTAACTTTTTGATACAAATAATAAAAACATTTAAGTTAATAACATTTCTTCATTTTGTTTTGACTCCATAGCACGCCTTGTATGAAACTAACCTTCTGTTCTCCACATTCCTATGCCACACTCTCGCGGGTACATTATTAGCTTAAAACGTCACGTATCCACCCTAATAGAGGGGCAAAACTACTTACTAGTTAAGCTATAGGCCTTTTGTCCTAAAACTGCGCCATTTTACTTAACAAAGCTTTGACCGACTTTTTACAAGTGGAGTTTTCCGGGAAATGATGTTGTTTGAGGTCATAGTTTTTGGGGTAAGAGGTGAATTGAATTAATTTTCAGGAGAAGAAGATCTACCATCTATTTGAATGTTCGAAGTGTCCATACATCTGCACGTCTGTGGAGCTAAAAAAACCCCAATAACATAACTCACTAATGGGCGTGACCTATTGAGTCCACTGGATATTTTGCGAATTGGACATAATGCGCCCAAACGTTCCTAAGCGGAAAACTCTAAAACAGCTGGACCAATATCGATGAACTTTTTAAACTAATTGTTAAAGTCTCAGGAAGGTTTTTTATTCAGACAAAAATTAGACGGAAAACAACGGGTCCTGTACAATAATGGTTTTAGTATGATGTTCCCGCGCTTTTGTAGTGCATCAGGTATGTTTGCTAAGGCCAGAATGGACTGCTTTAGGGCAATAGTACCCAAAAGGGTGGCATCACTGATGCGCCGCGAGCGGGGCAGCACCAACAGCCTTCTGAACACCATATTGGGAAGGGTTGACTGCCCGGTTGTGAGGCACTGGATCACCGTTCACGGCTCTGGAGGTGCCCTTTATAATATTAAATAGAGCAATTTGTAAATAATAAAAATCAATATTCATAATTTTACTAACATAGTTATAAGTATTATTTTACTAACAATTTATGGAATGTAATGTTCCGAAATCGAGGCGGCTCTTAAATAGCTTAAAAATGGAAAAGCCCCTGGTGAGGACGGGATTACGACCGAACTCCTAAAAGCGGGAGGAAGCCCTGTGCTGAAAGAGCTTCGGGAGCTTTTCAACTCTGTCCTGTTCTCTAGGAGAACTCCAGAAGCGTGGCGAAGGAGCGTGGGCGTTCTCTTCTTCAAAAAGGGTGATAAGACCCTTTTGAAGAATTACATACCCATTTTACTCCTTAGCCACGTATATAAGCTGTTTTCAAGAGTCGTTACGAATCGTCTAGCGCGAAGACTCGACGAGTATCAGCCACCGGAGCAGGCCGGGTTTCGAGGAGGATACAGCACCATAGACCACATCCACACAGTGAGGCAAATTATACAGAAGTCGGAAGAGTATAATCGGCCCCTATGTCTTGCGTTTGTGGACTATGAGAAGGCATTTGACTCTATCGAGACCTGGTCTGTTTTGGAGTCTCTGCAGCAATGCCAAGTCGACTGGCGATACATCCAAGTGTTGAGATGTCTTTATGAAAATGCAACAATGGCCGTCCAAATTCAGGATCGGCGAACTGAACATATCCCCCTGCGTCGAGGTGTGAGACAAGGGGACGTAATTTCACCGAAATTGTTCTCTAACGCATTGGAGGATGTGTTCAAGACGCTGAACTGGGAGGGACGCGGCATTAACATCAACGGCGAATACATCTCACACTTGAGATTTGCAGATGACATCGTCATACTGGCTGAATCATTGCATGATTTGCAGCAGATGTTGGTCGGCCTAGTTGATTCTTCTGGACGCATTGGTCTCCGGATGAACTTGGACAAAACCCAGGTTATGTTCAACGAATACGTCACTCCGAGACCGATTGTTGTCAATGGCGGTGCTCTCAAGGTTGTTCGGGAATATGTTTACCTCAGGCAAACTCTGCAGTTTGGTAAAAACAACTTTGAGAGGGAAGTCAACAGAAGGATCCAGCTGGGCTGGGCAGCGTTTGGGAAGCTTCGACGAGTCTTCGCGTCTCGTATTCCACAGAGCCTAAAGACCTAGGTCTTTACGTCACGCTGTGTGACACTTTTTACCACCAAAGTGACGTAACGAGCTCAAACTCTTGAACTTTGATGCGTTTTATCTTTGTAATTTTTTATTGGTTTGGTAAAGCAAAAAAAAACCGTGTCCAAAATTTTTTGGTTATTTAACTGTCGAACTAATTAGATATTTTTTAGTAAAATACCCTATTATTGTATTTTGTATGTACCATGTAAAATATTGGTATTCAGCTGCATCCGGTTAGACTGGAAACCGACCCCAAGATAGTTGGGAAAAGGTTAGGCAGAACGAACCCTATTATTGTATTTTTATTACGGCATACTCATAGACATCCAAACAACTGATGGAAAGTTTTTAATGCCGCCCAGGGGATTGTCCATATTTGCCCAACCATAGAGATAAAACTGAAGTATCCGGACCTGTATATCAACCGGTAATATCAACACAACACAACAGCTATACAAATTGTCGTATGTTGACGACACGGTTGATGCAGTGGTTGAGCGTTCGGTTGAAAGAAAAGAAAGAAAGAAAATACGTTTATTTACGGTAAACATGACGCAAAAAACAGAGAAACACAAAAAGAAAAAGAAAAGCTGGGGGAAAAAATGCATCACATCCACGCAAAACGGCCATCGCTCAGCTTAAGTGCTATGACCCTATGCAAGACAGAGCCCCAGCGCTGGTTTTCAGCAACAGCCGGCGCCAACGTCATGACGTCGACCGGTGCAGAAAACAATGAGTAAAACTTCTAAATATTATACAGCGTAAAAAAATATTAAAATTTAAGTGGCAACATTCCGCTTCCTGCAACATGACGCACGCACCGCCGGCTTTGATTTTAATCTGTGCCTCTCAGCTGTCAGTAAACTATCTTTGACAATGACAATGTTAGAATAGGTTATGTAATAAAAAAAAATGGCTCATGGTTGCTGCGCTGCGTGTCGCGGCATATTTCTATGACCTGCAGATAGTTGTTCCGGGTCTGGGTGTCTTGTGTATGTGAGTATACATGTTCGTGAACGCACCCACGATACAGGAGTAATTCCTAGTGTGGGACAAGGTTTTTTTAAAACAAAATAAAGAAAAAAATCGGTAAAAGCACTCCCCGGAAAAATCTTATTTCAGCTTAACCTAATAATATTATAACCTTTGAAAGTGTGAATGTCTTTGCTAGTCAATTCGGCGTTATTTACAATAACTTATATCCATACCCAGTTACAATACATCCAGTACATTACTTTTTATTCCATTGCATTATAATCAATCAATCATTTATTTTGTAATCAGCCTTTCAATGTTCCCACTGCTGGGAGACAGGCTCTCTGCGAGAGGGAGTAGGCAGTAATCCACCACGCGAGCCCAGTATGAATATGTAGATACCACATGTCTTAGAATGTTTGGTTCTTGGTCGTTTCCTTCACCGTTTTAAGAGCAATGATGATGAAATACACAAAGTAAAACGCCTGGCGAGCAGTGGTGGCCCAGTGGTAACGGCCGCGACTTCCAAGTTGTATGTCGTGAGTTCAAACCCAGGCAGGCGCTTTACTTTGTGTAAATTATTTCATCACGACAGCTCTCAAAACGGTGAAGGAAAACATCGTGAGGAAACCGGCATGTCCTAGAATTAAAAAATCAAAGACATGTGTCATCCACCAACCCGCGTTGTGGATTACGGCCCACACCCTCTCACAGAGAGGAGGTCTGTGCCCCAGCAGGAGAGACATTAAAAGGATAATGATGATGATGAAAACGTCTGCCTGGGTTCGAAGCCACGACTCGTAAGTCCCAGCTATTACCATTGGGCCACCACTGCTCTCCTTTTTATTCCGGCAGGAATGTATTACCCAATTATGGGATAAAAACTACGTTATATCCTTGGGAGAGTAAAACAACTCTACGTGGGCGAAGCTGCGAGAAGCAGTTAGTTAAGTATAAACCTAGAATAATAAAACCAAGAGATTTTTAGCTATCAAAACTAGAACCATGCCCTTCAAACCCAGGCTTACACCTAAATTCGAGTCTAAACAGTTCTAAACAAATCTAACTTGCCAAAAGATTCAAAACCTAAATCCACAAACACTGGAGTAAAACTAGAAAGTGAGCCAGTAATTACGTACTATGATCGATAACCACCAGGCGCCGGCGAGTCTGAATACGTGTGTTATATAAGTGGTAGGACTGAGTGAGAGGCGGTAGCGGGTGCTGAAGCGTTTAAAAACGTGTCAAGCAAACAGATTTCTTAACAGTAAATTACTATTACCTGAAGAAAGAACTGACCATGTATGGTAGATAACTTATGGTTTTGTAGCGGCATCTATGCCACATATGAGTTAAACACACAAACCCTGCATCGCGCAATTTAAGTTCTCAGCGCGATTTGAACATAACAGTCTGAAATCTACCATCAGGCAGTTGCCCAGATCAAACACAACACCCGTCTGATTGGAGAATCCTCCCTTTTTAACCGACTTCAAAAAGGAGGAGCGTGAATTCGGATGTTTGAAATATATATTTATTTTTATGTAAGGTCTTATCTTCGTCATATCAAGACGGATTTGCAAAATTCTTTTTTTGTTCGAAAAGGGTTTATTTCGAAATAGTCCCATTTAATATAGATCAATTTTATATAGATCTGATGATGAGTTTCGGAGATAGATAACGGAACTCTTCAATAAATGACAGCAAATCAACCACGATTGCTGCTATCGCATATATCTATTGTTAACACAATTTAAAGGGGAGTCGCAACTGAAAAGTGAAACATAAAAAACTTTTTTTATACAAAAAATAGAACCGACTTAAAAAAAAAGTGCAAAATAACTTTAATTTCGGAAGTCGGTGTCAAAAAACGAAGAAACAAATCCAAGAACACCGACTTCCGAAATTAAAGTTATATTGCACTAGTTTTGTTTGTTTTTTGGAAGAAGAAAAAACTTTTTTACAAATAAATAGAATCGTCTATTTATTTGTAAAAAAGTTTTTTCAATTTAGCTTTTGCAGAACTTTCCACCCTGTTGTCCACATACCTCAAAGTTTAAACTGATAAAATATTTTGTATTTCCAAGTACGTGATCAGACTCAATTGGTGCAGGTTTGTTGTAGGTGTCAGGGCCTTCCCATGTATAGTAAGGCTTTAAGGAGAGCGCGTGAAGCACTGTTCGGAGGCTTCGTAACAGGCGACAAGAGCACCAACAACTTCTTACGATCTGCTGTACAGGAAAGATTACTTGTTGCACTCAGCGACATAGTATGTAAATAGATATAGCTGTGTTAGTCCAGAACTTAGTTAATTTTTTTTGTAATTATGCCGGATGAACCCGCTCTTGACGTCCATCTCATCTGACGGTGAGCATTGGATACGGTCTTTTTTTCTTTGGTTGTGAGAAATCATCAGATAACTTCTCTCACTCTGGCTGGAGCGGGAGGGCGTATCAGACTCTTACTAAAACCCAACCTTGTTCCTTTAGTTATCTGTGCCAGGGCTGCAGTGACTTGTACAAACATTCCCGCTTAAACAAAAAAACAAACTTTGGCAGATGGGTGAGGTCTACGATGGATTTCTCGCAATAAAATTGTGTTTGCTTCATAATCGCGTCCGCTGTCGCTTGTGCCTGTGACCGAAGCTCAACGGTTCTTATTCTAACACGAAAACCTTGCAGTTAGTTCTAACTTGACTTTTCGTGGTTAAATGTTGACTGGTTTTGTTATTATTGTGTCAGATTGTGAAAGATTTTGTTTAGTGTGTTGAGTAATTGATTTGTTTGTGTGATTTTGGCTGGCCTTACGCTTAATTTTCTTCTAAAAGTTAAGTAGAGGTATAGGTGTTTCTATAACTCTTTAAATAATGATGGAATCGTATAATTTGATTAAAAAATCTCTCGATTTATTGATGACCAACGCTAACCTCTCATAGTGTTAAGCGATTATGTGGGCATCGATAGTGCTCACCAACTTCGGAGATGCCTATTCTCTGGCGACTTGGATTTACTCAAATCGTATTTTCCAGGAAAGACAAACCAGCAAGTAGTTTTACACGTTGCCATTAAGAGCCAACCACTAAAGCCAAACTTCGGTCTGTTACTAAGAATTTCTAACTACAAAACTAACATTGCAAATGCCGAGAAAAGATTGTTTGCATTTTGTCACAACAAAAAAAAAACTCCCTAACCCCTGGGTACAGTGGTGGAACAGAATAGGATTAAAGATAATTCTCGAGTCATCTTCTGTGCTGCCCTGTATATTAGAGGACTTGTGGTACTAGAGCCAGGGCAGTGTTTGTGTTCAAAGCGTGTGTTTACTATTTCAAACAAACAATCGTTAATTAATCGTCATACTATATTTTAATGGATGGACTTTGTGAAAGAGGAATTATGAGTAAAAAGGAGTTGACTACAGAGATGACAACTAACAGAGGAGTATGGAAGAAAAAGACATGTTGCGCCGACCCCACAAGGGCAGGAGAATGATGAGTTTGTTTTAATGGAAATAACTACAAAGATCATCAATCATCTCAGCCTTTTTTTGTTGTCCCACTATATATTGTCCCCACCGCTGGGGCACAGGCTAACTGATAATAATACCTATTAAGTACAAATGCGTATGAAACCAACTCATTGGGCATTAAAAAAATCATCCTTATCGCTGTCGATGGAAAAAGTGCCCAGAACGCTAGCATTTCAAACCCAAACGGTTCATACATATAACTCCCAATCATCATTCTCCTGCCCTTATCCTAATTTATTTGGGGTCGGCGCAACATGTCTTTTTCTTCCATACTCCTCTATTAGTCGTCATCTCTGTAGTCACCCCTTTTTTACCCATATCCTCTTTCACACAATCCAACCATCGTTTCTTTGGCCTTCCCCTACTCTTATAGCCATCCACATCCATACACAAGACTTTCCTCACGACATTTTCTTCATTCCTCCGCATCACATGCCCATACCACGACAACCGATTTCCACACAACTTTTCAGTCAGCGGTGCCACTTTCAGACTTCCTCTTATATACATATAACTCCCAATAAGGTTGTTATATTTGCGCCGTTTGAGGTTTTCTGTACCTGCAGCAGCCACTCCAGCAGAGCCCGCCGTGCTAAGAAGATGGGATGGCGCAAGGGTGTCGACACCACGCAAACACCGTGCATGGGCCACTGCAAAAAGCTGAGCATTAGCCGTTGTGCGTGGTAGTGGCGCATATATCCGTCTAGGATATATTTTGTATTAATTGTTTATGTATCAAAATGTATGTGTGTCGCTTTCACGTGAATAAACAGTTTTTCTTTCTTTCTTTCATCCCACACCAAAGGCCTACCCAACTTCCAAGTGTGTGTTAAATAAATAAAATAATCCTCCCAACCGAATTTCAATCATGGTGGCCAATATCAACGAAGATTAACTAAGTACGCAGGAGATAATATTACAGTGCATGGTGGATGGACACGACCGGGGCGAGGTTAGGCGCAGGACCAACGGGTTTACGTGGTTTTCGAGGCACGAAGGTGTCACATCACCAACTTCCTAGGGTAAAGGTAATACCCGGGCTGCCCGGGGTTAAGGATAAATTCGAAAGAATTACTATAGGGACCTGGAGCACCTTCTCTTAGTGCTGGTCCCTGGAGATCCTTTATACGCGTCTAGGGGCTGTCGTACTCGCTGGCTGCGCGAGAGTGTGGTGTACGAGAGTGACTGCTTATGTGTGTTGTGTGATAAAGAAAAGAGGACTGGCGAACTTATACGTTATATTGAATAATAAAAATAATACATGTGCTCTCTTCGGACGAGCTAGCAGAAGAGAACCCAAAAACAAAAGTCTTCTTTGTTCTTTATAATTTCAATCGGCGTTCCAAGAGTTTCTAGAATGTTCCAAACTTCCAACGTGCCAGTCTCCACCATAAGGTCGCCAACATAAGGTCGTCACATTACCTCGCCCCTGGGAATTCAGGGCAGGGAGGAACAAGGGTGGGTTTTAGTCAGTAAGAGTCCGACACGCCCTTCCGCTCCACCCTAGAGCGGGAGATGTCATTGGATGATTTCCCACCCCACAAAAAAAAAAAACAAAACAAAAAAAATAGGGTAATACCCGGGCCTACGGACGGTGATTAGTGGGTAGCTCGCCGTCCGATCAGCATCAGGCCCGAGAGTCGACGGCGCGTAGTGTTCCACGCGCGCCTCAAAGAGTTGTCAGCAAAACATGACGGGGTTCGTCATGACCGATGCTTGTCCAGGGGTTGTGGATAAATTCGAAATAGATTTACCGCGCCCCTGGGCATTCAGGGCAGGTAAGGAACAGGGGTGAGTTTTAGTCAGTGAGAGAAGACGCCCTCCCGCTCCACCCAGAGCGGGAGATATCATTGATGATTTCCCACCACACAGAAAAAAGACGGGTAAGGGTAATTCCAAAATATAATAGTACTTTTTTCCAGACCCGGAAATCGAACCCAAGACCTCACGCTCAGTAGACGGGCTTACGACCATGAGATCAACGATGTAGCTAAATAATTAAACTACAATACAAACGAGGTACATTTAACAACCACTTAAAACTAAATTCGATTAAACACAAACTAGAACTAACAGTTTTTCAAGAACTGTTAGATAACATACTACCAACATTGTCGGACTTGCTAACTGCATAGCAAGTCTATCGATCATTTATAGCCAGTAACTACTAGTTCTGCTAAGCGTTTAGACCTTATTATCGACCTTCTATAATACTATAATAAGACCAATTCCTTGACTATATAACCCGAGTTGAGTAGTCCTTCATTAACTTGGACACTGGATGTTCTACCACCGATAAAGTTTGTTAATTTTATTCATTTTACCATCAGGTATGATAGTAGTCAAACGCGTGCCTATCAACAATAATTAAAAAAAAAAATTAAACGACTTCGAAAAAGGAGGAGGTTCTATGTTCGACTGTATGTTTTTTTTTTCTTTTTTTTATTGTACGTCAACCGATTTCTTTGTCAGTTGTGGACCGATTTTCAAAATTATTTTATTTTTCGGAAAGAGTATACCTACTCCAGCACGCGTAGCATGACCACCCTAGAAACGGGTTTTGTCGACGGAAGAATAGACAAAATGGCAGATTGTAGAAAGATTTCTACCGTGTCAAGCATGGCGATGTTAAAACTGAGGAGAAGAAATGTTTCTATTCTTCAGTCGAAAAAAGTCTACAATGTAAAGCATTTTTTTTTTTTTTTTGGGTGGTGGGAAATCGTCTTATGACTTCTTCCGCTCTAGGGTGTAGCGGAAGGGCGTGTCAGACTCTTACTGACTAAAACCCACCCCTGCTCCTCCCTGCCCTACGTGCCCAGGGGCGAGGTAACTCTTTCGAATTTATCCTCAACCCCCGGGCAAGCATTGGCCGTGGCAGGCCCCGTCCTTTGCTGACAACTCTTTGAGGCGCGCGTGGAACACTACGCGCCGTCAACTCTCGGGCCTGGTGCTGATCGGGCGGCGAGTTACCCACTACTCGCCGTCCGCAGGCCCGGGTACAATGTAAAGCATGACGACCAATTTTTCTCTACTTTTGACACATGAGGGTAGAAACATTTTTACTCAAAAAGTGTCAAATAGTCTTCATCTCATGAGACCTAGACAAGATCCTTATTAAACAAAAAACTTAAAAGATTCTCGCCACGGGTATCTTGGTTAGCACGTGTGTTTTGAGAGTTTTAGTTGTTTTTGTGTGATTGTTGTAACTTTGGTGACTTGTTTTATATATTTGTGTTGGTTTGTATTGTGATTGTTCTTTTAATTAGTGGTTAAAACCAAGATGGAGAAGAAAAAACCTCCCGACCCTGTCCCCCCTGACATTCCAGATTCTCCCAATCCACTTTCACAATTTGCAGATGTTGTTTGCAGCATCACAGAGATGGAAGTGTCTCAGACACAACAAACCTCTCGTAAACATCCCGGTAACGAAAAAGCTCCAACGCCAAACCCACCATCCAAACAACCCAAAAGTCAAATTGGTCGCATTCGATATTCGGTTATGGACAAGGGCCTTTACATAGTTCATGTCTCTCGCATAGAGTCCCAACCTAACGCAGGCACCACGTTACATCCTGTGAACTTTGGCTTAACAATGTTGCAAACGTAGTTCGTGATGGTGAAAAGTGAAAAATAAAAAGAGTGGCATTCCGGGAGTGCTGACAGAAGTGAAGACTTGGACAAAAATGCCCAACGCGCCTAAAGAAGTTTTCACTTCAATCCGCTATCCGGTGTCGGTGTCGGTGTCGGTGTCGGTGTCGATGTCAGTGGTGAATTCAATTGTTTTTTCCATCTCAAAAATGCCCAACGCGCCTAAAGAAGTTTTCACTTCAAAACATTTTTTACAAAAAACACAACCGACTTTCATAAAAGAAAATACACTTATTAATTAAAAATAACTTTAATTTCGGAAGTTGGTGTTAAAGAGCGAAGAAATAAAATACAAATAAGTAAATAAAATAAGGATTTTTATATTAATTTTAGATCCTCGTCATCATTTATATAACAGAAAGTATGTTATCATTTAACATAACAAAAAAAATTACTAGCCTAAATTCAATTGTCCTATCTTTTGCTATCAGAGAGTTCCAGTCCCTACATCTCGGCACCATCATCAGATCAGCTCGATGGTACCATAATATAGCATTGTCACCGGACTATAAGTGTTCCGAATTTCAGCTTAATCGGAAACCAACAAGTGGTCGAAAAATGGTTTGTAAAATTTTGTAACAGACAACCTACATACGAACATTGCAAGGAAATGCGCAGTTATACGACTTTTAATGGTTTTTAATTGAACATCACGTCTAAACGACTAGTTTTATTTCTTTGAAAAAACAATATGTTACTCTAGATAATTTCCGTCGTAATTTGATCTCAGAATATTTAAAATTATCTTTTTATAACATAGTGTAATTAATTTGTAAAGTTATGTCTAACGCGGATAAACAATTGAGAATCACGAAAAAAAACTATAAAGCGTATTTTTATGAAACCTTCAGCATTTTAAATATCATTTAATTATTTATAATTTAGTCTCAGTGTTTTAGTTTAATACTTGTTGTTTTATGTGTAATAAATTAATAATAACGAGTTCGAGTGTTAACGAGTCCTTTTACTGGAAGGAGCTCAGCGCAGAACACGCAAGCTAACCAGTCAAGGTCGTTGGCAGCTAATAGCGCCTTAATTCGCGATTATACTTATTATACAGTGATAGTTCGCATGAAACGTGGTTATACGGTAGTCTATTGCGGTTATAATAGTCTCATATTTTTCTAAAGCAGCTTAGGCCTATTGCCAACAAAAAGAATAATCACCAAAGCATTAACAATACTTTTAAAAGAACAAAGACCGATATCGAATGAGAGTCTCCTCTCAGAAAACAAACATCAATAAATATAACTACCAAAAAGAAAAGCGGGCTTAAGACGAAGAGGGGCATATATTATTCATGTATTTATACTGAAGCACTCCCGTTAAGGAAAAAATCCTTCGAAATTTATCGTTTAATAACCTCCTTGCCTATAATTTTTCTGTTCTGAGCGGTATTGGTTGCCGGCACCACAAACTACGAGAAACGGAGGTTTTTACCTTGAAATGTTTTGAAACCGTTTTGTTTTGACCCAATTTTGGAAGTTCAGGGTGGGAGATAGGGTAATAAGTTTTTTTTGAAGTGTAGTTTAACCCTGATTAATATTTGATTTATAGACTTTATTAACATTTATGGTTTGTTATAAGTCATATCGTCTGATATTTTTCTACTTGTTTACACCAAACTCATTAGTCGTTTCGCACCTTTTTAAGATCCTAAACAATGGAGAACTGTCATTATACCAAATAACTTACAGTTGGTATTTCTGGAGCGAGAATCCTTACCTTGCCGTAACACAGTCCTTGACTAGCGCGGAAGGTAAAGAATTTTTATCTGTATTCCGCCAATTAGTTTATTTATTGTTCATTCATAGTTCTAACATCAGTTTTTTTGTTTAGTTAGAAGTTAAAAAAATAAGAATAACAAAGCATTTTAGCCTACGAAATGATTACTTAATTTTTAAGAATGTATGTTTTGTAAACTGGTTGTAAGTACTTATTTTGATTATTACTTAGTCCTAAGTTGTGGTGTACAATGTAACCTAAGTTTGGAAATAAATTCTATTCTATTTTATTCTATTTTGGATCTTTTATGCCTCTTGTACATATTTTATTTATTAAGTTATTTATTAGTTTAGTATAATATGTATTGTAGTTATAGTCTGTTGAAAATAAACACGACCAAATTCTATTAAGTAAAATCTAGCTTGTGATATGTAGGGTAGATTTTAATTGAGCAGCGGTGGTATACACCGATTTTAACCGACTGCCTCAGAAGGAGGGTAATATATTTTGAGAGTATGTATGAATGTATGTA
Organism: Polia nebulosa; assembly: GCA_951329385.1. NCBI lineage: Eukaryota > Metazoa > Arthropoda > Insecta > Lepidoptera > Noctuidae > Polia > Polia nebulosa. The sequence goes on along the minus strand of OX589613.1, from coordinate 11,067,486 downwards.
TGTATGTCTTTTTCTTTGGCACTCCCTGCAGCCTAAACGAGTGAGTAGATATCAACAAATGAGGTATCAATAGATTGGGTTTAGGCTTAGTTAGGGCTCGATGGCGGTTCCAAAAATATGACACATTAAGGGCCGATTTCACCAATTCTATACGCCCAGTTTTCAACGTTTAAGTTCACTTAAACGCAAACGCGTTTAAGTGAACTTAAACGTTGAAAACTGTTCAGAAAAACTGTTCAAAAAAACTATTCAGTTTTTTTGTTTGTTTGGTTGAACGCGCTAATCTCAGGAACTACTGGATCGAATTGAAAAAATACTTTTGTGTTGAATAGTTCATTTATCGAAAAAGGCTTTAGGCTTTATAACATCACGCTGCGACCAACAGGAGCGAAGATCAATGAAAAATGTGGCATAAACGGGATAAAAAGAATCCTTTTTAAGAGCTTCAGTTGCATGCGCTGCGTTAACGGTTAAAGTTACGCAAAAATTATGTAAGATGGAATTGTTCTCCTTTTAAGGTTCTAAAAAAAGTCCGCGATCTTTTAAGGTTGACTCACTACAATCTTTTCATGGTTTTTAACCGACTTTCGAAAAAGGAGGAGGTTCTATGTTCGACTGTATGTATGTTTTTTATATATGTCCGCCGATTTCTCTGTCATTTTTGAACTGATTTTCAAAACATTTTTATCCGAAAGAATATACTCCCAAGGTGGTCCCATATAAATTTTATCAAAATTGCTACAACGCTTTTTGAGAAACTGAACAAAAATGAAAAATACGTATACCTAGATGACGTTTTTGTTTTCTCCAATTACGAGTATGTTTAAATTCCACGTTCCATGTTATTGGGGTTATTAGTTCTAGGGTATAACAACTAAAAAGTGAAAAATAAAAAAAACTTTTTTACAAAAAAAAAATCAACCGACTTCCAAAAAAGAAAATAGGTACACTAAAAATGAAAAAATAACTTTAAATTTCGGAAGTCGGTGTCAAATAACGCAGAAATAAAATAGAAACACAGACTTCCCAAATTAAAGTTATTTTTTTAATTTTTAGTGTAAGTACTTTTTAAGTATCGTTTTTGGAAGTCGGTTGTTTTTTTTACACTAAGCTTAGTTCAGTAAAACTTAGCTTATAGAGCAAATGGTGAAATCGGCCCTTAAATATAGGTTTTTTTTAAACCCGACTGCCTATGTAACAAGTAAACAGTTGATACATATCTGATTGAACTAAAATAAATGCCACCAACTACAACAGACTGCTTGAAGAGTGACTTGTTTGGATTTTTTTGAGTATTTTTTGTGTTCGAATTTTTTTGGTACAAACCCGGTTTTTTTAGTGTTACTATGTATAGTGTACTGACTATTGACGTAATTAGTTTAATACTTGTATTCAAGTCCAGATTCTATTCGTTTCAAGAAAATAGGGAAATATTTTGGTTTTTCAACACTGACTTCTTGTATAAACTAAACTATCTTCTTCAATTAGTTTAATACTCGTACTCAAGTCCAGACTCATCTTAAGAAATAAGGGAAATATTTTTGTTTTTCTACACTGACTTCTTTACGCTACTTGTGGCCATCATTAGGATTCTATCTTATAGTCACCATATCCATTTATTATTATTTTTTTAGAGGAGGATTTGCTCATGACTCTAGTCTAGGTCAGAGGTGGCAGAGACAAAGTCGACGATAGAGTGACCTTACCCAGAAGAAGCCTTTTGGTATTCATCACAAGTATTTTCCTCCTAAACTACCTTCTTCAAATGACTAAGAAACTTACACCAGGCTATCAAACCACCGCCACAAACACCACAATAACTCATTACCCCCAAACCAAACCTCGTTTACCTTACAAAGACTGACGTAATGGAAATCAGTTTCGCTTTCCCTAAGATGAAATTGTGACGTTAAGGCGCTATTAACTGCCAATGACCTTGAGTGGTTAGCTTGCGTGTTCTGTGCTGAGCTCATGTAACGCGTCGTACGTCCACCCAGTAATAGGACTCGCCCACCAAGGAGCGCTGTCCGAAATTAGACGCATTATTAATGAATTACACATAAAACAACAAGTATTAAACTAAAACAGACTAAATTATAAATATTTCATTGATCTTTAAAAGGTTGAAGGTTTCATAAAAATACGCTTTATAGTTCTTGCGTGATTCTCAATTTTTATCCGCGTTAGACATAACTTTACAAATTAATTACACTATGTTATAAAAATATAATTTAAAATATTCTCAGATCAAACGACAAAAATTGTCTAGAGTAACATAATTTTTTTTCCAAAGAAATAAGACGAGTCGTTTAGACGTGATGTTCAATTAAAAACCTTTAAAAGTCGAATAACTGCGCCTTAAGGTGACTTTATGGACATAATTTATTTTTAAAGACAAGCAGTCTACCTATCTTAGACATGCCTTTTAATATCCTGAAACTCATTCATCGTACTATCCTACTATAATATTATAAATGCGAAAGTTTGGATGGATGGATGTATGTTTTTTACTCAATCAAACCAGAACGGCTGTACGTACGGATCTGGATGAAATTTGTCTCAGAGAAAGATTATAGTCTGAAATCAAAAGTTTGTAAATGTGTGTGTTTGTATGTTTAATACTTCTTCACGCTCAAACGGGTGGACCGATTTGGATGAAATTTGGTTACTTTTTATCCTAGTCTATACGGGTGAAACCGCGAGGCGTAGCTAGTCACCCTAATATTATAAAGGCGAAAGTTTGTGAGTGTGTGTTTGTATGTTTGTTATTTCTATACGCTCAAACGGCTGGACAGATTTGGATGAAATTTGGTATGTAGATAGCCTATACCCTGGATTAACACATAGGCTTTTTATCCCGGTATATATGGGTGAAACCGCGGGGCGCAGCTAGTTAGCTATATTTTATAAGGGGGGAAGTACTCATTCCACGCGTGCGAAGCCGCTAACAGAAGCTCGTTGTAGATGACTTCAAAATCTACCTACACTGTTCTGGGATACAGCACAGTCTCCTCTCTGTTATAAATATTTGTTTTATTCTTATTTTAAGTATTTTCTGTTATAGCGGCAACAGAAATACATCATCTGTCAAAATTTTATATGTCTAACTATCACGGTTCATGAGATACAGCCTGGTGACAGACGGACAGACAAACATATAGACGGACGGACAGCGGAGTCCCGTTTTACCCTTTTGGTACGGAATCTTAATAAATACCTGATAAACGACAAAAGATTTTAAGAAAATGGCGGTTTTGTATCAGCTAGTTTGAGCACCAACATGGTTTACATAATCGGCTTGGGAAGGAACGCTGAACACAGATAGGTGTTCCTTGCTACTTACTTATTGATACATGCTCTGGTGCTGGGCCCGTGTGATAGGTAACGGCCCACACCCTCTTACAGAGAGGAGGTCTGTGTCTCAGCAGTTGGAATACAATAGGCTAATTTAGGCTATCGCTTACCCTTAGCCAATGATAAACAAACCCGTGCAAGACAAGAACCTCTACCTGACGCGGGTGTGTGTGAACAAGAACCTCTATCTGACACGGGTGTGTTTGAACAAGAACCTCTACCTGACGCGGGTGTGTTTGAACAAGAACCTCTATCTGACACGGGTGTGTTTGAACAAGAACCTCTACCTGACGTGGGTGTGTTTGAACAAGAACCTCTATCTGACACGGGTGTGTTTGAACAAGAACCTCTACCTGACGCGGGTGTGTTTGAACAAGAACCTCTATCTGACACGGGTGTGTTTGAACAAGAACCTCTACCTGACGCGGGTGTGTTTGAACAAGAACCTCTAACTGACGCGGATGTGTTTGAACAAGAACTTCTACCTGACGCGGGTGTGTTTAAACAAGAACGTCTACCTACGCGGGTGTGTTTGAACAAGAACCTCTACCTGGCGCGGGTGTGTTTGAACAAGAACCTCTATCTAACACGGGTGTGTTTGAACAAGAACCTCTACCTGACGCGGGTGTGTTTGAACAAGAACCTCTATCTAACACGGGTGTGTTTGAACAAGAACCTCTACCTGACGCAGGTGTGTTTGAACAAGAACGTCTACCTAACGCGGGTGTGTTTGAATAAGAACCTCTACCTGGCGCGGGTGTGTTTGAACAACAACCTCTACCTGACGCGGGTGTATTTGAAGGAGTCACCCGGCCCTGGCACAGGAAAGAACACGGGTGGATGTTAGTCAGTAAGAGTCTGAATCGCCCTCTCGCTCCACCTAGAGCGGCAAAAGTCATTTGATGGTTTACCACCCAAAAAAAAAACAGAAAACTTTGCTTGATCAATCAATTTGCCTAGCCTTTCCCAACTATGTTGGGGTCAGCTTCCAGTCTAACCAGATGCAGCGGAATACCAGTATTTTACATGGGCTACCTATCTGACCTCCACAACCCAGTAACTGGGTAACATGGTACATCTTGGTAAGAATGGTGTCTGGTGTTCTGATATCTGACTATCCGTAACGACTGTCAAAGATCTAAAAATGACAGCCCGGAGCAATGGCTTATTGAGCTTCCCGAGGCACCTACCTTACTTGATCTAGACAGACAGGGTTGCGGCAGACCACGAAGGAAATGCTATGGCAGGACAAACTAGCCAGATATCGCCAAGACTGGAAAGTTGGAAGGTGTTGAGGGAGGCCTTCACTCCTTTGTTCCTGCGCACAAGGTTGGGACAGAATAGAATAATGGTTTCTTGACAGCTGGGACCAATAGCTGAGCGAGCTTTCCGAGGCACCGACCTTGCTTGATATATGTAGAAAGACAGGGTTTAGAACATGAAGGAGATGCGATGGCAAGACGAACTAGCCAGATATCGCCGACACCGGCACCGGCAGCCGAGTCCAACCTTGCTTGATATAAAAGCTAAAAAATACCTAAAACTTAAAACTGTTTGGAAAATCTGAAACTTAAATAGATTAATGCCATTTCTACATCTAAAGACAACCTAGTTTTCTGAACTAAATAGAATGAAGTACTACAAACAGGCGACCTTTTATTTTATACCTTCAGTCTTTTATAACAAAACTGAGCCTAATTTCCCAGTGTCATAAAATGAAAATTAGATATAAAAATACCGACCCGACAACCTTCGCTAGCCATAAAGATATTATATTAGATTTACTGTCAAATAAAATCGAAGTTTTCTCAAGGTCAAGTTTAGCTTTGGTATTTTTTCGTCTTTAATTGAAGTTTATTTCTCTTTGAAATTCTTCAAATTACGGTACTAAGGCACAGCTATTTTTAAACGACTTTATTTTTGTTTGTGTCTTTATTAGTCACTCTAACCAAGGGTACCGTGTTACCCAGTAACTGGGTGGTGAAGGTCAGATATGCTCTAAGCGACTGCATGTAAAATACCTACTAGTGTATTTAGCTGCATCCGGCTTCTGCGCTGTGCTGTCACGGGTTCAATTATCGTACGGAACAAGTTATTGTATGGCTTACAGATAGTTGTTCCAGGTCTGGGTGTCTGGTTTAAAAAAAAAGACATGACATTTTTAAGCAGTGGCGCAGTTGATAGTTCCAAGTATTATCAGAATACTTGGAACTATCTGCTGCTTCTGTTTACCCCCGCCTTTACTAATGATAAAACTATGAGCATCAGTGTCATTTATATCACTTTCTAACGTCATTTCAATCACTTTGCCCAGCCTATGTTTTCTTTTTTTTTTTTGCTGGGTGGGAAATCATCCAATGACATCTTCCGTTCTGGGTGGAGCGGGAAGGCGTGTCAGACTCTTACTGACTAAAACCCACCCCTGTTCCTTTTCTGCCTGAGTGCCCAGGGGAGCGGTAACTCTGTTAAGAATTTATCCGCTACCCCTAGGCATGCGGCCAGCTTCCAGTCACACCGAATGCAGCTGAATACCAGTGTTTTGCATGGACCGACTACCTATCTAACCTCCATAACCCAGTTATTGAGTCACTGGGTTATCGACACCGAGTTGCTAGCCTGTCGGTTTTCTATCGATTGCATTTTGGGAAGTGTGCGACGCAATTGAATAGTTTAATTCCACCAAGCTCGTTCCATCATCGGACCACTAGACGTACGGCGATGCGCCACCGGTACATGGTGGACATCCCACACACACGTACAAAACGTTTTGGGAACACATTCATTGTGTGTACAGCTAAGGAGTGGAATTCCCTGCCAGAGTCTGTGTTTCCTGATAGCTACAACCTGGGAGACTTTAAGTCAAGAGTGAATAGGTTACTTCTAGGGAAGCATGCTCCATCTTCGACCACATCATCGCTTACCATCAGGTGAGATGGTGGTCGAACCCGTGCCTATCAATAGTAAAAAAACAGGGTATTAATCAATAAAGAAGGGTATTAACCCCTTGGCAAGACTGATGTCAGGTTTTCTAGTTTCTGACTATCCGTCACAACTGTCAAAGATGTTGAAATGACAGCTGGGACCGGCGGCTTATCGAGACATGTAATAAATTCGGTATGCAATGGATGGCCACCCATCTACCGACCGACTTTAGCAAGCGTAGCTTAACCTCGAAGTTTGACCCGTGTGGCTGTTATTATCTAACGACCACGAGCTCTTTTCATCGTTCAGCGTCATTTCTATTTAGTTAAATATATAAGGAACTTATTTCTCACATCGGAATTGTGTCAGATATACTCATAAATCTACAGGATTTTATGTTTATTTACCAGTTCAAAGTCAATCTCAAAAACAACGCCGATCAAATCTTTCCAACTTTATATTTTTCCATCGCTACCTTCCTCTTAAATCCGCCCCTTACAGGAAAAATATTACCTATATGCACCCCTTCACACCTTCAAAAGGGTCCCTACGAATATTATAATGGGCGGATACTCTGCAACGTTGGGAAATTCGCACAATTCACTGAGCTACCCCATACATTTTTTTTATTGACACACTTTCTGAAATGTTGTGAAAAATAACTATAAGGAATGTAACGCAATTTTACTTTCGGCACACTTACTTGAAAACCAGGCTTTTTTATTTTGGACAAGCCGGCCACACTATTCCCAAACCACTGTAACTTCTGTAATCCAGAATCAACAGTGGCGACCTCTAGAAAAAATGCCGAGGTAATGAAGCTCGACGAATCACAGAGAAACGATTAAACTGTCTTGGCTCCCGCGATGAAATTAATCAGAAAAGACAGCGGAGGAGTAGGAAAAACATAATTACCACTTATCCTAATCAAGCGGAAGACAGAACATAGTTAGGCCATTAGGCACAAAGGGGGTATTTACGAGTAAAACTGGGGTAATCCCAATTGCCAAGCACCACTGGTTAAAAACACTAATATTAATGGGTCCTAAAATTGTGAGCTGTTACACTTGATTCCAATAATAGAATAGAAAATGAAAACCCGGGTTCCTGGGGATAAATTCGAATTAGAGTTACCGCAGCCCTCTTAGCACGGAGGCAACTGAAGGAAGAAACTTTTACTGACTAAAACCCACCCGGTTTTAGTCAATAAAAGTCTGACACGCTCCACCCAGAGCCGAAGTCATTGGATGATTTCACATATATTATGACAATACATGGTTAGCTATATACACTCATACACACACCACACGCACTCTATCGCACTGTTTACACGTTGGCAATCTTTACTATTAGGATGTGTGCGCCTGGAGCTCTGAAATACAGGCCTAGGCTTAGTTCAAACTCCAGATCTCACACAAATTACAATTGTTTTGCCAAAATATCTGTCAATATACTTAGCTAGCATTAAGAAATTTTGTGGAGATAAATAAACATTTTTATTATTATTTCGTTTATTCATTTGTAAATACATATAAATTATATTTTTAAATATTTCAATGAAAAAATAAAAAAAAACATTTAAAAATATAAAAAATAGTATCCCACCGGTATCGGGACCCAGAGGGTCATGGCGATCCGCATCATCCGCGGATACCGCACGATCTCCCGTGAGGCGGCGAGCCTCCTTGCCGGACTGTCACCGTGGGATCTGGAGGCAAAAATCCTCGCGCACCTGTACGAGTGGCGCGAGGAGGCCAAACGCCGGGGCGAAACTCCGCTGCCGCGACAACTCGCGGCTCGGCGGACCGAGCTCCGGCAGGATCTCATGGTGACATGGAGAGAGCGACTGTCGCAACCCAGCGCTGGGCACGCCACCATCGAGGCGGTAGTGCCCCTCTTTGAGGAGTGGCTGGAGAGGCGTCACGGCGCCCTCACCTTCCGCCTGACGCAGGTGCTCACCGGACATGGCTGTTTCGGGAAGTACCTGTGTCGGATCAAGGCGGAGGTGACCCCTGCGTGTTTCCACTGCGAGGATCGCCCAGTGGACACGGTGGAGCATACGGTGGAGGTTTGCCCCGCCTGGGCAGAACACCGCCGTGTCCTCGTGGATGCGATAGGCGGCAGCGACCTCTCGCGCCGTGCCCTGGTTCAGGCCATGGTACGGAGCGAGAGGGAATGGGGGGCCGTCTCCTCCTTCTGCGAAGCAGTAATGCTCGCGAAGAGGGAGGCGGCACACGTTAGGGAGACTCAACAGAGACCGAGTCGCCCTAGCGCCCCCAGCAGCAGCCGTCGCAGGAGACGCCAGGGGCTGCGAGACGATCTCCGGCCACCGTAGACCCGGGCCTGCGGACGGCGAGTGGCGGGTAACTCGCCGTCCGATCAGCACCAGGCCCGAGAGTCGACGGCGCGTAGTGTTCCACGCGCGCCTCAAAGAGTTGTCAGCAAAGGACGGGGCCTGCCACGGCCAGTGCCTGCCCGGGGGTGGAGGATAAATTCGAAAGAGTTACCTCGCCCCCGGGCACTCGAGGCAGGGAGGAACAGGGGTGGGTTTTAGTCAGTAAGAGTCTGACACACCCTTCCGCTCCACCCTAGAGCGGAAGAAGTCATAGGATGATTTCCAACCCCCCAAAAAAAAAAAAAAAAAAAACCGGTATCGGGAACAGGGTCCAAGCTACCGGCGGTCAGGGCTCCAGAGAGAGGAACCGCCTGACAATGCGAGCCGTGTCCAGAAGTACTGCTTTCTGAATCAAGCCCTTGATCCAGCCGCCTAACGAGAGCCTCCTGAGGTGTTGGTCGAGGCTCGTGGCTATTAAGCCATTGGCTGACACGACTATCGGTACAATGATCGCTGAGTCCACATCCCACATGTCGACAACCTCGCGAGCCAAGTCAATATACTTGATTTGTTTATCTTTCTCGGCTTTCACGAGGTTCTCGTCATGTGGGACGGTAATGTCAACAATCATTGCACGCCTCTCGATTCGGTCCACCACCACTATATCAGGCTTATTGGCTACAATAGTCCTGTCAGTGATGATGGACCGATCCCAGTACAATGAGATATGACCATTATCGAGAACTGGGTCGGGCGCATATCTGTAGTACGGCACTTCCGATTCCACAAGAGAGTATTTCAGAGCAAGTTGCTGATGGATAATCCTGGCTACAAGGTTGTGCCTATGCAAGTACTCACCGTTAGCCAGACGAGAACAACCAGAGATTATGTGGCGGATTGATTCTCCCGGACGATGACATGCCCGACATATGTCAACCGTGCCGTCCTTCACAATAAATCTCCGGTAGTTTTTCGTCATGATAACTTCGTCCATAATTGCACAGACAAAACCTTCGGTTTCCCCAAAGAGGTCACCGACACGCAGCCAGGCTACGGACGCTAGTTGGTCTACATCGGGCCCATGTAGGGCCCGGAAAAAGCGTCCGTGAAGTTCCTTACTCTGCCATACTTCTCTGCGATCGTTAGTGTCAAGCACTAGAGGTTTGCGCCAGTTCTCGTTAGCCAAGGAGAGTGGAGTAAGGCCCTTGTCCACCGCCACTACATCTCGATGCATACCCACGTCAGCAGCTAGAAAATATTCCCTTAGACTGCATACCTCGCGGTTGTGGAGGGTTTTAGCATTTAAAAAGCCTCGGCCTCCACACTTCCGCGGGATATACAGTCTCATCACTGAAAAACGTGGGTGATGCATTCGAAATGCAGTCATCAGTGTACGGACACGCCTATCCAGGGCGTCAAGTTCTGTTTGAGTCCATTTGAGTACGCCGAAAGAGTACATCAATACCGGCATGACCCAACCGTTGAAGGCGCGCACCTTGTTTCCGCCCGATAGAAGACTATTAAATACCTTCTTCAGGCTGCCAAAGAAGCGCTCCTTCAACGATTGCTTCATGTCAGTAACATTGATACCTAACGCTTCCGACATACCCAAACACTTATAGGTTTCGGTTGGAGAGAGGGATCTCAGGTTTATGGAATCCGAGAGTTGAGTTCCCACGGATTCCACAATCTCCCCTCGCTTTACATGCATGACTGCACATTTGTCCACACCAAACTCCATCCTGATGGCACTACTGAAGGTTTCAGTTACCTTCAGTAGCTCCATCAGGATGATGATTATGATTATTATTATTATTATTATGTTCCATTTATTCAATTTTATGTACATACAATTTTAAATTTTTAAATATTTAAGTACTTAGAAAAACATAAATAAATACAAAAACATTAAAAAATATAAAAAGTAGTTGCCCACCGGTATCGGGAATAGGGTCCAAGCTACCGGTGGTCAGGGCTCCTGAGAAAAGAATCTCCTAACAATACGCGCCGTGTCCAGGAGTACTGCTTTCTGGATCAAGCCCTTGATCCAACTGCCCAACGAGAGCCTCCTGAGATGTTGGTCGAGGCTCTTGGCTATTAAGCCATTGGCCGTCACGACTATCGGCACAATGACTGCTGTATCCACCTCCCACATGTCGACAATCTCGCGAGCCAGATCAAGATACTTTGTTTTTTTATCTTTCTCAGCCTTCACGAGGTTCTCGTCATGTGGGACGGTAATGTCAACAATCATTGCACGCCTCTCGATTCGGTCCACCACCACTATATCAGGCTTATTGGCTACAATAGTCCTGTCAGTGATGATGGACCGATCCCAGTACAATGAGATATGACCATTATCGAGAACTGGGTCGGGCGCATATCGGTAGTACGGCACTTCCGATTCCACAAGAGAGTACTTCAGAGCAAGTTGCTGATGGATAATCCTGGCTACAAGGTTGTGCCTATGCAAGTATTCACCGTTAGCTAGACGAGAACAACCAGAGATTATGTGGCGGATTGATTCTCCCGGACGATGACATGCCCGACATATGTCAACCGTGCCGTCCTTCACAATAAATCTCCGGTAGTTTTTCGTCATGATAACTTCGTCCATAATTGCACAGACAAAACCTTCGGTTTCCCCAAAGAGGTCACCGACACGCAGCCAGGCTACGGACGCTAGTTGGTCTACATCGGGCCCATGTAGGGCCCGGAAAAAGCGTCCGTGCAGTTCCTTACTCTGCCATACTTCTCTGCGATCGTTAGTGTCAAGCACTAGAGGTGTGCGCCAGTTCTCGTTAGCCAAGGAGAGTGGAGTAAGGCCCCTGTCTACTGCCACTACATCTCGATGCATACCCACGTCAGCAGCTAGGAAATATTCCCTTAGACTGCATACCTCGCGGTTGTGGAGGGTCTTAGCATTTAAAAAGCCTCGGCCTCCACACTTCCGCGGGATATACAGTCTCATCACCGACGAACGTGGGTGATGCATTCGAAATGCAGTCAGCAGTGTACGAACACGCCTATCCAGGGCGTCAAGTTCTGTTTGAGTCCATTTGAGTACGCCGAAAGAGTACATCAATACCGGCATGACCCAACCGTTGAAGGCGCGCACCTTGTTTCCGCCTGATAGAAGGCTATTAAATACCTTCTTCAGGCGGCCAAAGAAGCGCTCCTTCAACGATTGCTTCATGTCAGCAACATTGATACCTAACGCTTCCGACATACCCAAATACTTATAGGTTTCGGTTGGAGAAAGGGATCTCAGGTTTATGAAATCCGAGAGTTGAGTTCCCACGGATTCCACAATCTCCCCTCGCTTTACATGCATGACCGCACATTTGTCTACACCAAACTCCATCCTGATGGCACTCCTGAAGGTTTCAGTTACCTTCAGTAGCTCCATCAGTTGCAGATTGTTGGGGGCAAAGAGTTTCAAGTCATCCATGTAAAGGAGGTGAGATATAACCTGACCACCTCTCTTCAACCGATAGCCTAGCCCTGAATTCTCCAGCAGTGTGCTTAGAGGATTCAAAGCTAGGCAAAACCAAAGCGGACTCAAACTATCACCCTGGAATATACCCCGCTCGATCCTTATCGGTTCACTATTCCTCTGGATTTGTCGACATCCTGGATAGCGAAGGACCGTTCTCCATTGCCCCATACATGACATCAGGAAGGTGCGTATCGTTGCATCAACTTTATACAATTCTAGCACCCTCATGAGCCATGTATGAGGAACTGAGTCATAGGCCTTCTTATAGTCTATCCAACATGTCGACAGATCCTTTCGGAAGCGCCGAACCTGTTGGCTAATGGTCATATCTATGAGGAGAAGCTCCTTAGTACCGCGGGACCCATTCCTACATCCATTTTGAGAGGCAGACATGATACAGTTACTATTTATATGTGTATTAATCTTAGCTCTCAAAATGGATGTAAGAACCTTATAGACCGTCGGTAAGCACGTGATCGGTCTATAATTTTTAGGTTCCGCAGTACTACCTGATTTATGGAGCAGGTGGGTTATTCCTGTAGTTAGAAATTGGGGTAGCGACCCTGACTCTAAGGCAGACTGGATCTGAGATGCCAAGCGGGTATGCGACCTTGTTAACCATTTTATCCAGAAGTTGTGCAGCCCGTCCGGCCCTGGAGATTTCCAGTTAGCTAACGGACGGACTGCACGAGCTACATCTTGGGGGCTGATGATAATTGCCCCCATTTCTGGTATTGGATCGCACGCGCGCTCAACATCCCGAATCCAATCGCCCTCGGTATGACAGACAGGCACCGACCAGATGCTGCGCCAAAACGAGTATATGGCGTCATCATCCGGCAGGTGCGTATTAGTCACACCTTGGTCCGGTCGCTCCCAATCCCTATACACCCACCTTTCATTACTTCGGAATGTGCGATTCTGGGTGTATCGTTCCACTCGCCGCTTATACCTGCGAATACGGTTTGCCCATGCATATACTTTCTGCTTCAGGAAGTCGATGCGCTCTGTGACACGGGACATATAGTCTCGGGAGCTGACATCAGTCCCCGAAAACGCCCGTCTCACAAAGCGCATCACTCTTGGGCGAGTGTTGCCCTCCCTGAAACAGATTAGTTTGCCTATGAGTGCTCTGGCCCCACCAATACGACGCTCGATCCTGCACTGCCAAGCCGGCACGGCTGGCTTCGGTCGTGTAGCTCTGTCATTAGGAAATTTGACGTGAGCTACACGACATGCCGCTACAGCCGCGCAGTACAGTATCGAGTGTGTATCGGTGAGGTCTTCGCAGTCATCAAAATAATTTGACAACTGCGAATCCAGAGCAGCCACCAGCGCCCTATTTTTGTTATGCACGGGCAAACGAGGTAAGCGTGGCCTAAGTTCGAGCGGCATGCTGCGATATTCCCGAATAGCACACTCCAAAGCACTCCTCAATTCGTCATTGCAATGGGTACTTACGTTTGTAACCACGTCATTACACTCCTCGTCAGCGTGGCTGGAGATATGGTTGGATGGTGGTACCAACACTGGTACCACAGTCTGCGACGGAGGGGCAATGACATGGCTACCCATCTCAGATCGGAGGCGATCAAGTACAGTATCATCCAACATATGATTACGCTGGATGACCCGCACCTGATCCGAAAGTCGTTGGGCCGAAACGTTGACGGCTGGCTCAAGCACCTGGAACAGAGAGAGCATCCGAACACGGTACGCGGTCAGGTTGTTACCTCCCTCTGTAGCCCCATAGTATGAGCGCATGACGTTTTCATTGATGGATTGCGTCCATCGCATGCGCTGCACACTTCCGCCGGGAGCTGGGACCCTATCAGAGGCCGGTGGGCCTCGAGGTCCTAAGCCGCTCGGCGGCCGGCGTCCTCCCCGTCGACGCGCAGGTGGTGGTGTCGTCGGCGGAGTGGTGTATTCGTCGCTCGAGCTCGACGCAACTGCAGCGGCCGGAATCACTGGACTCACGGCAGGCGCGGGTCCCGGCGGCTGCGAGGCGGAGCTGAGCGACGAACCCGAAGATGTTGGTTGTGCTTTTTGGCAACGTGCTCGGCTTCTTGTCAACATTTTTCTGTTCGGTACATTATGTTATCTGCATGTTGTTGTTTGGATTTTCGGTATATGGTTATTGCTTTGATTTCTTATTTTTTTTATTATTATTCCGTTTATTCATTTTTATAGACATATTAATTACATTTTTAAATATTTAAATATAAAGGATAAAAAAAAAACATTTAAAAATATAAAAAACAGTATCCCACCGGTATCGGGAATAGGGTCCAAGCTACCGGCGGTCAGGGCTCCAGAGAGAGGAACCGCCTGACAATGCGAGCCGTGTCCAGAAGTACTGCTTTCTGAATCAAGCCCTTGATCCAGCCGCCTAACGAGAGCCTCCTGAGGTGTTGGTCGAGGCTCGTGGCTATTAAGCCATTGGCTGACACGACTATCGGTACAATGATCGCTGAGTCCACATCCCACATGTCGACAACCTCGCGAGCCAAGTCAATATACTTGATTTGTTTATCTTTCTCGGCTTTCACGAGGTTTTCGTCATGTGGGACGGTAATGTCAACAATCATTGCACGCCTCTCGATTCGGTCCACCACCACTATATCAGGCTTATTGGCTACAATAGTCCTGTCAGTGATGATGGACCGATCCCAGTACAATGAGATATGACCATTATCGAGAACTGGGTCGGGCGCATATCTGTAGTACGGCACTTCCGATTCCACAAGAGAGTATTTCAGAGCAAGTTGCTGATGGATAATCCTGGCTACAAGGTTGTGCCTATGCAAGTACTCACCGTTAGCCAGACGAGAACAACCAGAGATTATGTGACGGATTGATTCTCCCGGACGATGACATGCCCGACAAATGTCAACCGTGCCGTCCTTCACAATAAATCTCCGGTAATTTTTCGTCATGATAACTTCGTCCATAATTGCACAGACAAAACCTTCGGTTTCCCCAAAGAGGTCACCGACACGCAGCCAGGCTACGGACGCTAGTTGGTCTACATCGGGCCCATGTAGGGCCCGGAAAAAGCGTCCGTGAAGTTCCTTACTCTGCCATACTTCTCTGCGATCGTTAGTGTCAAGCACTAGAGGTTTGCGCCAGTTCTCGTTAGCCAAGGAGAGTGGAGTAAGGCCCTTGTCCACCACCACTACATCTCGATGCATACCCACGTCAGCAGCTAGGAAATATTCCCTTAGACTGCATACCTCGCGGTTGTGGAGGGTCTTAGCATTTAAAAAGCCTCGGCCTCCACACTTCCGCGGGATATACAGTCTCATCACCGACGAACGTGGGTGATGCATTCGAAATGCAGTCAGCAGTGTACGGACACGCCTATCCAGGGCGTCAAGTTCTGTTTGAGTCCATTTGAGTACGCCGAAAGAGTACATCAATACCGGCATGACCCAACCGTTGAAGGCGCGCACCTTGTTTCCACCTGATAGAAGGCTATTAAATACCTTCTTCAGGCTGCCAAAGAAGCGCTCCTTCAACGATTGCTTCATGTCAGCAATATTGATACCTAACGCTTCCGACATACCCAAATACTTATAGGTTTCGGTTGGAGAGAGGGATCTCAGGTTTATGGAATCCGAGAGTTGAGTTCCCACGGATTCCACAATCTCCCCTCGCTTTACATGCATGACCGCACATTTGTCCACACCAAACTCCATCCTGATGGCACTACTGAAGGTTTGAGTTACCTTCAGTAGCTCCATCAGTTGCAGATTGCTGGGGGCAAAAAGTTTCAAGTCATCCATGTAAAGGAGGTGAGATATAACCTGACCACCTCTCTTCAACCGATAGCCTAGCCCTGAATTCTCCAGCAGTGTGCTTAGAGGATTCAAGGCTAGGCAAAACCAAAGCGGACTCAAACTGTCACCCTGGAATGTACCCCGCTCGATCCTTACCGGTTCGCTATTCCTCTGGATATTTCGACATCCTGGATAGCGAAGGACCGTCCTCCATTGCCCCATACACGACATCAAGAAGGTGCGTAGCGTTGCATCAACTTTATACAATTCTAGCACCCTCATGAGCCATGTATGAGGAACTGAGTCATAGGCCTTCTTATAGTCTATCCAACATGTCGATAGATCCTTTCGGGAACGCCGAACCTGTTGGCTAATGGTCATATCGATGAGGAGCAGCTCCTTAGTACCACGGGACCCATTCCTACATCCATTTTGAGAGGCAGACATGATACAATTACTATCTATATGTGTGTTAATCTTAGCTCTCAAAATGGATGTAAGAACCTTATAGACCGTCGGTAAGCACGTGATCGGTCTATAATTTTTAGGTTCCGCGGTACTACCTGCTTTGTGGAGCAGGTGGGTTATTCCTGTTGTAAGGAACTCGGGTAGCGAACCAGACTCCAAGGCTGCCTGGTATTGAGATGCCAAGCGAGCGTGCGACCTTTGTAGCCACTTTATCCAAAAATTGTGCAGCCCGTCCGGCCCTGGAGATTTCCAATTAGGCAACGGACGGACTGCACGGGCTACATCTTGGGGGCTGATAGTGATTGCCCCCATTTCTGTTATTGGATCGCATGCTCGCTCGATTTCCCGAGTCCAGACACCTTCGGTGTGACTGACAGGCACCGACCAGATGTTGCGCCAGAATGAACTCATGGCGTCATCATCCGGCAGACGCGTGTCAGTCACACCTTGTTCCGGTCGCTCCCAATCCCTATACACCCACCTTTCATTACTCCGGAATGTGCGATTCTGGGTGTATCGCTCCACCCGCCGCTTATACCTGCGGATGCGGTTTGCCCATGCATACACCTTCTGCTTCAGGAAGTCGATGCGCTCTGTGACACGAGACATATAGTCTCGGGAGCTGATATCAGTTCCCGAAAACGCCCGTCTCACAAAGCGCATCACTCTTGGGCGAGTGTTGCCCTCCCTGAAGCAGATTAGTTTGCCGATGAGTGCTCTGGCCCCACCAATACGACACTCGATCCTGCGCTGCCAAGCCGGCACGGCTGGTTTCGGTCGTGTAGCTCTGTCATTAGAGAATTTGACGTGAGCTACACGACATGCCGCTACAGCCGCGCAGTACATTATCGAGTGTGTGTCAGTGAGGTCTTCGCAGTTATCAAAATAATTTGACAACTGCGAATCCAGAGCAGCCACCAGCGCCTTATTCCTATTATGCATGGGCAAACGAGGCAAGCGTGGCCTAAGTTCGGGTGGCATGTTGCGATATTCCCGAATAGCACACTCCAAAGCACTCCTCAATTCGTCATTGCACTGGGTACTTACGTTTGTAACCATGTCATAACACTCCTCGTCAGCGTGGCTGGGAGCATGGTTAGACGGTGGTACCACCACTGGTACCACAGTCTGCGTCGGAGGGACAATGACATGGCTACCCATTTCAGTTCGGAGGCGATCAAGTACAGTATCATCCAGCATATGATTACGCTGGATGACCCGCACCTGATCCGACAGTCGTTGGGCCGAAACGTTGACGGCTGGTTCAAGCACCTGAAACAAAGAGAGCATCCGAACACGGTACGCGGTCAGGTTGTTACCTCCCTCTGTAGCCCCATAGTATGAGCGCATGACATTTTCGTTGATGGGTTGTGTCCATCGCATGCGCTTCACACTTCCACCGGGAGCTGGGACCCTATCAGAGGCCGGTGGGCCTCGAGGTCCTAAGCTGCTCGGCGGCCGGCATCCTCCCCGTCGACGCGCTGGTGGTGGTGTCGTCGGCGGCGAGAAGAACTCGTCGCTGGAGCTCGACGCAACTGCCGCGGCCGGTGTCACAGCACTCACGGTGGGGCTGGGTTCCGGCGGCGGCGAGGCGGAGCTGAGCGACGAGGCCGGAGGTGGTGGGCGTGCTTTGCGGGCTGCGGCTCTCGTCAACATTTTTCTTTTCTCACTATTTCATTCATCGACATTATTAACTTTGTCTTATCATTTTGACTATTGTTTTTTATTATTTACATATTGTAGGTATTATTGTAGGTTTTGTTTGGTCTTGCATGCATTTTTGAATGTTTAAAATAAAATAGTTTGTTGATAAAATTGATATAAAATATGCAGAGAAAATTTTTCTGTCAGTTCGGTTGACAGTCGAGCCACAGATTGTTATTTCGTTTATTCATTTGTAAATACATATAAATTATATTTTTAAATATTTCAATGAAAAATAAAAAAAAAAACATTTAAAAATTGTTAGAATTAAGAATACCACTGTATTAATCATCTTAGTATTTATTTAATAGTTAAACTTATACAAGGTAATCTTTTTATTTGTTATACGACACAACTATCTTATATTGCTCACACGCCATTTTTCTTGCACACGATATATTGTCATTGCCATAGACAGAAAATTAAAACTACAGTGTTGCCAATATAAATGTATCATAATACCAACACGCCTCCTTACATTTATATTGCAAATAACTAATAAATAGTATATTCTCTAATAATCGATGTTTAAGAGTTCTCTGAATTTAACAAATTTAACACTTCCCAAAGCTTTTGTTAATACATCTGCAACATTGTTTTCAGACTCTATTTTAACAACTTCAATAAACTTATCTTTGACATTTTCATGAATATAATGATAATGCACCTCTATGTGTTTTGAATTTTTGGTAAAGTTTCCATATTTAGCTATGGCTACAGCGCCTGAATTGTCTTCATACATTTTCACTGGCTTACAAATTTTAGTAAATACATCATTTATTAGACTTATTAAGAAATTTATTTCTGTTACAGCTTCAGATAAGGCAACATATTCTGCAAAAGTAGACGATTTAGTAACACAGTTTTGTTTCTTTGATTTCCACAAAATAACATTTCCATGCAATCTAATTACATATCCGGTGGTAGATTTTCGGTCTACTACATCTCCTGCCCAATCAGAATCAACAAAGCAATCTAGGACATCAGCATTATCATTTTTATAATATTTTAGTTTTAATGTCTTAGTCAAAAACAAATACTTCAACACCCTCAAAGCATATTTAAAATGTGTCTCATTACAACAATTTTGAAAACGACTCAAATAATTTACTGAGAATGAAATATCTGGTCTAGTACCAGAGCTAATATACAATAATGCTCCAATCAAGTTTCTATACTTAATGTTTTCATTTAACAAACATTTTTCCAATTTCAAATTAATTTCCATAGGGGTTTTAAATAATTTTGCATTTACAATATTATAGCGTTTTGCCAAAGAATCAATATAATTTTCCTGACTTAAGGTCAAACTGTTATTCTCTTCATAATTATATTCAATATCTATTCCAATGTAATTTTTAACTCTGCCTAAATTTTTCATTTTAAATTTTTCTGATAATTTGCTTTTAATTTCCTCAATAACATTTTGGTCTTTACAACAAATCAACAGATCATCAACAAATAACAAAATATACACAGACAAATCATTTTCCTTTTTGAAATATAAACAATAATCAAATTTGCACCTTTGAAACTCTAGTTCAGTTAAATAATTATTGAAACATTCATACCATGCACGTGGGCTCTCTTTTAGACCGTACAACGATTTATTTAACTTATAAACTTTTTCAGAACTATCTTCATAACCAATTGGCTGTTTTACATAAACTTCAGATACAATTTTACCATTTAGAAATGCAGTCTCTACATCCATTTGATGTATTTCCATAGAATTTTGACAACTAAATGACAATAACAGTTTTAATGTTGGCATTTTTGCCACAGGAGAATAAGTATCGTCAACACAATCAATTTGCTGAAATCCTCTAACTACTAATCTGGCTTTATACTCACTTGCACTCTTCCGTTTGTAAACCCATTTTACATCAATCACCTTTTTGTCCTTGGCTGGTTTATTAACTAGTGTCCATGTTTTGTTTTCTGCCAGGCTGTTCATCTCACGGTCCATGGCTGCTTTCCATTCATTTGCATCATCACAGTTCATTGCCTCCTGAAAATTTTCTGGGGTCATAGCATCACAATAGTTTACCGTGATACAATAATAGCCAAACTCATCATCAAATCGCGTTGGCGGTTTAACTTGTCTTTGTGGTCTCCTCTTAATCATGTCTTCATTAATCTTTAGACAATCGTTATCAACTGTAATGTTGTTTTCCTTATATTCTGGAATATCCCTTTTTTCATCTTCTAAATCTTCGTCTCTGTCATCATCTCTCTCATCTTGAAATCCACACAATATCATGTCTTCCTCAATAATATCACAATGTCTAGCTACTATAACCTTGTTATTCATTAATACTCTATATCCAGTGTCTGTATAACCCAGTAGGATTCCAATTTCTGCTTTCTTGTCCCATTTAGATTTCCTTCTCACTTCTGGTATTCGTACAAAAACTCTGCTGCCATACATTTTCAGATACTTTACTGTAGGCTTTTTTTTGAAAAATATTTCATATGGGCTTTTCCTTTCAATAGTGTTTGTCAAAGTTCTATTTATAAGATAAGCAGCTGTTTTAATTATTTCAGGCCAGAATTTTCTTTCAACTTTTGCTTCTGATAAGAGACATCTTGCCATATCCATTAAGGACCGGTTGTACCTTTCTGCCGTTCCATTAAGTTCATGAACATATGCTGGACAAGGTTTTATTATGATTCCCTTCTCTTTTGTAAACTGAAAAACTCTTGAATTTATATATTCCTTGCCATTGTCACAGCGTAATTCTTTTATCATCTTACCAGTAAGATTTTGTACCTCATTAACATATTGCACTAGGCAATCATATACTTCTTCTTTTGTCTGGATACAATACACTTTAATCAGTTTACTATAGTCGTCTATAAAACTTAAAAAGTATTTTTCACCATGGTTTCCTGTTGTTTGATGTGGGCCATTCAAATCTGTATGAACTATTTGTAATATATCATCTGCTCTTCTTCGGTTATTGTGGAAAGGTAAGTTGTGCATTTTATTTTCTAGACATGTAACACACTTAAAATATTCCTGTTCTATCTCTTTAGGCAATCCTTCCAATATTGCATTCTTGCACATAGTTTCTAAATTATTAAAGTTTACATGTCCCAGTGTACGGTGTAGCTTTTCTTTCATAGTCATCTTGCTTCTACTTAAATTTGCTTCCAGTTTATTTTCATTTACATAACTTTTCATTTTATATAATCTTTCATCTTTAATCGCAACTCCTATAACCTTTCCATAAGGATTATATATTTTTGACAATCTGCCCCTTGACACAATTGAATTTTTGTCTGTGACTCTTGAGTAACTTAACAAATTTGCTTTCATTTCTTTAACATAGAATACCTTTGACAATGTCACTTCAGACTTTTCTCCATAAACTAGAAAATATACCTTAATATTTCCAACTTTTGTAGCTTCTAATATTCTTCCATCTCCAACTTTAACTTTCAAAGTTTTCTTTAACGTCTCACAAGATTCGAAGTATTCATCTGTATTAATGATATGGTCGGTGCAGCCGCTGTCAAGTAACCATTCTATTTCTCCTTTTCTTTTCTGACCGTCCTCGCTTGTCATAGAATTATTTGCAACAATTGTGTGAAAATTATTTCCATATTGCTCTTGATGATCATTCCTTGATCGCTCATTGTAATTTCTTCGTCCTTGAAAGTTTCTTGCATTATATGTACCACGTCCTCTATTT
This sequence comes from Polia nebulosa, assembly GCA_951329385.1. NCBI lineage: Eukaryota > Metazoa > Arthropoda > Insecta > Lepidoptera > Noctuidae > Polia > Polia nebulosa. The sequence continues at coordinate 11,045,727 of OX589613.1, read as the reverse complement.
ATAAAATATTCACGACCTCGACCTCTTTGTGTATTTACAGTACGGGTACGACAATCTTTTTGGAAATGACCCGGTTTACCACACTTGAAACAATTTAACTTCTTAGCTTCCACTCGAAACACATTTGAGCTGTCATGTGATGTCTCATTAGATTCTTCTTCAGCCTTTTTTAATTTTATTTTGCTTTTTAAATAATCTACAGTTCTATCCCTTTCTGGGAGCACGTCAATCAAGTCCCCAATATGACTGTAATTTTGCGGCAAAGATTTCAACATGTAATTAAGTTTTTCTTGTTCTGTTATTGCTGCTCCGGCTTGTTTTAATTCGTTCACACATTTTTCGAAATCGTCAAAGTACAGAGACACTTCTGTGTAGTTTTTCATTTTGACATTTTCTAGGTTATGTCTGCACACTATTTGCAATGCGGTAGATTTTTTTAGATACATTTCATCAAACTTTTGGATGATCTCGTAGGCCGTTTCTAAATCACTTATGTATTCTAATATTCTGTTCGTTATTGCGCTGTAAATGTAGTTAGTAGCTTGAATATCACGATCATCCCATGTGGCGTCGTCGGCATTTGTTTTGGCTCGCATTGTTACATCTTTACACTTTTTGAACTGCAGAAATTTTAGAATGCGTATTTTCCAGTTGCTATAATCTGAGCCATCAAATATCGGAATATTAATATCACTGTTTTTAGCAGCCATTTTTACGTAGTTGTTCGTCTTGTTATTTTAAATCCCAAATAATTATTTTAACTTTTCTTTCTTTAAACCATGGACTGCTACCATGTTAGAATTAAGAATACCACTGTATTAATCATCTTAGTATTTATTTAATAGTTAAACTTATACAAGGTAATCTTTTTATTTGTTATACGACACAACTATCTTATATTGCTCACACGCCATTTTTCTTGCACACGATATATTGTCATTGCCATAGACAGAAAAGTAAAACTACAGTGTTGCCAATATAAATGTATCATAATACCAACAAAAATATAAAAAATAGTATCCCACCGGTATCGGGAACAGGATCCAAGCTACCGGCGGTCAGGGCTCCAGAGAGAGGAACCGCCTGACAATGCGAGCCGTGTCCAGAAGTACTGCTTTCTGAATCAAGCCCTTGATCCAGCCGCCTAACGAGAGCCTCCTGAGGTGTTGGTCGAGGCTCGTGGCTATTAAGCCATTGGCTGACACGACTATCGGTACAATGATCGCTGAGTCCACATCCCACATGTCGACAACCTCGCGAGCCAAGTCAATATACTTGATTTGTTTATCTTTCTCGGCTTTCACGAGGTTCTCGTCATGTGGGACGGTAATGTCAACAATCATTGCACGCCTCTCGATTCGGTCCACCACCACTATATCAGGCTTATTGGCTATAATAGTCCTGTCAGTGATGATGGACCGATCCCAGTACAATGAGATATGACCATTATCGAGAACTGGGTCGGGCGCATATCTGTAGTACGGCACTTCCGATTCCACAAGAGAGTATTTCAGAGCAAGTTGCTGATGGATAATCCTGGCTACAAGGTTGTGCCTATGCAAGTACTCACCGTTAGCTAGACGAGAACAACCAGAGATTATGTGGCGGATTGATTCTCCTGGACGATGACATGCCCGACATATGTCAACCGTGCCGTCCTTCACAATAAATCTCCGGTAATTTTTCGTCATGATAACTTCGTCCATAATTGCACAGACAAAACCTTCGGTTTCCCCAAAGAGGTCACCGACACGCAGCCAGGCTACGGACGCTAGTTGGTCTACATCGGGCCCATGTAGGGCCCGGAAAAAGTGTCCGTGAAGTTCCTTACTCTGCCATACTTCTCTGCGATCGTTAGTGTCAAGCACTAGAGGTTTGCGCCAGTTCTCGTTAGCCAAGGAGAGTGGAGTAAGGCCCTTGTCCACCGCCACTACATCTCGATGCATACCCACGTCAGCAGCTAGGAAATATTCCCTTAGACGGCATACCTCGCGGTTGTGGAGGGTCTTAGCATTTAAAATGCCTCGGCCTCCACACTTCCGCGGGATATACAGTCTCATCACCGACGAACGTGGGTGATGCATTCGAAATGCAGTCAGCAGCGTACGGACTCGCCTATCCAGGGCGTCAAGTTCTGTTTGAGTCCATTTGAGTACGCCGAAAGAGTACATCAATACCGGCATGACCCAACCGTTGAAGGCGCGCACCTTGTTTCCGCCCGAAAGAAAGCTATTAAATACCTTCTTCAGGCGGCCAAAGAATCGCTCCTTCAACGATTGCTTCATGTCAGTAACATTGATACCTAACGCTTCCGACATACCCAAATACTTATAGGTTTCGGTTGGAGAGAGGGATCTCAGGTTTATGGAATCCGAGAGTTGTGTTCCCACGGATTCCACAATCTCCCCTCGCTTTACATGCATGACCGCACATTTATCCACACCAAACTCCATCCTGATGGCACTACTGAAGGTTTCAGTTACCTTCAGTAGCTCCATCAGTTGCAGATTGTTGGGGGCAAAAAGTTTCAAGTCATCCATGTAAAGGAGGTGAGATATAACCTGACCACCTCTCTTCAACCGATAGCCTAGCCCTGAATTCTCTAGCAGTGTGCTTAGAGGATTCAAAGCTAGGCAAAACCAAAGCGGACTCAAACTGTCACCCTGGAATATACCCCGCTCGATCCTTATCGGTTCGCTATTCCTCTGGATTTGTCGACATCCTGGATAGCGAAGGACCGTCCTCCATTGCCCCATACATGACATCAGGAAGGTGCGTAGCGTTGCATCAACTTTATACAATTCTAGCACCCTCATGAGCCATGTATGAGGAACTGAGTCATAGGCCTTCTTATAGTCTATCCAACATGTCGACAGATCCTTTCGGAAGCGCCGAACCTGTTGGCTAATGGTCATATCTATGAGGAGAAGCTCCTTAGTACCGCGGGACCCATTCCTACATCCATTTTGAGAGGCAGACATGATACAGTTACTATCTATATGTGTGTTAATCTTAGCTCTCAAAATGGATGTAAGAACCTTATAGACCGTCGGTAAGCACGTGATCGGTCTATAATTTTTAGGTTCCGCAGTACTACCTGATTTATGGAGCAGGTGGGTTATTCCTGTAGTTAAAAATTGGGGCAGCGACCCTGACTCTAAGGCAGACTGGATCTGAGATGCCAAGTGGGTATGCGACCTTGTAAACCATTTTATCCAGAAGTTGTGCAGCCCGTCCGGCCCTGGAGATTTCCAGTTAGCTAACGGACGGACTGCACGAGCTACATCTTGGGGGCTGATGATAATTGCCCCCATTTCTGGTATTGGATCGCATACGCGCTCAACATCCCGAATCCAATCACCCTCGGTATGACAGACAGGCACCGACCAGATGCTGCGCCAGAACGAGTATATGGCGTCATCATCCGGCAGGTGCGTATTAGTCACACCTTGGTCCGGTCGCTCCCAATCCCTATACACCCACCTTTCATTACTTCGGAATGTGCGATTCTGGGTGTATCGTTCCACTCGCCGCTTATACCTGCGAATACGGTTTGCCCATGCATATACTTTCTGCTTCAGGAAGTCGATGCGCTCTGTGACACGGGACATATAGTCTCGGGAGCTGACATCAGTCCCCGAAAACGCCCGTCTCACAAAGCGCATCACTCTTGGGCGAGTGTTGCCCTCCCTGAAGCAGATTAGTTTGCCTATGAGTGCTCTGGCCCCACCAATACGACGCTCGATTCTGCACTGCCAAGCCGGCACGGTTGGCTTCGGTCGTGTAGCTCGGTCATTAGGAAATTTAACGTGAGTTCCACGACATGCCGCTACAGCCGCGCAGTACAGTATCGAGTGTGTATCGGTGAGGTCTTTATTATTATTATTATTATAGCTAAGTAATTTCAATCTAAATTCGATATGGCGGACTCCCAAAGATGGTGGACTAGTTATTTTGTATGCATTTCCATGTTATGTATCAAATGAAAAGGGTTTGCTGAGAATAACATTCAAAATAAAAAATACAGAAAATTATTTTATTAGAATGTATAAGTAAGTTCGATAGGAATAAATCCTTAATCTACTCGTAAATAAGCCTGTGATTTTATTTACCTCGACTATAGTACTTATTATAACGTAAATACTATAATGCCCGCGATTATATTATTTACGTTCAAGTAGATTTTTGTTGAAAACAATAAAATAAATTTACACAATAAAATAAATAAAGTAATTTTATTTTAGCAAGTATGCGTGCCATCTTTTCGTCGTTTTCCAAAAGCTAAAGGTAGTCTACCCACTGATGCTCATAAATGGGCTAAAATCGCACAATTCTTGGAAATTTCTATAGAATATTAGTACCTGTTGCCGTAAATTAACAATACAACACAACTTACTCGTTGATGCAGAGTTGGCAACTATTTCTAAGAATTGCGGAATAAATTGCCCATGTGAGCCCATGTTGAGAACTGCAGTCTAGATTATGAGCAAATAATTTAGTTTAGGTGCTATACATCACACTAATATTATAAAGGCGAAAGTTTGTGAGTGTGTGTTTGTTACTTCTTCACGCGCAAACGGCTGGACCGATTTGGATGAAATTTGGTAAGTAGATAGCTTATACCCCGGATTAACACATAGGCTACTTTTTATCCCGGTCTACGCTGGTAAAACCGCGGGACGCAGCTAGTAGATAATAAATATTACAACTAGTATAATATTATTATAAGCTAATCAAAGCAAAATCAAACTGATCGCCTTAGAACTAGGCTAGCCGAAAATAAACCCTAAAGTTGTTGTTTAGCCAACGTCTAATAATAGTTGTCTATTTACACTGTAATTTGAACTTAACCTAAACAAACTTATTGAGAACATAACCCACTGTAGCATTAAATACTCCTCCGATGTACTAACAAATAATAAGCACAAAGCTTTGTTATTTGAAGGAGCTAAAATTTTGCGTTGTTTTACACTACAAATTTACACAGAGAGCAGTGGTGGCCTAGTGGTAACGGCCGCGACTTACAAAATATAGGTCGTGAGTTCAAACCCAGTCAGGCGCCGAACTTTGTGTAAATTATTTCATCACCTCTGCTCATAAAACGGTAAAGGCAAACCTCGTAAGGAAGCCGGCATGTCCGAGAACTAAAAATTCAAAGACATCTACGAGTACCAACCCGCATCGGGCTCGCGTGGTGTATTACGGCCCACACCCTCTCACAGAGAGGAGGCCTGTGCCCCAACAGTGGGGGCATTAAAAGGCTGATGATGATTTAACCAGAGGCTGCTTTGACGCCGAAAAATAAGCCGCCCACGTCATTCTGGAATGACGTGATGGTGAAGGTTTTGGCCATTACTGCCTGACTTAGATCCAATGTCCCCTAGCTTAGGCAGAGGGCCTCCAGAGTAGTCCTCCATCGCGAGCGGTCTTGAGCTTCACGCTTTACCTCGCTCCACGTCATTCCGATGCTCGTAGCTTCTACCAACACTGTGCGTCGCCAGGTTTGACGGAGACTGCCACGCTTCCTTTTCTTTGAGGATTTCAATTCATGGCCTGTTTAGGAATGTGATGGGTATCCCTGCGGAGTGTGGCCATTCAAAGTGCATTTTGGAACAGTGAGGTCGCTCTGCGAAGCCTGTGAAGCTCCCAGGAAGCTTCTGGGCGGAACTAGGCTGGCTATGTTAGCCATGACTACGGAAAAGCCTGTACTACTACTAGGTACTATTAAAATTGGAGTTACATTAACTGCCCAACTTTTTCCAAGAATGTGGAGCCAATGCTCCACATTGTTTATTCTTCTTTCTAGTCATGCCAATGCATGACTAGAAAGAAGAATAAACAATAAGAATAAACCATACTAGAATTACTAGAAAGACTATAAAGACTAGAAAGACTAGAATGACTAGAATGACTAGAATGACTAGAAAGACTAGAAAGATTAGAGAGACTAGAAAAACTAGAAAGACTAGAAAGACTAGAGAGACTAGAGAGACTAGAAAGACAAGAAAGACAAGAAAGACTAGAAAGACTAGAGAGACTAGAGAGACTAGAAAGACTAGAAAGACTAGAAAGACTAGAAATACTAAAGACTAGAAAGACTAGAACGACTAGAAAGACTAAAAACACTAGAAATCTTACCAGGCAGCGTGGCATCGTGATCACCTATGTTAAAACTTGTTAAGTTACCTAATGAGAGGGCAAAGACAAAGTGATTTTCCATAAGCAACAACGACTGTCGAATAACGTGCCCAAAAGACTGGCGGCATTGCCACACTGTATGGTAATGCTTATCCTCTGCCCAAGGTAAAAGCCAGCCCTTCGATCACGCGAAGTATCAATAAGACATTATGAGATCTTTTTACAATTGGTGAGCTCAGACCTCAAGATCCGAGAGTTTCAACAGCAAACGGTTCGAAAATGTTAATGCCGACAAGGCTAATATATTTTGCAAAATAATACAATTTGCCATTATAGAACCAAAAGTATACTAACTTGAATTTAGTTTCTCAAAATGAACCCCATAATACAGTGTAGTCAATCAGCGGTAGCGCTTGTCGAAATGCCAAAATGTAAGGGGTTAATCTCGTGACATTTTTAATAGCGCTTATCAGTCCCATACATTTTTGGCTGTTTGCCAAAAAGTAATGTACGCTTTCACTAACAGAATGTCACTTGTATAGAGCCTCTAAAACCCCTCATCAGTACACGACAACGCATAATAACCATTTTGGAGGTCACAAAAAAAATCGATGTCAACAAACCTATCGCCGTCCTTGTCTCCCTCATAGTGTCAGTTAGGGCCTCGTTATCTCTGTCCCCACTTGTGAGGCCCATTGGAGTGCCCTACGACCAGGCATTATTATTATAATGATTTTCATATAAAAGATTGTTTGTTTGAAAATGTGTGAAACCGTGAAACTATTCGGTGTGAAGGTGAGCAGAAATCTCTTTCACCTTTCTGCTTAGGCTTGGTTTTACCATTATGTGGGTAACCCTTTTTTTCTGATTGATCATTGAAGAACTGAAAATAACATGAGTTACAGCGTGATTCCTTACAGATTTCAGAACTTTGTCTTAAGTACACTGTACACATAGATCCTGAAAAGACTAAACCGACCATTACATTATTTCAATCAGGAGAGCGCTATGTGAGCTAGCGTGCTAAATTATCGTGTAATATAGGTACACTGTAGATCTTGAAAAGACTTAAGCGATCATTACATTATCCAATTAGCAGAGCGCCGTGTGAGTTCGCCTGCTAAAGTATCGCGAAACCGTCGACGTGACCGCCACCGCTTTGCCAAGAGCGAAACGACAGAGAAGAGAAGAAGATCCATCTATTGTGATCGTAGGGACTCTGCCACGCTGGGTAAGCGTGGCAGAGACCTCTAGTGCACTAACTACAACAAGTTTAAAACGCAAATCTACGTTTAAAATTACGTAAAAGTGATTAATTACAGGAGATAGTTCCTGTTCAAGCGCCAATACGCTTATATTTAAAGAGGCCAATCCCAGAGAGGCAAACCTGCCTCACAGTACATAAGACTTCATCTAAATTAAAATTAATTCTAAGAAATGAGTCGCCAAATTAGTGTCTAAACGAAACGCGATTTTTAGCCAAAACTTGGCTCTCGTTTCAGTTTCGGTTGACTCAGCGTGGTTCGTGGTCCCCCCGTGAGTTGCAGAGAATCACTAAGTACATTTTATGAAACAAAGTAAATCTGAATGTAATAAATTTGAGTTAATTGATGACAAATTGTTACTTTATGTTCTTGTTCATGTTCTTGTTTTGTTTGTTTTATATTGAATATGGGTTTAATGGTCTACCTGAAATAAATGTTTTTTTTTTTTAAAGGGTCCAGCCGCGTCTGTTCGAGATAAACTCAAAAACTACTGAACGGATTTTCATGCGGTTTTCACCAATAGTTAGAGTGATTTATTCAGTTTAAGTGTATAATTTGTACCGTGCAGAGCCGGGGTGCATCGCTAGTTGTTCATAAATTTGACTTGAAAAAGTTATCAGACCATTGAAAATCTAGCCCAAACTTTCATAAAATACTAAACCTATAAATACTAATATAAAAAAGCTGGACAGTTTGTTTGTTTTAACGCGCCAATGGAACTTCCAGTCGAATTTGAAAAATTCTTTAGCTTATCTGGCATTACGCTGCGACCCACGGCAGCAGAATAGTAACCAAACACGCGGGTAAAACCGCAGGGGACAGCTAGTCGTTCCATCACAAAAAAAAAAACATCTTAACAGAGTTACCGCCCCTCCGGGCCATTTAGGTAGGGAAGGAAAAGGGGTGGGTTTTAGTCAGTAACAGTCTGACACACCCTCCCGCTCCACCCTAGAGCGGAAGATGTCATTGGATTAATTCCCATCGCAACAAAAAAAAAATGCTTTTGGTCCCGGCTGTCAATCATGGATCTTTGACAGTCGTTACGAGTCGTCAGAAGCCCGAAAGTCTGACAACCAGTCTTACCAAGGGGTATCGTATTACCCAGTAACTGGTTTGTGGAGGTCAGATAGGCAGTCGCTCTGGTATTCAGCTGCATCCGGTTAGACTGGAAGCCGACCCCAATAGTTGGGAAAACGCTAGGCAGATTGAGTTGTTCTTTAGCCAACGGCTAATAATAGTTATCTATTTACACTGTAGTTTAAACTCAACCTAAACAAACTTATTGAGAACATAACAAGATGTTGACTTGATAAAGTTATCAGACCATTGAAAATGTAGCCCTAACTTTCATAAAATAGTAAATAAGCAAATAAAACAATGATTACACACAAAGACGAACAAGACACCGTTCACATCAGTTTTAAGGTCACTATCACAATCACAAAATTCACTCAAAGACTAGCTAGTTTTGGTCAAGCCAAATATTTGGCCATTTTTGGTCGAAACCGAAACCATTTTTTTTCGGCCAGTTCAGGCAGTTGTCGAACACTAGCCAAAATAATTATGATGAACAACTTTGACAGTTCCATGTAACAATATGTTTATCTTACAAAATATTGTTAAATAAGAACCGTGTATCTTTTTACTCGATCCCCTTTCTGTGACACATTCTCTCAGTTGACCTCATTAAGGTTAGTATCTAGTTACTTAGGTCGATAACTGCATTAAATAAGGGCTGTGTTGCCAGTTACCGGCACACTTCTGACCTCGGGCTGTTTCTCAGAATTTTATCAGAGATTCATGTAAATTATTATACTAACAACATTTTTTTAAAGAGATAAGCTGTTGTTGGATGGTAATCTCTGGAATTTCTGATCTGATTATGAAGTTATTTTACTGATAGAAAGCCAAACTATTGATGGGTGTCACTGGCTACTATTTTCCCAAAAAATGCGCGGCTCCAGTGGGATAGGCCAGGGGAATGAAGTCACGGAAAAACTAGTTTTAACACGTCGCGCGTCTAGTTAGCAGACACAATAGATTTTTAATTGTTTTCGGCCCATGCGCTGTCCGCCAAAAACGCAAGAGGTTAAAATTATCGATGTGCCTTTTAAAAAACGGTATATTTTGAGCTGCGACAACTTCTGATTGACTTCGAATATTATAAGTTAAAAAAAAACATTTTCTTTTTGAGGTATTAGGGAAATAAATGAATAACTAATTTTGAAAAAAACTATCATGCCTTATATAACAGGTTTGAAATTAGAACTAGTTAATTTGAAGTTATCACAGAACAATAAAAAGTGCAGTTTCATGAAACGGCAATTTCATAGGTAATCAAAAGTTTGTTGAGATCCAAATATATCAAATGTTACAATGGAAAACATTTATTCGACACAGACCACAACATAACAGCAACAAACAAAAGATAAAAAAAAACTGGCCAAGTGCGAGTCGGACTCGCACACGAATGGTTCCGTACCATAAACTGAAAAAAAAACAACAAAAACACGTTTCTAGAAACATGTTTTTTTTTGGGTTTTTGTTGTTTCTCTTGATCCGTAATAGGTAGTAAATTTTCACACAGCGTGCGAAATACACATTCTGTGAAAATTTCAACTGTGTAGCTATTACGGATCGTGAGATACCTACAGCCTGCTGACAGACAGACGGACAGCGGAGTTTTAATAATAGAGTACCCTTTGGGTACGGAATCCAAAAAAGAAAAGAGTAGTACACAAAGATACAATAAAATTGCGCTGAGCGTCCCCATTCCGAAGGAATATTCGATTAAAGCAACTAGGCATTAGCTTGTAATATAACTTGGTCTCATTTTCATAGTCTTTGATACCATTATCATAATCAAATATTAGATTTCAGCCGAAAGGCTACTCCACAGCTGGACTTAGGCTTTCCCCAAACATCGCCTCATCTACCTCTGCTCTTTCAACTGTAGTTAACTGGTTCAACATCAATAATCTTCTCCTTAACGAGAAAAAAACAAAATGCATAAAGTTCACATTACCCAATGTAGTACAAGTGAACACTAGTGTGTCAATAAAGGGTGAAGAGTTGAAACCCGAGGATTCCACAGTGTTCTTAGGTTTAACTTTGGATGCGCAGCTTCAGTGGAGCCCTCATATAGATAAACTGTCCAAAAAACAGCTCTGCAGCATACGCCGTAAGGAAAATTCGTGGTTTAGCTGATTTAGAGACAGCTCGTTTAGTATACTTTAGTTATTTTCATAGTGTGATGTCGTACGGCATTCTGTTGTGGGGAAATGCCGCCGATATTCAGACAATTTTTGTTTCACAGAAAAGGGCTATTCGTGCAATTTATAAATTAAGTCCCAGACACTCCCTCAGAGACAAATTTAAAGAGATTAATATTATGACTGTTCCCTCTCAATATATTTATGAGAATCTCATGTATGCACATAAAAATATTAATCTGTTTAAAAGATACAGTGATATCCATAGCATAAATACTAAGAACAAACACAAATTTATTGTACCTAAAACCAGGCTCAAGAAAAAAATAGGTGGTTCGTTTAGATGCCAATGTATACGTTTCTATAATAAACTTCCTAGCCAAATTCAAGAACTAAGCATAAATAAATTTAAATCATTTATTAAACGTAAGCTATGCCAGAAAGCTTTTTACACAATTAATGACTTTCTTGAGGACAAAAAGGCGTGGGATTGAGCTGCTTATGATATACCTACATGAGCCATTGTTTTCATATGTACTACTTACTGATGAAATTTTTTATATTTTTTTTTAATATTCGTTTTTGACATGAATACTTGTATAGTATTATATTTTTTTTTTTTTCGTTGGCCGAAAAAAAGGCCAGCCCTCTGGTCACGTGAAGAGTCGAATTGTTAATTGTACTATTTTGTTTGACTAGAATATTTACTTTGTAAAGTATTATATTTTTATTTATTTTTTTACTTAATTATTGTAAATGTGAGGACTATGTGGGTTATTATTATTATTTTCTCCCCCTTTTTACAGTAATTTTCAACGTTGTCTGACAGTTTGAGTACTTTTGCGGTCTACCCAAATGTCTTTACTTTGGTATTGTTCGTCATGTCATTGAGCTCCTTAGTGGTTTTTAAGTTGAGCTATTCGACTATTGACAAATGCTTGCACTGACTGGACAGGTCCACTCAAATATGTTTGGTTCTTTCTTCAAAAGACCACTACAGACACTAAGCTGCATGGTCCTCATATAGAATAATGTGAATGCGAGAACTATGTATGTCATTATATTCATGTAGATTTTATGATTGTCTGGCAGTTTGAGTATTTTTGCGGCCTACTCAAACATCATGTCCTTTGGTATTGTTCGTCGGTTCGTTGAGCTCCTTCTCAGTTCTGAGTTGAGCTTCGCGATGACTGACAAATGCTTGCACTGTCTGGACAGGTCCACTCGAATTCGTGTGTTGCTTTCTTCATAAAGCTCATCCCAGACATAAACATACATGGTTCTCATATGATTTAACCAGTACACATTGTATGGATTTGAACACTAAAAGAGACTTTGACCTCTGAGTTTGTTTCGGTGTTTCTTCTCAGGGTAGTCAGCTAGGAAACACCGGCCTCATCTAGCTTAAACTGACAAAAAACATTGACGTGTAAAAGTGTTCCTTGTAACCTATTTACTGAATAAACATCATTTATCATTTATCATTTACCAGTTCCATGCTTTTCACTCCCAGCTAATTCACTACACCTTCTCCAGGTTATCGGTGCAACTGTTACTGCGAAGACTACGCATTCAAAGAATGTTCGAGTTATCTCTACTTATTGTTAAAATTTTAAATAAAAACTTATATCAGCCAAAACAACAAATATTTCCACCCAAAACAATGAAAAACACATTAAATTTATCAAATGATTGCCTCCACTACTATTAACGATGTGGTATTAATTGCTCTATGTTATATCGGGATGATAAAGCGCCGTATACACGAAACTCATGAATATTTTGTATTAGATGTTCAATATTGATAATTTATTGGATATTGAGTTCGGGCCTTTAGTTTTCAAGGAAGGTTTCAAGGAAGGTTTTAGTATATAATACAAGTACATTAGGATCTAATAAAGATCTTCGGAGATAGACAGTGGAACTCTTCAATAACTAACAGCAAATGACTTACAATTACTGCGATTTTGTCTATGTATGGTTAACACAATTTAATGGGGAACCACAACTTAAAAGTGAAGAATAAAAAACGTTTTTACAAAAATAGAACCGAAATCCAAAACAAAAACAAAAAAAGTGTCAAACAACTTTAATTTCGGCAGTCGGTGTCAAAAAACGAAGAAATAAAACCAGAAACACCGACTTCCGATTAACATTTTTTGTTTTGGAAGTCGGTTCTATTTTTTGTGAAAAAGTTTTTTATGAGAGTAGTATGATTATGACTAAGAACTTAGATCAAGGTTAACGAAGTTGATGTACCTAACCGTGTGACAGTAGGCACCACATTTCTCGCAGAATGGATGGTCGATGGGGTCGAAATGTTCTGAAGTGGCGACCGCTTACTAGAACACGCAGTGTTAGAAGGTCTACCACAAGGTGGACTGATGAACTGGGTGGATACTAGTAGTAGTAGTAGTAGTAGTAGTAGCGGGACTCCGTTATCCGCACTTAGACTCCTACTTGGTCTGTTGTGCGTGGGGGGTCCTGGCTAACATAGCCTAACTCCGCCTAGAATCACAGAAGCTACCTGGGAGCTTCGCAGGATTCGCGGAGCGACCTCACTGTTCCGAGGATTTGTGCACGTTGGGCAGCCACGGCCTCACATTCCACGATGACGTGCGCGGCTGATTCCTCAGCGTCGAAGCAGCGGGGGATACTAATGTCTATCACTAGCTGCCGCCTGCATAAAAATAGTACCTACTTGCCACGGGAACACTGCACTTTTCGGAAGCAAAAGTAACCTATGATTAACAATTCAGGATAAAAGCTATCCTACCCAGGTCTGCGGATGGCGAGTAGTGGGTAGCTCGCCGTCCGATCATCACCAGCCCCGAGGGTCAACAGCGAGTAGTGTTCTACGCCCGCCTCAAAGAGTCGTCAGCAATCATCACGTGACCCGTCATGGCCGATGCCTGCCCAGGGGTTGTGGATAAATTTGAAACAGAGTTACCGCGCCCCTGGGCACTCAGGGCAGGGAAGGAACAGGGGTGGGTTTTAATCAGTAAGAGTCTGATACGCCCTCCCGCTCCACCCAGAGCAGGAGATGTCATTGGATGATTTCCCCCCCAAAAAAAAGGATAAAAGCTATCCTGGTACCAAATTTCATTCAAATCCGTTCAGCCGTTTGAGCGTGATGGAGCAACAAACATACATACACACACACACACACACAGACACACACACACACACACACACACACAAACATATAAACTTTCGCCTTCACAATATTAGTGTGATAACAGTGAAAATCTGTATAATATATTAGGATGTTTGTTACTAATTTGGATGGAACACGAAAACACTATTGTCTGGATAGGACACAGGATACTTTTTATCCTGGTAGTAGGTGTGTCCCGTGAGATAATTTTCCGCTTATTATCAAGTCACCAGATTCTCAACTAACCAGATTCGCAATCCACCAAATGTACAATGAAACACAAAGCCACAAAAAAAATACCAAAATGTTGGTTATATTTATCTCAAACTTTGCCTAGGCTTTATATACAATGCCGAGTATTCAGCCGGAAATGTGCTAACGACAGTCGTAAGCTCCGCCAACCTACCTTGGTTGACGAAGCCCCACCGCGCGGGGCTCCTATTTCTGTCTGTAGGGTTTATAGGGACCTAACACGAAGGTAATGTCCTGCCTGTCGAACCTAACCAGTCCGTGTCGGGGTACCCTAAGTACCCGAGCACGCTTCGCTCGCTCTTGGACAACCTTTCATTCAGATTCTCATCAGTTTATGTCATCAGCTTGTCTATCAGTAAAATAGTACATAATTTCGTAGAAAGTTATATATTATTTATGTGTGGGGTAGTAGAGTTGAGAATCTGGAGACTTGCTAATGACGGTAATTTTCAACTTTCATGAAAACAGAGCCTATGTCTGATGACTCATCATTATCATCCTTGAAGCCGAAAGACGTCTATTGCTGGACATAGGCCTCCCCAAGTGTCGCCATAACGACGGGTCCTGCTCATCTCGCATCCATCGGATCTGATGACTATCCAGCTATTAAAAATTAAAAAAAAACAACCGACTTCAAAAAAAAAAATACACTAAAAATTTATAAACAACTTTAATTTCGGAAGTCGGTGTTTGTATTTTTACTTCTTCGTTATTTGACACCGACTTCCGAAATTAAAGTTGTTTATAAATTTTTAGTGTATTTTTTTTTTTTGAAGTCGGTTGTTTTTTTTTGTAAAAAAGTTTTTTATTTTTCTCTTTTTAGTTGTTATACCCCAGAACTAAAAACCCCAATATAATGGAACGTGGAATTTAAACATTTCGAGAACACCAAAACGTCATCGAGGTACACGTATTTTCCGTTTTTGTTCAGTTTCTCAAAAAGCGCTGAAGCAATTTCGATAAAAGTTATATGGGACCACCTCGGGAGTATATTCTTTCAGATGAAAAAATAATTTTGAAAATTGGTTCACAACTGACGGAGAAATCGGGTAACATACATACAAATTGAGAACCTCCTCTTTTTGGAAGTCGGTTAAAATTAACTCATACATATATCGAACGTTCGTGACCTAGATATTTGTTATAATCAGAGGATTTTTTTATATCTATAAAAATATGACTATAATTACGAGATAAAAATAAAAACTTGAGGCGCTCATCGAAACTATATAAAATGAAGGTTTTCAGCGAGGCCAGATATAATTAATCTCGTTTTTTATAGCTATCAATATTTCTTAATAGGACACGTGAGATGGTCGGTAAACTGCGTATTTCAGTTTATGGCTGGGCTTTGATTGAACCCTGAAAACGTAAACGTAAAACTGGCGTCAACTAGACATTACTGGTCATTTCAGAATACAGAGTCAAATGTAAAGTTTTTAATTAAATTACATTAATATGCGAAACTTCAGATACATGGCTACCTAAAACTATCCAAATAAATGAGAAAAACATGATTTTCAAAACTCAATTTTTGAAATAGAACATCCCACTCACAAAACGTTTTGGGAACACATTGTGCATACCTACAACAAGAGGAGTGGAATTCCCCGCCGGAGTCTGTGATTCCTGATAGCTAAAACCTGGGTGTCTTTAAGTCAAGAGTGAATAGGTTACTTCTAGGCAAGTGTGCTCCAACGTCGACGACATCATCGCTTACCATCAGGTGAGATGGCGTTTAAACGCGAGACTATCAACCGTAAAAAAACCGGCCCAGTTCGTGTCGGACTGCGCGCACATTTAGGGTTCCGTACCAAATGCATTTTTGACTATTTGTATGGCTTTGTGTCAATAAGCTGCTTATATTGTGAAAATTTAAAGACTGTAGCTCCAACTGACGGCACGGTTGGCGCAGTGGTTAAGCGTTCGGCTGCTGCGCTGCGTGTCGCGGGTTCGATTCCTGCACGGAACAAATATTTGTATGGCCTACAGATAGTTGTTCCGGGTCTGGGTGTCTTGTGTATGTGAATTATACATGTTTGTGAACGCACCCACGATACAGGAGTAATTCCTAGTGTGGGGCAACGTTTTTTAAAAAAAAAAAAAAAAAAAAAAAACTGTTTGGCTGTAAAACCTGTGTGACAGACGACGGACAGACAGACGGACATGTGAGTGACAGCAATAAGGCTTCGTTTGGACCCTTCGGGTACGGAACCCTAAAAAAAGTTCTTCCTTTCCTAATTTATATAAAATATCCACAGCTTGAGAAAAACTCCAGCTCTCGTAGAAATAAGTATTTTGATAGGAAGGTAAACAATTTAGAAGAAATAACAAAAAAAAATTTACAAGCGCCCAAGTATTCCTCCATTCATCAAATATTCGCTAGTACTCGTTATATTATGATATGTAGATGAAGGCTTTCTCGGTAATACCGGCCCTTGATTTACAACTTATTACCTTAACGTTATATAGAGCTGTTGATACCGAGTTTATTTCATTATTTTGTTTTTTGATAGCATCATTTTTCGCTTTATAAGTTTATTTTTCTTACTAACTTCTGCCAGCTGCTTTGCCTTCGTGGAATAAGTACTTCTCCGGTTATAAACCTTCAACCTCTTTCGCACCCACTTTTTTGTGAGGTTGGTAGATCATGTAATGACTTCTCCTGCTCTGGGTGGAGCGGTAGAGCGTGTCAGACTTTTACTGACTTAAACCCACCCCTGTTCCTTCTTTTGCCTGAGTATGTTAAGTTAGTAATTTGAATAACTTAAGTTTCTGTCTTCCGCTTGATTACGAGGGAAGTGGAAATTATGTTTTTCTTACTCCTTCCGTCTTTTCTGATTAATTTCGTTGCGGGACCCAAGACAATTTAATCGTTTCTCTGGGACTCGTCGAGCTTCATTGCCTCGGCGTTTTTTCTGGTGGTCGCCACTGTTGATTCTGGCTTACAGAAATTACAGTGGTTTGGGAATAGTGTGGCGGGATTATACCAAAAAAAAAATATTGGCTGAGTGCCCATGCAGGGGCGCGGTAACTCTGTCTGTCTTTCGTACTGGTTTTTTTTTTTTAGAAAGTCTGCCCTTTCTCACTCCCGTAAGGGTTGAATTTCTAAAAACTCTTTCTTAGTGGATATCTTCTTTTCACAAAGAAAACATCCAAATTTCTTGTCTGTCGGACCAGCGGTTTAGGCTGTGCGTTGATATATCAGTCAGTCAGTCAGGACTTTGAAGTTTATAGTATACAGCTATTATTAGAATTGAAAGTTTGTGTATAGGATAAGTTTGAAGGTCATATTAATAAACTGATTATCACTACATACTCGTACATAATTATTAATGTAAAACAAAATCCCCTGCGTCTGTCTGTTCGTGATAAACTCAAAAACTCCTAAACGAATATTCATGCTGTTTTCACCAGTAGACAGAACGATTCATGAGGAAGATTTAGGTGTATAATTTTACCCGTGCGAAACTGGGGCGCTAGTTCTAATCTAATTAAGGAGCTGGCGAAGGACGGAGTAAACTGGAATAGCTTGATAAAAATCTTCAAGATTATTTTTGAAGGATAAAAAAATCTTGTAGTTCCCTTTCATAGCAGCAAATACTATAAAACATAAACAACATGCTAAAGTTTTTTCCACTATTTTAAAAAGACACCTCTGAAACCCAACAGCCAACCCTCACGACATACCACACGCCATCAAAACACAATCGCACTTGAAAAATGGCGACACTAAGCAGCGAATAGCAAATAAAGTACTGGATTCACGAAATGTCAAAGAAGCTCTAGCTGACTTTAAGAGATAGGCCACAAATAAAAAAACCAGCTTTACTTGCCCTTCCACCCTTCTTCCTCAGCAGCAAAAAAGGATGAGCCAAAGGAATATTGGTAGGAACGCAGAGGTCAATTCAAAATGGCCGCTAGCACCCAACCAGGTCTGGCAACGCAATTGCCTGCCAGTTTTCTGCCCGGCTGATTTATTTTCTCATTATAGTGGCTATAGGGATGTTGTTACCGACTGCTTGTTTTAAATTCAAATTTTCTTGGCTATTTGTGGTATTGGACCGTGAGTTTCCGTTTGATATTACCACCATTATTTCAAACTGGAGAATGGAAAAACAAAACGTTTTGCGTCGTCCACAAGACTTCGGAAAAGGCAAAAAGATGACGATGATTTCAACTGGTTCAATTCCATTACCAATATATATGGATCTCCCAATGTTTCGCAATTTGACGGCACGGTTGGCGCAGTGGTTAGCGATTGACTGCTGCGCTGCGAGTCCCGAGTTTGATTCTCGCAGTGAACAAATATAGTTCTTCCGGGTCTGGGTGTCTAATTTATGTGGGTTTTCATGTTTGTTAACGAACGCACCTTTTGTGGGGCAAAGATACAAAAACATAGATACCTGTCGTCTTATTAAACTGTGACTAGCATGTGCAGTCTCGCCCATAGGCCGAGCATCGGGCAGTCCCACCAGTCATTGCTCTCAGCATGCTGTGGGAGCTTCTCTGCCGGAGAGAGGAGCAACGCTTTCGGATAAGCGCGTCAGAATCGTCCACCCATCGGCAAACATATCCGATGCGCTACAGAACTGAGGCAGCCCCACAAGCATTCTGAAAGCATTACTATACTCCTGCGCAGATTTGCCATTATTAGAAAACAGCCTTAATTTTTTTCCGAGTAATCATCATTCTCTTGCCCTTTTGTTTTTGTGGGTGGAAAATCATCTAAAAACTTCTCCTGCTCTGGGCTCTCAGGGGCGCGCTGACTAAAATCCACCAGTGTTCCTTCAGTTGCCTGTGCCAGGAACCACGGTGACTCAATCAAACACACCCGTGACCCGGGCAGCTCTAGCCCTAATAACAATTTATTTGGAGTCGGTGCAACATGTCTCTTCATCCGCATATTTTCTACTAATCTGCTCTTCGTCTCATTTTTTTCCGGATGCAAATTTAAACAACTCCTACTGCTTTGCCCTTCTCATACTTCTGATTTCGTTCATTCTTCCTTTTACATACAGTCCATCCTTCTGTGGAATGAGCTTCCCCTCAATATCAGGACGGCCACCAGTCAGTATGCATTTAAGCGCAAGTTGTGGAATTATTTTCTATACAAGTAGTATAATAGTCGTCTCAAATACATTACTTTTTATAGATATACTAGCTGACCCTAATGAATGCCTAAGGCGTTAAGTCCGCCTGTGTACCTTTGTGTTGCATAAAGTATTAATCTGTATATATATAAAATAGCTTGTGCCAGCGGCTTCGCCCGCGTGGAATTGGTATTTCACCCCCCTTAAGGGTTGAATTTCGAAAAACCCGTTCTTATTGGATACCTACTCTTCACAAAGAGCACGCTCTCTAAATTTCATGTCTCTAGGACCAGCGGTTAGCGCTGTGCGTTGATACGAGTATATCAGTCAGTCAATCAGGACTTTGAATCTATACTAATATTATAAAAGGGATTTTTGGAAATTCATCCCGTATGGGGTTAAAGTGAGGGTTGAAAGTTTGTATGAAGTATAAAATCTCACAGAGAGGAGGCCTGTGCCCCAGCAGTGGGGACATTCAAAGGCCGATGATGATAATGACTAAATCAACGCGGGCGAAGCGGCTGGCAGAAGCTTGTATATAAATAAACAATATAGAATCAACCACTGAAGTCCATATTAGTAAACATTGTCCTGAAAAATACGTTCACCAGATTATTTTCTTCCTCAGCCAGGAGCTTTTTAGTTAATTGAATTAATTTTGTGTTCGTGAGTTGCATCACAATTCGGTGCGGTATTTCTGTAATGGCAGTGAAGTAAATTAGAGCAGTTTTATGGAGAACAGTTTCCTGAGTTTGGAAACGTATTCTTGAATGGTTTGAGCATGAATCTTGACTTCAAACTGGGATTGAGTGGATATGAGATGATATTTTTTTAACACGCTATTATTAGATTGGTATGTATCTATGTAACGGAATCTTTGAACGTGATTTTCATTCACTTTAAAACGTTTGATTGAATTGAAACTTCGCACACTTATCAAGGACCGATGACAATGCATGGTTAGCTAAGTGACGTCATTCTAAACCAAATATGGCGGACTCCCAGAGATGGTAGACTAGTTATTTCCATGATATGGATATCGAATTAAAGTGTTTGCTGAGAAGAATATTAAAAATAAAAAATAAATTGGTTGTCTGTAATGTTGGTTTACGGATGATAGTTTAACGTGACAACGTCATAACAAAACATTGATGAAATATAGATGCAGCGCATGCGTACAATGAGCGTAACGGGACACTTTTTCGTGCATGCAGCCGGCGTTCATCGATTTATTAGATGTTGTTACGTCAAATAAAGTTTGTTTTTTTTTTAACCGTAGAAAAATATTTTTGGACAAGCCCACCGCACTACTCCCAAAAACTGCAACTCCTGAAAGCCAGAATCAACAGTGAAGACCACCAGAAAAACGGAGATACGACTGTCTTGGATCCCGCAACGAAATTAATAAGAAAAGAACAGCGGAGGATTAAGAAAGAAAATGTTAGAAGATTATCTAATCTTCCTTTATCCTTCTCGATCTGTTTGTTACTTTTAATCGGGATGGGATTGAAGGATGGTGCTAAGGTATTGTTACGTATGGAAAAACATTTTACATTTATTTTGAGTGCATTTTTTAATAAATCAGATTTGAGGCCCCGCGCGCTGCAACCGCCAAAAGTTAGTCCGTCTTCCGCCATCGTAGACAACGCATGTCACCGCGCAACGCACACTCCCGCGATCTACGCATATCTTGGCGCTGCCGCAGAGTCTCAATCTTTGTGAATTTATCAAGCTGTTTTCATTATTTACCCGACTAATCACGTACTGCGTGCTGTACGCAACATTAAGTGGTCCTTCTAGCCGGATTTTGGATCTCGGCCACGTGTTTAGTCGGACTTAAAACCTGTGTGCAGGGATGTCACTGCTTCGCACACCCCCGAAGGGTGTTATAACACGTAGTAAACGTGCCACGGAGCAGTTGCCTACTAGTAAAAGTGAACAGTTTCTGGTAAAATCAGTGAAAAGTGATAAAACCGCGTGTTCGTCGGCGGCGGCCCGCAAAAGGCTAGAGTATGAAGCGGCTCAACTTCAAGCACAAATCGACCTTGATTTAGCACAGAAAAGTGCACGAATTCAAAAGGATTTGCTTTCGAAAAAACTAGAAGTCGATTTAGCAGACCTACAAGAACAGGAACAAGGCTCGGTCTCAAAAAGTTCGAGAATTGTCGAGTCGTGGTTCGACAAACAAGATGGCGTCGCATCCATCGCAAAGTACAGCGATTACGCAGAAAATGTCTGCCCATTAAATTCGATGCCGATAATTAATAAAACCTGTAACCATACAGAGCAACAACAGGACGTTGGCGAACGCCGGCCGCGTAGCGACGGCATCAACCAGTTGACGGAGGCGTTGCACCAAGTACTTACTAGAAGTAACGTTCGTGATAACAACAGAGAACTCCTTGCGCGCCTAGCAACATCAAAAGATTTACCCGTGTTCGACGGTGACCCTATGCAGTGGCTGCAGTTCAAGGAGTCATATAAAGAGTCGTCAGAAGTATGCAGTTATAGCGATGCAGAAAACATTTGGCGGTTACGAAAATGCCTACGTGGTGATGCAAAAGAAGCCGTATCCTCGCTCCTCATCGGCAACACAACACCGCAAGCTATAATTGACACCTTAGAATTACAATTCGGCAGACCCGAGTGCATAATTAATAAAATATTTACTCAAGTCAAGAAAATTCAACCACTTCCGACTGCATACCACACGGAGATCGTGAATTTCTCGATAAAAGTTAAAAATTACGTCACAGCTGTTAAAACTATAAAGATGCAGGAATACCTACAAAGTCCGGAAACGACTTCAATGATACTTTCGAAGTTACCGCCCACTCTTATCAATAAATGGGCCGAGTATACCTACGAAAGACAGGATAGTTCTATACCTAAACTAGAAATACTATCGGAGTTTTTATATAGAGAAGCAACTGTCGTCGCAACCTCAGGTGTGAGTTACATACACAGTCAGAACGACGTAAGAAAGAAATTCGACCATAATAATATGAAATCTCATTCAGTGTTAGCATGCACTACTACTTATGATAATAAATGTATGTTTTGTCGCGCCTCTCCGACGCACGCTTTAGACAAGTGCGGCAAGTTCAAACGCGCTATGAGACGTGATCGATGGCAATTTGTACGTGCTAAACATCTGTGCTACAAGTGCTTGAGCGCACGACATAATGAACCCGCCGCGTGTAGCGCTCCTGACTGCAGCGAGTGTGGACATCCACATCATCATCTACTTCACTGGACGAAGCCTACGGCACCCGCGGCCCCGCGACCAGCGGCGCCGGCAGTAGCCGCGCGACCAGAGACGGCGTGCCCCGGGGTGGACGCAGCCCGCGCGCACCCATCGACGCCCGACGAGTCGCGCAGCGAGGATACCGTTGCCCACGCTCACAGCAGTGCGTCCACTAGTGTTAGTGAATCGTCAGTGCCTAAAGTGTTGTTAAAAATAGTGCCTGTAACCGTTCATGGACTTAAAGACAATATCCACACACACGCGTTGCTCGATGATGGTGCCACCGTGACGCTAATATCAGCTGACCTCGCCGACCAGGCAGGACTCCACGGTAAGACAGTCACCATGCGCGCCCGCAGTGCATGGGACTCCGGTGAGCTCGTGTGCCAAACGGAAAACGTAAGTTTTGACATTTCTAATAATAAAGGCGATCATTTTAATTTGTGTGCTCGTAAAATGAAAGAACTTAATTTACCTATTCAACGTTTATCGTGTATGGACTTTAGTAATTATTCAAACTATATTGAATACGACTTGTGCAAATGTGACGCACAACCTAAACTACTAATCGGACAGGACAATTATGATCTCATTGCACCTATCTTGTGTTTAAAAGGTAATAAGAAAAATGAACCTTATGTTACAAAGACACCGCTTGGGTGGTGTGTACATGGTACTGTAAACAACATAAATACAATAAACACGTCATCTGGTCCTACTGTTAGTGATAACAGCGCTCAACATTGTTGTGATTCTGAATTGAACGAATTAGTAAGAAAATCATTCGCGTTAGAGTCAATAGGTATATCCAAACAACCACGACAGAATGCGGACGAGTTGCGTGCTGTCACCATACTGAATAACACATGTGAATTAGTTGATAACCAATGGTATGTAGAACTGCCTTGGAAACATGATAACTTTGTTATGCCTGATTCTTATCAAAATGCCTATAATCGTTTAAAATCAGTCGAGAGGAAAATGTCAGCCGACAACACTTACGCGTCGCGTTACCGGGAACGTATTCAGCATTTATTTTCCAATAATTATGCCAGGAGGATAAACAAGGGGGAGTCTAGCGTACACATTTGGTACCTACCGCATTTCGGGGTCGATAACCCCAATAAGAAGAAGTTACGTTTAGTGTTCGATGCGGCTGCGAAAACACAGGGATGTTCTCTTAATGATTTTTTATTAACAGGCCCAGACTTGTTGCAGTCTTTATTTGGAATTATGTTTAGGTTTAGAGAAAATCAAATCGGAGTCATTGCAGACATTAAGGACATGTTTCTACGAATTAAAATTAAAGAAAAAGATCAACATACACTTAGGTTTTTATTTACCGATGAAGACACTAAGGACGTTAATAAATACGCTATGACGTCATTAATATTTGGCGCGAACTGCTCGCCCTTTATTGCGCAACATATTAAAAATAAAAATGCATTACGTTATAAGGATACTTATCCGACGGCTGTTGACGCTATATGCAAGCAACATTATATGGACGACTATATCGATAGTTTACCCGAAGGCGACCTTACAAAACAAATAATTGAGGAAGTCACTTTTATTCACCAGCGGGGTGGATTTGAAATACGGAACTGGGCTAGCAACGTACCGGATGTTCTGAAAAGTGTACCGAAAGAAGCTTTGAGTGACAGTGTCTGTTGCGCCTTCGATAAAGATCAATCGGAAAGGACACTCGGTTTATTATGGTACCCCGCTAGCGACGAGTTAGGTTTCGATTTGACCTTGAAGCGCATACCAGTTGATGTTTTAAACTCAAAAAGAAGACCAACGAAGCGCGAACTGTTATGTATTGTTATGTCGATTTTTGACATTCATGGTTATCTGATACCATTTACAATTAAAGGAAAAATAATAATGCGCGAAACTTGGAAAATAAATATGAAATGGGATGAAGAATTGAATGATGAGTTAAATCATTTATTTCAATGTTGGATTATTCAAGCTAAAAACATAAATAATATTAGGATCCCGCGTTGGTATTTTTGTAATAGTGACAAGAGCGCGAGTAACGAAAACTTAGAACTACACGTATTTTGCGATGCGTCGCCGAGTGCCTACGCAACTGTTGCGAACTGGCGCAAGGAAATGAGCAGTGGACATATTATTGTAGCGTTTATCGCTAGCAAATCTAAAGTTACACCTACGAAATCGGTTTCTGTGCCGCGACTAGAACTACAGGGTGCTTTATTGGGATGTAAATTAGCAAATAACATTAAAACGGAACATCGCTTAAAACCAAGTTCAGTTTATTATTGGACGGATTCAACTACTGTTTTACACTGGATCAGAAATAATTGTAGAACATATAAACTTTATATCGCTAATCGTCTAGGAGAAATTGACGAACTAAGTAAGCCTGAAGAGTGGCACTATGTGCCCACTGACGTCAACATGGCGGATTTAGGAACTAAAAGTACCGACTACGTACTTAGCACCGGCTCATCGTGGTTTACCGGTCCGTCATTTTTACACCAATCACGCTCTTCTTGGCCTCAGGAACCTGAAAATAAAATAAAAATTAATGAAGAAATATTAGAAAAAATAAATATAGTAAATGAAAATAATAGTGTGAATGACTTACCTGTACCGGAACCGACGCGCTTCTCCAATTGGTTGCGATTGCTTCGAACTGCTGGAACTGTCTTGTTGTTCATAGATAAATGTAAGAAGATAAAAACAAATGGACTTACTGACGAGTTGATGAAACGGGCTGAAATATTATTACTTCGGCACTCACAAAACACAGCTTTCTCCAGTGACATCTTACTATTGAAACAAAATAAAGAAATAAAACGCGATAGTAGATTACGCGCTCTGACACCCATATTGGATGATACTGGACTGTTACGCGTTGGTGGAAGAATTGGAGCAGCTAAGGATGTAGCGATGGACACAAAATCACCTGTTATCTTGGATGGACACGACCACGTGGCTCGACTCATTGTCAAGTATTATCACATCCGTGCAGGCCATGGATGCAACGAGTTGGTGGTAAATGAACTGCGTCAAAGATATTGGTTATTACGACTACGTCCTACGGTCCGTACAGTTGCGACGCAGTGCTTGATGTGTCGCATCAGAAAAGCTAATCCCAAGCCGCCACGACTGGGTGACTTGCCCGAAGGTAGACTCACACATCACCAAAGACCGTTTACCGTTACCGGAGTCGACTTATTTGGACCAATAGAGGTCACAGTTGGAAGATCAAGACCAAAACGATATGGTGTCTTATTCACGTGCCTGACAGTACGCGCCGTACATATTGAGATGGTGCCGTCTCTCACTGCAGATTCACTGATAATGGCTTTACGCAGAATGGCTGCACGTAGAGGCTGGCCAAAGAAGATTTATTCTGACAACGGGACCAATATGCGCGGCGCAGAAGTTATTCTAAAGAAAGCCTACGACGCCGTAGACAAAAGAACTGTCATGAACGAAGCCCTGAACAATGGAGTTTCCTGGAGCTACATTCCGCCTGCTAGCCCGCACATGGGAGGATCTTGGGAGCGACTTGTGCGCAGTGTAAAAACCGCCCTCAAAGTGGTCCTGAAAGAGAGAGCTCCGCACGAAGAGACTCTAATTACTCTCCTAGCTGAAGTGGAGAATATTATCAACAGCCGGCCCCTCGGCCATGTGTCCGTGGACCCTCGGGACGACGAGACATTGACGCCGAATCACTTCCTCATTGGTTCGTCGTCTAATTTACCTAGCGCGGAAGTGTTTACGGACAAAGATCTATGCCTGCGCAAACAATGGCGAATTTCCCAGCGTCTGGCTGACCATTTTTGGGCCAGATGGGTGAAGGAGGTGCTTCCCGATCTAGTGCCGCGCCGAAAATGGAGAGAAGAGGGAGCACAACTAAAAATCGGTGATATGGTAGTAGTAGTTGACCCTAACTCACCTCGTAACTGCTGGCCTAAAGGTATCGTACAATCCGTGTACCCCGGTGCGGACGGACGTGTAAGGGTTGTCGACGTTAAGACTAAAACTGGCCTACTTAAACGTCCCGCGGCCAGGTTAGCGATATTTTAGAATTTATAAGTCTATGAATGTATAAGTATTTAATTAAGAAAACCGTTTTGAGTGTCGTGTCGACACTAAGGGGGAGAATGTTACGTATGGAAAAACATTTTACATTTATTTTGAGTGCATTTTTTAATAAATCAGATTTGAGGCCCCGCGCGCTGCAACCGCCAAAAGTTAGTCCGTCTTCCGCCATCGTAGACAACGCATGTCACCGCGCAACGCACACTCCCGCGATCTACGCATATCTTGGCGCTGCCGAAGAGTCTCAATCTTTGTGAATTTATCAAGCTGTTTTCATTATTTACCCGACTAATCACGTACTGCGTGCTGTACGCAACAGGTATCCTCTTGAGTTTATCAGGAAAACTGTCCTGTACCACTGATATTACTACGGTAGTAAAAAGCTGACCAAAGCTAATCATCAATATTTGCCTTTTCCAACTATATTGTGGTCGGCGTCTCGGGTCTGCGATGAACTCCAGTGACACACCTCATACTCAACTTCGAGATTTACTGTTCTAAGAAATAAAATAAAATCTGCTTAGCCCTTTCTCAAGTACGTTGGGGTCGGATTACAGTCTTACAGATGTATACATACCTGTATTTATATGGGGCGACTGCCTATCTGACCTTCACAATCCAGTTACTGAGTAACACGATACCCCTTGACAAGACTGGTGTCAGATTTCCTGGCTTCTGACTACCCATAACAACTGAAAAAATCTACAAATTTCAAGTATGTTAAAATGGTCACCCATCCACAGACTCATATTCATATCTTTATTTGCGTACCATAATGTGTGTCTGTGTGTGTGACTGACCTCGGCAAGTGTTGCTTAACCTTGGAAATCGACTCGTGAAGCTGTTATTACTTAAGCCACGAGATATGACTTCAAAATTGTCCAAAATTACCTGCAAAGATTGAGACTGTTACTAAGAGTAAAAAATTGAGATTCAATTTCGAAATTGCTATCTCCAAGTAAATTCTAAGTATTCATTCATTTCAATATATCTTAAGTAATTTATGATTGACCTTCAAGATTATCATGGATAAACAAAAGGCAACAAAAAGAAAATTAGTACGTACAATAAAGCTTAACTGCCGAAACAAAAACTAATGTAAAACTACCCTACCTACCATAAAATATTGAAAAATCCGGCCAAGTGCGTGTCGGCCTTCGCACATTTTGGGTTCCGTACCAATATATATACCAATATAATAGATTTATTAACATATTAGTATTTGATAGTAAAATATACGTAATGGGTACTAATAATAGATCAAGTGGAGTCTTCAAGTCGAGAATGAATAGGTTACTTCTAGGCAAGCGTGCTACATCTTCGACCACATCATCGCTTACCATCAGGTGAGATTGTGGTCAAACGCGGGCCTATAAATAATTTAAAAAAAAGTGTGTGTGTGTGTACTTATGTACGCATGAAAGTTATACTTCTTTGGCGTAACAAGATAAAAACCAAACTTTCACAAAGTTTACAAAAGGAAAACAACCATTCTTCATGAACCACAGACCATAGCTAACTTCAGGGTGTCGGTTCTAGCTAACTTCAACCTGTGAATTTTATGTGACATTGATGCGCACGCATCTTACAATTTCACTCTCATCATTTTTAACCGACTTCCAAAAGGAGGAGGTTCTCAATTCGTCTGTATGTTTTTTTTTTCTTAACGCGCCTAAAGAAGTATGACTTCAAAAATGGGTAGTTAAAAA
Organism: Polia nebulosa; assembly: GCA_951329385.1. Classification (NCBI taxonomy): domain Eukaryota; kingdom Metazoa; phylum Arthropoda; class Insecta; order Lepidoptera; family Noctuidae; genus Polia; species Polia nebulosa. The sequence goes on along the minus strand of OX589613.1, from coordinate 11,017,574 downwards.
AATTCTTCGGAACAAAATTTTGTGACAGACGACGGACTGATAGACGGACACGTGAGTGATAGCAATGGGGCTTTGTTTGGACCCTTCGGTTACGGAACCCTAAAAACGCCGTTGTAATATAAAATTACCATTATTTTCAGAGACTATCAAGTACCCACTATTGTTCGTTTGTAATTGCTTTTAGAACTCTTTTAGGGCTAACCTTGAAATAAATTAGGCAAACAAAAGAAAAAATGGTTGACTTGGATTTTTATCAAACCGACTGTTGCTATGTAGACCATTGGGTTAGTTTGAAAATGTTAATTAATTATTTGCAGTGTCTGTCTGAAGGTATTTTTTCACTTTGTTCAGTGATGAAGTTTGTCTTACAAATATAATGTTGTCGAATAAGATTACGTAGTAAAGGGATAAAAGTTGGGTAGAGCAGGTAGGTATATGAAACAGGTACTTTTAACACACTTACTCGAGAACCCGCTCCTACCCCCACCGCTTTTACCACAATAATTAGTTAACAAAGTTTTTTTTATTTTATTTTATTAATTAGTTAGATATAGATACCAAATATTATGTTCATGAAGTTTTACTACCTCTTTTTTATTTTTATTGGCGGGAAATCTTCCAATGACATCTCCCGCTCTGGGTGGAGCGGGAGGGCGTGTCAGACTCTTACTGACTAGGGTTTTAGTCACAGCAGTCCCCCTGTACTTTCCCTGCCTGAGGACCTAGGGGAGCGGTAACTCTGTTACGAATTTATGCGCTACCCCTAGGAATAAGTTTTATTGGGCCTACCGCTTTTTCCACAATAATTAGTTATCAAATATTATGTTCATTAAGTTTTACTACCCCTACCGCTTTTACCACAATAATTAGTTACCAAATATTATGTTTATGGAGTTTTACTTCACCTACCGCTTGTACCACAATAATTAGTTACCAAATATTATGTTTATGGAGTTTAACTTCACCTAACGCTTTTACCACAATAATTAGTTACCAAATATTATGTTTATGGAGTTTTACTTCACCTACCGCTTTTACCAAAATAATTAGTTACCAAATATTATGTTTATGGAGTTTTACTTCACCTACCGCTTTTACCACAATAATTAGTTACCAAATATTATGTTCATGAAGTTTTACTTCACCTACCGCTTTTACCACAATAATTGTTACCAAATTTTATGTTTATGAAGTTATACTTATAATTTTTCGAATATATTAAAAAACATCGTTTGATAGATGTAGGCAATTTTCATTAGTCTCTCGGCTCCAAAACGATGGCTGGAGCTTGTATTTCACCTCGGCTGCAATGACAAACTTTGCCCACTTGCATCAAAATGTACTTTTTATAAGGCAATTTCTTTTCTGGCAGTGTTTATCACAAAATTAACACGAGAAATGTAAAACTTCCTCTTATTTTGATGTTCACTTATAAGCACAGCTGGGGCAAAAACGTTTTAGGACAAACCGCAAAATTGCGTACGGGTTCAAAAGTAAATGCCTAAACCATCTAGTACCCAAAACCACCTCAAAAAATTGTTTTTTTTTTTTCAGTTTTATCTCGGTTGACCTAACCAGAGGGGTCACAAAACCATTTATAGCGCTATTAACTGCCAATGAGTGCTAAGCTCACGTAACGCGTCGTACGTCCACCCAGTAATAGAACTCACCCATCTAGGAGCGCTGTCCGAAATTAGACGCATTATTAATTTATTATACATAAAACAACAGGTATTGTACTAAAACACGTATACTAAAACATAAATAATTAAACGATCTTTAAAATGGTGAAGGTTTCATAAAAATACGCGTGTAATTTTGCGTGATTCTCAGTTTTTTATCCGCGTTAGACATAACTTTACAAAATAATTACACTATGTTATAAAAATATAATTTCAAATATGCACATATCAAATTACGACGAAAATAATAATAATAATAATAACATTTATTTATTTTCTCCCATATGTAACAAATCATATACAGTTCATGAAGGGAACAATTTGAAGATGGGAGACAGGAGCCCATACTAAGTAAAACCTGTGCTATGGGTCACCTGGTCTCCTTATCTCGAATGCATGTAAAGATTCATAATAAAGATTTATATTACTGTAGTAGGGGAGCGCTCATAGCTCATCAATGATAAAAATTAGAAGATAACATTTAAAAATAAATTAAATTAAGTAGAATTAAATTAAGGCATTAACATTAATGAAAGGTAAGTTTGTGAATTTGTTGGTGGGTGTTTAATGTTTGTATAGTGTTTTGTGTGTGTGATATATGAGTTGTGCTTGTTAGGTTTTGGGGGTGTGTGTGTATTGCATGTTTGTTATACTTCTCTGTTAAAGCAGTTTCTCCGTCTCGTCATAGGTAAGAGTTAGGAGCCAATTTGAGACCTTACGCCTGCATTCAAGTTTCGTTGAAGAATATAATGACAGCTTCCTATTTGCAATTTCATATAGACGTGGCCCTTGAAAAAAGAAAAAGAATCGGCTGAAACTTGTCTTAGCAGGTCTTACTTGACACACTTGATAAAAACGCCTTCTTTTTAGTACAGGATTAAGACTGCTATAGTTCAAGCTTGAATGTTGCCTAAGTATGGTAGCAAGAACATATAGTTGTCTCACCGTTAAAACTTCAGCTTGCTGGTACAGTTCCGTCGTAGGAAAACGCCTCGGTTTGAATAGGCTGACCTTAAGAATAAGTCTTTGAGCTCTTTCTAGTTCAACCAGGCGCGTTTTAGCTGCCCCACCCCATGAAGAGATACAGTAGGTGAGAACAGATTGACAGAGCGCCAGGTACACAGTTCGCATGACTTTAGAGTCCGCTACATGTCGAAGGTTTTTAAAGACATATGTAAGTTTACGTATTCTCTTGGACACATTACCTATATGTTCGTGGAAGTTTAGATTGTTATCAATTGTTACACCTAGGTATTTAACGGAACTTGAATAATTAATATGTGGACAGTTGCAAGCTGTGGCTATTTGTTGAAGACAAGAATGTGCGATTATTTTGTGTGATGGGATGGGAGTGTTACGTAATGAAAAAGTAAGAAAGTAGGTTTTAGTGGCATTTAGCGTTAACTGGTTTGAAGCAAGCCAGTGGCAGACCTTGTTGAAGCCTTCTTGGGCGTAAATAAAAACTTCGTCCCAGGTGTCTCCATAGAAAGTAAGTGTAGTGTCATCAGCGTATGAGATAATCTTGCAGTTTTGTAGATTAAGATTGCAGAGGTTATTTATATAGCACAGGAAGAGAGATGGGGCCAAAATACTGCCTTGAGGGACTCCGAAGGTCACAGAACACTCCTCGCTCACCGTGCTGTCTATCCTCACCCTCTGCGTGCGATTTTGAAGGTAGCTTTTAAGAAGGAGCAATTCCGTTCCTCTTATACCCATGTTCTCAAGCTTTGCCAAGAGTTTAACGGAAGAGACTGTGTCAAAGGCCTTCGCTAGATCTAGAAAAATGGTCAGGCTTCTCTTTTTCTCATCCAATTTCGTTGCGATGAATTCCGTAAAGTTGTGTACAGCATCGTCTGTCGATTTACCTGGTCTGAAACCATACTGGGCATCTGCTAGTAATTTTTTACTCTCCAAGAAATTTACAAGTCTTTTATTAATAATCCTTTCTAAGATTTTTGATAGCGATGGTAGGAGTGAAATTGGACGGTAATTATTGACACAGTCTCTCCCCCCACCCTTGTGTATAGGAATAACTATGGATTGCTTGAGGGCATCAGGAAACACACCCAGCCTGAGACAGTTGTTAAAGAGTTCAGTGAGTGGCGGCGCTATGTATTCCTTAACGAGTTTCAGAACTCTGGTTGATATGCCATCCCAGCCTACGCTGCAGTCCGATTTCAGGTTCTCAATTATACTGGCAACTTCCTGACAGTCCGTGTTCAAAAGAACAAAGGACGTGCAGTGAGCACTATTATAATTACTGTCAGAAATCGGAGGAGTCGTCGGTATGTTATTCGCTAAATTGGAGCCTATAGTTGCAAAGAAGTTATTTATTGCGTTACAAGAATTGACAGGCGTTTGTTCTAGCGAAAGTAATTCATGGTTTGTTTGTTTTGTTTTGAACGTGTTTGATATTTTCTTGATACTACTCCAGAGCTTCTTACTATTATTTTTTGCCAACTCAAGCTCATGTTTTTCGTATTTTCTTCTGCATTTCTTGATAATAGAATTACAGAAGTTTCTGTACCTCTTGTAAGTAGTTGCAAGTATGTGATTATACGGCTCTTTTTTTAGTTTAAAATGCATTCTATCTCGGTTCCTGATACATCTGAGTAAACCCACAGTGATCCATGGCTTTATTGTTACTTTGCTGCAAGGAATTTTAATTTTGATTGAATTAGTCAGTATTAATTGTTGAATAAGTTGTATGAATAGATTAAGTGAAACGTTTGGATCTCCATCTTTAAAAATTTGGCTGAAGTCAATATTTTTGCATTCCGAGTGGATATTATTATAGTTTATTCTATCGAGAATTTTTTTGTTTTTTAAGCTGTTGTTATTTTTAGTTTCCAGACAGAAAAATACTGCTTCATGGTCTGTTATGGCCGAGTTAAGTATAAGTGATAATGAGGGTAACTTTGTTTTTATAATTACATGATCAATACAACTTTTGGATCTAGTTGGAATGTCGAAAGCGGGGGTCAATCCGTGGAATGTCACTAGTTCAAGATAACGGGATACGTTTTGATTTGAGTCAAGTATATTTATGTTTATGTCGCCAATGAGAAGGATATTTTTGAAGGATGATAGCTCAGTTAACAGATCGTTCAATGAGTTTAGGAAGTTATCAATATTTTTGAAACAATGTGGTCTGTATAATGCAATTATAGCCATGTCATTATTTCCTTTTTTAATGAGCATACAATTTGCGTCGTTGAATGAGGGTTCTTCTACTTTATAATTCTGGTGTTTACTAATATAGATAACCAGTCCGTCGTTTTGGTTGTGGTGTTTAGTAGTACTAAAAGTGTCGTAGCTATCTATAGAAGGTAAGTTATGGACACAAGATAACCAACACTCAGATAGAATGATAATATCACAGTTTACCTGTATTCTTTTTAATAGGATACACAAGTTATCATAATTTTTGTTGATACTGCGAATATTTTGATGCAGTATTTTAGTGTATAATTGAGGATTTTTAAAATAGTCTAGAGTAACATATGTTTCTTTTTCAAAGACATAAGACTAGTCGTTTAGACGTGATGTTCAATTAAAAACCATTAAAAGTCGTATAACTGCGCCTTAAAATAGTTTTTTCTCCAAAACTAAGTCCACAGTTCTAAACATCAACAAACACCGAAGATTGAAATGGGAAAAACCCATTAACGGAATCCAATATACCCAGACGCACCTAAATCAAACTCTTGCCGTATCTGCGTTGGCGAAAGTCAGGGACAAACAAATGAATTGGGCCACTGGTCGGGAACTGCCGGGAGGCACGCGATGTCGATACGCGACATTGAAGAAGGACTGACAAATTACTCCTCTATTATCAGTTTATGTCGGCTTTTTTTGGTTCAATTGTCTCGTGTAGTTTTTTTGAAGTGAAAACTTCTATAGGCGCGTTGGGCACTTTTGAAGTGAAAACTTCTATAGGCGCGTTGGGCACTTTTGTTCAAGTTTTCACTTCTTTCGCCACTCCCAGATTGCCACTCTTTTTTTTCAATGTTCGGCTCGCGCTTGACCACTAGCTCACCTGATGGTAAGCGATGATGTGGTCGGCTATAGACCACGCTTGCCTAGAAGTAACCTATTGAATCTTGACTTATAGGATATAGCTATCAGGAAACACAGTCTTTGGCAGGCAATTTCACTACTTAGCTGTGCGCACAATGAATGCGTTCTCAAAACGTTACATGCGTATGGGTAGGTGTGTTTCAAAGCAGAGGAGCCAAACCAGTTAGAAGCTGCAAGTGAAAGTCGGAGACAAATGCTTAATTTTCCGGAAAATACCTTTTGAAGATGTCACGGTTAGAAAGAACTCTCCGGTATGGGTTGTATTTCTTCGTCTTTGAATGACCATGAATTTACTCAACCTCAAAGTTGCAAGTAATTAAACAGCTAATCAGAATGAAGTTTTTGGAGTAACTGTTTTATCTTCCAATAATCTCGTCTTGTTAACCTCTGAACTGTTTAGCTAGACTACATCTAGCTTGTTTAATAAGAATCTGCTCAAGGTTGAGGATAAATTCGAAACAGAGCTACCTCGCCCCTGGGCACTCAGGGCAAGAAGGAACAGGGGTGGATTTTAGTCAGTAAGAGTCTGACACGCCCTTCCGCTCCACCCAGAGCGGGAGAAGTCATTGGATGATTTCCCACCCCACCAAAAAAAAAAAAAGAAACAGTGGTGCTAAACTGTTCGGCGATTTTTATGAATATCTGGCACTAGGCGGGTTTTTGTTTTAGATGTCACGATAATCAGCCAAAAATTCTTAATCGATCTGTCGTAACAGTTTTTTTCTTCTATCAATAGAATTCGAGTAAATAAATAAAATCACCGTAAAGTTCCCTTGATTTCTATGCAATTCAACGCTGTTTTTTTTTGTGTGTAACTCAAAATGTGATTTTGTCAGATAACTGCATTTGTTCGCGTTAGGCCCCTGAAGAAACACGGGCGGGTTTTAGTCAATAAGAGTCTGACACACCCTCCCGCTCCTCCCAAAGCGGGAGAAGTTATTTAATGACTTCCCACCCAAAAAAATACCATTTAGACGGTAGATATAATCTCATGGGATCGGATAGGATATGCTTTGAATTCGAACATACTGAATCACACAAATATGCCAAAATTTCAAAGGACAATCCTTCTGTCCATACACAGAATGTTGCCAAATACTTTAAAATACTTTAATGAAAAGCAGCTCCTGATCCTGATCCATCCACTTTGAGTAGCCTTACTCAACCTAGCAACCACTCAATGAAAGTAACGCTACCCTACTTTAAATACAGTCCCTGAGTCCCTACAGACAGGTATTTATAGAAAAGACAAAACGGTACAAAATGCCAAAGGTGAGGAGCGATATAGAAGAGGGCATTGATCCGGGATCAGTAGGCTATTAAATCAGCTGATAGAGTTTTTGTCCAAAACACATTACTTATTCCATCTACAAGTTGATGATGACGACACGGTTGGCGCAGTGGTTGAGCGTCTGCTGCGCTGCGTGTCGCGGGTTCGATTCCCGCACGGAACAAATATTTGTATGACCTACAGATAGTTGCTCCGGGTCTGGGTGTCTTGTGTATGTGAATATACATGTTTGTGAACGCACCCACGATACAGGAGTAATTCCTAGTGTGGGGCAACGTTTTTATTAAAAAAAAAAAAAGTTTTGCATTTTTAGGGTTCCGTACCTGAAGGGTCAAAAAGGAGCCCTATTGTTGTCACTCACGTGTCCGTCTGTCTGTCCGTCGGTCATCTGTCACAAAATTTTGTTACGAAGAATTTTTTAACTTTCCATTTTTTTTAATTATTTATAGGCTCGCGTTTGACCACTATCTGACCTGATGGTAAGCGATGATGTGGTCGAAGATGGAGCATGCTTGCCTAGAAGTAACTTATTCACTCTCGACTTGAAGACTCCTCTTGACCTATGTTTATTATTAGCACCGACACGCACTTGTCCAGTTTTTTTTTTTTGGGTAGGTGGGCGTGTCAGACTATTACTGACTAAAACCCACCCGCGTCTCTTGAGTTGCCCTTTGCGTTCCAGGGCCGCGTTTTTTTTTTTTTTAAAGGGCCTCCATGTCTCTTTCGTATTCTCCCGCGACCCAGCCAGGCAACGGCCCCTTCAATTATTGCTGACATCTCTATGAGGCGCGCGTGGAATACATCGCGCCATCTACATGGCCCCCTTTCCTGTCAGGACCTTTGTCCTAACAGAGCATTAGCAATTGGCGAAATTGATCGATCACCTACTAATGGCCATTTGATTAAATTATTTGCTGGCCTATGTGTTAACTGTGAATCTAGCCAGCATTCGCTTATTATCTCTTCAATAATAGTGCAGAGAGGATATTTTTTTTCTATATTTATTCCGATTCATATTTTATATCGTTCATGATTGGACGTAGTTAGAAAGCCTAACTTTTTCAACATTAATATGTTCGTACTTGACAACTATTTCGCCTGATGGTAAGCGATGATGTTGTTTTACGATGGAGCAAGGTTGCCTAGAAAGCAGCCTATTCACTCTTATCTTAAAGACCCCCTAGTTGTAGCTATCAAACAACACAGACTCTGGTACAGAATTCCTCTCCTTAGCTGTATAACCTAACTTCCATTTAGAGTGGTCAACATAACCCTTTTACTTCTTTTGATGAAATACTTCTTGAATTCATCATCATCATACTCCTTTTTTTATGTGATGGGAAATCATCCAATGACATCTCTCGCTCTAGGGTGGAGCTGAACGTGTCAGACTCTTACTGACTAAAACCCACCCCTGTTCCTTCCCTGCCCTGAGTGCCCAGGGGCGAGGTAACTCTGTTTCGAATTCATCCTCAACCCCTGGGCAGATCATCATACTCCTACCCTTATATCAGTCTGTTTGGGGTCGGATAAGCACACCTTCTTCTTCCACACATCTCAGTTTGCCGACACCTGAACAGTTAACACCATACCTATGCTTTAATCTCAAACATATTTATAAAATACTTAACTAATCTACACTAAAATCCAAAAATCTTAACCTAACTACGTACATACAGGCTGTAACGGAAAGATGTGGTCATATTTTAGGAGCCGGTTCTGCCCATGGAAGTGAACAACTTTCTCTAAGAAAAAAAATAGAAAATTCCAAAAAAAATTGGAGTTTCCATACAAAGTTATCATCAGCTGATCAATATTTGTATGGGAGGTAAAAAAAAAATTTTAGAATTTCCTCGGATTTTCTTGAAGAAAGTTGTCATATCGATGGGCAGATGCAGTTCTTAAAATATGACCACACCTTTCCGTTACACCCTGTATATCCAAAAACAAAATACATTCAGGCGTCGTAGTACTCCTCAATATTGCTGTCATCTGGAAACGTGCCCAGAAGACTGGCAGCATTGCCACGTTGAATGGCAAAGCTGAAATTATCACCCTATAAAAACACAGAGTTATGAAGTTAAAACCCCAACACAGAATGAAATCATATTCAAATCTAGAACATCACTTTTCTTTCTACTATGAGCCTAAAACCCCAGACATTACACTCGCAAACCTTACGATCCTCACCCATCAAGACCTCGATCTCAAACAAATAACTGTCGAATGATGACCCATCCTAAATTATGCAGGACAAACGAATCCCCCGAAAACTCTCATCCTGAACCACGCAGTACTTTTGTTGGTAAAAATAGTACGTACCTATGTAGACGTTTCTTTGACAGGTTATTTGATAGGCATAAATATTTAATAGAGCTGCCTCGGCTACGGCTGGTATTTCCGATTGTCGGATCTGATATATCGCTTTTTGATTTCGAATAAGATACGATCTTGTTGAAAATTGGCACATCCGATTTTGTAGTAAGACTGAACAATAGTGTAGATAGATGACTCAAATTATTTTTATCCGTTAGTTAGAATAGCAAAAGATATATTTTAGGGTTCCGTAACCGAAGGGTCCAAATGGAGTCCTATTGCTATCACTCACGTGTCCGTCTGTGCGTTTGTCTGTCTGTCCATCGCCTGTCACAAAATTTTGTTACGAAGAATTTTTTAACATCCCATTTACCTATGAACTTAATTTGGAAATTTGGTGATAATGTTTATTATTACGTATGTTTTACTAACAAATAACAAAATATTTATTTACACTAATTCATGCAACAAAAGTACAAAGGCAGACTTAATGCCTTATGCATTCTCTACCAGTCAACCATGGGTGGTGGAGAGATAATAAGGCAGGTGCATAAAAAGAAAACGAACAACGATTCTTCTCTAATGGTACGGAACCCTAAATGTGCGATGTCTGACACGTACATGCGTGGCCGTTTATTCTTTTGTCATATAAAGCAATCATGAGGCCGATAGATTTTATTGCGGTAAGTACTTCTACCATAAGTACACTCCCTGGTCTTTCCCCAAAAGTCCTGGCATCTTTTTGAGGTTTCTACCAGAAAAAAAACTTTTTTACAAAAAAAACAACCGACCAAAAAAGAAAATACACTAAAAATTAAAAAAATAACTTTATTTTCGGAGAAGAAATAAAACACAAACACGGACTTGTTTGTGTTTTATTTCTTCTTATTATTGTTGTTATTTTTAAATTATAGTGTATTTTCTTTTTTGGACGTCGTCGGTTGTTTTTTTTATTTGTAAAAAAGTTTTTTATTTTTAAATTTTTGGTTGTTATACCCCAGAACTAAAAACTCCAATAATATGGAACGTGGAATTTAGACATACTCGTAATCGGAGAAAACAAAAACGACATCTAGGTATACGTATTTGTTCGTTTTTGTTCAGTTGCCCAAAAAGCGCTGAATCAATTGCGATAGAATTTATATGGTACCACCTCGGGAGTATATGCTTTCGGTTAAAAAAAGATTTTTGAAAATCGGTCCACAACTAACGGAGAAATCGGTGGACATTAAGAATAAAAAAAACACACACATACAGCCGAACATAGAACCTCCTTCTTTTTCGAAAGTCGGTTAAAAACCAAAAAAATTGTCGCAAGTCGTGGTCTAAACACAGCACTCGCGTCGAAAATTTTTCTTTGATAAATAGCCAGAAAATTATAACTTTCCCAAAACTAGAAAATAGTCGTATCATAAAAGACGAAATAACCACATGCTCGGCTGTGAGCGAACGACAAGTTTCTTGAGTACCTGGCAATGTGCCGAACACCCAGCTGAAGTAATTTAAAGTTAATTAAAACACACTAGGCCTGTATTATCACGTTTAACACTAGGACTGGTTTCTTGAGTTCATTTCTTAAGTTTTTTAGTATAAACGTAGTTTTGACTTTGTCTCACACATTTACAGAAAACTCGAAAAATTAACTTAGCATATCAAGGATTATTATTCATTCTTGTATCTGCCTGCCACGGCTGGTCTAGTGGTCGTCATTGCTGTTGCTGCCATGAGATCGAGGCCCGATTCCCGGGTCGGGCAAAGTGTTATTGGATTATTCAATCTGGGCTTCTTCGGTAGCAGCCTTTTTTTTGTGGGATTTGGAAATCATCCAATGACTTCTCCCGCTCTGGGTGGAGCGGGAGCCCGGGCGTGTTAGACTTTTACTGACTAAAGCCCACCCCTGTTCCTTCAGTTGCCTGAGTGCCAAGGGCCGCGGGCACTCTATTACGAATTTATCAGTTATATATTGCTGATATCTCTTTGAGGCACGCGGGAACACTACGCGCCGTCGACTCTCGGGCCTGGTCCTGATCGGACGGTGAGCTATCCACAACTCGGTGCCGGAGATCGGCTTGCGACCCCCGACACCCAGGGTGTCACCTGCGGCGGCTGCTGCTGGGGGCGTGAGGGCGACTCCGTTGAATCTCCCACACCCGTTCCTCCTCCTCCTGCCACAACACAGAAGAAGACCACTACTTCCATTGTAAAATGATGTAAAAGTTACAAGATATATCAAGTATTCTAGTCCAGTGTATCTTTTCATACACAGCAGAGTTTAAAACTGCACACCAGAAGTACAAAACACAGTTATAAAAATCATTGACCTGCGCGCAGTTGCACTCACAACAACAACTTCACACACACCATTAAGTTTGACGACTACTTTTATGAACAGTCACGAGAAAAAATATGTATGAATATCTTAAAACCGTCTATTAAGATACTCGAGCTTACAAGTAAAGTTTGCTTGTGTACGTATTTTTGCTTGTGACTGTAGACACCCTGAGTTTACGTGTCTAGATATAACAGGACTTATCTCGCAATTTTATTTTCAAACGTTCCGCTAAACAACACTTCCCTGTTTGTCTGTTGCAGCCGCAAAGCCGATAAGTAGCCGTTCCCTTATCACTTAGTTTTCGTATCGATACTATTCCTTAGTAAAACGATGTAGTGCCTACGAGTAAGCTTCGTTCTTCAGTATGTGCCACGGCGCTGAGCCTGAACGGATTGGAACAAAGAATGACAGCCCTTTTTTTTTGTGGGTGGGAAATCATCCAATGACATTGCGCTCTAGAGTGGAGCGGAAGGGCGTGTCAGACTCTTACTGACTAAAACCCACCCCTGTTCCTCCCTGCCCTGAATGCCCAGGGGCGAGGTAACTCTTTCGAATTTATCCTCAACCCCCGGGCAGGCATCGGCCATGACGGGCCCCGTCTTGTTTGCTGACAACTCTTCGAGACGCGCGTGGAACACTGTGCGCCGTCGACTCTCGGGCCTGGTGCTGATCGGACGGCGAGTTACCCACTACTCTGAGTGTGTTATGAAGATTTTGTGTATGTTAACTATTTTTGATGATATGCGGCTTGCGACTAGACAAAGCTACAGTTATTCCATCAGCTGTAACGATTGTCAAAAAGTTCAAGATAGATTATAAAATTATCACTAAATTTTGCCAATGCCAATTTGGTAATGTTTTCGAGAATTTGTATGTATTATGTCAATTTCTTTGACACGTCCTGTAGCCTAAACGGCTGGATAGATTTTCGAAAACAGAAGCACCAGATGTGACTAGGATATTTAAATTTTGTTTGTTACTAAGGTCGTATTTTTTGTGACAAGTCATGTGTAGTATCAAAATAAAGGGTTTTAAGATGCGATTCGATGCGATGAGAGCAGTGGTGGCCCAGTGGTATTAACCGCGACTTACAAGTTGTTGGTCGTGAGTTCAAACCCCGGCAGGCGCTTTACTTTGTGTAAATTATTTCATCACCACTGCTCTAAAAACGGTGAAGGAAAACATCGTGAGGAAACCGGTATGTCCTAGAACTAAAAATTTGAAGACATGTGACCTCCACCAATCCGCATTGGGCCTGCGTGGTGGATTACGGCCTACACCCTCTCACAGAGAGGAGGCCTGTACCCCAGCAGTGGGGACATTAAAAGGCTGATGATGATGATGAAAATGCGATTCAAAAAATATAACTTACTAACGTGTACAAAATAAAAAGGTCTGAATAGTGATGAAAATGGGTGTCGAAAAATTGGACGTGCAAGTGAATCAAATGTACCAGCTAAATGTTCAGCAGTAGTTCTGGAGTGGAGACAGCGAAGACGCAGCGTTGGGAGGCCTCCCATAAGGTGTACCATTGACCTGATGCAGGAATTCGATAGAAGCGAGACGCACAGAACCGGTTGCTGTGGCGACATTTTGGGTAGGTCTATGTTTAGGAGTGGACGTTTTTCGGCTAAAATCATGATGATGATGATGAGCTAAAAGCGCAACAACCACGACTTTAGAGTGGGTACGATAGGCGGGTCACAGAATGACAAAAAAAACTGGCCAAGTGCGAGTCGGACTCACGCACGAAGGGTTCCGTACCATTACCTATAAAAACGGTAAAAAAATCACGTTTGTTATATGGGAGCCCCCTTAAATATTTATATTATTCTTTTTTAGTATTTGTTGTTATAGCGGCAATAGAAATACATCATCTGTGAAAATTTCAACTGTCTAACTATCACGGTTCTTGAGATACAGCCTGGTGATAGATGGACAGACAGACAGACTGACGGACAGCGGAGTCTTAGTAAAAGGGTCCGGTTTTACCCTTTGGGTACAGAACACTAAAAAAAGAGTGGCACTCCGAGAGTACCGACAGAAGTGAAAACTTGAAAAAAAATGCTCAAGGTGTCTAAAGAAGTTTTTACTTCAATCCGCTACGCGATCCACTACGGGTGCTACGACGCTATGCTACGCATTGCAGCACTCATAGAGGTGTCGGTGGCATGCGAGTTCAATAGTTTCCCATCAAAAAACTGCCGAACGCGCCTAAAGAAGTTTTCACTTCAAAAATCGCAAGTGTGTCACGCACATGACGCAAATCGCGTCGCAAGTCGCATCGCTCGGGTTCGTGCAAGGGGCCTTACCAGACGTTTTGATTACTAATTAAGGCCGTTCAAAAGTTATCCACAACTTCCACACCCCGTATATTAACGACGGCTTATAAATCTGCATATCGAGCAAGAAACTCTAGAGTATCATAAGTAGAAATTTGCTTAAACTTAATTTCGCTACCCTTGGTTGATTTTCCATAAAGTTTAAGTTCAAAGTCTATATTATTATCAGCAAAGTTCCTATCGGTTGTAACTTTCTAAAGTTACATACTTGGATAGGCACTTTATAGGCTTTCATTTATTTGTACCAGTAGCTGCATGTACGCATCTTCTACATACACACCTATAAGTACTCAAGTGTACGCAAGGCGGTGGCTAAAAACTACGGAACGCCTCCGTCTACGATCTTTAATACTCCTTTTACGGAATATCAGCCCCCTTAGCCAAAATACATTTCTGTAAACGTTAACGCTATCGCTTCGTGCAAAATGTATGGCAACGACGTTTTGCACGAAGCGTTAGACAGAGAACTGTCACGTGACTCACGCCCAGTAATGTCTTTGCTATACATTTTGCACGAAGCGTTAGCGTTAACAGAAAAGTATTTTGTCTAAAGGCAAAGTTTAAATTTAAGTTTCGCTTCGTAGCGAAACGATATCTAAATTCGTCATCGTCTCTGAGATATCGATAAACATTTCCTAGCGTTAGCGTTCCTTCGTTATCTTTTTTGGCGATCACGATCGAGGCGAAGGCGAACTCCGAAAGCGCTGCTTGTCTACGCATTTGTATGGGATAAACACGATAGCAATTCGTTTCTTTATGGTTTCGTTACGAATTATAACATTGTGTACCAACTTGCGATAACGATGTCGACAGTCGACTAACCACGTGACTTAGCGTGGTTTATGTCAATCTCATACATTTTAGTATTTTCTAACTTCGTTATCGTTTTTAAATTGTTACTTTGTCTAAGCCCCCTGGTCATACACACAGGCCGGTGGCGAGGCGGTGGTGGTGGTGGGGTGGGTGTATCGTAGCAGATGGCATACACCTGATCTTTCTGAAGAACATCACCAAAAAGATCAGTGTATGTTCAATTTGAAATTGCAAATTCCTTTCATATAACACACAACAACAACACAAACAACACACATATGAACATCAACACAACACTATGAACAACTTCTACTATGGGACTAAACACGAAATCGTGAAAAAAAATATTGTTGTGTTGTTGTTGTTGTTGTTTGGTGTTGTTTTTGTTTGTTGTTGTGTTTGTGTGTAAAAAAATTGGCCTAGTGTGTGCTGGATTCTGCACATCGGTTCCGTACCATATATTTTTTATAAGTTAGTTAATTATGTATAATTATGTAATAATAATCATTATCACCAAACAAGTTCATAGGTCAATGGGAAGTTACCTCTCAGGTACCGCGGTTTTACCGATCGGTAACGCGACAATAGGTTTTTATTAATAATAACTAATATTATTAATTAAAAGTTGTAAGTAATAATAATTTATTTTTAACCGACTTCGAAAAAGGAGGAGGTTATCAATTCGGATGTTTGTATTTTTTTTTTTTTTTTTTTTTTTTTTTTTTTTTTTTTATGTATGTTCGGGCATAACTCCGTCATATATAGACGGATTTGCAAAATTCTTTTTTTGTTTGAAAGGGGTTTATTCCGAAATGGTCCCATTTAAATTTCAAAAAGATCTGATGATGGGTTTCGGAGACAGACAACGGAACTCTTCAAAAATTGACAGCAAATCAACCGCGATTGCTGCTATCGTATGTTTATGAATTGTTAATACAGTTTAATGGGGAACCACAACTAAAAAGTGAAAAATAAAAAACTTTTTTACAAAAAAATAGAACCGACTTCCAAAAAAAGTGCAAAATAATTTTAATTTCGGAAGTCGGTGTCAAAAAACGAAGACACAAAACAAGAACACCGACTTCCGAAATTAAAATTATTTTGCACTTTTTTTGGAAGTCGGTTCTATTTTTTTGTAAAAAAGTTTTTTTTCCGTACGGCCTCACTGGTGAGGCGTAGAGGGATGACGTGTTCAAAATTATTCGTAACAAAATTTTGTGACAGACGATGGACGGGCATACGGACACGTGAGTGACAACAATAGGGCTCCATTTGGACCCTTCGGGTACGTAACCCTAATAAAAATGAATGCGTGAATGATAACTAGGCAAAATGTTCTATGTCCTATGCAGCTGATTAATTTTTCTTTCCCCATTTCATAGTAAAAGTTGTACATAATGATAAGTAATGCCAGTGTTTTCATATATGGTTGTTTTGTCGTCTTCACATTGCACGATTACAAAATACCTATTCCAATTTTATTACCTTGGCATTATGTTTTGTCTTTGGTATCCGACCAATGACCTAGAACGTCTTTTTTGTACTTGACCTACGAAATATGCCACAGAGACCATTGTGTTCCATCAGTTACTGTGTAAAAATATAATTTTAAAGTCACGAAATGGACTCGTTAGTGTAGTAGTCGCAAGCATCATCTACCTCATCAGCCTGCACACACACACACACACACACACAGGCCTGCTCTTTGTGATAGCCTATCATCATTTTCCTGCCCTTAATCCAATTTATTTGGGGTTACCGCTTCATATATTCTTCTTCCATATTTCTCTATTAGTCGTCATCTCTGTAGTCACCCTCTTTTTACGCATATTCTCCTCTTTTACACAATCCATTCATCTCATTTTTTTAGTCCTCCCCTACTCATAACTATCCACATCCATACACGAGACTCTCCTCATGACATTTTCTTCATTCCTCCGCATCCATGCCGTGTCGATCCAAACTTTCGCTTTGTGTAATATATATCACAGAACAATGTTTGCCAGGCGCCAGTATTACATCACGAACACAAAATTGTATAACACTTTAAACAAAGTATTGAAATTATCCACAAAATCAAAATATCAATGCAAACAAACGTTACATAGTAGTAAGTATGATTAATGATCATCATTCTCCTGCCCTTATCCCAATTTATTTGGGGTCGGCGCAACATGTCTTTTTCTTCCATACTCCTCTATTAGTCGTCATCTCTGTAGTCACCCCTTTTTTACCCATATCCTCTTTCACACAGTCCAACCATCGTTTCTTTGGCCTTCCCCTACTCTTATAGCCATCCACATCCATACACAAGACTTTCCTCACGACATTTTCTTCATTCCTCCGCATCACATGCCCATACCACGACAACCGATTTCCACACAACTTTTCAGTCAGCGGTGCCACTTTCAGACTTCCTCTTATATACTCATTCCTAATTCTATCCATGCGCGTAACACCACACATCGCTCTTAGCATTCTCATCTCAGCTACATGCAATTGCTTTTCATTCATCCCTTTTGTGGCCCAACATTCTGAACCATACAAGACAGCAGGTCTGACCATTGTTTTATAAATCTTCCCCTTAAGTTTTAGGGGAATGCGGGAATCACAGATAGTCCCGGTGACCTGCCGCCATTTCATCCATCCAGTGTTAATTCTGTGCTTAACAGTCCGATCTATTTCGCCATCGCTTTGCACGAGTGAACCGAGATACCGAAAATCGGAGCAGACTGGGAGAAGCGCGCCATCTAGCACTACAGCTTCAGAACTGGAGAGACCTCCGAAATCGCAGAACATGTATTCAGTTTTGGTTCTGCTGATTTTCAAGCCAACTTTCTCCAGCTTCTGTTGCCATTTCTCCAATCTGCTCTGGATCTCAGGTCCATCTTCACCGACTAGAACAATGTCGTCGGCAAACAGCATGCACCAGGGTGCCTCTTCCTGTATTTCCGACGTAAGAGCGTCCATAATCAACAGGAAGAGGTAAGGACTTAAAGCCGACCCTTGATGCAAGCCTACAGCCACACTGAACTTATCGGTGTTGCCAGCAGCCGACCGGACGTAGGTACTAGATTGTCTGTACATAGCACGAATCAACTCAACATACTTCCCAGGCAAACCTTTCTCTTTCAAGGCCCACTACAACACATCCCGAGGTACCCTATCATACGCTTTCTCAAGATCAATGAACACCATGTGCAAGTTCTTGTGCACAAAGTATGATTAATGATACATACATAAAAGTCTAATCAGAAGTGCCGAAAAATCGAAGCTACAACTATTCAAACGGCCATCTTGTTTCTTTTTCATATTACACTGGTCTGTCCACTCCCACATAAAGCTAGCACATACTCGTAATACTACGAACACACAATATAATCCTCACGTAGAGCCAAAAAGGCCTAACTCCAAAGCACGCATGACCTAAATAATACTTTACGATTACGCCTCTAATCAAAGTGCCACGCGATGGCCGCTTACTTCTATGGTTGCAATTTTATTCAGACTTCATTATTGGTTTCGATTGTAGTTGGGATTAGAAGAATGGTTCATTATTTTCACTGTTCACTAATAAAAAAATGGTAGGTTGGCATTATTGGAATAGATTTGGCTTTTGGTACATCAAAGTACAATTAAGTCTTCGAGCTTTGACACCAAGTTTCTGAAGTTCAAATTATTGAGGCTTTTCTGAAATGACGTACACCAGATGGCATTACAGAGGCGTCCAGTCCAGCCATCTGTCAAAACGCTTCAGATAATGTCAAGAACTGACATATCGACCCTAGAAAGCCAGATTGTACTAACGACCATTTTTGTTAAAATTGTGTTGTTTACATCGTTGAAATCGGCAGATTTTTCTCTTTCGAATGGTCTAGGTTGCAGTTAAAGCCGAGCACTTTTCTAGTCGTTAATACAACGGTGATTTCAGTTATTTTCGTAATGAATTTTGTTTTAAATCCAACCATTTTTGTCATTTGTTTCATAGGCCGTAAAAATTACGTTGATGTCAACTTGACATATTATGTCAAGTTGACATCAACATCAACGTAATTTTTACGTCATTTTGTTTCTTAATATAAAGACCTCGTGCTTATGTGGGGCCCACTGATTTCGTAGATTTTCCTAAAAACCCTCATAGAAAATGTTGAAAGATTTTAATAAATGATAATGAGCTACTTCTAAGCAAACGTGCTCCACCATCGACCACATTATCGCTTACCATCAGGTGAGATAGTGGTCAAGCACGAGCCTAACAAAAAAAAAAACTACCGACTGAAGTGAAAACTGCGCGTCGCCAGTCTGGCGCAATACGTCACTGGGATGTCGGTGATGCGACCCCACAAATTTTCCCTCTACCAAACATCGCTCAACGCGGCGAAGGAAGTTTTCATTTCAAAAAGGTACTGCTATTTTGATCAGCTGACCACAACCATAACCAACAAACCTCCAAAGCCATTAACGTCTTGATTGGCTCGAAAAGGTACCCAATCTAATAGACATAACAAAACCCATATCGTTTTATCATTCAGCTAAACTGGACATCCATTACAGCCCCCTAAACTAAGATGGCTGCAAAAACTCGACACCGCATCGGCCTTATCACTCGTATAACATAGGTCGACAGTCGGAATCACTCAGCGTTGTTCGGTCACGGAATAAAATAGCTACAGAAGGCCGGCTCCATAGTAAAAAATTGTCCTCCTAAGCAAATTTTAATCACGGTGGTCCATCTCAACCAAGTACGCAGGAGATATTATAGCGCACAAGCATGTGCGCAAATACAGGTGCAGTCACTGTTCCCTTAGGTACTATCATAGTCTGACAGGACGGCAATCCGACACGACCGGGGAGAGATCAGGCGCAGGACTAACGTCTTTACAAGCTTTCCGAGGCACGGGGGTGTCATACCAACAACTTCCAAACTCCAGGCTGTTACAGACTAATTCGTAATGGAAAACCCAATGGCAGTTTTTGCCTGACCCGGGAATCAAACCCATGACTGCGCAGCAGGCGCGTTTTGACCACGAGGCAGTTAAAGCCTGGTGCCATGCAATGAGCAAAAACGTATTCACTCATACGGTGTGGGCGTACGTACCGCGATATCAAACAAATGCCGCGAGTGGCTTGCACTCGCTGTACGTGAAGCTTGTCTATGTGTGCGTGCATCCTCACTTATCGTGTGGAGCAAAGTAACAGCCGCAAGTCGATCTCCTTGGTTAAGCATCGCTTTCTGCGGTCAGTCCATGATTGGTGACAATCCATTTCCTATGTGTCTAACCAAATCATGTAGATGTCTTTATTTTCTTTAATTTTATCAATTTACACATTTCACTAAATGAGTTATTTACTACCAAACTTCATCGATTTATGTCAGTTAAATAATTTATTTAGTTCTCAAACCACGCGAAATATATAATTTATAAAAAATGAAAGGATTATTATTAGGAGAAAATAAAAATTCACGATTGACAGGTGACAGGTGACTTTTTTTACGTTTCTATCATCTGTTAATATTTCGAAGTAAAGACGACCAAATTCAAAAGTCCGTTTCTACTGCGATATTTTTTCGAAACTAAGTGTAAATAAATGTCTTTATTTACGTGCCAGATTTTTGTAATTAATTTGAATTTTGAAATAATTTTAATACATGCTTGTAGAGAGGGTTGATGTAAGCTATTTTCTTCAAAATACAAAAGTGTGTGTGTACTTATGTACGCACATAAGAAGTTATACTTCTTTTGCGTAACAAGATAAAAAACCAAACTGTCACAAAGTTTACAAAAGAAAGACTTCATGAACTACAGACCATAGCTAACTTCAGGGTATCGGTTCTAGCTAACTTCAACCTGTGAATTTTGTGTGACAGTGATGCGCGCGCATCTTAAAATTTCACTCTCATCATTTTTTCATAACGCGCCTAAAGAAGTATACAACTTCAGATTTTCGTCTTTGCTGCCATCGATTTATAGAGTTGGTTTTCTGTAAACTATCTATTCTGTGGTCCAGTCCCGCCCTAAACCAGTTGACAGTAGAAGTCTTTCGGTTTACTAAACTGTGCAGAGGATAGATGTCGACTCGATTTGTTTTGGAGTGGTTTAGAGCCGGTTTTGCGTGATCGTTTGGGTTAGACTACAGTGAGATTTTGGGGTTGAATATCTTTGTTCATTCAAATGATAATAGCGCTTATTGCATAAACATTTTGCCTTTTACGTAGTGACTTTGGTGGTTAAACTTTATAGAGTTAGGGTTTTTATTGAACAAGTTAAAACTGCCATAAAACTTCTGGCATGTTATGGTTCTAGCTAATTAATGTTTTCCAGCGTCTGTCAAAACTTTAAAAGTGTCTCATTATGACTTAATTTTCCATTTCTTTTTAACCGACTTCACAAAGAAGGAGGTTATCAATTCAATACTCAATACTCAATACTTTATTGCATTCAGATGTGTGTATTTTCTTTAATGTAACTTCGGGCATTACTCCGTCATCTAGAGACGGATTTGCAAAATTCTTTTTTTGTTCGAAAGGGTTTTACTCTGAAATGGTGCCATTTAAACATATAGATCTGATGATGAGTTTCGGAGACAGACAACGGAACTCTTCAAAAAATGACAGCAAATCAACTGCGATTGCTGCGATCGTATGCCCATGGAGTGTTCACACAATTGAATGGGGAACCACAGCTAAAAAGTAAAAAAAAATTAAAAAACTAGAACCAACTTCCAAAAAAATTCAAAATAACTTTAATTTCGGAAGTCGGTGTCAAAAAACGAAGACAAAAAAAAACATTTACAACAAAAATACAACTGACTTCCAAAAAAGGTACAAAATAACTTTAATTTCGACAATAGGTGTTTCTGGTTTTGTGTCTTCCTAGTTATTTTGCACTTTCTTTGGAAGTCGGTTCTATTTTTTTTGTAAAAAAGTTTTTTTCGGATGTCAGTTATAGAGAGGACCTTTTCAAAACTACTTAACTGGTTGCTAGAAACTGTGAAGTCCAAGTAGGTAAACATTCGTGAAGTATTTTTCACCCTCCTACCCCCACCCCCCATTTTAAATCGCAGAACATCGTTTGCCGGGTAACCTAGTAATAATATTATAATAACGTTATGTTTTGTTTGGAAGGCATTCAATAAGAAACCTCCTATGTGGTCACTCGCTTGTATTAATATAATATTTGAAGTATGCGTTCCGGTATTTCCGTTAACACACTCCTCATGTAAAAACACTCTTAAGGACGCATCAAACCAGAGCTCATAGTATTCGTCAAACTTAATGGCGTGTGGGAATACCACCAACTAACAAACTGACAAATAAATAGGTACCATACACAGCTTCCACACAGTTTCAAAAATCATTAAACAGTCTAAATTATGGCAGACTTGACTGTACCTGTGCGCAGTTGCACTCTCAGCTAACTTCGGACACGCCATTAAGTTTGACGAATACTGTACATGCCGTTGAGCCACTCCACACGCTCTCAATCATTATAATATCTACTGATTAGTGACACAAGATCACACCAACCAAAATAAGGGCGCTTGAAGGCAATAGTTTTGTCTAAACAAACTAAGTACCTACGTAGTGATCTTTAGACGCGTGCCAGATCCTTAAGATAACCTAGATAAACTTGATATTATTAAGTCTATAACCTAAACATATCTAGCTATTTCTTACACCTTTAAACCCACAAATCCTAGATCACATTACAACGAAAACAACCGTATCTCTAAAATCTACATTATAACCACAAGTTACAGAAATCCTACTAATATTTATAAGAGTTTGTTACTCTATCACGCTAAAACTACTGATTTTGATGAAACTTAGAGAAATAAAGCTTATTGGCACTTTGTCCGCAGTTTCGCTCCCGTGACCTATCCCGCGGGAAGTGTATTTTCCCGGGATAAAAAGTAGCCCATGTTACTCACTAGTAACTTAGCTTTCTATTGATGAAAAAATGGTTAAAATCGGACCATCAGTTTCGGAGTTTATTCGGGACAAATAAACAAACAAAAAATCTTTCCTCTTTAAAATATTAGTCTATATAACATCAGAATAACCCAACTAATATTATAAATGTGAAAGTTTGTGAGGATGGACGTATGTATGTTTGTTACTCTTTCAGGCTAAAACTACAGAATGGATTTTGATGAAACTTAACAGTAATATAGCTCATACATCAGAATAACACACAGGCTATTAAAAAATACTGGGGAAAGTACTAATCACAAAGTTACTTTAAACTAAAAACGTATCTCAAAAGAGACATCACAGAAAAAAAATACGAATAAAAAGATAAAACCCTCTCACTGCAGCTTCAGAATTAATTACGGAAAGTGACAGTTCGTCGTGACAAAGGTGAGACTGCGTTCTTGTAACACAGTACTTGTTGGTACTTGCAACAGTCTTGCGAGAATTCTTGCAAGTTTTGTAAAGTCTCAACTGTCCTTTATGCATTGTGTGTGGAGTCTTTTAAATTTTCATGCGCTGTTGTGTTGTGTGTGTTGTCTTAATAAGAGAAAATGTTTGGGGTGGTTTTAGTGATCTCGTTTTTAGTAGATTCACATTAGTTTTATATTATTAGTTTAATGTGGCTTAATGTTTTGCATTCAACTGTATTGTTTTTACTCAATTAAACTTCAAAAACTTATTTGTTCCGTACTTCCGTATCCGAAGGGTCCAAACGGGGCTGTGACGAAACTGTCCTTCTGTCCGCCTGTCCATCGTCAGTCACAAACATTTTGTTGCGAAGAATTTTTTTAATGCCCATTCACATATGAACTTAATTAAAAGGTGAAAATATTTGTTATTACGTATCACACTAATATTATAAAGGCGAAAGTTTGTGTGTGTGTATGTTTGTACTTCTTCACGCTCAAATGGCTGGACTGATTTGAATGAATTTTAGTATGTAGATAGCTTATACCCTGGATTAACATATAGGCTACTTTTTAACCTGATCTACGCGGGTGAAACCGCGGGGCGCAGCTAGTATTTTAATAACAAATACTAAAATATTGATTTCCCTCATACGCTATGGAACCGTTTTTTTTTTTGTGGGGTGGGAAATTATCCAATGACTTCTCCCGCTCCGGGTGGAGCGCGAGGGCGTGTCAGACTCTTACTGACTAAAACCCACCCCTGTTCCTTCCCTGCCTGAGTGCCCAGGGGTGCGGTAACTCACGTTCAGAATTTATCCGCTACCTCTAGGCATACGGTATGGAGCCCTAAATGTGCAAGTCCGACACGCACTTAACCGGTTTTTTTCACAAATAACATAGAATAATAAGCCTATAATGTTCCCACTGCTGGGCCACAGGCCTCCTCTCTGTGAGAGGATGTGGGCCGTAATCCACCACGCGGGCCCAATGCGGGTTGGTGGATGTCACATGTCTTCAATTTTTAGTTCTAGTTTGCCGGTTTTCTCAAGTTGTTTTTCTTTCACAGTTTTGAGAGCAAGCAGTGGTAATAATCATATTTTATTAAAGAAAAGAATAATAGTTTCCACACCGACATAGAACAGTCAAATACTCGTAGGAAGGTGCACGATATTATTTTGTTCGTAACTGTGCATAGTTTTCTCATTAGGAACACTGCCGTGTTCATAAAATGGGAAAATCACTGCACTGCGTTTTAATTAGATATTACAAGCGACCGCCCGCGGCTACGCCCGCGTTACTTAAGTGCTTCCCACCTTTATAACTTATAGCCTATGTGATAATCCAGAATATAAGCCATACCCGGGCCTGCGGACGGCGAGTAATGGGTCGCTTGCCGTCCGATCAGCATCAGGCCCGAGAGTCGACGGCGCATAGTGTTCCACGCGCGCCAAACAAGAGTTGTCAGCAAAGAGACGGGGCCCGTCATGGCCGATGCCTGCCCGGGGGTTGAGGATAAATTCGAAACAGAGTTACCTCGCCCCCGGGCACTAAGGGCAGGAAGAAATAGGGGTGGGTTTTAGTCAGTAAGAGTCTGACACGCCCTCCCGCTCCACCCAGAGCGGGAGAAGTCATTGGATGATTTCCCACCCCACAAAAAAAAAAAAGAATATAAGCCATCCTGGTATCAAATTTCATCCAAATGCGTTCAGCCATTTAAAGGTTATGGAATATCAAACATACCTACACACAAGTACAAACTTTAGCCTTTATAATATCAGTGTGATTATCTAGGCCAATAACTAACTAAAGTAAATTTAGGTAGTTAGAGGAAAATAAAACGCTATATATATGTATATACATCGTAAAACATAATATTTCAAACTAAGCACATTTAAATACTGCATTCTCAATTTAGTTTCCAAAACACATGTTTTTGAAAACTTTTTTTTATTGTTGATAGGCACGCGTTTGACCACTATCTCACCTGATGGTAAGCGATGCTGTGGTCGAAGATGGAGCACGTTTGCCTAGAAGTAACCTATCCACTCTTGACTTAAATAATCCCAGGTTGTAGCTATCAGGAAACCCAGACTCCGGCAGGGAATTTCACTCCCTAGCTGTACTTGTATCTTTAAAACCTACGCTTTAACCTACAAGGGCATAAAGTTAATATATTATTAGTTATAATGGTATTAATATCAATTGGAAACATAGGTTTGAACACGTCATACCTTCCTAATACCTCGATAATAATTTTCTATACCTAGTTTAAAATAAAAACTAAAAACACGCTTTATTTTTACTTTTCGAATCCTTTCATATGATACCCATATCATGGAAATGCATAAAAAAAACTAGTCCGCCATCTTTGAGAGTCCGCCATATTTGATTCAGAATGACGTCACTAAGCTAACCATGCATTGTCGTTGGTCCTTGATAGGTGTGCAAGGTTTCAATTAAATCCAACGTTTTGAAGTGGGTGTAAATCACGTTCAAAGATTCCATTACATAGATACATACATACGCTAATAAAAATCGTGTTAAAAATGATAGTATTGTTCTCAAATAAAAAATATAGAAAACATCAAATATTGAAATAAATGGAGTCTTAAACCAATGAATTTGAGGATAACCGTTATCATAACAAAGTTAATACCGCTTTATATTCATAAGCACCTAAAAGTACTTTGAACTCTTAACCAAAGTCTTTTAGTATTAATACTGTGGTTAATTTAATACATTAGAAACACCACGCCTGAACTGATAATTCCAACAGAGATAGTTCACTTTTTGCCTTGTAACAGGCATAACTTAGTCAGATGAGGGTACACCAATGAGCCACAGTGCGATAGCGGAGTTATGCCCTAGAAATGCCTCACCTCTTGTCTTACTTTCTGTGCAACAACCGCACCTGCACTTTGAAAGACCTGTAAAGGGGTTTCGTGGCCGGTGCCTGCATGACGGGGCTCATCGTGGCCGGTGCCTGCATGCCTAGGGGTAGCGGATAAATTCTTAACAGTGTTGCCCTCCCGCTCCACCCAGAGCGGGCGATGTAATTGGATGGTTTCCCACCCCGCCAAAAAAAAAAAAAAACTTGATAGGTGTCAAGGGACACCCGGATGGAACGAAGTTCCTTTCGATTAATTAGTGAAGGAATTGTAAAATAATTTTATTTTTAACCGACGAAAAAAAGGAGGAGGTTCTCAATTCGACCGTATATATATATATTTTTTTTTTTTTTTTTGTGTATGTTCAGCCCTCACTCCGTCATTTATGAACCGATTTTGATTATTCTTTTTTTATTAGATAGGGTATACCTCAAGGGTGGTCCCATGTAAAGGAAGTCAGGATCTGACTGTGGAAACCTGATAAAATTGAGAGAAAACCTTGAAAATTGTGGGCACGTTTAGCGTTTCTGTATGTATGTTCGGCCTTCACTTCGTTATTTATGAACCGATTTTGATTATTCTTTTTTTGTTAGATAGGGTATACCTCAAGAATGGTCCCATAATAAGGAAATCAGGATGTGACAGTGGAATCCTGATAAAATTGAGAGAAAACCTCGAAAATTGTGGATACGTTTAGCGTTTCTGTACGTATGTTCGGCCCTCACTCCGTTATTTATGAACCGATCTTGATGATTCTTCTTTTCTTGGATAAGGTATACCTCAAGGGTGGTACCATGTCAAGGACATCAGGATCTGATCATGGGATCCTGGAAAAATTGAGAGAGAACCTCGAAAATTGGGCACGAATATTGTTTCTGTTTACTTTTCATAACTTAATCAGGTATTTGCATTTAGGAACCATCACATCATGAAACTGAGCTGATGATGGAAACCATAGCTTTCCTAAACAATAGAAGTTAGATATAAAAACTAGTTTTAGTGACAAATACCACTTAGTATGGTTTGAAGAAAAGACGTCTTTACAGTATTGGAGGTAACCTCAACTGGTCAATATCCTGGGAACTTCATGGAAGGATGGTTATTTCATCAGCTCAGTGGCAAGAGGAATGATGAAGAATTAGAAATTAGCCTCGGAGTGTTACAAGATGATGCGAGCCACAAAAAAATCAAAAAATAAAAAACTTTTTAACAAAAAAATTAACCGACGAAAAAGAACTAAAAAGCAAAAAATAAATAAAACTTTTAAGTCTTGAGTAATGAGCATATTTACCTACATAAAATATCAAATTTTATATAAACTAATTTTGAGTCGGCGCCAATTAATAAAATGATTAATTACCTACTTACAGCCTTCTTCATTTGTAAGTACTTATAAAATTTAGATATTTAATAATCAGATTGTTGTTTGGCGCCGACTCAAAATTAGTTTATATAAAATTTGATATTTTATGTAGGTAAATATGCTCATTACTCAAGACTTAAAAGTTTTATTTATTTTTTGCTTTTTAGTTCTTTTTCGTCGGTTAATTTTTTTGTTAAAAAGTTTTTTATTTTAAGTATGTTTCTCGATTACTCTAAGATGGCTGGACCGATTTGGATTTTGTTTTTTGTTTGAAAAAATTGATTCAGCACTTTTTGAAAAAATCAACATAAACAAAAAATATATGTATACACAGATGACGTTTTGTTTGTCTCCAAATGTTCAAATTCCATGTTATGGGGGTTATCCATTCGAGCATAACTTCAATATTTAGTTTTACTTCTCGGGTACAACAACTAAAAAGTGAAAAATAAAAAATAATCTCATGATGCGTTGCGATGCAACCTTTCAAAACATAAAAAAACTTTTTTACAAAAAATTCAACCGACTTCTAAAAATTCCAAAATAATTTCGGAAGTCGGTGTCTGTATTTTATTTCTGCATTATTTGACACCGACTTCTGAAATTAAATTTAAATGTATTTTCTTTTTTGGAAGTCGGTTGTTTTTTTTTGTAAAAAAGTGTTTTTTTTAATTTATAATATTTTTTTTATTATTAACTACGCACACACGCACGCACGTAAGAAGTTATACTTTATCATCTCATCTCATCTCATCGCAGCTCAGCTCAGCTCAGCTCAGATCAGCTAAGCTCATTTCAGCTCAGCTCAGCTCAGCTCAGCTCAGCTCAGCTCAGCTCAGCTCAGCTCAGCTCAGCTCAGCTCAGCTCAGCTCAGCTCAGCTCAGCTCAGTTCAGCTTAGCTCAGCTCAACTCAACTCTTTAGCAATAACAACAACTATAACAAATAATGTTTGATAATGCTTGATCTGCTTGCAAACTTTGTACCTACCCACCAAAAATACAAGAAGTTTTTATTAGATTGTTTTTCCAGCACAATCTTTTTGGATGGACAGCCTCATTAGTGTCGTGACAACTTTTCGTAAGAATTTTTTCCGTCTAGCCCACTTTCAAAACGCGCGATAAGGAACTTCGTTCCAAAAAGGGCTTTCAAAGTGCAGGTACAGATGCAGGTGCAGGTACAAGTGCAGGAGCAGCTACAGGTGCATAAGAAGCGAACGCTAACACTGTAGACGTGGCTAAATTTTGATCAAAAGACATTTAATTTGAGAATCATCGCTATAACGAATAAAAATATCATCATCATAATTTCAGCCGAAAGACGTTCACTGCTGGACATAGGCATCCCCCAAGAGTCGATTTTTTTTTTTTACAAAATTGACCATGACTTTCTCGAAGAAAGATGTTCTTTTTCATTTATGGGCAGACAAATTATTAATTTAAAATAAAAACATGCATTTCAGTAACAATTCCTCCTACTATACGAACCTAGGAAAGACCTAGTCTACATTAAACCTCATACTACACGAGTACACGCCGCTTCAAATAATAATGCCGTCTTAATTACTGCTACTAGTTCCAGGCGAGGGAAGTTTGTTCTACACAAGTGCTCACCGCCGTCTTACACTGGCTTCATTGTACTTGGTCCTAGGCAGGTAGCCTGTATGTCTAGGTGTATTTGTATAGAAACTGTGGTACATAGTTGGGTCATCATCTTTGCGGTTGCATAGTGTATAATGATCACTTTGTCAAGCATGAAACTAAACTGGTTTACCCACAGTTATGTACTAGTAGTCTGGGTTATAATGCCATATGAGTGTGCTATATATATACATTCGTCAGATTACTATGTTTTTTTTTGACAAACTTATCAATCTCTTGACCACTAACTCACCTGATGGTAAGCGATGATGTGGTCGACGAGAGCACGCTTGCCTAGAAGTAACCTATTCACATATAGACCCTCAGGTTGTAGCAGGATGTAGCTATCCACAGTGGAGCATACAGTGGAGTTCGCCCCGCTTGCGCGGAGCCCCGCCGTGTCCTCGTGGAGGCAATCGCCGGCCGCGACCTCTCGCACCCCGCCCTGGTTCAGGCCATGGTACGAAGCGAGAGGGAATGGGAAGCAGTCGCCTCCTTCTGCGAAGCAGTAATGCTCGCGAAGGAGGAGGCCGAACGGGTGAGAGAGACTCAACAGAGTCGCCCTCATGTATTTATTTGACCAGTACATATTGTATAGATTTGAACACTTTAAAAGAGATTTTGACCTCTGAGTTTGTTTCGGTGTTTCTTCTCAGGGTAGTCAGCTAGGAAACACCGGCCTCATCTAGCTAAAAAAAATGTTGACGTGTGAAAGTGTTGTTAAAACCTACTTACAAAAATAAAATCATTTATCATGCCCCAGCAGCAGCCGCCGCAGGAGACGCCCTGGGCGTCGGGGGTCACGAGACGGTCTCCGGCCACCGTAGATTCGGGCCTGCAGACGGCGAGTAGTGGGTAGCTCGCCATCCGATCAGCACCAGGCCCGAGAGTCGACGGCGCGTAGTGTACCACACGCGCTTTAAAGAGTTGTCAGAAATACATGACGGGGCCCGTCATAGCCGATGCCTGCCCAGGGGTCGTGGATAAATTAGAAACAGAGTTACCGCGCTCCTGGGCACTCAGGGCAGGGAAGGAACAGAGGTGCGTTTTAGTCAGTACGAGTCTGACACGCCCTCCCGCTTCACCCAGAGCGGGCGAAGTCCTGGGATGATTTCAAAACCCAAAAAAAAAAAGGTTGTTGCAATTAGGAAACACAGACTCCAGCAGGGAATTCCACTCCTTAGCTGTACGCACAATGAATGTGTTCCCAAAACGTTTTGTGCGTATGAATGGGTTGTCCTCCATGTACCGATGGCGCATCGCCGTACGTTTAGTGGTTCGATGATGGAACTGGCTTGGCAAAAATAAACAATGCAAACTGTCTTATCCAATGGTAAATAATAAATAGTTGGTATGTCCAACTTTTACGACCAACTGTGAAACAGATTGGTGTGATTTTTTGCATAGATATAGTTTATGAGCTTTTTTTTGTGACATACATAGGTGGGGCTTATCTCTGGAAAACCTTCCACACAGAAGCAAAAAGCGGCCAAATGCGTGTCGGACTTCGGACACTTAGGGTTCCGTACCAAATGTATTTTTGGCCATTTGTATGGCTTTGGGTCCACAAGATTTATTTTTTGTTATTGTTTTATATGTTGACTGTACCATCTATGTAAGAAATTACTTGACTTAATTAAATGTGTATGTTTGTATTTGTGACATATAATTTTGCATGCCTAAATTGGCAGAACACAGTGAACTGCGCATTCACTCAACATTTGGTAATGTAACTATATGTACTGTGTTCAGCAATAAAGAATTGAATTGAAGATGCTTATACTGTGAAAATTGGATGACTGTAGCTCCAACCGTTTGGCTGCAAAACTTGTGTGATACGATGGACATAAAGAAGGACAGATGGACAAATGGTCACGTAAGTATCAGCAATAGGGCTCCGTTTGGACCCTTCGAGTAAGGAACCCTAATAAAGTAAGAAGATCGAAGTAGTGCCTGTAGACTATTTTAACACGTTTTCATTTTATTGGACCAGCATAATTACATTAGTGGCACTCTAGATTCACATGTAAAAAAATTGCAAAATAAGGATATTATTTTTAAACTTTTCTCTTACACTTTTCTTCAACTTTCATGTTCGAAAGAAAATGAAAATATGTTTTGACGTAAAAAAATGAATTAACAGTAATTTATGACAGAGAAAATGCAAAATATTTTTACTTGAAGGCCTCTGCTATGCAAATATGAGTAGGTAATATGTTGACGTCATGAATTTACCTTGTTTAAAATTTCGTACAAAATGCTGGCAATTTCATGCCTATGTTAATATTAACTAAATATAGATAGCGTGGGTAATGCAACTTTAATATCTATAATATTTATAACTTTGAAGAGTTAGGTTCCTCCTAAAATACGTTGAATTGCGAACTAATTAATCTAATTTTGCCGCTCTCAAAGGGTTTAACCAAAATTAAACTCAGTACTAATACTCCGTAAAAGGACTTAGGTTTATTTATAGAATCATTTGTGTCTAAATCTGGCAACATTACCTAACTACGTACATTTATTGCAGAAATCTAAAAATAATTACCTACCTGTGGCAAGTGGTTGCTACCGCCGATGTACATCAGCAATACTCATGGCAAAACATTACCATCCTAGAAACAAGGCTGTAAACTGCTTTCTTCTTCCACTCTTTGAAACGTCTTTCTTAAGAGGCCTCTTACAGTCCACTAGCGCCGCCAATCGAAAAAATGTCATAACTCGTAAATAGAATCAAAAATACAAAATGTGGTCTATTATTAGTGTAGAAAAGGCAATAACGTAATTTTATAACACATTGTCAACACTTGAAATATAGCTGTTTAGCTAAATCGTGCATTTGTAACAAAAACGGCCGTTTATGTTTTTAATGCACGATTTAGCTAAACAGCTATATTTCAAGTGTTGATAAGGTGTTATACAATTACGTTATTGCCTTTTCCACACTAATAATAGAACATATTTTGTATTTTTGATTATATTTACGAGTTATGAGATTTTTTCGATTGGCGGCGCTAGTGGACTGTAAAAGGCCCCTTAATGCGCCCAGCAAAGGAGTGGAACCCTCTACCTGAGTCTGTGTTTCCGAATGCATACAACCCTAATCTCTTAAGTTCTCTCCTTTGTAAAGTTAGAGTGAACAGGCTTTTTCTGGGTGAGCTCCCTCCATCGTCAACCTTGCCTCTGTCACCTCTGACCTAGACTAAAGTCAAGAGCATAGATGATTAGTCAAGAGTAAACCCATCTAAAATAAAAATAAAATAAAAAACTCTGTCAAACATTTTTAGATTTCGTTTTGTTTAAAATCTAGTATGTAAAAAATCTCGTGTCTTTTTTTTTTAATGTTTGATAGGCTCGCGTTTGACCACTATCTCACCTGATGGTAAGCGATGATGTGGTCGAAGATGGAGCACGCTTGCCTAGAAGTAACCTATTCACTCTTGACTTAAAGACTCCCAGGTTGTATCTTACAGGAAACACAGACTCCGGTAGAGAATTCCACTCTCTAGCTGTACGTGCAATGAATGGTGTTTGTGGTTGCACTCCGAAACGACTCGACCGATTTTAATGTTTTTTTTTTTTTTGTTTTGGTTGGTTATAACAATAGGTTGTAAAGTAAGTTTCACCCTCCTAGCCCCACCCCCCATTTTTTCTAACCGGCCAAGTGCATCCTGATTTCGCACAGTTAGGGTTCCGTACCAAATGAGGGAATTGTCAAAGGAAAGATCTTATTTATCAATAAATTGGTATTTGTTAGTAAAAAATACGTTACAATAAACATTATCACCAAAGTTTATAGGTCAATGGGAAGTTAAAAAATCTTTGGAACAAAATTTTGTTATAGACGATGGACAGACAGACACGTGAGTGACAGCAATAGGACTCCGTTTGGACCCTTCGGGTAGGGAACCCTAAAAGACTGGGCAAGTGCTTGTCGGATTTTGCACATTTAGGGTTCCGAATCAAATATTGGTATTTGTTAGTAAAATATACGCAATAATAAACATTTTCACCACAAGTTCATAGGTCAATGGGCAGTTACAAAATTTTTCACAACAAAATATTGTGACAGGTGACGGGCAGATAGGTGACGGCCAGACCGACATGTGAGTGTCAACAATAGGGCCCCGTTTAGACCCTTCGGTTACGGAACCCGAAAAAGAAAAGAAAATTATTAGAAATAAGATTACAAAAGAAAGCTTACAATTTTTGAAGTTATACTTCTTTAGGCGTGTCATAAAAAAATGATGAGACTGAAATTTTAAGATGCGCGCGCATCACTGTCACACAAAATTCACAGGTTGAAGTTAGCTAGAACCGATCCACCCTGAAGTTAGCTGTGGTCTGCGGTTCATGAAGAATGATTGTTTTCCTTTTGTAAATTTTGTGACAGTTTGGTTTTTTATCTTGTTACGCCAAAGAAGTATTACTTCTTACGTGCGTACATAAGTACACACACATTTTTTTTTCTCCTTGCCTACCCAGCATGCACAATCACCTGCACCTTGGATGATTTGAACGAAGCCAATGACAAAGCTATCCAATATCCACAAAGTTTGAGTCAAAATCTACACGAAAAAAAGAGGAAGACTAAACATAAACTCACGTATTGATTTACCAACGAATGTCTTCCATATTTTACATTACCTTTACAAAAATAAGTGGTTACGGTAAAAAATAACTGCTCATCCTTGTCTGTAATTTCAGTATGTACGAGTATTTTCAGGCCACTTATTTATAAGTGTCTTCAAATAAGTTGTTTTATAATCACGGCCTATTTTGAAACGTTTATACACGGTAAAGTGTTGAGTATTTTTAGATAGAGTAAACATGTAATCTTTCTATGTGTTTATTTACCACGAAAATATTTTTTAGGGTTCCTTATCCGAAGGGTCCAAACGGAGCCTTATTGCTGTCACTCACGTGTCCGTCAGTACGTCGTCTGTCACACAGGTTTTACAGCTAAAGGTTGGAGCTACAGTTTTCAAATTTTCACAGTATGAGCATCTTGTTGACCATACAAACAGTCAAAACTACATTTGGTACGGAACCCTAAATTTGCGAAGTCCGACACGCACATGGGCGGTTTTTTTTAGCAATGGTACTATTTCTACTATTCTGCCAATGTGAGACGTGTTATGTACATAATCATAGCGATTCCGACCAAAAAAATTAATTCTAGCCTTTAAAAAGATTTTTTTAAGTTAATAATTATCATGCGTGTCATTTAACAAACAATCAACAGTCGTCGGCAGTAAACAAGCTATATTTTTTAGATTTGGAATACTAGTCTTTTTGCCCGTGGCTTTAATTTAATTTATGAAAAGACATTTTTTTTTAAATATTTTTTGTTATTATTCTAATGTTTATTTTAAATTATTTTTGTACTTAATTTAAATTTATTTCCGCGAATATTGTGGGTGCCTATAAGTGACTTGTTTACACCGGATCCTCTTGTAATGTTTTACGTACTTGTTGTCACATTGAGTTGTAAATAAATCGTTAGTGTGCATAGATAAATAAATAAATAAAAAAACCTAGTGACGATTGTCTTAAATAACCTCAAAACACCTAAAAACCGTTAACTTACTTCCCCCACTTTCAAGAGCGAACATATTCTACACACATGTAATGATAATAAAATTAAACCTCGCACCCATACCAAAGCCTTCTTAAAGAAAACCATCCCTTTCACATAAAGACCCTTCTAATGTATTATTGCCACGTTCACCTTTTCAAATACACACATAAACATTTTTTTTTTCACCCCCAAAAGGGGTGACACACCCCACATTCAGCGAAAACATCCATTGTAAAAATATGCCGAACTACACGATACCTTGACCCAAATATTCGAAACTAATGAATTTTTTGTGCGAGCTTTTCCCATTTTCTAAATGACTACAAAAAAAAACTCTTTTCATACTGAAATGCATTTCACCCCACAACTTAGTGTCGTTATAAGGTTACTTGTTCATCAGAGCGGGCAACGTCGAAAAAGTGGAGAGCTAGGAAGACATTGACCAGCATTCCTCTAAATTATTGTAACCGCTCCGCTACTCCTCCAGTTCTGATCCTCTTTCAGTTATTCACGACAATATTTCTTCTTTTATCGCCGCCTTAGGTTGAAATCACCGCAGTTGAGGCAGTTCATCTTCAAAATTAGGAATTTTTAAAGATGAATAACCTCAACCGCGGAGTGTGTCCGGAGTTGTGTGACCTTTACCGATTCGAAAGTCTGGTCTCTTATTCTGTTTGTCCTGAAAGCTTTTTGTGTGCCTGTACGTTCGTGTCAAATAAATGTATTTTCTTCCTTTCGTTTTTCCTTCTTCCTTTTTTTTAGGGTTCCGTACCCGAAGGGTCCAAACGGAGCCATATTGTTGTCACTCACGTGTCCGTCTGTCCGTCCGTCGCCTGTCACAAAATTTTGTTACGAAGAATTTTTTATCTTCCCATTGGCATGAACTTGAAATTTGGTGATCATGTTTATTATTAAGTACGTATACTTTACTAACAAGTACCAATATTCGGTACGGAACCCTTAATATGCGAAATCCGACACATACTTGGCCAGATTTTTTAGGGTTCCATACCCGAATGGTCTAAACGGAGCCCTATTATTGTCACTCACGTTTCCGTCTGTCTGTCCGTCCGTCGCCTGTCACAAAATTTTGTTACGAAGAATTTTTTAACTTCCCATTAACCTATGAACTTGAAATTTAATGATAATGTTTATTAATACGTACCTATACTTTACTAACAAATATCAATATTTGATACGGAACCCTTTTTTTTTTAATTTGCGAAATCCGATACGCGCTTGGCCAGTTTTTTTTCTTTTCTGTTTTTCTTAAAGTATATTTTTTCTTTTGTTTTAACTCATTCTTAAATGTCTTTTTAGTTTTATTTTTTATCTTTTTGTATCTTTTCTTTTTCTCTGTCTTTCTTTTTTACCGATTTTTTCTTTTTTCATTTTCTCTTCTCCGCCTATTCGCCCCGCTCCAATGGACAAGCAGCCTTAGTTAGGGGTTGAAATGGCCTAGCCATTATAGGGTTATTTCGACGAACAAATCAGTTCGGAACATTAATGTTATGGTCGTACTGATAGCGATACTATATGTGCTACTTCGCAGATTAGTTTAAGGTGTGTTTCGAGTATAACGCTGAGCTCATTTGGGTTCATATTATGATTGTTCGTGTTGAACGACGTTAGCATAAGAGATAATTATGTGGCGTAACTTTTTATGTGATACAGGAGCTTATTTTCTAAAACTTGAGGAGTTGAGTTTAATTAAAACTTCTGGCTCATGAGATGAATCAGATTCACGGGAGTATTCCAAAGAGCCTGCGGACGGCGAGTAGTGGGTAACTCGCCGTCCGATCAGCACCAGGCCCGAGAGTCGACGGCGCGTAGTGTTCCACGCGCACCTCAAAGAGTTGTCAGCAAACAGGACGGGGCCTGTCATGGCCGATGCCTGCCCGGGGGTTGAGGATAAATTCGATAGAGTTACCTTGCCCCTGGGCATTCAGGCCAGGGAGGAACAGGGGTGGGTTTTAGTCAGTAAGAGTCTGACACGCCCTTCCGCTCCACCCTAGAGCGGGAGAAGTCATTGGATGATTTCCCACCCCCAAAAAAAAAAAAAGAGTCTCCACAGCCCTGACACAGGTCACTGAAGGAATACGTGTGGGTTTTACTCCGCTGCACCCAGAAAGGGAGAAGTTATTTGATGATTTTTCACACTTAAAAAAAGGTACCACATGAGGTGAGCGGTGGGCCATTGGTACCGGCCGCGACTGACAAGTTGTAGGTCGTGAGTTTAAACCCAGGCAGGCGCTTTACTTTATGTAATTTCATCACCACTGCTCTCTAAAAACAGTGAAGGAAAAAACATCGTAAGGAAACCGGCATGTCCTAGAACCAAAAATTCGAAGACTTGTGACATCCAGCAACCTGCATTGGGCCCGCGTGGTGGATTACGGCCGACACCCTCTCACAGAGGGGAGACCTGTGCCCCAGCAGTGGGGACATTAAAAGGCTATGATGATGGTATGGGGTAACCTTTTGGCTAACAGTTATAGGTGTTAGTATACATAATTTAGGATAAGCGCATTTATCGTATTGGGGAAAAAAAAAAACCTGTAAAGATAGATGTAAGGTGAAAATAAATAAACACTTCAAGGAAGTCAGGCGTAATGTTATGTTATAATTGCAAAATAAGCCACATAAACCACAAAAATAATCAACAAATAATTGCAGCATGCATTGTATATGTAATTTGCATATCTTATCGCTGGCAGTGGCACCGAGGCTTGCGGCTATCGGCCCAGACCATCGCTTCACGTTTATGAATACAAATGTTGGCTCCAATTTGGGCACCGTTGGACGCATATTGCAGGTTATGTTGCTTATAAACTATTTATACCCGTATTCTGATACAGAATATAGTGGTATTGGTTTGATGACTTAATGGTGCGATAATTCAGGATTTTTCGAGGTCTTTCCGGGTCAGGGGCATGAACACGGATAAACTAACTCTTACTATATAATAGTCGTGACGGTCAATGGCTTAATAGCCAAGAGCCTCGACGAACACCTAAGAAGGCTCTCGTTGGGTAGTTGGATCAAGCGCTTGATACAGAAAGCGGTACTCCTGGGCACGGCGCGTATTGTTAGGAGATTCCTTTCTCAGGAGCCCTGATCACCGGTAGCTTGGACTCTGTTCCCGATGCCGGTGAGAAACTATTTTTTATATTTTTAAATGTTTTTTTTAATTTATTTATTATAAGAAATATTTACAAATGTATCAAATACGAAAGATGATAAATAAATGATATAATAATCATTTTATTTCGGGCATTCCATAATTTGTTGGTAAACATTAACCTTAATAACTATGCTATATAGGTATACATGCAGGTTGGACAAATAATGGACGAGCGGGCAATCAAATTTCCCCACAATGACACTCAGGAGACTGTTCGAGCTGCGTCGAACCCCCTACAGCAGCGACGCGGCACGCTTACGTCTGATCGCTGCGAAGACATCACGGTGCGCATCAGACAACATTCCAGATGCACTGCAGAAGCGTGGCAGCCCTAGCAGCATCCTGAATGCATCGTGAATGCATTGCTGTATTGAACTTTAGTGTGAGTCGATACTTTTGCGCCATCTTATTGTCCTAGCTCATCATGCTGTGCTGGCATTGCCACTGCGGCTGCGGAGAACCTGAACCGGCGGAAATATAACAATCTCGTCGGTACTTACATTTTTGAGCCGTTTGAGGTTAAAACTCCTAAGCAGTGGGGTCCAAGTACTCATACACAATTTAAAGATTTATCCAAATGCCTAGCTGATACTTTACATGACCCAAGGGCTGGCTTTTACCTCGGCCAGAGGTTAAGCATTGCCATACAACATGGCAATGCCGCCAGTCCTTTGGGGAAACTTGCAGTCGACAGCGATGCGGAGTAATTTAACTATTTACGAGTTTTTGTTTTAATTAAAGTATTTTATAAGTATGTAAACAGTTAAAAGCAATTGTTAAATAAATAAATACTCTTACTTTTGGGGTTGTCACAAAAATGGGTCGGTAGTGATTCTGCTTAAAAAAAAAAAATTCCAAGTATTCAGTATTTTAACAATTCAAGATGTTTTCAGGACCCTTATCAACACATTTTGGCCTTCTAATAGATTTCCAAAAAGATTTGAAAACCAACATTTGTGAAACAAAAACGTGTTGTCTGTCACCAAAGTCTTAATTTAATACGACACGTGTATGTATCACTATTACCCAAATAAAACACACTATTATTTTTCCACATAAACCAGCTCCAAAATCTAATATTCCATAATAATATTCCAAGAGAATTAATTTGAAATCCCAGCTCTCATTGTAAGGGTCTCGTCTTTAGCATAGAGTTATTAATAATTTATGTTAAACATATAATAACAATTGGGCTATCATGGCAAATAGATTCGTTTATGTAAATGAACCGGGTACCCGAGCTGAAGATTTTCATGAAAACGATGAAAAATCAAAGGGTTAACTGATACTGTAATTTGATGGTTAAGATAAAATACTGCTTCTGCATTTTATAGATCGATAAAGTATGCACTTAGATACCTTTTTTATTTATTTTTTTGGTTGTGGGAAATCATCCAATGACATCTCCCGCTCTGGGTGAAGCGGCAGGGCGTATCAGACTCTTACTGACTAAAACCCACCCCTGTTCCTTCCTTGCCTGAGTATTCAGGAGAGCGGTAACTCTCTTACAAATTTATCCGCTACCCCTGGATAATGCACTAAGATACCTAGGGTCTTATTTATAAAAAAAACCGGTCAAAACATCTTATTTTTTTCAGGTTTTTTTTTAAACTACTTTCTACTCATAGGTTTTCCTGTAATCTATAAGCCTGTATTTTTTTTTCAAAATTTTATGCCCAGTGGTTTCGGAGATAAGCGGAGGGAATGGTAATTTTTCTTCTATTTTCTTAAATAACTTTAAAACTATATTTTAATACTATGAAAAAATTAAATCAAGACCCTCCCAAGCCTAACCCTTTCATTGGATATGTCACACGGCACATTATGAAAAACTTTGTTTTTTTTTTTATTTTCGTTTTTCACCCCAAAAGTGACACCCATACTCCAAATTTATTTATTTAGGGTACACATTCGTGTTTGGGTCACAGATAATCATGTGTACATACCAAATTTCAACTCTATCAGTCCAGCAGATTCGTAGCAAATTGGCAATTCAACATTTTAAGTGATGCTTAATATACAGGGTGTAAGGTACCTTACACCCTGTATATTAAGCATCACTTAAAATGTTGAATTGCCAATTTTACATGAACGCACATACGTGTACTAGTGATTCAGTACATGATTCTGGACCCCTAGCGTTGGAAAATGAAAAAAAAATAATTAATTATTTTTCATTTAAAAAAAAAATTTTTTCACTTTAAACTGTATAAAATCGTTATCGTTAAAAATTTAATTGGTTTTTTTTTCAGTTCAAAGTAAAAAAAAAAATTTTTTTTTTTTCAAAAATTCGGAAAAGGCCGACGAAAAATTCCAACGCGGTCCAGAATCAATGTACTGAATCACTAGTACACGTATGTGCGTTCATGTACCTTACACCCTGTATAAAGTATTGACTTATCATTTGAAGGAAGTTGCCTTCAGTTTGAGGTAAATAAGCATTTATTATGTCCCATCATCATAGAAACACACAAACCTCATATTCAAATCCACTGGGTCATGTCCCATAAAACAAGGTTATCAAACCCATAATTAAATTTACCGACCAAGGTAAATGCATTCACAGCGTACCGGTATTACGGTAAAACACACAGTCAATTCAAACATAGCCAGCCATGATTTGTGGCTATTTACAGTGAAAGCAATACGCAAGGAAAATTGTGTAGTACCGACTTTAAAAGGAAGGAGGAGGTTCTCAATTTGACTGTATTTTTTTTGTTTTACCTCAGAACTCTTTTCTCGGTGAACCGACTTTGATGAGTCTTTTTTTATTTGAAAGCTGATGCTTTTCATGCGACCTCATTTAAATTTGGTGAAGATCTGATGAAGAACTTCGGCGATACACAATGGAACTCTTCAATAAATCGCATGTCTGTTTATTGTTTACACCACTTCATAACATCAACCGGTGTCAAATAACGAATAAACACAACTAAAAACACCGACTGCAGAAATTAAAGTTATTTAGAAATTTTTTGTTGTTTTTATGTGAAAGTCGGTTGTATCTTTTAGGTCGGTGTTAACGGAAATTAAAGTTATTTTGCAATTTTTAGAAGTCGGTTGTATTTGTGTAAAAAGTTTTTTATTTTTCACTTTTTAGTTGTTGTGCCCCAGAACTTAAACAATGGGTAACCCCATGGAATTTGAGCACAATTGGAGACAACCAAAACGTCATCTGTGTATACATATTATTTGTATATGTTGATTTTTAATTTCGATTAAATTTATATGGGACCACTTCTGAAGCGATTCGTTTTTTGTTTGGTAGGCCACTACCAAACAAAAAAAGAATCATCAAAATGAAGAATCACAAGTAGCGGAGAAATCGCTTAACATACATACAAAAAAAAACATACAGATGAATTGAGAACCTCCTCCTTGTGGAAGTCAGTTTTTCCTAAATAACCCACATACAGGTTGTAACGGAAATGTGTTGTAATATTTTATTAACTGATTCTTCAAAAAAGTCATTCACAATTCCCAAAAACAAAATTTTATTGTCCGTACAAAGTTATCATCAGCTGATCTAAGTTAGTTTTTTTTTCAAATTTTTCCATGGTTTACTTGAAGTAAGTTGTTCACTTCTATGGGCAGACTGAAGCAGTGTTTAAAACATGACCTCGCATTTCCGTAACACCCTGTATTTACAGTTACAAAGAATAAATGGAATACTGCAATGAAGTTCTCACAACATCTTTAAAAAACGGTTTTATTGCTTATATTGAGAAATCCTACCAATAGTATAAATGCTACTAATAGTATAAATCCCACTAATAGTATAAATCCTACTAATAGTATTCCCACTAATAGTATAAAACCTACTAATAGTATAAATCCTACTAATAGTATAAATCCTAATAATAGTATAAATCCTACTAATAGTATAAATGCAAAAGTTTGGATAACTGGATGAATGGCTGTTTATAACTCAATCACGGCAGAAAGACTGCCCGGATCTGGATGCATTTGGCATAGAGATAG
Source organism: Polia nebulosa (assembly GCA_951329385.1). Classification (NCBI taxonomy): domain Eukaryota; kingdom Metazoa; phylum Arthropoda; class Insecta; order Lepidoptera; family Noctuidae; genus Polia; species Polia nebulosa. The sequence continues at coordinate 10,975,698 of OX589613.1, read as the reverse complement.
ATTATAGTCTGGAATAGCACCTCCTCCTCGCGTCGTTTTTCTCATTGCTGAGGGTCGTGATCCCCTGACCGTTAAGTAATTTTTGACTTGATGATGTTGCACCACCTGTTCTGTATTTGGAATAGCATCTTTTTATCCCAGGACCATACTTCCTTGGCACGATTTTCATGCGGGCGAAACCACTGACAGAAGCTAGTATTACAGAAATAGACGAAAGAAAAATAAAAACTGTTTTAAGAAGGAAAACCAATACATTATTTTGAATCATGAGGGCGCATCATAAGAACACATTTGAGCTTAGTAGGCGTATTGTGATGAGTTTTGCTCAACATTATAGAGCGTTGAGTGGAGCTTACTATTCCATTGTTTTAGCGTACTATACTAATGGGGCCTTTAAAATAGCGGCTTTTGCTTATAAAGTATTAATAAAAAATTTAATTTCACAACGACGAGAGCAATATCTGTAACTGAGTGATCCTATTTTTTTTATTTGTTGCTCTTTTGTTGTTTTTAACCCCCAAAGAAAAAGACGGTCGTTAGAAGTTTGTACAGTGTATCAGTATATCTATGTGTCTGTCTGTGGCATCGTAGTGGGTTTTTTTATAGGGTGGGAAAACATCAAATAACTTCTACCGATCTGGGTGGAGCGGGAGGGCGTGTCAGACTCTTACTGACTAAACCCACCCGTGTTTCTTTCGGTTCCCTGTGCCAGAGCCGCAGTAGCTCTTTTAATTTATTATTATTATTATTATTATTTATTTATATTTTATTTCAGGTATTAACCCATAGCAACATTACATACTTAAAATTAAATTAAATTTCATTATTAAAAATAAATATTAAATAAAATTACATTGCTCAAATAAAATTACATTGTTAAAAACTTACATTATTAAAATTAGATTATGTTAAATTAAATTAATTAGATTAGATTATGTTAATTACGGCGGGCGTGGAACACTACGCGCCGTCAACCCGGGCCTGCTTCATATCGGTCGGTGAGCTACCCGTTACTCGCCGTCCGCAAGCCCGCGTCTGCGGTGACCGTGAATCGGCTTGCGACCATGTAATGTACTGTTATTATACATAGTTTCTAATTTAAGTAGTAATTGCTGATGTATTCATAAATATGCTACATAAATTTCGTTGCGGGACCCAAGACAGTTTAATCGCTTCTCTGGGACTCATCGAGCTTCATTGCCTCAGCGTTTTTTTCTGGTGGTCGCCACTGTTGATTCTGGCTTATAGAAGTTACATTGGTTTGGGAATAGTGTGGCGGGCTTGCCCTAAAATAAAAATAAAAAAACTGTTCGATGCTACATATCTACTTATAGTTTTTCTTATTAAATTAAATTGAAACCAAAGTATCTCATTTCGAAGGACCCAAAATCACAAATATACAGAATGCTTGTGAATTTGTATTATTGTTAAACCCTTCAAAGGCTGAGATTTGGATGGATACAAGACAATGGGTAGATCATGACCTGGGTTGACAAAGGATACTCTGTATTCCAGTAGTATACCAGACCAGAGGGCTGGGCAAACGACAATCAGTTATAATTTATAAATATTAGTAGTTGTTAATACTAACCAACACATCCGGTAAATGTAAAAAATGAGGCGATATTAAATAAACCGAGCTCTGGTGCTAATGATATTATCTCAGATTATTGAGTAGGAAGAGAGACTTATACAATATACGAGTACTATCACCATCACCTGTGTGCTTGTGGCGAGCAGAGGGTGTCACTAGAGGGCTGGCCTTTTTTGCCGCCAAAGAATCAGCATTGCCATTCAACGTGGCAATCCTCGCAGTTTTATGGACACTTTTCCCATTGACAGCGGTGTGGAAGAATTTTTCGATGCTCAAAAAGTTTTACGCCTCCTTTTTATGCCACTTGTACCTACATATTGTTACGTCAACCGTACTAAGAGACCATTCGAGAATGTGGTTGAAGTTTTCAGACGTTTCCACTGCGTTCGAGTACATTCCACTATGGTACTGCGGAGAAGTTCAAGAATCTTTCTAGAACATTCCAATATTTCAGCAATGTTCTGGAAATTTCTATTATAAATGGTCGGTGTATAAATAGGCCGGGTGTGCCGTGAGTGAGGCAGTCTGTTTTTGACTACAGATACGAACGCAAACGATTACGAAGAAAATAGTGATCATTATACACATCACTGTTAGTGTAAATAAAATTTTCATGTAGCTTGTTTATACGTTGTAACTATTGAACATATTTAATAAACTAAGTAAGTAATGCCCAGTAGTATGTGGTTGTGTTAATTTAAAATTCGCGGTAATATTCATTTTGATTTGACAGCAGTACTCGACTATTTATTTAGTTGGTTTATATTTCTTATCCACCTTCCCTTTCTCGCGCATACCTGGCGAACTCGTACGAGCGAGAAGAAATGAGTGGCACGACCAGTCCGTACGAACCCCGCAAAAAACTTTTATTGGTATATACGTCGCGCATCGCGAACCGTCGCGCTCTTTAAACTTTATAAACGAAAAAAGAAAGAAGAAACGCTGAGGTGGACAGCTACGAAGATATTCAGGTGCTGTGCAATCCAATCCTAAGACGTGCTGCCGTTTTTCCAGGTTGAGTCTGACACGCCAGCTCCACCCAGAGCGGGAGATGTCATTGGATGATTTCCCACCACAAAAAAAAGGTGTATTCCTGGTGGCACGTGACGTCCCATCTTAAACCAACCCAGATTTAAATTCGTTCGCGTTTTTCGCTCCGCGTAACCAGTATGTTTCCTTGAGATTTTACTTGAGACTTTCGACTTTAATGCGGGCGTCGCTGCTAGAAAAACCTAGTGAAGTATAAAAAATATCTTAGAATAACAATTTGCAAGTAAAGTTTAATCTATCAAAACTAATTCATTATAACGATAGAGACTCACAATCTCATAATATTTTCTTCAAGGATGAAAAGAAAAAGTCCTCAATAACATTTTATAGAATAAAAAAATGCCGATAGAACCTTGAAAAGTGCATTCATAATATCAGCGCGATTCCCCCGCAGCCTTGATACAGGAAACCTTTGAACAAACGCATTTTCTTTTTTAAAATTGTAGTCTCGCTCTTCTTAGAAAGTAAGTAAAAAAATAATAGCTCATTTGATAAAGAAGCTGTTTAGAAAAGCCGAACATGTTTTTTAGTTTTATTTCTATCGAACTTTTGCCAGTGGCTTCGCCCAGCAACAAAATAGTACCTCAAAATATTATTATTTTAGCAATAATTTTAGTTCGTGAAGCATCGCTATTAATTGAGAGGAAATATTACATTATCATCATAACTTCGCCTAGGCATTCTATACAATGCCGAATATTCAGCCGGAAATGTTTTAACGACAGTTAAGTAGGTAGCTGGACGGAGCCCCATTGCGCGGGGCTCCTATTTCTGTCTACAAGGCTTAAAGGAGGTTCCTTTGTCGCTTCGCTCGCTCTTGGACAACGTACATCGCAATGATAAACTTTCTGGTTAATTTGATGTGCTATCAGTATATTTGATTAACAATAATTATTTTGATGTAAAAAATATTTAACTGATGTAAACAAATAAGCATTTTTAAGCGTTTTTGAAATTTCGACCAATATGGGGGTGAAATAGGGGAGGAAAGTTCATATCGAAGTCTTAACAAATCTGTCTATGAAAAATTAGTATCCCATAAACTAACAAAAGATTGCTCAGAGTTATTATTACACGTGGACAAAGTCGCGGGCAAGAGCTAGCTGCCTATATTTTAACATAATCCCCAATTACTATACAATTCCAAGGGTACACAATAAAACTAATGGTGTAATTACTTTCAATCCGTGGTTTTAATGGCCACACAGTTCAAGCTTATGAAACCCACGCAAGCTCAATTCGAGTGGGCGTCCATTTTGCCGCATTTCCTCTGTGTTGGTAAGATACTTATAACACGATTAACAAGCAAGTTAAATGTCAGTAAGTGCCTTATATAACACCGTCTTAACATTTTGTTTAGAGTTTCTGAAGATTTTGGTCATTTTACCCGGCTGCCCGAGAAGGAGGCTATCTTTTTTCGAAACTTGTCTGTTTGTGTTATTATTATATCAAAGATAAAATGATGATTAGTAGCGGCATATAGTATGCAATAAAAGAGTAACGTATAGATTGTATGAAGGTGACGTGTTGCAATTAAAATCTGTCACTCCTGTCTATGCCATGGAAACGATATTTGATTTTCTTTTCCCGTCAGCTACCGTAAGGCCCTTTCGGACCGCGAACCCAGAATACGGACCACTGCCCGTAAGGCCCTTTCGGACCGCGGGTGGCACGCGTTCTTTCAACCTCTATGATTACATAACGAAACGTCATATTCCTGTGGAAATTTTTACACACTCGGAGCGTGATAGTATCGTACTTTTACAAACATTTCCATAGAGAAATACTGTTTTGAAAAATTAAAAAAAATGTTTTTATTTGCATGTTTATGTTTGTCAACGGCGGACGACAATTTGTTGATATTGTGTGTTTTAATTAGTTTCGTGTTTGTTTATGTGATATGTTGTGTTTATATATTCATTACTATGTTGTTATTACGTCATTATAACATCGTTTTAGATAAATATTTTGAAAAATGATTACGTTATGACATTTCTTGTCAAGGTTAAACGGTTTTGTTTACATTGTTATTGTGAGGGTGAATGATGTGACTTTCTGTGTGTTTGATCACAGTGTGAAGGTATTTATTTATTGTTAGGTAGTTATTACATAGTATTAGAAAAAAAACGCATCACAAAACGCAACGCAAACGCAGTAACGTAATTTGAAAAAGCCGTTACTTGGTTTGGTTTTCGTGATATGAAGTTTGAGAATGAATAATAGGAAAACATTGTATCGGACTCTACAAAAAAAACATTGCTATTAAACTACTTGTATATTCATAGTATAACATGCAAAATTTCGTGTAAATTGATACACTGGTTTTATCAGAAATGAACCTAATACGTGAACAAATACTATTCCCGCCAAACCGTTGATAACAGCATTTGATTAGAATTCAACTCTCGTAACACAAGTATTGTTTACATTTTATGATAAGGTCTGTTTATTCAACAACCCAATAAAAAAAACTTCAAGTGCCTAGCACCAATAGAAGCGTCAGCGAACCGTTTTATGTAAACAAAGTCATAAACATGTCAATGGCGGGAAAATAGCGCGGGTATGCCAGATGTGCGAGTTTCGCGCGCGCAGGGCGCTGACGGGTTAATTAAAAAAAAAATAGAAGGTTGAGGGCCCAGACACAAATTATTTTTATTTAGTAGTCTTTCTCGAAGTAATAGTAGTGAAACATAGTTAGTGACGAGTTATTCAGTCAAGGTAATACAAATTTGCAAGAATGACAGCGAACTATCTCGTAAATGTTCAAGCTAAAAGGACGGCAAAACTACAATGAATGGATCTTCACCGCGGAGAATTTAGTTTGTATGTCTATTTCTTTAGCACGTACTGTAGCCTAAACGGCTGGATGGATTTTAACAATTTAGGACTAATAAATTTTGAAAAAAAATGTCGGTCCCACTCTGAGTGTGCTCGTTTTTTATTGAGAGTGAAATTTCAAGGACGCGTCAGGTTTAGGCACATTTTGTTACATGAAAGAGAAGAAAGATATAATTCTTTCCTGCTCTGACGCTAAATCCCTGTTATTCCAGTTTAATTATGAAGTTTCACTTCTGTCACGTGTACATTAAACGTGCATTTTTCTAAGGGGTGGTAGTATTTTCTTTTAAATACTATACGTACTGCCTTTTTTGTCAACTTATGCCATAAAGAAAAGAGTAGTTCGTGGCTAAAGTAATAACAGCCGCACGGGTCGATCCATCAGGTTAAGCTACGCTTGTCGGGGTTGGTCCATGGATGGGTGACCACCTTTACGTACCGAAACTTCTCCGTGCCTCGGAAAGCACGGTCCCGGCTGTCAATCGTGGACCTTTGACAGTCGTTACGGGTCGTCAGAAGCCCGAAAGTAGAAAGTAAAGAAAAAGTTATTTGCTGACCAAAAGACCCAAGTCGGGCCCAGTGTCACTGGGTGTTTCCATAAGTATTTTTTCAGTAGCGGGCCGGGTTGATGTCCAATTGATGGCCTATTACCATCCACCGGGCTCATCTACTATGGCATTGAATAAAAACACAAAACATGGCGAAATTATGGTGTAGTAATACTTGCCTATCCTTTCAGGAGTAAGAACAATCATTATGATATGTCGTTAAAAAATATCCATTAAAAATATTAAATAATATTGTGATTCAATCTGAAAAAAAAACGGTTTTCCGAGACGTTTTCTCAGATGGTTTATTTATTAAAAAGGAAACAGAAAAAGAGGTACAAAGCTGATGGCTGTTTCAAACGAAATCTCTTCCAGCATACCTGCGAAAGGAGAGTTGGAAAAAAAAGTAGACACCTTTTTCGTATAATTTTTTCCTAAGTACTATTCATAGAGTACTTAGGAAAAATTAATACAAAAAACAAAGAGATTAAAATAAAAATGTAAAGATATAATAACTTATACTCGTACTAACATATAGATCTAATAAATATCACAATTGTACATACTAAAATACTAAATAATGTTATAAAATAAATAATAAAACAGATAGAAATGCAACTATGACGGAATGGAAAGATAGTGTTCTTTCACTCTGTGTGTGTTTTCCGAGATGTTTTAAAAAGGATAACGGCTTGTGTATGAAAATGGAAAATATCAACGTCCTAATACATTTAGGGAGAGGATTTTATTGTCGTAGTAAAAGGAGTCTTTAAATACAAATCAAGCTTTTATTTAGCTTGTAAAGGATTGAGTTGTATTTATAAACACGACCTTTTTGTCCCGAAGGCTAAATGTGCCCCCTAAACCGTGATGCATCATGTTTTGGTAACTGTTTAAAACAAGCTTATTTTTACAAGTTTATTACTTTTCACTATATGTACAGTTAAAATAATGTATTTCTAAAAAATTTAATGCACAACATGAAAGATCATTTCATTTTTTTTAAGTTGTGTGGAAATCGGTTGTCGTGGTATGAGCATGTGATGCGGAGGAATGAAGAAAATGTCGTGAGGAAAGTCTTGTGTATGGATGTGGATGGCTATAAGAGTAGGGGAAGGCCAAAGAAACGATGGTTGGACTGTGTGAAAGAGGATGTAGGTAAAAAGAGGGTGATTACAGAGATGACGACTAATAGAGGAGTATGGAAGAAAAAGACATGTTGCGCCGACCCCAAATAAATTGGGATAAGGGCAGGAGAATGATGAACATGAATGATCATTTCAATTATGAGCTGGATTTTTTTTATTTTTGTTAAAATTACGATTAATCGACCACAAACCGACCACGGCTTTGAGATTTTTTGCTGTAAGGGGTTTAGAATATCACATAATTATGAATTGTTTTGACGTCTAAACGATATGAAAAAATTAGAACGTATTGTTGCAAAAGTCGTGTATATAATGTATGAATCACGTTTTACCACTTTTACATAAAATTTTAGAGAAAAAAAATATTTAACTTAGTAAAAATGGGCAAAGAATTGCTTTTGACTTTGGCTATTTAGAACTCTTGTTCATAAAATTAAAACAGCAAAAAATAAACTTCAATTCACCATCAATCCATTTCTTGACCAAAACATGTAAAAATTACAAACATTTAGCAATAACAAATCTTTTAGAACAACCCAAATCTCGACTAATAATACGCAACGCAAGCTTTGAATCTAGCTCATTCATTAGATCATAATTGAAATGATCTTTCATGTTGTGCATTAAAACTTATAGAAATGCATTATTTTAATTGTAAAATCACATCTGGAAAATCACGTAAATTAGTGAAATCGGCTAAAATTTCGTGTACCTCTTAAACAAACATAACTAGAAAAACGAGTTTATTTGCCGCAGTTATATTATTCATCGGTCTCTGTAGAAATAATCTGTCATTTGAGGTATCCTAGACCCATCAATCAGTGCCAGTGTGCAACTCCTTCACGGGGCATTCGCCACCTCCTTTCCTGCTGTTATGTACAACCATCTGCACCCTGAATTATTTAAACGAGGCCAATGAATAAGTCCGGATAAATTCGTAATAGAGTTACCGCGGCCCTGGGCACTCAGGCAAGGAAGGAACAGGGGTGGGTTTTAGTCAGTAAAACTCTGACCAAGAGAGTCATAGGATGATTTCCCAACCCCAAAATAAAAAGGGAGCTACATACTGGTGGGCGAAATTGGTCGTTTTCTACGGAGAAGATAAGGCAAGAAGCTCCATGGTGACTCTTTATAATATAATTTATACAATTTCTAAATGAGACAGCGTAATTTGTTAAGGTTTGATCCTAAATCAAATTATTAAAATAGACTGTAAGTAACACGTTTCTAGGCTGGATATTTCTTTAAAATCACGGAGGTAAATATCAACACAATGTATTTGGCGTTCAAATGTTATTTTCGTATAACTTAGGGTGTTATTATACCAATCTATCGATCGATCAGCCAAAGCACGGATATCGGTCGACAAACAACCGATCGACCATCCCTAAGAAACGAACACCCTAAGAAACGTTCAATGAATAAAAAAAAATAGAACATTAATTTAACACGGACTGGATTTCAAAACAAATCGATAATTTAATTGGAGATTTCGGCCTAGTGTGGTATAAAATCTTTCAAAATCTTCCTGGACACTAGAGGACCTAAGTTATAAAAAACTTTGTAACCATCATATGATTTCGACACTAGAGGCCCTAAGTTATAAAAAACTTTGTAACCATCATATGATTTCGACACTAGAGGACCTAAGTTATAAAAAACTTTGTAACCATCATATGATTTCGACACTAGAGGCCCTAAGTTATAAAAAACTTTGTAACCATCATATGATTTCGACACTAGAGGCCCTAAGTTATAAAAAACTTTGTAACCATCATATGATTTCGACACTAGAGGCCCTAAGTTATAAAAAACTTTGTAACCATCGTATGATTTCGACACTAGAGGATCTAAGTTATAAAAAACTTTGTAACCATCATATGATTTCGACACTAGAGGATCTAAGTTATAAAAAACTTTGTAACCATCATATGATTTCGACACTAGAGGATCTAAGTTATAAAAAACTTTGTAACCATCATATGATTTCGACAATAGAGGATCTAAGTTATAAAAAACTTTGTAACCATCATATGATTTCGACACTAGAGGCCCTAAGTTATAAAAAATTTTGTAACCATCATATGATTTCGACACTAGAGGCCCTAAGTTATAAAAAACTTTGTAACAATCATATGATTTCCTCAGTTTAACTTTGATTAATTATCTGATTCATAATTTTATTTTTCTTGTGAGAATTTGAATTTAGAAACTGCTAATCAATGTTTGACTGAGTCATATTTTGGCTAGCGAGTTTTTGACAGACTGCATATTGCAATTAAAAACAAAGATGTTAAATGACTCCAACCGCTTTTTCTAAGCCTAAAAGGCCTTATTTATAAAACAAAATAACCTCTGTCTGATTAGTAAATATTGATTAACAGGTGGAGTTATTGGCGGGATTTTGTCGAGTGAAGTTCAGCGGCTGTTTTAATTACTCGCTTATTGATTCCTAGTGGATATTGTGATGTAAAATTGATGTAGTTTTGTGTCTCAAGTGTCTACGCAACTGGACAATATGTGGAATCATTGAAACAGGCGCGATCTCGGTAAAATGGAGCTGAGAATTTTATTGTGGTATTGACTACCTCAGCGAAGTTTACCGAGAAGGGTCAGCCTTCGATCGACACATTTGTTGACAAATACTGCAAAACATGTGTTACATCTGCATTCTAATGGGAAAAAAGAATAAAAATATACAACGTAAGACCAGGAAATATGGTCAAAAGACTATAGCCTTCCCTTCGGGGTTTATAAAAAAAATGATAGGCAGGTTCTAAATCGAATTTTTTAAATTTATAATTCACCAGTTAGTATTAATTTAAACTATAAGCATTTAGTTAGCGAGTTTCATTTTCATATATACACAATATAAAACAAAATCAAATAAAACCACTGACCTGCTAGCTTGGGTATTGGCGGGGTTATCGGTGCAGCCGCTGTGGTTGCCGTGTTCGGAGGGTACACAGGATCGCAGCATTCCCTCTCCGGGAACTCGCTCCCCCCCACCCATGCCACTAAGAGCACCACCACTCCCACCACGGACCATATTCCACTCAACCTAAGACACCCACGAGACATCGACGAGGTTAAACCGAAATACCAACTCACTTTGGATAGCACACTCGATTTTGCAAATGGCCGACTTCGAGAAACCGATTGAGGTCGACGCGTGATTTCAGCATTCGATTTTAGAACGCGCGGATTTAAAAATGGCGCGTATGATGAACTGTATTTTTTTAATTCAGAATTTTGGTTTTCGAATAGTAACTGGCATTCACTGGTTTCTTCTTCTATCTTGCTCTGTTTTTGCACTTGAACAGATGCTTCGGTCTCTTTTTCACCCCCCACCGTTTTTCTTTCATTATCATCGCAGATATCCTTTTCTTCTGTCATCTGACACTTTTCACATTACACTTTTTAAAATGTTACATCAATATTTTTTTTCTACTTAACTTTTAATGATATGTATTTGTTACCATCGCCGCCCACTTAACTCATAGGTACATAATTGACTTGAAACGCACGGAACTCACGCTTGATCTTTTTATTGTATAATAATTTGTAATAAATATTTGTATTTATTTAAATCTGTAAGAGAGAAGGTGAAAGTGTCATAAAACTAATAAAAACAAAAAAAAAGTTTTAAGAAAACTAAACTGAACTGAATAAAAATTACAACAATATTTCTGTCACTCTTATGCATAAAAAAAGAAAATTTAAAACGTTTATTCTCCAGACATAGTTATATAATGTTCTCATCCATAAACCATTCAGGCAGAACCCATAATTCTTGTGCCAGAGATTATAAAAAGTTTAAACTCTGTATGTAAGCGTCCTCAAGTTAAGAGGGCATTAAACAAATTGAATTCTTAATACGCTATTTAACTTTTTGTTCGAAATCCTAACGCATATTACTTTTCTACCTACTTTCGAAAACTTCTTCTATTTTCGTCGAAATTTCATTAAATGGGCCAAGATTTTTTTTCCCATCCATTCCCTTTTGTTTCGCGTTGAGATGTGATAATTTATTTTAATTGTAATTCTTAGAAAGATTTCTGCTTTCTTTTTATTCGAAAGTCTTGGCTTCGGAGATTGTTCTTTTAATAATGTCTCGTTTTTTAGTAATAAGAGGTGATTTACGAGTTGCCAACTTTGGCTAATGAGTGGGGATTAGGTTTTTTATATTATTATATATATATATATTTTTTTTAATTCATTATTAATTTTTATTTCTTTATACTTTAGCGTAGAATCGTATAAAACGTCTTGCCGAGTGACTTGTTTTGAAATATTTCTCCGACTATCCCAGAAGGAAGGTAATGTTTTGACAACCCTATTCTAGTTAGACATATTAATTTAGATTGAATAGTGCGTGTGCAACGTCAATAAAATTTGATAAGCCTTAATTAAAACCGAATTAATTAGTTTTCTAGTCAAAATTTAACAGTCGCAACTGAATTTGTGTTTGACAGCTGAAATTGTATACTCGTAAAATAGAAAACTGAATATATGCCAGATTTCGGCTATTTTTTATCTGTTTGAAATGTCAGCAAGTTTTTAAACATTTGTCATTTTTTAATCATGCTGCCGAAAAAAGTTGAATAATAATATTATTATTGTATTTTATTCAATTGTTTATTCTAAAAAATACAAATAGTATCTTTGTGTGCAAAAAGTGATATGGCCAGTTTCTGATTCAAGATCGTTGGAGTGAAGAACGTTTAAAATTACAATTTGAATGCCAAAGTTTTCAGACATTTTTTCAGGCTAAAGTTGAGTTTGAACAATAATTATAATCAACTTCATTATTGACGTCCAGAAATAACAGAAAAGCACAATGGCTATATACAAGGTGTTTCGGAAATGCATATTTAGCTTCTGCCAGGGGCTTCACCCACGTAGGACTTTATTACCCTAAATTACTCCTTATAGAGTCAGCTACCTGCCCGCAAGTCATTGGATGATATCCCAAACCACAAAAAAAAAGTCAGCTACCTTCCAGTAAAATCTTATCAGAATCAATCCAGCCGTTTCGAAGATTATTCGGAACAAACAGACAGACAAACAAACATACAAAAATTTTAAAAACTGGTTTTGAGGCACAGGTATAGTAAAAATAACGGTATGAGCTTAAATAAAACTATTATTTTGAAATTACAAACAGACACTTCAATTTTATTTATTTGTGTTGATGTATTGATACCGCTGCTGCCCGAAGATATGAATAACTTCATTCAAGGCATTGCCAATTCCCAAAAATAATTGGCCTACAATCTGCCTAGCCTATCACCAACTGTTTTGGGGTCGGCTTCCAGTCTAACCGGATGCAGCCGAATACCAGTATTTTACATAGAGCGACTGCCTATCTGACCTGCACAATTACTGGGTAATACGATACCCCTTGATAAGACAATCGGGGTTGAATGTCAGACAATCGGGCTTCTGACGACCCGTAACGACTGTCAAAGATCCATGATTGACAGCCGGGACCAACGGCTTAACGTGCTTTCCGAGGCACGGAGGAGTCTCGGTATGTAAAGATGATTACCCATCCATGGACCAACCCCGGCAAGCGTAGCTTAACCTGATGGATGGACCCTTGCGGCTGTTATTACTTTAGCAACGAGCTCCTCCTTTCTTGAAGAAACTTTTTGATTTTTTTGAGCTGAATTAGTATTTAAAATATGGCCACGCATTTTCGTAACATCCTGTATTAAAAAAAAAAAAAAACAAAATCAATGCAAGAAAAATACCTTAATAACTCTACCAGGACTAAGAATACTTTGTACAAATTATATTAAAGATTAACAAAGAAAATAAAGTTAGCTTTGGCAAAGAACGCACTTGTCATGAAAACATTAAACACATAGTCGTGGAGTTAGACGATTTCTTTTATACACCAAGTTTAACAAAAAAAAAATTAACAAAATTATTGATTGACAAGCCATCGGAAAATAACAACTAACTTGATTACAATATTTCACCGCCTATTTGACCCCTTTAGAGAACTCTACTTACGAAAATGACTCTCGTGCAAAACATACCTCAAGACCCCTTAGGTTTAAACTGAGTGCACTGTTTAACAGGGAATGAGCGTCGGTCTACTAGATGTACGGCGATGCACCACCAGTACATGGTGGACCTCCCACTCACACGCACAAAACGTTTTAGGAACATATTCATTGTGCGTACGGCTAAGGAGTGGAATTGTGGGAGTTGTCTTTCCTGATAGCTACAACCTAACAGCCTTTAAGAGAGAATAGGTTACTTCTAGACAAGCGTGCTCCATCTTCGACCACATTTAAGATTTTTACTAAATAGCTGTGTGTATATACAACGGCATGCTAAAAAATGAAAAGAAACTTTTACTTCGGTGTTCCCTTAATAACATAGCAAGGACCAACAGGAGTGCTTGTTCAAATTTAAATAAAGATTAACAACAGTCGTTCGGGTAGGGAAAGCGCGCACTTGTACTGAAAATGCTCAAGACATAGTCGGGGAGTCAGATGATTTCTTTTGAATATCAAGATCAACTTTAGCAATTAGCAAGCTAGAGCCATAACTGAGTTTTTTTTAATAGGGCTGTCAGTTTTGAAATAATAATTTGAAGAGAAGTTTTGAAAGCCATTTTAGTTTCTCGCGGTTGGTTTCATTTTGGTTAAGCTAATTGTATCATGAGACTATAAATGGTTTTATAATAAAAGGGAGTGAATGATTAAGTTAATATCATATTTATAACCGACGATAAAAAATGGAGGAGGTTCTCAATTTTGGCTAAGTAACACAGCAGTGTTTTTAGGGTTCCGAAGGCCCGAATGAAAAAAAAACCCGTATAGGATCACTCGTGTATCTTTCTGTCTGTCCGTTTGTCACAGCCAATTTGCTCCTAATCTACTGAACCGATAGTGTTGAAATTTGGTGCACACATGAATATCTGTGACCAAAACACGGACGTGTAACTTAAATTAATTAATTTGGAATATGAGTTACTTTTGAGGTGCAAATCGGAAAAAAAAAGTTTTTCAAACTGTATTGAACGAAATATGAAATGAAAGGGCACATTGGGAGGGTCTCAAATGTATTTTGTCTCACATAGAATTATTTTGTCAAACATAAAATAAATTACATTTCACGAACCCCTCGCAAATCACTCTTAATTACGTAACCTGCCAACCCTACATATTAAAGCAAAAACATTTAATTTCTCAGGATTTCGCATAAAATTATAATTTGGTTCTCACCTCAAAATTGATAGATCTTAGTGAACTTAAGTGCTAAGTCGGCTGGAATATCAAAGTTTTGTTCAACAAATAATTTCTAAGTTGAATTTTGTATTAATTTCTTGACCGTTGGGTTAGTTTAGTACTTACTAAATGACGGCACGGACTTCTGACCTAAGCTTTCATTGAATTAGAAATTCTAATAATAAACCTAAGTCTTTAAGTCAGGAGTGAACAGCCCCCCTAGCCATATAACATTTCTATTATCGTTTACGATAACGCTTAGAACAAAATGTATGGCAATGACATTACCTGCCCCCCTAGCCATATTACATTTCTACTATCGTTTACGCTAACGCTTAGAATAAAATGTATGGCGATGACATTACCTGCGTAGATAAGTGTCACGTGACTTATCGCAGGTAATGTCATTGCCATACATTTTGTTCTAAGCGTTAGCGTAAACGATAATAGAAATTTAATATGGCTAGGGGGGCAGGTTACTTCTAGGCAAGCGTGCTCCAACGTCGACCACATCATCGCTTACTATCAGGTGAGATGGTGGTCAAACTCGACCCTATCACATATAGAAAAAAAAATCCCGTCCAAGTGCGAGTCGCACGAAAGGTTCCGTACCATTATCTATAAAAACGACAAAAAAAAAAGTTTGTTGTATGGGACCCCATTAAATGTTTATCTAATTCTGTTTTTTAGTAATTGTTGTTATAGCGGCAACAGAAATCTGTGAAAATATCAAGTGTCTAACTATCACGGTTCATGAGATACAGCCTGGTGACAGACGGACAGACAGACGGATGGACCCTAAAAAAGTAGGGTTGCATTTTTTTTAATGGCAACGAATGTTTTGCTGTACATACTTCTGAATTGAACACTGACAACATTAATTTAAAAAAAAACAGTTTAGGTACTTGACGCATACCAATAACAGAAAAAAACTGGCCAAGTGTGAGTCAGACTTCGCACATTTAGGGTTCGGTACCAAAAAAAAATGTATTTTAAACTATTTGTATGGCTTTGGGTCATCAAATGCTTGTACTGTGAAAATTTTAAGACTTGTAGCTCCAACCGTTTGGCTGTAAAACCTGTATGACAGATGACGGACATATAGACAGATAGACGGACACGTGAGTGACAGCAATAGGTATCCGTTTGGACCCTTCGGTAACGGAACCCTAAAAAAGAAAATGTTATACAAATAGAAGCTGGGATTAAAATATTTTGGAACACTTTGTTTTTTTTTTAATGTACCTCTGAATGCCAGATATATTTGATTACAATAAATCCTTTGACTTGGCTTTGATTTATTTTTCTTTCATAAACAAGCGCTATATCCGGGGATTCATTTGCCATTTTTACAGCTCGTCTATAAATAAATCTTTTTAAATAAAATCATTCTTAAAATAAGAGTTGCCGATTTAACATTGACCCAAATTCAGTGAAATTACCTTTTTTACTGAAAATGGATTGTAATAATAAATAGCATTTATTTCGCAGTGAGAAAGTAATATCCAAACCATGATTTACGTCTATTCTATTTCTCTCTCTTGCAATGGTGTCGACAGTGTTCTGCCAATGTTGGATGAGCTATAAAAAATCGTGTCAAAAATCCTACTAATATTATAAATGCGAAAGTGTATGGATGGTTTTTTGTTAATCAATCACGCCAGAACGGCTGAACAAATCTGGATCAGTATTGGCACACAGATAGATAGTCTGGAATAGCATATATGCTACAATTAATAGTGGGGGAAGTACTAATTTCATGCGGGCGAAACCGCTGACAGAAGCTAATCAAATAAGTTTATATTTTTTAAAAAAGTGGCACTCCGGCAGTGCCGACCGAAGTGAAAACTTGAACAAAAATGCCCAACGCGCCTGAAGAAGTTTTCACTTCAATCCAAATAGCGCGTTGGGCATTAAATTAAATTAATAAAGAAGTTTTCACTTCAATCCGCTACGGTGTCGGTGGCGTGTGAGTTCTATAGTTTTTTTCCAAAAGAAGTTTTCACTTCAAAAAACAATTAAACAAGTTATAGACCGGCTATCATAATTCGATGTGTACACAAAATTTCGTGTTCGTGCTGCTCAGCATTGAAGAGTTTCTATATCTGGAGCTAATCCTGAATGTCAATTCTGGTCATGCTTACCATAAAAATGCATTGTCATAGGAACTGGACCACCACGTAAAAATTCAGCTCCGTAAGTTAAGAGGACGTGGTTCTATTTCCGCTTGCAAGATTTGACCCGAACATACATACATACAAACATTGTAATCTATCAATCAATATGCCTAGACTTTTCTCAACTATCTTGGGGTCGGCTTCCAGTCTAACCAGATGCAGCTGAATACCAGTATTTACATGGAGCTACTCCCTATCTGACCTCCACAACCCAGTTACTGGGTAACACGATACCCCTTGGAAAGACTGGTTGCCAGACTTTCAGGCTTCTGACGACCCGTAACGCCTGTCAAAGATCCACATTTGACAGCCCGGACCAACGGCTTAACGTACTTTCCGTGGCACGGAGGAGTCTCGGTATGTAAAGATAATCAATCACCCATCCATGGACGAATCCCGGCAAGCGTAGCTTAACCTGATAGATCGACTCGTGCCGCTGTTATTACTTTAGCCGTGAAACTTTGCAAGCTAGATAAAAGCTTTTAAAATAGAAAAGGAAATTAACTCCAGTACTAGAGGACAGTCATCAAATTGGTTAGTTAACCCACATACCACATCAAATCCAAAACACAATAGTCCTACCCTCAAACGCAACTTAAACTGTTTACCAAACCTGCCCACATTCCAGCAACCTTCATATTCAAAATCAATAAGCATAAAAGGTCTTCGCTGCTATTTTTCCCGCCGGTACACGTTGCTATAAATAAAATATGGCTGACTTCCGGTCAAGGCACGCACTGACCGAGGCGAAGGTACTCGTAACCCTCCCGTGAGCCAAACGATCTCCGTAATAAATACATCGCTCATTCTTCATGATTTAAACTGTTTACGGTGTTCGTTTTTTTAAATTTCGCGGTTATTTTTCATCGAAGGTGTGTTTTGAATTTAGAATCAGCGTTTCTTTTTTATTGGCTGCCATGTTTGTTGGGTTAGGACGAACAGATTTTTTCTGTGGTGTGTATTAATATGTCAAAAACAAATGTAACAAATTTTGTCACTATTTTGTCAGTTTGTGACTGAATTTTAATGTTTTTTGGGTTCCGTACCCAAAGGGTCCAAACGGAGCCTTATTGCTGTCACTCACGTGTCCGTCTGTCCATCGTCTGTCACAAAATTTTGTTCCGAAGATTTTTTTTACTTCCCATTGACATAAGGACTTGAAATTTAGTGAACATTTTTGTTATTACGTATATTTTATTAACAAACACCAATATATTGATAAATCAGATTTTTCATTGATAGTTCCCTTATTTGATACGTAACCCTAATTGTGCGAATTCCGACTCGCACTTGGCCGAAAAATTCAATTCAGAATAAAACACTGCTATAATAAACGTTAACGAAGCAAAAGAAGAACCTACTTGTATAAGAATCGTAGCTGGTCGCGTTCTAAACTTTGCTGCCTAACCCTGTCAGCCCCCAATAGGAAACAGGGGTGAGTATTTATATTAAAGTACTAGCTTCTGCCAGGGGCTTCGTCCGCGTGGTATAACTACTATAAAAAAAGAGTGGCACTCCGGGAGTGCCGACAGAAGTGAAAACTTGAACAAAAATGCCCAATACGTCGGTGTCAGTATAGGTGTCGGACGTCGGTGTCAATGTCGGTGTCGGTGTAGCTGGCGAGTTCAATTATTTTTTCCCATCTCAAAAATGCCCAACGCGCCAAAGAACTTTTCACTTCAATCCGCTACGCGATCTGCTACGATCGCTACACGTAGCGTCGTAGCACTCGTAGCGGTGTCGCGCGAGTTCAATAGTTTTTTCTCAACTCAAAAATGCCCAACGCGCTTAAAGAAGTTTTCACTTCAAAAATAGCCTATATGTTATTCTGATGTATAAGCAATATTACTTTAAAGTTTCATCAAAATCCGTTCCGTAGTTTTTGCGTGAAAGAGTAACAAACATACATTCTCATAAACTTTCACATTTATAATATTAGTAGGATTATCCAGCAATTCTCAGTTCTGTAAGTAGCTAGGCCGTTAAAATAATACAGTAAATCGATTATTAAACATTAAATAGTGGACTAAAATCAATACCAAAGTCAACACTCTCAATGTCTACAAGCCTAAAGGCACACAATTCATGTCTCATTTCTGAGAGCCTAAAATTATATTTTATTTTTGTTTCCACCTACTCACTATGATTTATAGCCTTCATTTGCCCTTTAGAATGTAAATCTCACTAATTTATTACTTTCTAGCTACATTTAATCAATATTATTTACTGAGAGCACCGAGTTTCATACAGAAAAAAAAATTACGTAGTATTAGACAATGTTTTTTTTTTAATTTGCCCATACTGTCCCACTGCTGGGCAAAGGCTTAACCAAAATCGTTCCAGGTATTCTTCATGAGCCTCGTTGAACCAGCCCTTGCAGTAGGCATCTAGGTTGTTATTAAAGCTCAAAAATACTTAAACGATTGAAATATTTATAAATATCAAGTAGACTCCTATCATAATAGCATTTCTTTAATTATGTGATTGTAAATAGGTTACAAGGAAAACTTTTACACGTCAATGTTTTTTGTCAGTTTAAGCTATATAAGGCCGGTGTTTCCTAGCTGACTACCCTGAGAAGAAACACTGAAACAAACTCAGAGGTCAAAGTCTCTTTTAAAGTGTTCTAATCCATACAATACTCGTATGCACTGGTCAAATCATATGAGAACCATGTACGTTAATGTCTGAGATGAGCTTTTGAGGAAAGCACCACGCAGGTTTGAATGAACCTGTCCACACATGCAAGCATTTGTCAGTTATCGTGAAGCTCAACTCAGAACTTCAAGGAGCTCAACGAACCGACGAACAATACCAAAGTAAGGACATTTGGGTAGGCAGCAAAAGTACTTGAACTGCCAGACAATCATGAAATCTACGTGAATATAACGACCTACATGATCATTTTGATTTCATTTTAATGAACTCGTAAAAATCAAATCAAAATGATCTCAGTTTAGTGAAAATTAAAAACATTAACAATGTATTTTTTTTTTTGGTTTTTGTATGTAAACTCTAAATCCTACTAATAATATAAATGCCAAAGTTGATGGACGCATGTTTGACACACAGGCAGACACGTTAGTGACAACAATAGGACTCCGGTTGGACCCTTCGGGTACGGTCTAAAAAGAGCTTTATTAAAAAAGTTATCATTCAAAAAGAGAACACAAAAAAATACATAAGCGTCGTTCAGTCTACTATTGATTACGACATGCCCTTGCAAC
The DNA here is from genome assembly GCA_951329385.1 of Polia nebulosa. NCBI lineage: Eukaryota > Metazoa > Arthropoda > Insecta > Lepidoptera > Noctuidae > Polia > Polia nebulosa. Next base: position 10,955,869 of record OX589613.1, on the reverse strand, counting down.
GTATCGATTGGACAAAACGATTCGATTATTCGGTACGACCGAATCCGAGACAATCGAGATATAGTGATTTATTTCGATTGCTTCGAGCAAAACTACATATTGGAAAAGTCTCGATACTTTTAACAGGAGACGTAAAAGGGGATAGGTTTTTTTAGGCATCTAAGATGTATTGAGCAGCGAAGTTTTCGAGACCCTGTTTATTTATAAGTTTCATGGAGGATTTGTTTGGGTTAAGATAAAAGTTAGCCATATATTCTTACGCTACTGAAAATATTTGTAGACAAGAAAAATGCCCGGGCAATAAAAGACTGGTTTTATTTTACGAGGTCATGCTGGGAGTACGTTTGCAAATATATTTGTGAAAATGAAGTTGACTGCATAAAAATAAAATATCAGACTTAGCTCAAAGAAAATTTAGCTGCTACATATCAATTGATCAAGGTCTGAATGACATCTGAAGGACTTACTAAAGTCCTCCTCAAATTGGCTTTCATAACATAATCAGCGTATAATGTTCCCACTGCTAGAACTGAAGGAGAGGGTGTGGGCCGTAATCCACCACACGGGCCAACAGAGGGACAACAGACAATTTCATTGTCAATAGTCAATTTGAGCACCCCTGTTGCTGTCACTGACTATTGACATATCTAAACCTTCCTGATACTCTGTCTATTGGTGAAAACCGCATGAAAATCTATTCAGTAGTTTTGAGTTTATCGTGAACAAACAGACAAACAGACGCGGCTGAGGGCTTTGTTTTATAATATGTAGTGATTTCTTTTTTTTCACCCAAAAAGGGCAATATTTCAAAATTGCCAACAGTATCTACAGGCTGTATAAAAAATATCATCCCATTTTATTTTCCTGAACGCCCCACAACAATCAAAAAACGTTTTAAAAAATATGAATTCGAATAGAACTTCCGTATTCAGGATCATGAATACACATCTCGATAGCGAAATCGGAGCGTGGTTGCCGTTTTTACCATTTTTACGTAATCAATGCGTCGAAGAAAATCGACGGTGGCTACCATCACTCCCTGGGGTAGTGTTCGGTTAAGATATTCATGCATTCCGGGTAAAAATTTACCTGAAAGAATTTCTTAGGTTATGCCAAGAGACGCAAGTACCTATCATATAGAAGATCGATACTATATTTTTTAGGGGTTACGTACCCGAAGGGTCCAAACGGAGCTCTATTGCTGTCACTCACGTGCCCGTCTGTCTGTCTGTCCATCGTCTGTCACACAGGTTTTACAGCCAAACGGTTGGAGCTACAGTCTTCAAATTTTCGTAGTATACGCATCTTGTTGACCCAAAGCCATACATATAATCGGTTATCCCAGTTCCTACTGTTATTAAAAATTTGAAAGTTTTAATGGATGGATGGATTTTTGTTGCTCAACCACGCCAGAACGACAGGACTTTCAGAGTGTACTGTTTGCTTTCCACAGTTCATATTAGCTGGTACAGAGCTTAGGAAAATAACCGTTGAATTTTATGACTTATTACGAGAAGACGAGAACATAATATTGATTGAGTTTACGTAACAAGAAAAATCGAAATTTAACACCAAGGGACTGGAATTAATGCCGACGTAGATTTTGTCAAATGAGTATCATAAGAAGTGCATTTTCTTTGGGAGGAGATGCATTTTGCCCTCAAAGGACGAACGACTGAACGGATCTGGTTAAAATTTGGCAAAGAGATAGATTAAAGTTTAAATTAGCACATAGGCTACAATTTATAATGGGAGAAGAAGGAAAATTCTACGTGGAGGAAGAAGAAGGAGAATTCTACGTGGACGAAGCCGCTGACAGAAGCTAGTATTATATTCTGAAGTCATTAAATTGTGTCATTTTTATTTTATTTTATTTGAAGAACTGTCGTCAAAAAAAAAAAATATAAATGTACATTGCATCAAACAAATGCCATTAATGTTTTTTTGAATACATTCATTTGCTAGCTTTCAAACGAATTTATACGCGTCAAATTGCTTTTCACATTGCATAGTGGCTGAACGAACTAGGCCAAGAAAATATATTATTTGTTTTTAACTCCACACAAAAAGTTATATAACTTATAAAAAAACACGATTTCATGACAAAATATTTTATTGTCTTCCACGATTATCAAATCTTTAAAGAAAGAAAATAATTCTCTTGAAAGTCACCGAAATCTACTAAACGACAAACTGGAGGGGGACCAGTTAAATAATTGAGATGCCAATCTTCCCATTAGACAGGTATAATCCACTCCCTACCTATCCAATTTATGCCAAACATGGACTTAAGTAGTCCTCTGTCACTTATAGTTACTCTGCTTGATCTTTTTGAAAATATACGAGTTATTTAAGTTAGTTAAAAGATTACAAAATAAAACTTGTAACTGAAAAAATATTATCGTTCTTAGAAAATGATAAATATACCGTTTTTTTTGTTAAGTTAAACTTTTGGAAATATTTATTGTTTTTTGCAGTACACATTACTACAGTGTGAAGAATAATAAAATGTATTTTTTTTTTTTAAATGAGCAAGAAATTGTATAAACAATATGATTGAGACTCAAACCTCAAAATTTTAGCTACAGCTCATTTTGCATCTCATTGCAAACACAACTACAACAAACATAAATAATACACAAAATAATAAAACATAGTATACACACTTCTACTAATAATAAACATCTATCCAATTACACAGTTCGTAGCCCGCTACGAAACTGCTACGATGCTACGAACTTTCGTAGACCTTTGCTACGACATTTAATGTATATCTCGATAAATTTCCTCGTAAAATGTCGTAGTAAAAATAATATTTATGGTACCCCTTTTTATGTGTACATGTTGAGGATCATCTCTAGTATTAGTAAACTAGAGGTGGGGTTGCGTAAAGGGACGGCATTAGTGTAGCACTTACGTTTGAGTCGATGAATAAATAATTTTATTGACTTTTGCATGTTTTTCTTGGTATTGCATTAGGAATTAAATAAATACTAGTTTCTTAATAAGGATTTGCCAAAATGTAAAACGATAATTTAATGTTAAGTAATGTAAAGGTCCAAAATCAAATTACTGGTTTAGGAGTCAAATCATGATCATGACAAATAAATTTAAGAAGTTAATTTTATTGGTATCACTACATTTTAAAGTGGCTTTTTACATTAGAAAAAATAGTTAAACACGGTATAAAAATAATGTACTTTTATTGCAATGATTTTTAAAAACAATTTGAATTTACACAACATAACATTCAGGGCAAGTGATAACGTAAAAATAGCTCAACAGATAGACTCTACCGAAAAGGATAAAACAATAACATTATTATCCACTAATAATTAAGTTAATGACTCATTAACTCACCGTGCATAATAGCAATCAACGCCAAAGTACTCCTCAAACCAAGCTTGACATAAATTGGTGGGTCAAACAGAATACCTATTAATATTTATGACAGAATCTCCAATTTTGTGAACCTCGAGTCAAATTTTATGATTTGCTGAGAGTTATAAAAATACATCCTGTATAGTTCATATCAGAGAATACTGTATACTCTTGGGGGTCGTGAAAAGTGTCGACCCCCAATTTTTGATTTGCTTCAAGATGATAGTAGTACCAACTATTTCTATTCTTAAAAACCTGTCGGATATTATCGTCAGTCTGATTGCCAAGTGGTGATTTTGGGACGTAATAATACCTAAAATGCCACCTAATCACACCTACTCTAAAAATATGTGTTAAAATACTGAGTATAAAAACATTCAGCGTAATTGTACCAAAAGCCCTGAATATTTGATTTCACACAAAACTTTTTACTTTATTTATTCATTTTTACACACTACGTTACATTTAATATTTTATTTATTTATAAAGTTGACTACTTCAGATAAAACTTCGTGCGTCGAATAACAAATTGTGTAACTTCAAGAAGATTAACGAAGAAACACCTTGTAAAGCAGGTACTTGAGGCCGCGGAATTAAAGATACCTCATCTTCATCATAAAGTTAACATTAACAGGTTCCTACTTAATATTTTAATTCCCAATTTCCCTTCAGCCCGGTTCAGAAGCTTGCAGGATTACAGAACAATTTCCATTTTAAATTCTACTTGAAATTTTAATAAGATAGCATTCTCCCTTACGCACACTCGCTTCTACAATACGGTTCCCGCCTTTTTTCCAACCGTCGTGTGTGGATTCCCGCGCTTTCGCTAGACAGTTCTATTTTTAATTTCAAGTGTACTCGGCAAGCGTTCCATTCAGCCTTCTATTCTTTTTGAATATTGCCACCTGTACGTTTCCATACCTACATAAGTAGGTCATACATTCGCTGTATACCAATCGTACGTACGATGGCATCAGATCTATTAAACTCTGCCCCTGAATGCAACCTCCACGGCACTCCACAGCACTCGCGCTCACAAACAACTAATAAAGTTTAAAAACCAATAAAAAAAATCATAGAAGCTGTTAGAAAAGGAGAGATGATGAAAATTACGTTTTAAAAAAATCGTAAAGCGCACGCGCGTGTTCGTGCGCGCCATCCGTGCGTACGTTACGACAGACGCGGCGGTACTAACGTAGTAGACCTGGAAAGGCTTTAGCTGCCCCTACCCCTGCCCCCGCACCCGCCGGCACCCCTTTCAGCCCGCGGCCGTGGCTACTACTTTACACACAAAACATAGTATTCCACTGAAACGTTGCAATCAGAATAGAACTCTATCTCTGACTACCAAGATTGATTTTGGTTTGCTTCGGCTACGTGTCGGAAAACCGAATGCACGCCGTCCTGCGAGTCAATAGGTTGTACAATTTATATTAATCATAATCGATTTTCGACTTAATTACACTAGCTTTAAGGGCGACTTTTAATCATTAATAAGAAAGGTTACTAAAACGCGATGTATATGTGTGCGCTGTACACAAGCGTCCGAATTCGATTACGGTATAATTGTGTTACGTAATAATGGTTCTTACAAGTTCCATTATAAAGGTCATTTTCGTGTTTCTTGACGGACTTTCAGAGTGTACTGTTTGCTTTCCACAGTTCATATTAGCTGGTACAGAGCTTAGGAAAATGACCGTTGAATTTTATGACTTATTACGAGAAGACAAGAACATAATTTTGATTGAGTGTGTATAACAAGAAAAATCGAAATTTAACACCAAGGGACTGGAATTAATGCCGACGTAGATTTTGTCAAATGAGTATCATAAGAAGTGCATTTTCTTTGGGACGAGATGCATTTTGCCCTCAAAGGACATTATAAGTACCATCACGGTTTTACCTAAGGGGAGTCGGTAGAATACTAAAGACTATAAGTTTTTAAAATCGTGTAGCACATTACAATATGTTGATTGCTAGCATGTTTACTTTATTATTTTATCATGTTTTCCATACTAATACAGTAATGTTACATAACCACTACTGTTATCATAATTAAATCGGGTGTAAAAATACAGTTTCCGGAGCCGAAAGCCACATATTCCACCCATTATTTGGATAACTTTTTCCACTAGACCATATCTGGGAATCCACTGGTTCTGGAGATGTTGAAGGTCAAAGTCGCAAACATTTTTTTCTACTTTTTTACTAAAATGAATTCCAAACTTTTTTCCAAACAAACATTACCTGAATTTTCGATTCTTTTTCGAGTTCTCGAAATTACGCATTTGCAACAAAAGCGCAATGAATATCAAGCGTATCCGACAAGTACCAACGCGGCTTAGAGCGAAGGGGCAGGGTTTACCTCCACTTCCCTGGGTTCGGGTTACATTGCGTGCATAAAAATAGTTTTTATTTTTATAACTTTAAATAAAAGTCGTTTCCCAGCAATAATTTTGCGCAAAACTACTTTGTTATAATTATGTACAGTATGCGTAGTTGACGGCTATGTGATTGTGTTTTTACATAATAATGAGTGTAGTGTAAACTTTTAAGTTCTAAAGCGCTTTGCTGTGAGAAACTTATCATTTGAAGCGGTTTTCTTGGAGAAGTCTTTTCTAAAAGTCGTGTTTGTATGAAGCAAAGGTTTCTGTCTAGCTAGGTCATCTGCAGTCAACTAAAGACTGTGCTAGATGTGTTTTAGAATTTTCTAGATCTTTTGTGGACGAAGTTTTTAGAGATGTGATGGAGATAATGAGCCTTATCTATTTATATATTGATACGTGAAGGAAAAACTTTCGACCCCTTTTTACGAAAATTACGTGGACGAAGGAGTATGAAATTTCGCACAGTTAAAGTTTACAGTGCAGAAAGCTAATCCTACTAATATTATAAATGTGAAAGTTTGTGAGTGTGTATGTTTGTTACTTCTTCACGCTCAAACGGCTGGACCGATTAGAATGAAATTCGGTATGTAGATAGTTTATAGCTTAGATTAACATATAGGCTACCATTTATTCCGGTCTAGGCGGGTAAAACCGCGGGGCGCAGCTAGTATTTTGATAAAATATGCATTAAAAAAATGTTAAATTAATAAACAAAAAACATTACACACACTACTATACTTTTGACACGTATATACTCTTTTGTTTATGGTTCACAGTCATGTCACGTTATGTCATGTCAGGTTTATGGCCATAGTCTTTGACAATAGAACCTTAATAATGTCCGAATTTAAATGAGGTCGAATTTGACCTATGGGCAACCGCTTGTATAAATAAAAATGAATGGCTAAATGTGTTGCTAAGCGCGAAACTCGAGAACGGCTGGACCAATTTGGATGAACTTTTTTTTAAACTATTTGTTGAAGTCGCAAAAAGTTTTTATAAAGAGAAAAATTGAAAAAATATACGCGGTTGAAACCGCGGGGCACAGCTAGTTGCAGAAGAAGGTTCTATGAAGAGAAAAATTGTAAAATTATACGTGGGTGAAGCCGCGGGACACCGCCAGTTTTAGTTAGCAGTAAACAGATTTGGGTGGAAAATTATTGACTAATTAAACAAAGAGGTCCTATAAACAGCTGTATTTGATCGATGATATGCTATCTTGAACTTAGAAAGGCTGTATATACAAGATGGCCCGGCAGTTAATTAGAGTATCGAGCTAGCGAACACAAAGTCTTTGGTTCTTACTCCACTTGATATTAGTTAAGAGAAGTTGTAGGGTATTAATTTTTTTAGTCATTTAATGCAATACTCATTTCTTCTTGGAGTTCCGTTATAAGGAAATCTAAACATTTATGGGATGTCTTTTGACCGTCTGAAACAAAGCTTTTGTTAACACCTAACTAGCTTACTTTATAAAAAAAAAAGTATTTTAACCGACTTCGAAAAAGGAGGAGGTTCTATGATCGACTGTATGTATGTTTTTTATTATGTATGTCCACTGATTTCTCTGTCAGTTGTGGACCGATTTTCATAATTCTTTTTTATTCGAAAGAATATACTTCCGAGGTAGTCCCATATAAGTTTAATCGAAATTGCTTCAGCGCTTTTTGAAAAACTGAACAAAAACGAAAAATACGTATACATAGACATAGACCTAATTATCATCCAATTACGAGTATGTTTAAATTCCACGTTCCATGTTATTGGGGTTTTTAGTTCTGGGGTATAACAACTAAAAAGTATAAAATAAAAAACCTTTTTACAAAAAAAAAAACAACCGACTTCCAATGATAAATAAATGATAAATGATGTTTATTCAGCAAATAGGTTACAAGGAACACTTTTACACGTTAATGTTTTTAGTCAGTTTAAGCTAGATGAGGCCGGTGTTTCCTAGCTGACTACCCTGAGAAGAAACACCGAAACAAACTCAGAGGTCACAGTCTTTTTTAAAGTGTTCAAATCCATACAATATGTACTGGTTAAATCATATGAGAACCATGTACGTTTATGTCTGGGATGAGCTTTTTGAAGAAAGCAACACACAAATTCGAGTGGACCTGTCCAGACAGTGCAAGCATTTGTCAGTCATCGTGAAGCTCAACTCAGAACTTTGAGGAGCTCAACGAACCGACGAACAATACCAAAGTAAGGACATTTGAGTAGGCCGCAAAAATACTCAAACTGCCAGACAATCATAAAATCTATATGAATATAACGACATACATAGTGTTCGCATTCACATATGAGAACCATTCAGCTTAGTGTCTGTAATGGTCTTTTGAAGAAAGAACCACACATATTTAAGTGGACCTGTCCAGTCAGTGCAAGCATTTTTCAATAGTCGAATAGCTCAACTTAAAAATCACTAAGGAGCTCAATGACTTGACGAACAATACCAAAGAAAGGACATTTGGGTAGGCCGCAAAAGTACTCAAACTGTCAGAGAACGTTAAAAATTACTGTAAAAAGGAAGAGAAAATAATAATAATAACCCACATAGTCCTCACATTTACAATAATTAAGTAATCAAAAAAATAAAAATATAATACTTTACAAAGTAAATATTCTAGCAAATCGACTCTTCACGTGACCAGAGGGCTGGCCTTTTTTTCGGCCAACGAATCAGCATTGCCACTCAACGTGGCAATGCTGCCAGCGTTCTGGGCACTTTTCCCATTGACAGCGATGTGGACGAATTTTTTGATGCCCAATGAGCTGTACTCCTACCGGATCTTTTATGCCGCTTGTACATATTTTATTTATTAAGTTATTTATTAGTTTAGTATAATATGTATTGTAGTTATAGTCTGTTGAAAATAAATACTTAATATGATATTAACAAAATAATAATAATAAAACGCGCCGCACAATGATAATCGATGTCACCATCCCACATGACGAGAACCTCGTGAAAGCTGAGAAAGAGAAACAAATTAAATATCTTGACTTGGCACACGAGGTTGTCGATATGTGGAATGTGGACTCGGCTGTCATTGTGCCGATAGTCGTTACCGCCAATGGCCTGATGGCTAAAAGCTTCGACGACCACCTGTCGAAGCTGTCGTTGCGCGGTTGGATCAAGGGCCTGATTCAGAAGGCAGTACTCCTTGATACGGCTCGCATTGTGAGGAGGTTCCTGTCTCTGGAGCCTTAACCACCGGTAGCTTGGACCCTGCTCCCGATGCCGGTGGACTACTATTTTTTATATTTTTAAATGTTTTTTTTTAGGTTTTCCTTTAAAAATATTTAAAAATGTAAATAATAAATATACGAAATAAAATGTCATTCAAAAAAATTAAAAAATGACTACTACTATACTATACAAGTATTCATGTCAAAAACGAAAATAAAAAAATTTCATCAGTGTTTATATATAAGTAGTACATAGAAAAAAATGGCTCACGTATATCATTGAAGCAGCTCAATCCCACGCCTTTTTGTCCTCAAGGAAGTCATTAATTGACTTGATTTTTTTTGGATGAGGGTATTTTAATAAGTCAACACAACTTTTTGAAAGCTCTTATTTAGAAATTGTTTAAAAATAGTTTATTTTCAATAAGTGTGTTACATATGCACTAGAAGTATTAATTATCCTCGGATGCACTCACTGCACCTATAAATTTTCCTCTCACTTTCACCTGACCTGCATAACTTCAACATAACGAAATGGACCTATATGCCAAGCTGTCAAGCTGTATGGAGGATCTGTCTGCTACATTCACTTCACGGATGGACACTTACGAGAGGGAGTTGAAGAATGTCAGCAGTAATGAAGTCACTCACAAGACGATAGCCAGCTTATCTCGGGACTTTATGGAGTTTAAGTGCCTTATTTGGAAAACAATGAGTGCGCTGAAGACTCAAATGGAGTTGCTGACTGTGGGGTTGGACCGGCACGAAATGACATCTCGCAGGCAAGTTTTACTTCTACACGGCCTCCCTGAACAAAAGGACGAAGACCACACCTCCCGGGCTATATTGACTCTGAGGGATAAAATGAAGATAGCGAACATCTCTGCTGCTGACATCTCATCCTGCCATCGCCTGGGAGCAGATACACGCAAGCCACGTCCTCTTCTTATTAGGTTTAGCAGCTACAATTTGCGGAGTGAGGTATGGCGTAACAAAACTTTGTTGAAGGGTTCCGGTCTGGTAGTCTCGGAATTTCTAACCAAGCCTAGACACGACGTGTTTGTAAATGCTCGCAAACACTTCAGCATAAAACAGTGTTGGACTTCAGAGGGCAAGATTATCATTCTACTCCCAGATAAGTCGCGCCGAAAGATCGAGTCTGCGGCTGAACTTCAGCAACTTGTTGTTCAGTTCCCGGTGGCTTCATCATCAAGTACGACGTCGGACAAAGCATCACGTAGGCAGGCCAAATGATTTATCTATTATCTATCTATCAAAATTATGTTTTTTTTTTTTATATATATATATATTATAGTATTTACTGTGTCGGTCTCTGAAAATTTTTTTCTTGTTGTTCTCTGTTTTGACAGTTTGTGATTTTGACAACACTAATATAACATTGATATCAAATTGTTCGTTCGGAAATATTTCTTATTTTTTGTAAGTAATTGGATAAGAGTCTTTTTATCTTCGATAGAATGTCGAGTGCATCGAGGATCTTTGAAGTGACAGTTACATAACTGTTATTTCTGTATTTCCTTAGTAATCGTTGGTATTGTTTTATATATTTGTATTCATTATATTTTTATACTTGTGTCATGTTTGGTAATGTTGATGGCGGTTTTGTTTCCTGTTCTTCTTCTGATTCCTCTGGTGAGAGCTATGCTAGTGCGTTCAGTGATGACTCTGTACAGCTCCGCGACCAACTTTTTTCTACTTTTGCTTCATATAGTAAATTTTTTAATGCAGTACATATAAATGCTCAAAGCGTTCCTGCTCATCACTCCGATTTATTATCTTCTTTCGACTTAGACCTTATTCACGCTGTCCTTGTTTCGGAAACATTTCTCAAACCTGCGCTTTCTTCAACGCAGTATTCGTTGCCTGGCTACAAGCTTGTGCGTAATGACAGGACTGGCAAGGGATGTGGAGGGGTCGCCATTTATCTCCGTGGAGACATTACATACAAAGTCATTGATCGGTCCCCGAGTAATTATTCCAAATCCGCTGAGCACCTCTTTATAGAAATTACTTTCAACCACACCAAGTTACTTTTAGGTGTGTTTTACAGTCCCTCCTGTCATATTGATTACTTCTCTTCTCTTGAATCAAAACTGGAATATTTTTCTTCTTTATACGATCACACGATAATACTCGGAGACTTCAACACCTGCCTGATCAAGGATGATGTGCGCAGCCGTAAACTCCAGTCCCTTGTCTCTTCTGTCAACATGCATATTCTTCAGCTTAACGCTACCCATCATGCTCCCCACTGTAACCCTTCACTATTAGACCTTATTCTGGTTTCTGATGGAAGCAAAGTGGCCACGCATGGACAGCTTTCTGCCTCTTTCTCTTACCATGACCTTATATTTCTTTCTTATAAAATTCGTCCTCCTAAACCTAAATCTAAATTTCTCTTCCTTCGCAGCTTCAAGAACATTGATCTGGATCGTTTGGGGGAGGATGCGAGCAATATTAACTGGTCTCCTGTTTATGATAGCAATGACGTGGACGCCAAGGTAGCTCAATTCAACTTGATAATGCTGAAACTTTTTGATGTGCATGCCCCACTCAAAAAGGTCAGAGTGAAGCATCTGCCGGCTCCCTGGTTGAGTGACAGCGTTAGAAGCGCCATGTCGAAGAGGGACAAGGCTAAAAGGCGGTACAAACGGGACCCAACTGATGAGAACTGGTCTTTATACAAAAAACTGCGAAATCGCTGCGGTCGTATGTGTAGGGATGCTAAAAGGCGCCATATCCACAACTCTGTTCAAAACTTCAAAACAGCACAAGTATGGCAATTTCTCAAATCTCTTGGTGTCGGCAAAGCTGTGGATGACAGCACGCCGGATATTGACCTTAACGCAATTAATTTACATTTTTCCAAACCACCTGTCGTTCTGGACGATAACGTTAAAGCTTCCACTCTTGACTATCTCTCTAAACTTCCACTGCCAATATGTACTTCATTCTCATTTCAACCAGTAACAGAAGGGGATATTAAGCGGGCCATCACATCTATATCCACGAAAGCGGTGGGCGATGATGGTCTTCAACTACAGATGCTTCTTCCTATCCTGAATGAACTCGCTCCTGTCATCCTCCACACTATCAACTACTCTCTCTTTACTGGCTGCTTTCCTTCTGCGTGGAAGAAAGCACATGTTCTGCCTCTACCCAAAGTCCCTAATCCCTCGTCAGTTTCCCAGTATCGTCCCATTTCCATACTTCCAATCCTATCCAAAGTCCTTGAGAGTGTTGTTAATAATCAATTGTCTCATTTCCTTTCCTCTAATAGCCTGCTAAGTCCTTATCAATCTGGTTTCCGCCCTGGCCATAGCACAGTATCGGCACTAGTTAAAATAACTGACGACATCCGACTGGCCATGGAACACAGGCTTCTTACAGTGTTGATTTTACTGGACTTTAGCAGTGCTTTTAATTCAGTTGATTTTGACATCCTCTTAGGTATCCTATCCTCTCTTAACATATCTCCTCCTGTGATTGGGTGGTTTAATTCTTATCTTCGGGGTCGCTCGCAGTCGGTTCGCTCGGAGGAGGCTTCCTCTGACTGGTGCAACCTCGGTGCGGGTGTTCCTCAGGGTGGCGTCCTTTCTCCTCTTCTTTTCTCTATATTTATTAACGCTATCACTAAGGTCCTATCTTCACATTACCATCTCTATGCAGACGACTTGCAGCTATATCGCCACTTTAAACCTGAAGAGCTTACTGGAGCTATCGATGCCATCAATAATGATCTTAAAAACATCAGTCAGTGGGCTAAAAGTTTTGGACTTTTAGTTAATCCAACAAAATCACAAGCTCTCGTTATTGGTGGCAGACACTTCGTAAATCTGTTGAGTGGCCAGTCTCTTCCTCCTGTTTTGTACGATGCCGTCGCTATAGCCTATTCCCAAAAGGTCAAAAGCTTAGGCGTTTTCCTGGACTGCAACCTATCTTGGAATGTTCACATTGCGGAAGTAAGCAGGAGGGTGTTTTGTTCGTTTCAGTCGCTGAAACGCCTCCAGAAGTTCCTGCCTTTTCCGACCAAAATTACTCTTGCTCAGTCTCTCCTTCTACCTCTTCTGGACTATGCTGATGTCTGCTTCCTTGATGCGACGGAGGAACTCCTTGATAAGCTCGAACGTCTGCAGAATTTGTGCATACGCTTCATCTTTGGCCTCCGGAAGTACGACCATGTGTCGGAATTTCGGAAGCGATTGAGGTGGCTGCCTATTCGGCTGCGTCGGGATACTCACACTCTTTCTTTACTCTTTTCAGTTCTTCACAATCCCAACTCGCCCTTGTATCTTCGGGAACGCTTTGAGTATCTTTTTCCAAGAGGAAAACCTTGCCGCTCATCATCTGCCCTTCTCCTTCGGTTCCCTCCCCACTCCTCTAGTTGTTACAGTGGATCCTTTACTGTTCGTGCTGTACGCCTTTGGAACTCTCTTCCACACACTCTTAGGGCTAGCCCTTCGTTGGAGGTGTTTAGGAGAGGAATTAGGGAACACTTCCTGTCGGCATGACCCGTAATATGTTTTGTAAAAGGATTTCTTTGTTAGCCATACCCATAGTATTTAGTATGTTTATGTATCACATATTTGTTTAGTTTATTTAAGTAACAGATTTATTTTAAGTTTTTGTTGTGCACTTAAGATGTACCTACCTACTTATGCAATTGTATTTTTCACCCTGAGGTTTGCTGTAAGAAAACCCAAATGCTGGGTTAAGCTCGCCTTTGTAACTAATTGTTAATTTGTGTTTTATTTATATGTTATATGTGTACAATAAAGAATAATAATAATTGTGTAAAAAGCTGTCTGGCATAGCTTACGTTTAATAAATGATTTAAATTTATTTATGCTTAGTTCTTGAATTTGTCTAGGAAGTTTATTATAGAAACGTATACATTGGCATCTAAACGAACCACCTATTTTTTTCTTGAGCCTGGTTTTAGGTACAATAAATTTGCGTTTGTTCCTAGTATTTATGCTATGGACATCACTGTATCTTGTAAACAGATTAATATTTTTATGTGCATACATGAGATTCTCATAAATATATTGAGAGGGAAAAGTCATAATATTAATCTCTTTAATTTTTTCTCTGATGGAGTGTCTGGGACTTAATTTATAAATTGCACGAATAGCTCTTTTCTGTAAAACAAAAATTGTCTGAATAACCAAAAAATAAATACAATAAAAATTTAAAAATAACGAAGAAATAAAATACAAACACCGACTTCCGAAATTAAAGTTATTTTATAATTTTTATTGTATATTCCTTTTGGATGTCGGTTGTTTTTTTTTTAACAATTATATTTTATTCGATACCGGGTGATTTCTTCATACGATTTTTATAACTCTCTACTGTCTGCTACCCGAATCGGTGTTGTTTTTGTCCTTTTGACATTTTCAGGACAAAAACCGCATCTCTTAATAAATGAATGATTGCTAAGTCCTGAAAAGTTCTTGACACTCTTTAAAATACCGAAAATAGCACTGTGTAGTTGTAATTGTAATAACCCTGTATTGTTTTAGTAAAATAGTTTGTAAGTTTTTATTTTTTTTATTTAAGTATTTAATTAATGAAATTACAATAAAGAGAGAGAGAAACTTTTACGTTTGATGGCGAGAGGCGCTCTTTTACATAAAAAATGAACCACCTTATATACTTAACTACTACTTATAATAATATGTTATACTGTTATGGTTTCACAATGTGTTTAATTCTGCTTGCAATCCTATACAATGTTTTTTAATTTTGTCTTAAGTGTTCCTTTACTAGTTTTTACATTTAGTAAATTAGTAGTTAAGTATAATAATAATAATAATAATATTCCACAACTATCACACAACGCCATCTAGTCCCAAGCTAAGCAGAGCTTGTGTTATGGGTACTAGACAACTGATAAACATACTTATATATTTCTAAATACATACATATTATAGATAAATTACACCCAGACACAGAACAAATGATCGTGCTCATCACACAAACATTTGTCCTGGGTGGGAATCGAACCCACGACCTCCGGCATAGCAGTCAGGGTCACTAACCACTAGACCAACAGGTCAGTCAAAAGTAAATTGTTACTAACTTGTTACAAGTCTTGTTACTTCACAATATTTTATTTTAACGTTGCCTCACTATAGGAACTCCTGTATCGTCGGTGCGTCCACAAACATATATATACACACATACACCAGACCCGGCATAACTATTTGTAGGCCATACAAATATTTGTTCTACGCGGGAGTCGAATCCGCGCACAACCACTGCGCTAACCATGCCTTATTCCTATTTGCTATCGAAAACAACTTTAACAGCAACAAACCTCTCCAAAATCAGATATCAAAAGCTAAAATTTCAAATCGAAATCATATTTCGCAGTTAAACATTGATAGCCTAGTTTTGACTGATTGCCAAACATTCGCTATCTAATGGTACTAACGTTAAAAACGCCTCCTTCTAATCGACTTTCACGATTTGCGCGGTTTGATAAATAGTAGTAATACCTAGTCTGTTTTATGGTTAGGTTAGATCTTAGGTACTTTTAGTTTTCATAGGTATTATTGGCTTTGGCCTGCGGTTGTGCTCGTGTTAATGATTTCTCGAGAACAATTCTTTTTTTTTTCTCTCGATGAAAGGTAAAGGTACGTCCTTTTCTGTACCCCTTTTCTTTTTTCTTTTTTTTTTGGGGTAAGAAATCATCCTATGACTTCACCCGCTCAGGGTGGAGCGGGAGGGCGTGTCAGACTCTTACTAACTAAAACCCACCCCAATTCCTTTCCTGCCCTGAGTGCCCAGGGGCGCGGTAACTCTGTTTCGAATTTATCCACGACCCCTGGGCAGGTCATGGGGGCGCCCGTACAGAGTGGTGCGGGGGAAACTCCGCCCATGGGCCCCCCCACTGACGCAGAGTCTCCGGCCACAGATCGTGGAGGGCGTGGTGAGCGCTCTGTTTCGCGAGGGGAACATACTCCTCCGCCTATGGCTCCGTCTCCTGCGGTATCTGACGCGGACCAGGACGACGACGACGACGACGATGCTCCCGAGGTGACCGAGGTAGAGCTGAGAGCGGCGGTGCGTAGGCTGAATGCCAAAAACACCGCCCCAGGACCCGACGGCTTTCATGGGAAAGCCTGGGTCCTGGCCTTGCAAGAGGCTCTCGGGCCTCGACTCAGAGTGGTCTTAAGCGCATGCTTAGAGAGGGGCCAGTTTCCACGTCGGTGGAAGACGGGGAAGCTGGTCCTGATCAAGAAGGTGGGGCGCCCTGCGGACTCTCCGTCCGCTTACCGGCCCATTGTGCTGCTCGACGAGGTGGGCAAGCTCTTTGAAAGAGTAATTGCAGACCGCCTCGTCGGGCAGTTGATGCGGGTGGGGCCGGACCTGGCGGAGAGCCAGTACGGCTTCCGCAGGGGGCGCTCCACGGTGGACGCAGTCATGCGCGTAAGAGCCCTCACGACGGGGGATACAGTGGCCCGGGGTAGGGTCGTCTTGGCGGTGTCTCTGGACATCGCCAATGCCTTCAACACCCTGCCCTGGAGTTGTATAGTGGAGGCACTCCGGTATCACCGGGTGCCGCCCTACCTCCGTCGCGTAGTCGAGGCGTATCTGACGGACAGAGCCGTCATCTACCCCGGTCATCAGGGAGTATGGAACCGGCGAGAGATGTCGTGCGGTGTTCCACAGGGATCGGTCCTGGGGCCGCCCTTGTGGAACATCGGATACGACTGGGTGCTGCGCGCCGACCTCCCCGCTGGCGTCAGTGTAGTGTGCTACGCTGACGACACGCTGGTCTTAGCGCAGGGGAGGTCGCACGAGGCGGCGGCCGAACTTATGACACGCGGGGTTGCGACAGTCATAGAGAGGATCCGGCAACTGGGACTCGAGGTGGCATTGCACAAGTCCGAGGCCATGTGTTTTCATGGTCGTCGGAACGCGCCACCTGCGGGTTCCCAGATCACGGTAGGAGGGGTTCGCATCGGCGTCGAGGGTACGATGAAGTACCTGGGACTCGTCCTCGACAGCCGGTGGAACTTTGTCGAACATTTTCGACGTTTGGCTCCCAGATTGGGCAGGGCCGGGGCCGCCTTGAAGCGGCTCCTACCCAATCTGAGGGGGCCAAATGCCTCCTGCCGGAGGCTCTACGCGGGGATCGTGCGGTCCATGGCCCTCTACGGGGCACCGGTGTGGGCGCGTTCGTTGAGGCAGCGATCAGCTCGCCTGATGAACGCGTCCCAGAGGGTCATGGCGATCCGTATCATCCGCGGATACCGCACGATCTCCCGTGAGGCGGCGAGCCTCCTTGCCGGACTGTCACCGTGGGATCTGGAGGCAAAAATCCTCGCGCACCTGTACGAGTGGCGCGAGGAGGCCAAACGCCGGGGCGAAACTCCGCTGCCGCGACAACTCGCGGCTCGGCGGACCGAGCTCCGGCAGGATCTCATGGTGACATGGAGAGAGCGACTGTCGCAACCCAGCGCTGGGCACGCCACCATCGAGGCGGTAGTGCCCCTCTTTGAGGAGTGGTTGGAGAGGCGTCACGGCGCCCTCACCTTCCGCCTGACGCAGGTGCTCACCGGACACGGCTGTTTCGGTAAGTACCTGTGTCGGATCAAGGCGGAGGTGACCCCCGGGTGTTTCCATTGCGAGGATCGCCCAGAGGACACGGTGGAGCATACGGTGGAGGTTTGCCCCGCTTGGGCAGAGCACCGCCGTGTCCTCGTGGATGCGATAGGCGGCAGCGACCTCTCGCGCCGTGCCCTGGTTCAGGCCATGGTACGGAGCGAGAGGGAATGGGAGGCCGTCTCCACCTTCTGCGAAGCAGTAATGCTCGCGAAGAGGGAGGCGGCATACGCTAGGGAGGCTCGAACACAGCCGAGTCGACCTAGCGCTCCCAGCCGCGACCGCCGCCTGAGACGCCAGGGGGTTCGGACGCCGCGAGACGATCTCCGGCCACCGTAGACCCGGGCCTGCGGACGGCGAGTAGTGGGTAACTCGCCGTCCGATCAGCACCAGACCCGAGAGTCGACGGCGCGTAGTGTTCCACGCGCGCCTCAAAGAGTTGTCAGCCAAAGGAAGGGGCCCGGGGGTGGAGGATAAATTCGAAAGAGTTACCTCGCCCCCGGGCACTCGAGGCAGGGAGGAACAGGGGTGGGTTTTAGTCAGTAAGAGTCTGACACACCCTTCCGCTCTACCCTAGAGCGGAAGAAGTCATAGGATGATTTCCCACCCCCCAAAAAAAAAAAAAAAAAAAAAACCCCTGGGCAGGTACCCCTGAAAACGTGTATGTAATTTTTTTATTCTGCATTGGTTTCAAATATGTTGATTTGATTACTTAATCACTTATACTTTTTAATTTCTGCACCACCCTAAGTAGACCAGGGTCGATAATTTTTGAAACCAAAAAAAAATAATAGTAGGATGAAACCCATTGGAAAAGGAGCAGAATATTATAAAAATTAAAGGAAAAATAATTTATGGGCGATCTGAGGTCGAGAAGGGGAAGGGGGTGAGTTTTTAAGGGTAAAAAACGGTTTATCTCGATTTCCGGCAAAACTAAGAGTCTTATGGAAAAAATTGAAATGGCAAAGTTGTAGGTAATAAAAAGATCTTTTATTACCTACAACTCCCGACACCCGGAACCTGACAAAGTCTGTAGTTACACGATGGCCGCCTGTCAACGGGGACTGACAGATGTCTAACGTGACGCGTCCGGGGCCTGAGATGTTAAATCTATAAAATAACTTTATTTAGATGGTTCAATTAAATCTAAGATCGTCTTGAAAACGAACGAAAAGAAAACACCCCATTTAAATAGTAACTCTTACCAACTAGCTTTCGAAAGTCAAAACCAAGAAATTAAACAACTTTTACAAAAAAAAAATAGAACCGACTCCCAAAACATGTGCAAAATAACTTTAATTTCGGCAGTCAAAAAACGAAGACACAAAACCAGAAACACCGACTTCCGAAATTATGTATGTATTTATAAAAAAGTTTTTTTTTTCACTTTTTAGTTGTGGTTCCCGATTATATTGTGATAACACTACATAGACATACGATCGCAGCAATCGCAGTTGATTTGCTGTCATTTTTTGAAGAGTTCCGTTGTCTGTCTCCGAAACTCATCATCAGATCTACATGAAATTTAAATGGGACCATTTCGAAATAAAGCCCTTTCGAACAAAAAAAAAATTTGCAAATCCGTCTATACAGGGTCTAAGGAAACGCTTCCGAAAACAGAGACATTCTCGATACGATACCATCAAATAACCTGAAACAAAAATTACAATTTTACCAATTTTTTTTAGCATTTTGCGTACACTATGCTGTGAGAACAATAAAATTAAACCGTTATTTGCGATTTAAGATACTATTTTTCATTACAACTTCAGCATGTATTCGTAAAATATCAGCTGACGCTCGCGCATATTACCTCGAGTTCAAAGTGCGCGCGCGCTTGCTGACAGCCGCGCGGCCTACGACCCCACGCGACGCCATTTTAAAGCGAAAGGTTACTAGTATCCGTTTGAATTTAGGTTGTACATAATCTATGTTCTGGCTTCGGGAGCGTCCCCTTACACCCTGTATATGACGGAGTTATGCCCGAACCATACATTAAAAAATACAAACATCCGAAATGATAATCTCCTCCTTTTTGAAGTCGGTTAAAAATAACTCGAACGCCTTTAAATTATTTACAAGCAAGCCTAGAATTAACAAAGTTTTAAACATACCACTCACACCTTTCAAAGCCAGCCCAAGAACTCCAAAGTTAAACAAATCTTTTAGCTAAACTCCATTATAAAATCATAAATATAATGTGTCTAAGGCTAAGTGACCTCCAGACTGACTGAAAGCCTTAAACAGTCTGCAGTTGCCTTTAAATGTATTTCACTTGAATTTGTAAAGGGTTTTCAGTAATTCTCAAAACAGTCTCGGGCAGATAAATTTTTATTAAAAGATTATTTAGTTTATTGCGAATTTCTTATTGTGAAATCTGTCTACTATTGGATAAAAAATATTTTGTAACAATAATATATTTGTAATGATTTTTTTAATTCATTTTGATTATTTTATTTTTGTGCATTTTCTGTCCTCCATCTTATTTATATAATAAATATTCGTCTTCTTCAGTGTCAATAAATGATTCTTTTATTATTTCAGTTACAGACGAATTACATATTTATTTAATGAGAAATGAATCTTTTTCGTTCGATTATATATTTTTTAGTTAACCGCCGTGGTTATGTATCCGTGGCTTTTATTTTTTTCGAGATAACAAGAAACATTAACACTTACTGATAGCATACAATTTGTTAAAAAAAAAACCTTAGTCGTATTAAAACTTTCCGAAATTACCTCCTTGAGCTAAAAGACTTTACACCGCGTCGTTTTAATTTTAAGTTAAAATTATATAACACTAGCTGCCGCCAGCGTCTCCACCCTTGTGAAATTTGGACTTCTCACCTTTGTCAATTATAGCCTATATTGTGTGTATGCTATTGGAGCGCGAATGAGTAGGTAACAAACGTACACACACGCACAAATAAACTTTCACTTTTATAATATTAGTGTGTTGTAATTTTGAAATATTACATGAAAACTAGTTATGCATTTTAGCGTCTAAAACGTGACAAACGAACAGACAAACATATCGTCTACCAGATTTAAATAAAAATATTCTCATATCTGCTACGCAAGCGCTACAGATTCGTAGCAAGCGTAACACAGACAAGCTACGACGTAGCATCACGGAGCCTCTTCAAATATTACCGTAAATCCGAGTCATACCTAATAAACTGAGGACTTAAAGTAATACTCGGTAGGCCACAATTCAAAGCTGACTAGGCCGCTAGACAAGTGTCTCTGTTACAATGACTTAAGGTATTATATGTCTTAATTTTAAATATGGAAACCAACAATTAGACTTCGAAGGACCATTTTGTACGTACTTATTATTTGTTAAATAAAATTCAGAGAGCAGTGGTGATCCAGTGGTAATAGCCCTAACTGAGAGCTGTGATAGCCCATTGGGAACAGCCCTTCTTTTTTTTTTTTGGCGGGGTGGGAAATCATCCAATGACCTCTTCCGCTCTGGGTGGAGCGGGAGGGCGTGTCAGACTCTTACTGACTAAAACCCACCCCTGTTCCTTCACTGCCTGAGTGCCCAGGGGTGCGATAACTCATTTTCAGAATTTATCCGCTACCCCTAGGCATGCAGGCACCGGCCACGATGGGCCCCGTCAGTGGTGGCTGACAACATCTCTTTGAGGCGCGCGTGGAAAACTACGCGCCGTCGACTCTCGGGCCTGGTGCTGATCGGACGGCGAGCTACCCACTACTCGCTGGTAAGCTTAAAACAATTCGCTTAAATCTAAAAATTGGTACAATATAACAATATACATGAAATGTCAAAAGTCCCCATCCAATAAATTTCAACAATTTTTGTCTGATCTAGTTTTAAGATAAAACTTACCGTTTGGATGAAAAATATAAAAAAAAAACCATTTTAGAAAACTATGACTTCAATTTATTTTTTGCAGATGTAGGATTTTTTTGTTTGGTGGGAAAGCATCCAATGACATCTCCCACTCTGGGTGCAGCAGGAGGGTGTGTCAAACTCTTACTGATTAAAACCTACCCCTGTTCCTTCCCTGCCCTGAGTGCCCAGGGGCGAGGTAACTCTGTTTCGAATTTATGCCTACTGCCCAGGGGTTGAGGACCACTGGGCAGGCATCGGCCATGACGGGCCCCGTCATTATTGCTGACAACTCTTTGAGGCGCGCGTGGAACACTACGCGCCGTCGACTCACGGGCCTGGTGCTGATCGGACGGCGAGCTACCCATTACTGGGTAGCTACCCATTACTCGCCGTCCCCAGGCCCGCGTGCAGATGTGGGATCGATGGGGACTTTAAACACTTAATAGATAATGGTGTTCTGAAATTTTCTGTTCAGTTCGAATTATTGTAACCATGAATGTCTATTTTGACCGGGCTATAAAGAAATAGATGAAAAAAATCCGTTCCAATGAAAGACCAAGTTTAAGCACTCACACTGAAAAAAACAGATGAGTTTCGAATCTCAGTCTTAACTTTTCCGCCTACTTATACCATCTTCTCCATTGCCAAAGCGTTTACAACACTATCACGCATGTGATAAGATTGAAAGTCAAGATAAATCAAAGCGTGAAGTATATTTAAACTGTATGACCCAGACGGGTTGACCTGATTCGAGCACACAAACTAATATAGAACAGATACTTGCCATGGCATTGTTGGTTTACCTGTAACGGAAACCATAGATTTTATCAGGTAAAACACAATATCATTACATCTCTTGAAAATTCTAACCTTCAGCAATGAAAGTCGTTGCACCATTCAGTTTTTTTTAAATATACTTATTTTTAAGGGGCCTTATTTTTTTTTCGTTTATGTTTGATAGGCTCGCGTTTATACAAAAAAGTGAGGAAGCTCGTGGCTAAAGTAATAACAGCCACAAGGGTCGATCCATCAGATTAAGCTACGCTTGCCGGGGTTGTTCCATGGATGAGTGACCATCTTTACATACCGAGACTCCTCCGTGCCTCGGAAAGCACGTTAAACCGTTGGTCCCGTCTGTCAAACTTGGATCTTTGACAGTCGTTACGGGTCGTCAGAAGCCCAAAAGTTAGACAACCAGTCTTACCAATGGGTATCGTATTACCCAGTAACTGGGTTGTGGAGGTCAGATAGGCAGTCGCTCCATGTAAAATACTGGTCTTCAGCTGCATCCGGTTAGATTGGAAGCCGACCCCAAAATAGTTGGGAAAAGGCTAGGCAGATTGATCTACACCAAAAATAACGACATGATTAGTTTAAACACTGATTAGCATGTTCTTAATGCAAAATTTTCTATAAACAATTTAAATTTAGGGCCTTTTATAATAATTTTACTACGACCATATCACGAGACGATTCGAGAATGTGTTCGAAGTTTCCAAACGGTTCCATTTCGTTCGAGAACATTCCACGGTGGTACTGTGTAGAAGTTCAAGGATGTTTCTAGAACATTCCACTATGAGCTATTTCGGCAATGTTCTGGAAACTTCTATTATGACTGGTCGATGTATAAATAGGCGAGGCGGGCCGTGAGTGAGTGAGTCTGTTTTTGACTACAGATGCGAACGCAAACGATTTCGAAGAAAATAGTGATCATTAGAGAATTAATGTTTGTGTAAATAATTTGGTTAATCAATCGGTGAAAATTAATTTATCCCATACCCACAAGTAACAACATTATAATGTGTTACAGAATGTCTCTCAATTCAGTGTGCCTCTTAGCTTAGGCCTCCTCTAACATCTTCCATTGTTTTCTATTTCTAGCCATTTCTCTAGTTGGGACCAGCCGTTAATTTTGCCCCATCCTCCCATCCCCACCCTTGCCTTCGTCTATTCCTTTTACCATATCTAGGGCACTACGTCAGTCTTAAAAAAATCTTTTTATACAAAAAATATAACCGACTTCCAAAAAAGAAAACACCTACACTAAAAGTTATAAAATAACTTTTATTTAAAGTTATTTTAGTGTACTTTCTTTTTTGGAAGTCGGTTGTAATTTTTTGTAAGTCTTTAAGTTAAGTAAGTTTTTTTGTTTTTCACTTTTTAGTTGTTGTACTCCAGAACTAATATTAAAGTTATACCCGAATTGATAACCCCAATACCATGGAATTTGAACATAATTGGAGGAAGCCAAAACGTCATCTGTGTATAAGTACATATTTTTGTTCTTCAAAAAGCGTGAATCAATTTGGATAAAATTTATATGGGTCCTCTTTCGAATAAAAAAATATTTTTTAAATGCGGTCCACAATTGACAAAGAAATCGGTAGACATACATAAAAAAATGCAATAAAAAATATATATAGGAGGTTCTATGTTCATGACTGTATAGTCGAACATAGAACCTCCTTCTTTTTTCGAACTCGGTTAAAAAGAATAAATCATTCAAGCATTTCTCGTGAAGCTTCAGTAAGAGGTAAATTTACGTTTACCATCAACCTTAATAATCTGAAAACGATTAAGTTGGAAGTGAATCTTAAATTAACAAGTAACTTGTTGCTTGACTAAAGGATTGTTTGATGAGGTTTACTGAAGGTAAGAAGCTGGGTTTAAATTACTGTTTGTGTGTATTTTTAACTGACTTCAAAAAAGTAGGAGTTTCTCAATTATACTGTATTTTTGAATGAGTCAGAACTTTTTTAGAGGTAAATCCATTCTTTTTATTCTTTTTTATTTGTTTGAAAGTTGGTTCTTCGCATGTGGTTTTAAATTTAAGTTTGGTGAAGATCTGATGAGAGCTTCTGAGATGCACAATGGAACTGTTCAATAAATGATAGCAAACCTTCCGGAATTGCTGCAATCGGATTTCCTTTTATTGTTTACATCACTTAATAACATAACATCATGCTGATACACTCTGAAGGGGTACACAGATCTGTACAGTTCACCCTGATACCTACACCCTGATTTCAGCAATTAAGTTCAAATTACACATTTGTGGAACTATCAATTCGAGCATAACTTTACTATTAAGTTTTAGTTATAGGGTACAACAACTAAAAAGTTATAAAAAAAACATTTATACAAAAAAATACAATCACTTCCATAAAAAAGACAAAAAAAATGAAAATGACTTTAATTTCGGCAGTCGGTGTTCGAAGTTATAGTTCTAGGAAATGTAGTTTTCCTCACGATATTTTCCTTCATCGTTTTGAGAGCTGTGGTGATGAATAATTTTTGTCAAAGTAAAGTGCCTGCCTGGCTTTGAACCTATGACTCGTAAGTTACAGCCGTTACCACTGGGCCACATCTGCCATGCTAGATACAAATTGCTAAAATCAATCGACCTTTTCCCAACTATCTTGGTGTCGACTTCCAGTCTAACCGGAAGCAGTTGAATACCAGTATTTTACATGGAGCGACTACCTATCTGACCTCCACAACTTAGTTACTGGGTAATACGATACCCTTTGATAAGACTGGGTTGTCGGACTTTCGGGCTTCTGACAACCCATAACGACTGTCAAAGATCCACGATTGACAGCCGGGACCAACGGCTTAACAAGCTTTCCGAGGCACGGAGGAGTCTCGGTATACAAAGATGGTCACCCATCCATGGACTAACAAAAAATTTATGGTCGAATAGAGCAAATAGGTTTCAAACATTGATTGGAATACAGCTCATCAGCGTAGAGTATTTCTATGTTCTGAACTTCTGACTTGCTACTAGTCCAGCTTATCTGCCATCTAAACGCCAATTCCTCCTGTACACGACCAGATCTTCGCTTACCATCAGGTGAGATAGTGCCAGTGACGGATGGAGGGATGTTTGTTAGATCGCCAGAATGGCTAAACGGATCTGGATGAAATTTGGCACAAGGATAGATTAAAGTCTGGATTAGCACATAGACTATAATTTATAGTGGCGGACGTACTAATTACACGCGAGTGAAGATGCTGGCAGAAGCTTGTGTGCCTGTAAAGGTATTTGAAACCAATACTTACAATCTAAAAATCGAAGTTATAAGTATTTTATAAATCTATTCTTGTCGAGTGGCATACTAAAATATTTATTTTTAATGTAGATTTAAAACACTCTAGTCACGATTATATTAAGATTGACAGCTAGGCTTTTCTGTGTGAAATAAAACGCCAACTGAAAATCCTTCTAACAAAAGTAAAATATTTCAGTATTGACTAGTGTTTTGCTATTTTGGTGTTTAAAAAGTTAGTCTATTTTTATTGATTTTTACTTGATTGGTGCCTCGTTTGTTTAGTGGTCGCAATAGGGGATTTGTCTCAGTTTTTTAGGGTTCCGTACCCAAAGGGTCCAAACGGATCCCTATTGCTGTCACTCACGTGTCCGTCTGTCTGTCTGTCCGTCCGTCGTCCGTCACACAGATTTTACAGCTAAACGGTTGGAGCTACAATCTTCAAATTTTCAAAGTATAAGCATCTTGTTCACCCAAAGCCATAGAAATAGTAAAAAATACATTTGGTACGGAACCCTAAATGTGCAAAGTCGGACACGTACTTAGTCGGTTTTTTTTTATTTCTATCAAAAACGAACACTATCTGAAACCGAAAATAGAAAGAATTTATCAAATTCGTTCATAATAAAATTAAGTTAGTTAGAAATCCTCGATAGAAGGAAAACTGTAAGGTAACAGAAAAAATGATGCACACACTAAAGTACGACGTCACCGCCGCGCGTAGAAAAGAGAAAACGAGATGTCTCCACCACGGCCCCACTGTGCCTTATGTCAATATTTGTAATGCCAATTGCTGTTTCATATTTAATAATTCATTTTGATGCAGTTTTCAGAAAATAAATCTTCTATTTATACCCGACTGCGTGACGCAAGTGTATGTATGTTTGTTTTTTGTTCCTCTGTGGCGCTTTAGAGAACAAACGCGTGGGCTGATTTTGATAATTCTTACGTCAATGGATTCGTCACGTAGAAAATATAAAATAAATAAAAAATATTTTTAAAACACCCGACTGTAAAAAACACAACTAAAAAGTTCCAAACAAGACACTTTTCAAGCAGTCTGATGCAGGTGGCATGAAATCTAAAATTTAACTAAAATACAACTGTATCAGACTGCTTGAAAAGTGACTTGTTTGGAACTTTTTATTAGTTGTGTTTTTCAGACGGGTTTTTTTTTATTTTGTTTTATGATATAAAATATCGTACAAATAAACACAGAAAAATACCGTATTAAGCGATACTGCTGAGTATGAGGTCCTGGGTTCATGTTGAGTCGGGCAAAGTGTATCCATAGTGAACTTATCAGTAGCATTCTGAATCTTTTGCTTTTTTTTTAATTTTGTTGTAAGATAATATAAAATATCGTCCAAAAAAAACACAGGAAAATACCCTATTATAAGTGATAATGCTGAGCATGAGGTCCTAGGTTCATGTTGAATCGGGCAAACTGTGTCCATCGTGAACTTCTCAGTAGCAGTCAAAGTCTTTTATTTATTTATTTCTTTCTTTCTTTCACTGTAACTTCTGTAAGCCAGAATCGATCGTGGCGACCACCAAAAAAAACGCCGAGGCAATGAAGCTCGACGAGTCCCAGAGAAACAATTCTTAAAACAGTCTTGGGTGTTGCAACGAAAGCAGCAGTCCGAGTCTAGATTTGTGCGCGTACATGGGAGAGAAACAGGCGACAGGGTAACTTTAGGTGGGCCGTGGATAAATTCGAAATAGAGTTTCCGCGGCCCTTGGCACTTAGGCAACAGAAGCAACCCCACAAAATAAAGGCTTACTCTAGGTACTCCTGCCTAACCCCTCGGGGAATGTGAGGTGTGTGAATAGAAGTTCGAGATGAGTGAAGAGCAAATGAGTCTCATTTAGGGGATGTGAAATAGATTGGTGACTTATTTTATAGAAGAAGGGCAATGTTTTTCGAGAGTGTATATGTATGTACATTTGTAAGTAAGTATGTATGTATGTTTGTTTCTCTATTTCCATGGCATGCCTGATTAGCCCATACAGCTGAAGGAATTTTAATAAATGAGGTATCATCTGAAGTGATACAGTTGGTGGCATTAATTCTGCGATTTAAACTAATACAAATACCACGTAATATATTTTTAGGGTTCCGTAGTCAACAAGGAACCCTTATAGGTCGCTATGTCCGTCTGTCCTTCCGTCCGCAGCTTAACTCAGAGGCTCTTAGTACTAGAAAGCTATAATTTGGCATGGATATATATATTGTAAATTATTATTAATCACGCCGTCAAAGTGGTAAAATAAAATCAAGAAAAAAATATTTTTTTGCT
Organism: Polia nebulosa; assembly: GCA_951329385.1. Lineage (NCBI taxonomy): Eukaryota > Metazoa > Arthropoda > Insecta > Lepidoptera > Noctuidae > Polia > Polia nebulosa. The sequence goes on along the minus strand of OX589613.1, from coordinate 10,928,058 downwards.
ATCGAAATTAAAAGGAAAACTATTTCGGTTAAGTTATCTCTGTTAGTTTTAGAGTATTATTCGTCCAACTTAATGTCTCTACTTGTTAAATTTTGTAGAAAATACAAAATCCTTGGAAAAAAATTCACTCACTCACTCACCCACTCACTCACCCACTCACTCACCCACTCACTCACTCGCTCACTTCTTTTCATTTGGCCGGTTTTTTTCTATGAATCCAAATTTCACCAACAAGTTTGCCAACATCAAGATTTTTAGTTCAATGTCCAGTCAAGTAGAGGTTTATAATGATACAAGCCATGTGTACGATTGGCTTAATCATCGGCAAATATCACGAACCGCATCAACTTACAGTCCCTATTTAACCCCTTTAGAGAAATTCATCATACAATAACTGTTGAAAAAATTTTGACCCTGCGGTTTAGGCTGTGGCGTGTCTATCAGTGAGTGAATGAATAAGATTTTTATCAAATCAGGGATTTTTATCATGCCTACGGGTAGCGGATAAATTCTGAAAATGAGTTACCGCACCCCTGGGCACTCGGGTAGGGAAGGAACAGAGGTTTTTTTTTTTGGGGGGTGGGAAATCATCCAAAGACTCCTCCCGCTCTGGGTGGAGCGGGAGGGCGTGTCAGACTCTTATTGACTAAAACCTACCCCTGTTTCTTCCTTGCCTGAGTGCCCAGGGGTGCGGTAACTCATTTTCAGAATTTATCCGCTACCCCTAGGCATGCAGGCACCGGCCACGATGGGCTCCGTCAAAGGAAAAGGGGTGGGTTTTAGTCAGTAAGAGTCTGACACGCCCTCCCGTTCCACCCAGAGCGGGAGAAGTCACTGGATTTCCTACCCCACAAAAAAAAAGGACTCCGGGGTCGCAGGTATTCAGAGTGAAAACTCTGTCCGCCAATCGAGTGATCCCAGAAAAGACAGTGACATAGTGATCTCGTGCTGTCGTGCACAGCGAGGCTCTGGGATGATCCCTTTACAGTCTCCCCAGAGATGTGCCTTAACAGGCGTTGTACAGAGGGAGTTCCAGGGTGGTCTTAAGAGGTCACGGGACACCTTCCATGTGTTCATGGTGATCACTGAGGTGGTATTAGTGATGAAAAGATCCTACACTGCCTGGTCTTTTCCCCGAAAGTCCAGGCGCTTTGTGAAGGTTTCCCTCGGTTACCAAAACATAGGGTGCTTCAGTCTATGAAGTTTTCTGTTATTTATAAAAGTGTGCCAGAGTTTTCATTATCCTATAAAAACTCAATTATATTCCCACACACTATACCTCTTCCAGAAAACATCTCAGAAACTCAGAAATAAAACTAAAACCTAAACTAGTCCATATTTTCCGTAAGTTAGAGAGGACTGACTTATATTTGTCTGTTCCAACTTCGGACTGATGTCCTAGATTTAGCTGGCAGAGAATACGGAAGTTTAATTCGGTCCATTTTAGTGTCCTACCTGAAATACGATAGCCGACTGCATTTGTTACTTATTTAAAATCGAGAAACAAAATATCTACTGACTTCAAATATAGTATATCAAACAAATTACGTAAACCAGCCAAGTGTGTCGGTCTCCGCACATTTAGGGTTCCGTACCAAATGAGAGAATTATCAACGAAAAATCTGATTTATCCAATATAAGTCTGTGGATTTATCAATTTATTGCTATTTATTACTAAAACATACGTGATAATAAACATTATCACCAAATTTCAAGTTCATAGGTCAATGGGAAGATAAGAAATTCTTCGGAACTAAATTTTGTAATAAACGACGGATAAACAGACAGACGGACAGATGGACACGTAAGTGACGGCAATAGGGCGCCGTTTGGACCCATCGGGTACGGAACCCTTAAAACTGTAAAAAAATAACTTGTCGAATGTAGACCTCCTGCTTATTTGTTATTCTTATATTCTGTTTTTTTGTATTTTTTTATTATAGCGGCAACAGCAATACATCATCTGTGAAAATTTCAACTGTCTAACTATCACAGTTCATGAGATACAGCCTGATGACAGACGGACAGACGGACGGACAGCGGAGTCTTAATAATAGGGTCCCGTTTTACCCTTTGGGTACGGAACCCTAAAAATTTGACCTCCTTTTGATCGGCAGATACTTAGTATGTTCGGAAAGTACCTTAATTTTTTTTGGGTATTTTCTTTGACTTTCTTGTTTTTTTACATTTAATTCCTTAAAAATGAACTTGAAACTGCATATGAACACTCTTTTTAAATATAATTACAATATATCATTCATGTAAAGATTCAAATAACACCCAACACACTCTAAAACCATGACACATTACAGAGTACAAAAATTGTTCATTCCTAACATAAAAATTCAGGCATAAAAACAAAAATCTACTACACAAAAAACCTGCGTCTTTTAACGAAAGCCAGTGTTACCGCGATATAACCTGACGTGATTGCTTCTGAGAAGTAGCGACATGGTCGACACGCACGTCCACGTAGCCCCTCTAGCCCCCTTAGCCACTAGCCACCGCTATGTGCCACTTGGCCATGTACTCGTAAAATGTATGTCGTGCCTGTAAAAGGTTTGAAGAGAATTGTTGGTGACAAGAAAACGCTGGATGTGTAGCCTGGTAAGTTTTCTGTTTGGTTTTTCATTTCTAACCTTGACTTTTTGAAACTTTATCCTATAATGTATGTATAGTACAGCATATTCAGCTTTTCAATGTTCCCATAGCTGGGACACAGGCCTCCTATCTGTGAGAGGGTGTGGATTGTAATCCACCACGCGGGCCCAATGTGGGTTGGTAGATGTCACATGTCTTCGAAGTTTTGATTCTAGGACGTGCCGGATTCGTCACGATGTTTTTAGGGTTCCGTAGGTACTCGAAGGGACCAAACGGAGCCCTATTGCTATCACTCACGTGTCCGTCTGTGTGTACGTTGTCTGTCTCAAAATTTTGTTCCGGAGATTTTTTAACTTCCCATTGACCATTCCCATTGAAACTTGAAATTTGGTAATAATGTTTGTTACGTATATTTTAATAACAAATACCAATATATCGGTAAATCAGATTTTCTCATGATAATTCCCTCATTTGGTACGGAACCCTAAATGTAACAAGTCCGACACGCACTTGGCCGATTTTTTAAGAACAATGATGGTGATATAATTAACACAAAGTATGTAAAGAACCTACAACTTGTAAGACGCGGCCGTTTCCACCGGGCCACCACGACTCTCTCATCATCATTCTCCTGCCCTTATCCCAATTTATTTAGGGTCGGTTCAACATATCTTTTTCTCCCATACTTCTCTATTAGTCATCATCTCTGTAGTCACCCCCTTTTTACCCATATCCTCTTTCACACAGTCCAACCATCGTTTCTTTGGCCTTCCTCTACTCTTATAGCCATCCACATCCATACACAAGAGTTTCCTCACGACATTTTCTTCATTCCTCCGCATCACATGCCCACGACTGCCACCACGACTCTCTCATATATCAAATATGTTTAGTATATGACGTATTGTATAAATTCAAGTTCTTCAAACTTAATTGCAGACAGATGTATTACTAAACGCCACTTCTTCCCATCTTAAACGAAGCGATGACGGGCGGGCGTCTGATTCTCAGACTAATTTCAATAATTGACTTAATTTTGAAATTATATAGAATTCGCTGTTATCTCATGTAATTGCTATAGTTTTTTGTTGTTTTTTGAGAAAAATCCTAACATATTTTTTTATTTTTTTTATTCTTCATAGGCGCGCGTTTGACCACTATCTCACCTGCTGGTAAGCGATGATGTGGTCGAAGATGGAGCACGCTTGCCTAGAAGTAACCTTTTTACTCTTGACTTAGACTCCCAGGTTGTAGCTATCAGGAAACACATTTTTATTTACATTAGCAACATTTATATTTTCTTTTCTTGAACTAGTTTTTATATACTGGTAACTTTTTAGTCTAGTAGAATCTTCTCGTTCTCTGTGACATAGACTTTTGCTCTTGAGTGATATGATCAAAACCTAGTTTGGAAGAACAGTTAGCAGAACTGTTTTTCCAAATTGAGTTATGATAATTTTAAAAAATACAAACATTTTATTATGCAGTTGTTATTTTGGTCACAACAGCTTTATGAGGAGCAGCAGCTTTATGAGAATTGAAATTTCTTGTACGTTCTTCTCCACAGAGATCTGCGCTTTGGAACAAATGGCTTTATTTTTTTTTACTGACCGACCTCAATTAACATGAGCCTGTAAATGGTTTAACTGAAATAGATGCTTTGAATTTGAGTTTGCACTAGTTATCTGGGATTCATGCTGCACTGGACCTATTTTGCATAGCCATGAGGCAAACATTTTCGTTTATAAACTGAATAGATTTTTTTTGGTTTCGCTTGACCGAATAACTTGTGTGCCTTTATACGAGTATCTGTCCCAAATTACTCGTAATGTATCCTCTTTCTTTCTTTCTTTCTAGTAGCAAAATGGAAGGAGGACCGGATCTTCAGCATACGTAGGACTCGTGCGTAGGACATTTTAGCATCGCCACATCGGCCACTCATGAAGGCGATTTTTTAATCTGTACCTGTATATATAAAATTCAAAGTCCTGGCTGACTGACTGACTGATATATCAACGCACAGCCTAAACCGCTGGTCCTAGAGACATGAAATTTGGAGGGTGTGTTATTTGAGAAGAGTAGGTATCCATTAAGAAAAGTTTTTTCGAAATTCCATCCCTGAGAGGGTGAAATGGGAGTTGAAAGACGAAGCCGCTGGCAGAAGTTAGTAAACGATAAAAAGGAGGAGGTTTTCAGGTCGTCGCGTATGCATTTTTTTTTAAAGTATGACCTCTCATAACGTTATTTCTCTTTTTAACTTTTAAAACTAGTGTTGTTGAAAAACTATCGATCAGTTGGTAATTTAAGCCTTCACGAGTCGAAAGTGACGTCATTTTACCGATACAATGTTTGTAATAATTCTCATCCCGAACTAGCCCGCACTAGCAAAAGACAAAATTGTATGGAAAAGGGAGAAGGAGGTATTGGGACCAAATAGGCCAGACAGAATTGGCATGCACATTTGCACAATGCTCTAAAAATAGTCACTTAACGTATCGAACCAGTCTACGTTCATTGGCTACGATCGTAGCTGGCGTAGCAGTGACGTCACACTTCAGCTACGTCGTAGCATCTTGCAGGTATATTAGCTAGCTTCATAGCTGATTACTGCTCAATCGACCTCAGGTAGCTTAGACGTCATACTTTTAATCACCTATTTCGTTACCTTACAGTGAAAACACCGCACCCTGAAAAAAAATTATATACCTAATCAGCCTTTTAATGATCCCACTGTTGGGCTAAAGTAATATCAACCGCACGGATCGATTCCTCAGGTTAAGCTACGCTTGCCGGGGTTGGTCCACGGGGATGGGTGACCATCTTTACATACCAAGACTCCTCCGTGCCTCGAAAAGCATGTTAAGCCGTTGGTCCCGGCTGCCAATCGTGGATCTTTGACAGTCGTTATGGGTCGTTAGAAGCCCGAAAGTCTGACAACCAGTCTTACCAAGAGGTATTGTATTATCCCTGGGTTGTGGAGGTCAGATAGGCAGTCGCTTCATGTAAATAAAATACTGGTAATCAGCTGCACCCGGTTAGACTGGAAGCCGACCCAAAGACAGTTGGGAAAAGGTTAGGCAGATTTTTTTTTCTTAGGCTGTAATCTACTGTATCCCGGTTTCCTCACGACGTTTTATAATTTTCACAAAGTAAAGCGCCTGGCTCAAACCCACGACTTACAACTCGTAAGTCGTGGCTATTATCATTACAGTTACAACCTGGGAGTCTATAAGTCAAGAGTGAAAAGGTTTCTTCTAGGCAAGCGTGGTCCATCGTCGACCACATCATCGCTTACCATCAGATGAGATAGTGGTCAAACGCGTGCCTATCAACAATAAAAAAAAAAATATTATCACTGGGCCACCACTCCTCTCACAGCACACAAACAGCTTATTTATATTTGCGTATATTAGTTTGCAATTTGTATAGGTTTTCAGATGCATTTAAGTTATATGTTACAAGTTTCTATCCTAAAAACATCAAATTCTGCTTGCGATATGTTCGTAAAGACACTTGGAATTTTTCTGACGAGGTTCTCATGAACCTTCATTGATGGTGTTACTGGTTATTAAGCTTTTTGTGTGTGAAATCAGGACGTGCGTAACGAGGTTTTATTTCGAAAAATGTAATGCAATAAAAATTACCAAAATTACGGCGCCCGGGCCTGCGGACGGCGAGCAGTGGGTAGCTCGTCGTCCGATCAGCACCAGGCCCATGAGTCGACGGCGCGTAGTGTTCCACGCGCGCCTCAAAGAGATGAGTGTCAGCCGCCACTGACGCCGCCCATCGTGGCCGGTGCCTGCATGCCTAGGGGTAGCGGATAAATTCTGAAAATGAGTTACCGCGCCCGTGGGCACTCAGGCAGGGAAGGAACAGGGGTGGATTTTAGTCAGTAAGAGTCTGACACGCCCTCTCGCTCCACCCAGAGCGGGAGAAGTCATTGGATGAATTCGCAACCCCAAAAAAAAAAAGCTTTGCATTCCAAGTATTATATTTTTACACTTACTACGAAAAACCCGGCCAAGTGCGAGTCGAATTTCGCACATTATTTGTTGTAAAGTATACCTACGTAATAATAAACATTATCACCAAATGTCAAGTCAATGTAAAGTTAAAAAATTCTTCGGAACAAAATTTTGTGATAGACAGACAGACAGACATGAGTGACAACAATAGGGCTCCGTTGGAAACCTTCGGGTACAGAACTCTAAAAAGAACTATATTTTCTCGTCTGCCTATCAATGTGAGATTCTTTTTTCCATATTACATGGGTTTCGCAATAATACTAACCTATGTCTGACCTTTGGTATCTATCTGGTATCTTTGGTATCTCTTTAAACGTATTGTTTTGTTCATATATTTATTTATTTAAAGTTACCAAAAGATTATGTACCCAGTGTATCTTAATCACAAGGTATCAAACAACCTCAGATCCCAGATAAAATATAAGGCACTGGGCATTCTCTCAAGAATTTCAAAATATCGACTTCTTCCCCATTTTCCTAAGCTCCAACCTATAAAGCTTTACCAGCCAAACTCTTTATCAAAACAATTTTCACATTCTAAATATTATAACATTTTATACAAAAAACGAGCTATTTCAGGTTGCATGGCGTGATTTCATAAAGCAGACCGCCATTATGAGCGCTTGTGTTTAAAACTTATATTTTTAGCTGAAAGAATTAGTATTAGGGCTATTACGCATGTTACTATTATGAGGGGTATCGATTTTTTGTGTATAAATGTGAAGTGTTGAATTTTAGGGTGACAATAGAACTGCGATTTTATCTAGTGTTTGGTATTAGTCATCATAATCATCATCATCATTTCAGCCGGAAGACGCCTACAACTGGACCTAGACCTCCAAGTGTCACCACAGCGACCGGTCCTGTGCGTCTCGCATCCATCGGCTACCCGCGACCCTCACCAGATCATCGGTCCACTTTGTGGGAAGCCTTCCAACGTTGTGAATTCCGGTATGCAGACCCCACTCCAGAACCTTTCGGCCTCATCGACCACCGATACAAACAATTTGCCCAGCCCACTGCCATTAATAATATCTATTTAACTTATATCTATTTTAATACAGGTACGTGGGTAGTCTATAATATGTGAGAAGCTGGTGTCTGAGGTAGGCATGAAAATGCCTGTATTTCAAATCACCAGGTCCCCACTCACGGAAGGATACAAGACCAGATGTATTTGAGTGGAACTGATATAATAGCACTTTTTGATATAAGGAGCGATTATTTAATATTATAGTTGGAGAAACATGGGTAGGTAGTTAATTTATAACTTTTTAAGTAAGCATAAAACGAAAATAGAAACAAACGCTTCAGAATGAATGTGTGTATATGTATGTTAGGGTGTGTTGTGAATTGTGATGTGTTGTGTCAAGGGTTTCGTGTTTGTGTAAGTGCTTGTCTGTGTGTGTGGGTGTAACTTGTGTTTGTGTGAGTGTAACTATGATTTTTTTGTTAATAAATCTTTCGGTTTAAAGAACTTTATTCTTCATCAAGACAATCGTCACTTACATGATGAAATATTATGTTATATTAACTTTGTTACAACAGTGCGGGTAGAAGAAAAAAATAATTACAAAAATTAGATGTGGTCAACAAAAGTCAGAAGCGAGTTTACCGTGTTCACTGCATTCCTAAGATAAGGCGGTGGTGCAAGTTAAAAAATTGTTGCCGTTTTTATGGAAATAAAAAAATAAATCGTCGTTATAAATTTGAGTGATTATTTTTCCGACCCAAATATCGACCAATAGAATTGCACCATTTGACGTCACGTGGTACAACCTACATGGTATTATACTGAAATTTTTTTGAAAATTTTCTCTGGTCGTTGCTATATATAAAATAATCCCCCGAATACCACACGAGCTTCAAAATTATCTGGTATTTCCCGATAGGTTCCCTGCAAACAAATAAAATCGTCAAGTTTTTAACGGAAATACCCGATAATTTTGAAGCTCTTGTGGTATTATAAGTGAATATTTTTTAAATGAGTTGAGTGTATTTTTACCGTACTTCGTTTTACTCTAGACAATACCAGGTGACTACCCCTTTTAAAGTCACCTGGTCAGTATTTATTGATGAAGTAGATTTTCTGTAAGGTTGTAATCTAACTTTTGTAACCACTCCATAACCAAATATTTACATTTTGTTTTTGGTACTGAATATATTGAAAGGATTCGGTTTAACTTATTATATAAGTTAGAACCCTGGTAACAGAAAAAATTATGTGCAGTCCTAGTATTGAATGCCGTGGTTGTGCAAATTCTATCCTTACGTCGCTGATTTTTGAATTTATCAGGTTCATATTTTAATAGGGAATGTTGTTTAGTTACAGTGTAAAGGATGAAAAGCTGTCGGACCGTCAATACTTCCCATTTTTTATAGAGATCACAAGTTGGGTGATAGAATGGCAAGGATAAGCTGACTTTAAGAAGGACTCTTTGCGCTCTCTCAATTTTCAGAAAATGTGTTTTACACGCTCCGCCCCAGGAAGTAATGCAGTAAATGAGTTGTGATTGGCAGAGAGCAAAATACACTGATTTGATCACGTTTTTTTGTGCAACATATCTTAGAGCTTTAAAAATTACGATTAGCTTACGTACTCTCGCAGAAAGATGGTCTATATGATGGTGGAAATTTAGTTTACTATCTATGATCACACCCAGATCCTTCGTTAATGATGAGTTTGTAAGATTGGGGCATGTACAGTGTTCATCATTCAGATTTGAGCACGAGTGAGAAATAATGCGATATGAAGGATCAGGCTTATCGTTTGTTTTCATGGAAAAGGTTATGTAATTGGTCTTTGCAACATTAAGCGTTAAGATGTTCTTATACAACCAATTAGTTACAAAATTCATTCCTCTCTGTGCATTTGAAAAAACCTCATCCCAGGAGTTACCACTAAAAAGCAAAGCAGTGTCATCTGCAAAGGTAATGATCTTTGCATTAGGAATTTTCATCTGACAAAGGTCGTTTATGTACACAAGGAAGAGTGTCGGACCCAGGATACTTCCTTGGGGAACTCCAAAAGTCACTGGAATTTCTTCGCTTATGATATTGCCTATTTGTACACATTGTGTTCGGCCAGTCAGGTAATCTTGTAAAAGTTTCAACTGAAGGTCTCTAACACCGAGGCATTCCAGCTTCTTAATTAAAATTGGAACAGAGACTGTGTCAAACGCCTTTGCTAAATCTAAAAACATTCCTATTGTCTTCTTTTTATTATCAAAGTTGTTAACTATGTAATTTGTAAGTTCAAACACCGCATCTGATGTGGATCTGTTCGCTCTAAATCCAAATTGTGCCTGCGATAAAAGATTTTTATTTTCTAAATATTTTACTAGTCTACTATTAATAACACGTTCCAAAATTTTTGAAAGAGTAGGGAGAATAGAAATTGGTCTATAATTACTGACACAGCCTCTGTCTCCATTTTTATGGATGGGATGAATTCTCGACCTCTTGTAGATGGTGGGGAATACTCCAGTCGAAAGTGACAAGTTACAGATGTACGATATCGGAGACGTTAAGACATCCTTATTTGCCTTTAAAATTTCGCCAGATACCATATCTAAGCCAACTGAACAGTTACTTTTTAAACCTGCTATTAAAATTCCAACCTCATCATCATCAGTAGGTAAAAGAGTGAAAGAATGGCAGCATGAATTTAAAGTATGGGGTTCGGTAGAACAATTATTCTTGCTTAGGTTTTCAGCTAAAGTTCTGCCTACATTTGCGAAATAATGATTTACATTATTTGCTGATTTTTGTGGATCATTTGTGCATATTAAATCTAATGGGATCTCTTTAGGTTTATTAGAATAGGTGATCTCTTTTACTGCTTTCCAAAGCTTTTTGCAGTCTTTGCCTGCATTTTGGAGTTGAAGTTTCTCATAGTTCCTCTTTAGTTTTTTCAATAGGGATGAACAAAAGTTTCTGTAGTCCTTTTGTAGGTAGTTTTTAATATCTCATTATCTGGATCTTTTTTAATTTTTTTAAGTAGGTTATCACGGTTTTTAATACATTTCAAGATACCCGGGGTTATCCAGGGTTTTAAGATTTTTTTTCGGCTGGAAATTTTCACGTCCTTAGAGTTGGCCGTAATAGCTTCTTGAAGTATTTTCTGAAAGAAAGCCGCAGCTTCGTTAACATCTTTAATCGTGTACAAAAAACGAAAATCAGTGTTCTTTAGATCTGCATTTAAACGTTCATAATCTATGTATTTAATTACTTTTGGAGGTTTTTATCTAAGGGAGGTAGCAATGTACAAAACAACACTGTTATGATCAGTCAAAGATGTTTGGAGGATAAGGCAACGAGCCGTTAATTTGGTCCTTAGTAGTACATGATCTAAACATGTTTTATCATGAGTTGGAAATGTGAACGCAGGGATCATACCATGGAATGCAAGCATATCTAAGTATGCAGAAAGATTTGGGTCTGTACTATGCTCAGCTATATTAATGTTAATGTCACCTAACAATATGACATTTTGTCTAGTGGAATATTTTAATAATATATTGTTGAGGGATTGAAGAAAGGTAGTAATATTCTTGTATCCGGGGGGTCTATAAATAGCAAGAGCTACCGTATCATTATTCAGAGTAATTACAAGACAATTCGCATCCGATATTGTAGGTTCTTCAACAGAAATAACTAAGTTTTCCTTGTAATAGACAACCACACCCTCATTTTGCGTACGATTTTTAGTTGAAGAAAAACTATTATATCCATCCAAAGGAGGTACACAGTGGGAAGATGGCAACCAGCATTCAGTCAGGACAATACAGTCCCAACTTACTCCCGTTCTAACGAGAATTGGTAATAACCCAGGTAGATTACATTTTAAACTGCGAATGTTTTGTTGAAAGATTTTTAGGCATTTGTTAGAACCAGGTAAAAAAGACAAGCAATCTTCAGCGTTACAGATAGTGGAATCAGCTACATTAAAGCTGTCAATTTCGCTTTGAATATTATTTAATTCGTTGAATTTTTAGGATTAAGTTTTTAATAGGATAATACTCGTAAGTCAATTTGTCCAAAAGATTAATTTGTGAGGTAGCTTTTAGTTTAACAGAACTGTTACTCTCCTTTTTAGTTGGTTTTATTAACATAATATAGAAACTAATTCCTGTGCTACGTAAGTCATATGTGTTATTCTTAAGAAATGTGTTTATTGTGTATTTGCCGACGAATGTGAAGTGTTTTTGCGTATGAGTGACTGTGTCGTTTTGTGTATGTTGGTTATGTTTTCATTCTTACTAGGCACATTCAGAATTACTAAAAAAAGATGGGCGTTGTCTAAATAAAGGCAGTAGAATACTATGCATGCAGTAAAATTAAATATGAGTAATACAAAAAAGCAAAGATTTACTAGTCAAATACTTCTTTTTAGATTTTCAATATCTTGTTCGCAGCTCAGGTGCAAACGCGGTTCACTGGAGTTTCGTTTCAAATATACCTTGCCAAAAGATGTCCAGCAGTATTCGTAGCTGTGATTTTTAGCAAACACTCTAGCTAGGTAGTGAAGTCGTCTAGCTGTTGAAGTGAGGGATTCTGCCACATATATGGGTTTAGGAGGACCATTAATATTGATACTAGCAGTATTCAGACGTTGATGACTGTTCACTTTATTGTAAGTTCTTGTGGATCTTATAAAGTGTTCTCTCTTGATAGTCGAGGTAAAATCGACGATGATAGGGCCGGTTGGTTGGTTTATCTTTCAGCTTCATCCGGAATACATCTCGAATATCTGACTCTTGATTAGGAACGTTGATAACTTTGCCAATGTTTTTCGCAAGTTCAACTAAGTTTTCCTTGTTTTCAGATTCAGTTGTAGGGAGATTTCTAAGCTCCACTGTGGTAGATCGTGCATTTTTCTCAAATTGCTCCAGTTTCGCTTCTAGTGATTTGATGTGGCTTTTGAAAAGGTTATTTTCCTGTTGGAGTATTTTCAGGTTACTAAGAACATCATCGTATTTTGCAGAGAGGTGTATCACGGTGTCCTTAATTTCGTCGTTCTGGGTTGATAGGGCAACTATTGATGATTCCAAGGAAGCAAACTTAGAGTCCTGCTGTTTTTTTATTTCATCCATCCTTGTCATTATATCAGATAAGGTTATATCAGCAGTGCTTGATAGGTCATTCAGGCGGCGCTTACATCCTTTTGTAATGTTAATTTCAGCATGTTCATGACTTTCGGCTACATAAAGCGCTGAATCGGATCCATAATGGGTGGGAGAAGTGAGGTTAGAATTGCTCTTCGTAGGCGTACGTGAAACCGACATTGTATTTTTGAACTATTTCAATTCAATCTGTAGCAGCAGTCGGCAATAATATAAACAATGAACCTTATTTTTCACCTTGGGCTAAAATGGTAATATTTAACCGCTTGTCGCTGGTGCTTATCAATTGTGGCAAGCAACAGGGCGCGCGGACTTGTGACGCTGATGTGACGTATGCGCAGAGAAGCTCAGGATGCTACCTCCGTCTCGGTTGTTGTTGTCCTGCTCGTACCGCTCACTGTACAGTTTCGACCTGTCGTTGTGTTCTGCGCGCCTAGTACTTGCTTAGATATTTCACTTTTATTCAAGTTTGAAAAAGGTTATTTTTAATTTAAAAAATTAAACGAGTGCACACGTCTTAACGCTCTTGCGATCCGAGGGGGAGCCTGTAATAATAATAATAATAGGTTTGGCGATTCTTCGTGCTATGTCGGTAAACGTGATTCTCCGAAGGATATCTTCAGTACTGTGTAACAAGGCAGTGTTAAAGCCTTGTCTATTTTTTTACCTCTATTCCAAAATTACGTTCTTTGCTACCTTTTTTAATTTCAAATTCAAAAATTTCTTGTTTTCTCTGTCTCTCCTCATCTACGGTCCTCCTACTCTACGTCCTCCTCTGCGTGTCACTCCTACGACCTCCTCTACGTGTCACCATACTCCGGCCGCAACGAGACACGCCCTCCGTACCGTGGCACCTGATTCTATCTCATAAGGAAACTCCTAACATAGCCCTCTATATTGCTTTTTGGGAGAATTTAGGCCTTCTGATGAAGCCCGTTTGAGTTTGGTCTTAGTAATGTATGGAAAATAAATTTATGAAAAAAAGCTTTTAATAAACAACATAATAAAGAATATAATAAACTGAAATAAACTAAATATAATATAATAACTCCTAATAAATAAATAATAAATAAACAAAATGTAAGTTTTACTCGTGAATACCTATTGTAGAGGAAGCGTCATCACCCCGGTGTTGAAAAAGCGCCATCACTCTGGGCCATAGCAAACTATAGCTAGTTTAGTTTGTTTTGTCATGTTTAATTATGTTTTATTATGTTCAGTAATGTCTTAAAAATAAGGGTAAAAGCATGTTTAATGTTAAAGTTTACTGAGGTAACTTTTCTCTACAGCGCAAGTAGTGTATGTCACAGCGTTAAAGCTGACCAATTGTAATAAAGCCCGTAGTTGGGAATTCTGGCTAGACAGCGATTGGTTGTTCAAATTCATGCTTCTCATGGATTGGCTACAGACAGTGGAAAGTTTTCGAAGTCCACCATGTAAAATTATGTACATATTGAAATACATATGTAAAGTTTGTTTGTTTTTATTGTAGTTTATAGATTTATGAGAATGTAAAATTAGAATCTAAAAGTAAAGTATAACGTAGATTCAGTTTGTCCATGGAATACATACTTTGTAGTATGTATATATGTTAGTTTTGTTGTTATTAAAACAAGTAAATATGTAAAAGTAAATATGCAGGTGTTCATTACCTAAGAGATTAGTGAAACCCTCCTGATTGGGTATCGTCAGAATGTTGTAATGCCTGTGATTGGTCGACTGTTAGAAAGTCGAAATGTCCAAGTTAATTTGTAGAATAAACAAATTGTATTGGCTGTCCGGGTTTGCATTTGCTGCACTACGTGCCCCATAGAGTTTGGGTAATATATATAGGCACCCCTGGCAGTCAAAATCAGGGATTCGCCCAAGTTCACTGCCTGACGTCGCTTGTAGCACTGCTCGCCGCGTCAGGTACATTCGCACGAACCTACCCTCGCTCGGTACCTCTTTTTATCGTCGTGAGTGCGGACCCCGGTTCGTATTTGCGGCGGTATTGGGGGTACCTCGAGAAATTCGACGTCCATCTTGCAAGAAGTTGTAACGGTTGCGAAGAATTTTGAAAAGTTACGAAGACACCACCATGGCAGGGAAGAAGAAAGGCTCCAAAGGTTCCCGCTCATCCAAGCGCAGCTCCACCGGGTCCCCGGAGGATCAGCAGACGCCAGCCACTTCAGCGACGGAACCGACACCGCGTCCGTCAACTGAAAATGAGCCCATCACGCCACAGAAAGCCGCGGAAATAAGGCGCGTCATATACGCGCTCGAAAAATTGAACGCCACCAACTCACCCGAAGCCGAGAAAGCGGAGAGGTCGGCCATGATCGACCACCTTTACCGGCAACTCGACGAGGCCGCCGCCGCACAGGAGCTGCCTGACGCATCCGAGACACGCGCCCCACACCCGCGAGTTTCGCGCCCCCTCGCCGGAGATGGTCCGCGGACGACGGAGACGACGCCTAGTTCGTCGCCGGACCGTGGCGCTCCCGACGACTTCGTCTACGTGAAGCCCACGGGTAGGCCGCGACCGAAGCCCCGTGGCGCCATCTCGCGCCCCGATCTTCCACGAGACCCGCGGCGCCGCCGAGATTCGCTCGAACCACGCGCCCCTGCTGAGCTGCGCGCCCCGGTTTTCGCGCCCTGCGCGCCCGAGAACGCGCCCGCGAACGCGCCGAGCACTTACGGCGCCGCGCCGAAAGAGCCCACCGCCTCAACATCGCGGTCACGGCCAGAGAAGGCCCTACTGTCGCCGACGCCGCCGAAATGCGCGGCCCAAGATTCCCCCGCCATGATGATGTCGGCATGTTTCTCTCCGCAGGAGTCGGACATGTCGGCATCGGAATATGAAATCGAGGCGGAAGAGGCAGACCACCGACCGACGTCCAACCAGGGGCGTAGCAAGGAGGCGAACCAGGGGCGTAGCCAGGTGCGCCCCCAACGGCGTCCCAGAAGCCCGGACGACGAAGACGACTTGGAGGAGGCGAAGAGACGTCCTCAGCAACGCACCCCACAGTCCGTCACTAACACCACCAACACCACGGGCCAATCGTTCGCGACTGGCCGGACGCCGCCCCCGGCGGCTGCTGCCGCTACGGGGCAAGGGAAAAAGAAGCTGCGGTACCCTCCGCTGGTGGTCGAAAGATTGCCAGACTGGCAGGTCCACTTTAGGGCCCTAGGCGACCTTCTGGGCCGCCCACCGATTGCCCGCCCGTACCAGGCTGGAATTCGCTTCCTGCCGGGTGACGAGGAGGAATATCGGGTGGTCCAGAGGTACCTGTGTGGCCTGGAAAGGGAGACCGGCCTGGCTTGGTTCTCCTACTCGCTCCCAGCGGAGCGTAAGTTCAAGGTGGCCATCAGGGGACTGCCTGTAGACACAGAACCTGCCGCCATAATGGAAGAACTCCGCCGACTAGACTACGACCCGGAGTATGTGCGGAGTATCAGAGGCCGTCAGGGCCGCCCGGGATGTATTTTCCACGCGGTCCTGAATTTCCAGAAGGACATCAGGAGGATATTCAACACAAGCACCTTCATGTTGATGGGAGGGGTGCGGATTGAGGCGTGGAGGGGCAAGCGGGGACTGGCACAATGTCACCGCTGCCAACAGTTCCGACACTCATCCCACCAATGTCACCGGCCGCTCGCCTGCGTGCGATGCGGGCAGGGACACTCCGCACGCGACTGCCCCAGGCCCCTTGCGGAGCCGGCAACGTGCGCGAACTGCGGAGGGCCACATCCTGCGTCCCACCGCGAGTGCCCGGCATTCAGGCGAGAAGCCTGCAACAAGCGTGCGGGCACCGTCGCCCTCACGGTCAGCAGAACGGCCCGGCCGGCCAGTACCACGACCAGGGCCGCTACGAACACAGACGAACACGAGGCCCAGGGCGCCACCCTGATGGCAGTGGCCAACGGGCCCTCGACGAGAAGAGCAGCCCCCGCGAAAAAGAGGAGAAGAAAGCGCGGAAGCAGAAAGGGGAAGGGGCCCCCTCCTCCTCCCCTCCCCAACCAAGAAGACACCGCTCGGGTGCCCCAACCTCGAGCCGCAAAACTCGACCAGGCGCCAACACAAGCGTTGGCCGAGAAGAGAACTGCAGCCCCAGTCGCGGCCGTCGCCGATATCACGGCACAGCGCAAACAGCAGCACGGGAAGCCGGACGACACCACCACTGAGACCAGAGCCATCGACCTGCTGTTGGAGGCTGCAAGAGCCCTAAGGCAGAGAGGTGAGCCGCGCCAACTACCAAAGGTCATCCAAAGCGTCGTCCAGGCGCTTCTCCTCCTTCTGACACCCGAGTAGGTCGCTTACACCTACACGCGGCCTACTCACACAGTGACACTCACCACAGTACATACACTGTGACGCGGCGTGTGCTAAGTTAATATAGGCACGCCGCGGAACGCATGCAGACACGCATGACTCCACACGCACGTGAACTCTCGCACTATTGGGCGCGGCCAGTCCGTGTACATTAGTGCTTACATGGACGGTGTTACTCACACAATACCGTCCACACATACGCCGACGGCCCTGGCCCGGACCGCGACCAAGCGGGACGGGCTGGGGCCACACACCATGTCGTGGGCTTGCTGTAAGCCGGCAGTTCAGTCGCTGGCGCCATCCGCTGGGCCTCCCACAGGGAACTGTGGGTCTCACCCGGTGGTGGTAGACCGCCTAGCTGCCGCGATTACCCCCGCGAGCCTGCGGCATTACACTTAGCAAAACACAGGGCGATTGCCATGGGAATCTCGGCAGGCGTTACAAACAGCGCTAGCCTAGGAGGTTCTCGTAGTCAGTCGCCCATATTCCTCAAGCCGATTTAGGCACCCCAGTGAAGCGCCCGTTTTTGCGGGCGCCCACAGAAACCGCGGCAAGAGGGCACAGCCCTGAGGCCGCCCGCCGCGTTCCCTTGCGGGAACGCAGCGACGTCCCACAACAAAATCAGTTACTCAGCGTCAGTGACTCAGTGAGCTCGAAAGCCCTCTGGCTTCGCTCCTATCGTCTTGTACCATACCTTGTACGACGGTCTATTGTCTTTTTCCATACCTTGAACAGACTGTTATTATTGTCCACTATTGGGGCAGTAATACTACTTATTTTCAACTGTAATTCTGTGTATCTACTGACTATTAAACCTGTGCTTCATTTGTGACTTTTACCTTTATACCGTGTTTTTATGTTTTTTTTTTTTTTTTTTATGTTTGATAGGCTCGCGTTTGACCACTATCTATGTGCCAATATATACCATTTTATTCAATCTGTGTCTCAAGTTATTGACCCACCTGCTCCACTCATCACACGAGCGTGTCGCAAGACTCCAATACGCCGGTCACACACAAATCCTTCAACCCTCGCGCCTATCGCGAAAAGCATCGTCAACACCTATATAGCTCAAACACGATAATGTTAAATTGTTTGGTTGAGGAGTTCCTATGGCTACCCGGTATCTTCAGACCAGCTCAATGTCTCCAAAGATACCTACGTCAAAAAGGGTTAAAAAGTGCTTGGAAATGGATTACTATTTTGTAACCAGGCAAACAAGATATTTTGAAGTAGTTGTCTAAGGAACATATCTTTAATATTATACCTATTTGTGTTTCATCTTAATAGTAGAAAAATAGTGCTTTTGTCACTACCATAGTTAAACAATAATAAACTAAAGTGAAAACTTACACTGGTGCCGATTCTCTTATTCAATAACTGAACTAAAATTAGAGAATCGATGTCTTTTACTAAAAGGCAGTGCGAGAAAAGGACGGCCTATAGCTATGAACTAAATTAGAGATGTCAAACTAGTTTACGCCTTGCGCTTCACCGTGTTTTAATCGACATGTTTTGACGTTTACCCTTAATTTGTATGAAAATATTAGTTCAACTAATGACAGCTCTAATTTACGTCCATCTCTTTCTTGTTTTATTAGACAGAAAAAGATAGGAATAGCCTATATTGTTTAGTTCGTGCAAAATAGAATCCGCACCACGGTCAAGGCAAAACGCAAAGTCGCAAAGTCGTAGGTCTGTCTTAGGCCTTATGTCTCACAACAAAGGGTGTTTACATCAAGCATAATGGCTGACTTGCACTCAAGATCGAGATTAAGATCACGTTTAAATTGTTAATTCAGTAAGCTCAAATTGAAAGCTTAAATTGGTACTTAGGAAAATTTGTAAAACAGTGTTTTCGGCGAATTGGTCCAAACAAATATTAATTAAGACTTGTTTATATATTGACGAATTCTAAGAAGTCAAATGCTTGATTTTATAACTGGAAGTGATTGTTTTAACAGCTACTGAAAGTCTTGTAAAACAATTAAATCAAAAGTTTAAAAAATCCCCAACGCTTAAAAGAAAAGCGAACTTTTAAAAAACATGAACTGATGACCTTGAAACGAGTGAACCGATTTTGATAAAACATCTAAGAACCATTGCTAGAAAACCTACTTTCAAATAAAAAAACCGCATTCAAATCGGTCCACCCGTTTAAGAGCTACGGTGCCACAGACAGACACACAGCAGACCACACACACGGTTGAACTTATAACACCCCTCTTTTGCGTCGAGCGTAAAAATATTTTCAGTTATTCTATAGGTACAGTCGTTTTATCTCAATAAGGCGGCTTGGCTTAGACGAGTGTGTGATTCACGTGCTTATTTATTTCTATGTACGTAAGCTTGGAGCACTCGGTGTCATAGAAAATAGCTTATACAGACAACCAAGACCAACCCTCATTTGTACTACAGGCAATTGAGAGGCGCGCCAAGAGGATCATCATCGAGTCAAAGCTCCAAAGTCGTGAGCATCGACGCCGAGTTACTAGCCTGTCGGTTTTCTATCAGTTGCATTTTGGGGAGTGTGCGTCGGAATTGCATTGTCTAATGCCGCCAAGCTCGTTCCATCATCGGACCACAAGACGTACGGCGATGTGCCACTGGTACATGGTGAACATCCCACCCATACGCACAAAACGTTTCGGGAACACATTCATTGTGCGTACAGCTAAGAGGTAGTGAGTCCCTGCCGGAGTCTGTGTTTCCTAATAGCTACAACCTGGGAGTCTTTAAGTCGAGAGTGAATAGGTTACTTCTAGGCAATCGTGCTCCATCTTCGACCACATCATCGCTTACTATCAGGCGAGATAGTGGTCAAATGCGAGCCTATCACTGATAAAGAAACCGCTTTGTGAGATAGAACAACTGCACATAAGGACGTTACTGCAGTTTGAGACTGAGAATAGAAACCCATAGAAACCATTACCATAGATATTATAACCTTAACCAACCTTGTACATTGTTTTTTAATTATTTTTAAGGTTCCGTACCTCAAAAGAAAAACTGGCCAAGTGCATGTCGGGCCACGCGCAGTGTAGGGTTTCATAGTCACCCATTACAACATA
This sequence comes from Polia nebulosa, assembly GCA_951329385.1. Lineage (NCBI taxonomy): Eukaryota > Metazoa > Arthropoda > Insecta > Lepidoptera > Noctuidae > Polia > Polia nebulosa. The sequence goes on along the minus strand of OX589613.1, from coordinate 10,907,921 downwards.
CGTACTTGGGAGAGGGCTTTATGTTCACGGTTTAACCGCCACTGGCGTTTAAAAACGAGCTCACATAGGACGATGGTAACTGAAGAACGAGTTATAAAATCTGACTTTATTGCATTGTAGCTTTCAATGTTAGAACACCCAAGCGCTTATATTTCGGGAGTTTCTGAGCTCCATTTAGGATAAAGTTCGTGTTTGTATGTTATTATTTTCATTTACCATAATTTTACACATTTACTAGTAGTTAAATACAACTAACAACTTCATCTAACCAATTTTGTACAAAATTATCCGATTATAATACACCCATGAAAAATTACAGCTTTTCAGTACTAACAGTCTCTAAGCTAGGCCACGGACGGACAAACGTACAGAGTGAAACTATAAGGGTTCCTTATCCTTGTTAGGACTATGGAACCCTAAGAATTGAACCCATAAAGGATCACTTCGTCGTCCATCCTTCGTCTGTGAAGATCCTTTTTCTCAGGAACGCATAGAAGTATCGTAATAGCTTACAATAGAAAATAAAATATATATAAAGTTTTTGGCAAAAAGAATAAAATATTGTGAAAGTAGTGCTGATCACCTTCAAGTAAAAGCTTCCTCCAAGAAATCCTACTAATCTTAGTTGCTTTTTTTTTGTGGGGTGTGAAATCTTCCAATGACTTCTCCCGCTCTGGGTGGAGCGGGAGGGCGTGTCAGACTCTTACTGATTAAAACCCACCCCTGTTCCTTCCTGCTCTTAGTGCAGGTGCAGGGGGCGAGGTAACTCTGTTTCGAATTTATCCTCAACTCCCGGGCAGAATCTTAGTTGCTGGCTGTCTTTAGCCAGCTCTGATCTTCACTAGGTATTTTATCTGTCCATCTAGCGCTAGTCCTGCCTTTGCTTCTAGTGACTCGTGGTCCAGTCTATTTTAATACTCTTCCCATCCGTCTCTCATCTTTAAGCCTGGCCACGTGACCCGCCTACTTCCATAGAACATCCGAATACTTATCAACGAATACATTAAAGAATGGTTGACACTTTTTTTTTTGGGTTTGGAAATCATCCAATGACATGTCCCGCTCTCGGTGGAGCGGGAGGGCGTGTCAGACTCTTATTGACTAAAACGCACCCCTGTTCCTTCCTTGCCTGAGTGCCCAGGAGAGCGGTAACTCAGTAACGAATTTATCCGCTACCCCTAGGCCCAGGACCCGACGGCTTTCATGGGAAAGCCTGGGTCCTGGCCTTGCAAGAGGCTCTCGGGCCTCGACTCAGAGGGCTTTTAAGCGCATGCTTGGAGAGGGGCCAGTTTCCACGTCGGTGGAAGACGGGGAAGCTGGTCCTGATCAAGAAGGTGGGGCGCCCTGCGGACTCTCCGTCCGCTTACCGGCCCATTGTGCTGCTCGACGAGGTGGGCAAGCTCTTTGAAAGAGTAATTGCAGACCGCCTCGTCGGGCAGATGGTGCGGGTGGGGCCGGATCTGGCGGAGAGCCAGTACGGCTTCCGCAGGGGGCGCTCCACGGTGGACGCCATCATGCGCGTACGAGCCCTCACGACGGGGGAGGCAGTTGCCCGGGGCAGGGTCGTCTTGGCGGTGTCTTTGGACATCTCCAACGCCTTCAACACCCTGCCCTGGAGTTGCATAGTGGAGGCACTCCGGTATCACCGGGTGCCGCCCTACCTCCGTCGCGTAGTCGAGGCGTATTTGACGGACAGAGCCGTCATCTACCCCGGTCATCAGGGAGAATGGAACCGGCGAGAGATGTCGTGCGGTGTTCCACAGGGATCGGTCCTGGGGCCGCCTTTGTGGAACATCGGATACGACTGGGTGCTGCGCTGCGACCTCCCCATTGGCGTCAGCGTAGTGTGCTACGCTGACGACACGCTAGTCTTAGCGCAGGGGTGGTCGCACGAGGCGGCGGCCGACCGTATGACACGCGGGGTTGCGACAGTCATAGGGAGGATCCGGCAACTGGGACTCGAGGTGGCATTGCACAAGTCCGAGGCCATGTGCTTTCATGGCTATCGGAACGAGCCACCGGCGGGTTCCCAGATCACGGTAGGAGGGGTTCGCATCGGCGTCGAGGGTACGATGAAGTACCTGGGACTCGTCCTCGACAGCCGGTGGAACTTCGTCGAGCATTTTCGACGTTTGGCTCCCAGATTGGAAAGGGCCGGGGCCGCCTTGAAGCGGCTCCTACCCAATCTGAAGGGGCCAAACGCCTCCTGCCGGAGGCTCTACGCGGGGATCGTGCGGTCCATGGCCCTCTACGGGGCACCGGTGTGGGCGCGTTCGTTGACGCAGCGGTCAACGCGCCAGATGAACGCGGCCCAGAGGGTCATGGCCATCCGCATCATCCGCGGATACTGCACGATCTCCCGTGAGGCGGCGAGCCTCCTTGCCGGACTGTCACCGTGGGATCTGGAGGCAAAAATCCTCGCGCACCTGTACGAGTGGCGCGAGGAGGCTAAACGCCGGGGCGAAACTCCGCTGCCGCGACAACTCGCGGCTCGGCGGACAGAGCTCCGGCAGGATCTCATGGTGACATGGAGAGAGCGACTGTCGCAACCCAGCGCTGGGCACGCCACCATCGAGGCGGTAGTGCCCCTCTTTGAGGAGTGGCTGGAGAGGCGCCATGGCGCCCTCACCTTCCGCCTGACGCAGGTGCTCACCGGACATGGCTGTTTCGGGAGGTACCTGTGTCGGATCAAGGCGGAGGTGACCCCTGCGTGTTTCCACTGCGAGGATCGCCCCGTGGACACGGTGGAGCATACGGTGGAGGTTTGCCCCGCCTGGGCAGAACACCGCCGTGTCCTCGTGGATGCGATAGGCGGCAGCGACCTCTCGCGCCGTGCCCTGGTTCAAGCCATGGTACGGAGTGAGAGGGAATGGGGGGCCGTCTCCAACTTCTGCGAAGCAGTAATGCTCGCGAAGAGGGAGGCGGCACACGTTAGGGAGATTCAACAGAGACCGAATCGCCCTAGCGCCCCCAGCAGCAGCCGTCGCAGGAGACGCCGGGGGCTGCGAGACGATCTCCGGCCACCGTAGACCCGGGCCTGCGGACGGCGAGTAGCGGGTAACTCGCCGTCCGATCAGCACCAGGCCCGAGAGTCGACGGCGCGTAGTGTTCCACGCGCGCCTCAAAGAGTTGTCAGCAAAGGACGGGGCCTGCCACGGCCAGTGCCTGCCCGGGGGTGGAGGATAAATTCGAAAGAGTTACCTCGCCCCCGGGCGCGTAGGGCAGGGAGGAACAGGGGTGGGTTTTAGTCAGTAAGAGTCTGACACGCCCTTCCGCTCCACCCCAGAGCGGAAAGAGTCATTAGATGATTTCCCACCCCCCAAAAAAAAAAAAAAAAAAAAAAAAAACCCCTAGGCATCTACTACCCCTAAGCATACGGTGATGACCCTGAATACTGAAAGACATGTGAATATTATAGTTAAAGCTGAAGATGCACCTCCCTGAAATAATCCTGTCAGCACCTAAGGTGACCCTCCCCCCCCCGGGATCATAGGCTGCAACCGCGCGTGGTAATAATAAGATTCCAGAAACGAAGCCAATTCATAAAGATCACATTCAATGCAGGACACATCGAGAATCGAACCTCAGACCGCTGGCAAGTTGCCAAATTACAGCCGTTGCCAATACGACACGTTTCTGAGGTATATACCATCTTCACTTGATTCTGAATTGAGCAATCGAGTCTTGGCGAACTTGAGTTAACGATACGAAATAATCTAAACTTCTTAGCTACTTATTGATGAAGTGAAATTGTTTTTAGGTCTGGAATTAAAGAAACCGAAACGATTACAAAATTGTATAATTATGATGATGCAAGTGGGCAAAGTTTGTTTGTTGTTTGTGTTATGTGATTTCCTAAAAAACTCTAAATAGTTCGTCAGTTACAAAAGATATTGGACACATAGATATTTTTTCTTTTGTCGTTAACAAATAATTTTTTTACAAAAAAAAACAACCGACTTCCAAAAAAGAAAATACACTAAAAATTAAAAAATAACTTTAATTTCGGAAGTCGGTGTTTGCATTTTATTTCTTCGTTTTTTGACAACGACTTCCGAAATTAAAGTTATTTTTTTTTATTTTTAGTGTATTTTCTTTTTTAGAAGTCGGTTGTTTTTTTTTGTAAAAAAGTTTTTTATTTTTCACTTTTTAGTTGTTATACCCCAGAACTAAAAACCCCAATAAAATGAAACGTGGAATTTAAACATACTCGTGATTGGAGAAAACCAAGACGTCATCGAGATATACAAATTTTTCGTTTTGTTCAGTTTATCAAAAAGCGCTGATGCAATTTCGAATAAATTTATATGGGACCACCTCGGGAGTATATTTTTTCGTATAAAAAAAATATAAATCGGTCCACAACTGACGGAGACATCGGTTATCACACATAAAAAAAAAATACATACAGTCGAACATAGAACCTCCACTACCCTATTGCCCACGTGTATCAAACGACGTTTTTCAACACTCGAAAATAACAGGTAAAACCATAAACATACTTAATATTTAGTAACATTCAACAGTGAGATATGGCTCGCGGATTTTATTTCGAGCACCTTGGTGGAGGCTGCTGGGCGACCAATGGAGACTGTCTGGCGACCATCCTGATACAATAAAATAATAAATTGTGGCGGGCCCTGGCCACCACTTTGCCGCACTAGTATGATATACACTTAATTGAGAGCCTAAAAGCGGTATGAGCCTAGGAACGAATTTTCGAGTAAGTGTGTTGAAAATTCCTTTTTTTTTTTTCTTTTTTTTTTTTCCTGGATGCTCCAGGGTAGCCCGCGAAAATCAAATTTGCTTACGTTTTTTGTAATTTGCAGGTCAGTGTCAGGTTGTATCTTGGTCAAAATTTGATTCGCGGCCGTAGCAAGTACGTATTTATAGAACTGTAATCATTAAAATCATCAATACAACTCTTTCAGTTAGTATTAGTACCAAATGTCATGACTTTATGAAATACTACATTTGACCTGCAAAATGCAAAAAACGTAAGAAAATTTGAATTTCGCGGGCTAGGGTGGAGCTTTCACCTTAACTGATAACTACACTATTGACTAGTGTCATACTTTTTAGGGTTCCGTACCCGAAGGATAACCAACGAGACCCTATTACTAAGCCTCCGCTGTCCGTCCGTCCGTCCGTCTGTCTGTCAGCAGGCTGTATCTCATGATCTGCAATAGGTAGACAGTTGAAAGGCCGGTTTTAATTTAAAAAAAACGTTTTGTTCCTGTCCTGCCTTTTTTTTAAATAAATAGGTTACAATTGTTCGTGATATTTTTCATAAACTAAAGTTTGCATACAAATTGTACGTTTTGTAACGATACGTGTGGTGGTATGAATTAAATCTTTCTTTTTTCTTTTTAAAAAACGGTGCCCACACTAGGAATTACTCCTGTATCGTGGGTGCATTCACAAACATGTATTGTCACATACACAAGACACCCAAACCCGGAACAACTATTTGCAGGTCATATAAATATTTGTTCCGTGCGGGAATCGAACCCGCGACACGCAGCGCAGCAGCCGAACGCTTAACCACTGCGCCAACCGTGTCGTCAATCACTTATGTTCCTCATATGTCATGTACATATTTTTTCTTATGTTTTGTCCCCCATGTTTTTCTTCAAGCACTGTTCATAAGTAAAACTATTCAACTATAGTTTCGTTTCAAGAATGACGCCATAAACACCTGTGGTCTACAAACACCTCACAAGCACCAAAACTTTGCCAAACTTAAGTAAGGACCAAATCCAAAAAGTTAAAAGATAAGTTTGTTCCAAGTTTTTTGTTTACCTTTGAAAGAATATTCAAAGGATTCTCTAGTGTACTCAAGAAATCCACAGTATTTGTAGGAGGATTTTATAATATTGATTTTCTTTTTATAGCAATAGGAAAAGTTTCTGTGAGTTCATAAATATGTCAATTTAACATAATATTGCCCAATGTTCTCCTAATGTATTTTTTTCAGAGCAGTGGTGGCTATGTGATAACAGCCGCAATTTTCAAGTTGTAGGTCGTGAGTTCAAACCCCGGCTGGCGCTTGAATTATTTATTTCAGATCAAATTACAAGATCCATAATTATGTTGTTAGTAAAAATCTTAATCTTATGTTAGTACACTCTATAGGTTTTACTTTGTGTAAATTATTTCATCACCACTGCTCTCGAAACGGTGAAGGAAAACATCGTGAGGAAACCGGCATGTCCTAGAACCAAAAATGACCACGAATGATGAATGATGAACATGTGACATCCACCAACCCAAATTGGGCCCGCATGATGGATTACGGCCCACACACTTTCACAGAGAGGAGGCCTGTACCCCAGCAGTAGGGACATTAAAAGGCTGATGATGATGAATGTAATTTTTTACGGTGCACGAATGTTTCATGTATAAATCAACAATTATTATGTTTGTAATATGTGAAAGAATACTTTTAATAAATAAAACAAAGTAATAGGCATTAAATACTATTTTATTTTATTCTTGTTTTTCGTTATCTACAAATGTTGTTAGTGTCGTTAAATATTGTTGAGGAGATGTTGTTATGGTTGTATTTGTTCAATGATTTTATTGGAGAATTTGATTATAACTACAGATACTTGAATTTTTCATCAAGTATTGACTTGACCGGTGTGTTTGACAAGCTTTTATCTATTTTGCAATGTTTGTATGTATGTATGTTCGGGTCAAATCTATCTTGCAAGCCAAATCAGAATCACTTCCTCTTATCCTAAGGAGTTGAATTTTTATATATGGGTTCAGGTCCGATGGCAATACATTTTTATGGTAACCATGACCTGAATCGACATCCAGGATTAGCTCCAGATAAAGACACTCTTCAAAGCTCAACAGCACGGACACGAAATGTTGTGTACGAATTTAATAATGATGGGCGGTTTAAAAGCTTGTTTACAAAAAAGATTTTTTATTATTAACTTATTAAGTACCTACCTGTTTGTAATAAAAGGCCCTAAAAAGATAGGTTGCGAAGGAATTTCAACTTTGCAATATTCCTTTTTTTGAAATTTAGTATCTACCACGAATTTTGAATTGAAATAGAGTTGCCCCCGCCATTGCCTCGAACGGTCTGAGTATGCGAATTCCGAGCACTCACGCTACTGTATCCTTGTAAGTTGGATAATTGTGACCAGTCGTCTAGCACCGTTTGTGTTCCATCTGGCCACGTGACAGTGATCCCGACATCCGAGCACGATACTGTAGTAATTCCGTTCTGGAAAAGATAAAACAGTATGTCAAAAAAGTAACCTGTAATTATACGCCGTATGATTGTAACAAATCTTGAGAATGTTAACTCTCTATATACTCGTAAGTGACTGGCGAACCGCCCCAGCTCTGCACGCGTGCCAATTAAATTGACAAATCCTATGAGGGTTTACCACTCTTTCTATAAGTGAAAACCGTATCAAAATACCTTGCATCGTTTAGAAGAAGTAAGCAGAGAAACAGACAGACGCAGACAGAGACTAAGGGCCGATTTCAGAAATTCTAAACGCCCAATTAAACGCGTTTAAGTGAGTTTAAACGCGTTTAGTCGCTGTCATAAAGCTGAAGAATTTTTTGGTTTGTTTGCTAATCTCAGGAACTACTGGAATAGTCAATTTATCGAGGAAGGCTATAGGCTATATAACCTCCCACTGCGACCAACAGGAGCAGAGCATCAGGGAAAAATGTGGCAAAAACGGGAAAAAAAACCTTTTGAGAGCTTCAGTTGCGTGCGCTGCGTAAACGGTTAAAGATACGCAAAAATTATGTATGACGGAATTGTTTTTCTTTTATAGTTCTAAAAAAAAGTCCGCACAACATATATCTATCTTTTATGGTTAACTCACTATAATCTTTTTTAAGGTTTTTATTTTTTACGCTAAGCTTAGTTCAATAAAACTTAGTTTATAGAGCGAATGGTGAAATCGGCCCTTCGTTTACTATTATTTAGAGATAGATAATTTCAAATACAATAAATCTCATCCAGATTATTTACAATGTATCCGAGTTTTATAAAAAATAATGCGTTCTCAATTTTACGTAATTTTTAATTCACTACCGTTGTTTAAAATTATCCGGTGAAATATATAAAGCAGACAAAGGAGACAAATATTATAAGATAATACATTTTCGATCATCTTCAGTTTAACCACTTCCCAACCCTACTGGGTACGGTCTCTAGTCTAACCAAAATAGAGCTGAACACCAGTATTTTGCATCGTGCGAACAGTTACTGGGCCAAAAAATTATGTTTTCTGTTGGTGAAGATAACAAACACAATCCTTACATAATAATATTTAAAAAACGGTATGTTTATTACTATGAACATATTAATTGAGTTCTTGGTTTACCGGAGACTGACGTTTAAATTAAAAACGAAAAAAAACTTAATTTTTAATGTTTACTACCCGTTTCATATAAATTTAATAATAGTATTAACCTTTGTAATTATTTTTAAAAAAATGTAATTTGTTTTTTTTTGTTTTTTTTTTTATTCCTGATAGACACGCGTTTGACCACTTGTGTGCTTAATAAAACCATAGAGTAACTCATCATCAGCATTCAGCTGAAAGATGCCCATTGTTAGACATAGGCCTCCCCCAAGTGTCGCCACAACGCCCGGTCCTGTGCGTCTCGCATCCATCGTCTACCCGTGACCCTCACCAGGTCATCGATTTACCTTGTGGGAGGCCTTACAACGCCGCGTCGTCCAATACGCGGTATCTACTCCAGGACCTTTCGGCCCCATCGACCATCTGTTCTGCGAGCAATGTGCCCTGCCCACTGCCACTTAAGTTTGCCGATTCTTCGTGCTATGTCATGAGCATAGAGTAACCATTTAATGGTCCCGGGTGTTTCCATTGCACGGATCGCCCCGAGGACACGGTGGAGCATACGGTGGAGGTCTGCCCCGCTTGGGCGGAGCAACGCCGTGTCCTCGTGGATGCGATAGGCGGCAGCGACCTCTCGCGCCCTGCCCTGGTTCAGGCCATGGTACGGAGCGAGAGGGAATGGGAAGCCGTCTCCTCCTTCTGCGAAACAGTAATGCTCGCGAAGGCGGAGGCGGGACGCGTGAGAGAGCACCAACAACGGAGTCGCCCTCACGCCCTCAGCAGCAGCCGCCTCAGGAGACGCCGGGGACTTCCGGCGCCGCGAGACGATCTCCGGCCACCGTAGACCCGGGCCTGCGGACGGCGAGTAGTGGGTAACTCGCCGTGCGATCAGCACCAGGCCCGAGAGTCGACGGCGCGTAGTGTTCCACGCGCGCCTCAAAGAGTTGTCAGCAAGAGACGGGGCCCGTCATGGCCGATGCCTGCCCGGGGGTTGAGGATAAATTCGAAACAGAGTTACCTCGCCCCTGGGCACTCAAAGGCAGGAAGGAACAGGGGTGGGTTTTAGTCAGTAAGAGTCTGACACGCCCTCCCGCTCCGCCTGGAGCGGGAGAAGTCATAGGATGATTTCCCACCCCACAAAAAAAAAAAAAAAAAAAAAACATTTAATGGTAAAAGTATAATAATATACCTATGGGATGTAAACTATCATAGCTCTTTTACGATGCACGTTTTAGAATTCTACGACACGCCTTTGAATCTCGATATGAAATAGTATCGAATGTTTTCAGTTTAAGTCAAGATAGTTATAATAATTTACTTACAGCCGTTGATTCAGTGCATTTTTTTGTGACTGGGCCAGCTATTACCACTATTGCGCCCACCATCAGAAGTGCCAGTGTCGTGAGCCGGAACATTTTCTTATTTTGGTTGCTGCAAATAAAAATTTGGTTGAGTTGGATTCAGAGATGAATACATTTTTTCAATGCTCTTAATCGAAATTTCGCTCCTACAACTTTTTTGATTTTGCACTACCGCGGAAAAATTTGGCGACCGACCCCTGCCACAATTTGTGTACATAGAATATGAGGTTTTAATTATTATTTTCGAGTAAGCGTGTTGAAAAACCTCGTTTGGTACACGTGAACAATTGTCATTGCAGTCTCTCGGCTCCTAAACGACCTCGCCTTCGGCTGGGGCATCTGTTTCGCTTCGACTACAGAAACAAAGTTCCCCTTTTTATTAATATGTACTATTTCTTGAATATTGTTTGTCCTTTATAATTAACAAGTGACACGCCCCAGCTTCGCTCGAGTACTATTTATACACTTAAACCTTCCTCATTAATCGCTCTGTCTATTGGTGAAAACCGCATTAAAATCCATTCAGTCATGACGCGGCAGGGGGACTTTGTTTTTTAATAATTATTGTTATTTCGTTTATTTATTTTTTTACATATAATTTACATTTTTAAATATTTTTAAAAGAAAACATAAAAAAAAGAAAAACATTTAAAAATATAAAAAATAGTAGTCCGCCGGTATTGGGAGCAGGGTCCAAGCTACCGGTGGTTAGGGCTCCAGAGACAGGAACCTCCTCACAATGCGAGCCGTATCTAGGAGTACTGCCTTCTGTATCAGGCCCTTGATCCAACCGCGCAACGACAGCTTCGACAGGTGGTCGTCGAGGCTTTTGGCCATCAGGCCGTTGGCGGTAACGACTATCGGCACAATGACAGCCGAGTCCACATTCCACATATCGACAACCTCGTGTGCTAAGTCAAGATATTTGATTTGTTTGTCTTTCTCAGCTTTCACGAGGTTCTCGTCATGTGGAATGGTGACATCGATTATCATTGTGCGGCGCGCTAATCGGTCTATCACCACTATATCAGGCTTATTGGCAACAATAGTCCTGTTAGTGATGATAGACCGATCCCAGTACAACGTGACATGGTCATTTTCGAGAACTGGGTCGGGCGCATACTTGTAATACGGTACCTCAGAATCCACAAGTTTGTATTTTAAAGCGAGTTGCTGGTGAATAATCCTGGCTACTTGGTTATGCCTGTGCAAATACTCGCTGTTAGCAAGACGAGAACAACCAGAGATAATATGTCTGATGGACTCACCCGGACGGTGGCATGCCCGACACACGTCAACCGTCCCGTCCTTCATGATATGCCTCCGGTAGTTATTCGTCAAGATAACTTCGTCCATAATCGCACAGACAAAGCCTTCAGTTTCCCCGAAGAGGTCACTGAAACGTAGCCAGGCCACGGACGCCAAGAAATCTACATCAGGCCCATGAAGAGCCCGATAAAAGCGCCCGTGAAGCTCCTTGCCTTTCCATACCTCCTTGCGGTCATCAGTAGTGAGTATTACAGGTTTGCGCCAGTTCTCTTTAGCCATGGACAACGGGGTGAGTCCCTTGTCCACTGCGACCACATCGCGGTGCATACCCACGTCGGTTTCAAGAAAATATTCTCTGAGGCTGCACACCTCGCGGTTGTGGAGAGTTTTCGCATTTAAAAAACCTCGACCTCCACATTTCCGCGGGATGTACAGTCTCATCACCGATGATCGTGGGTGATGCATCCGGTTTGCGGTCAGCAGCGTACGGACCTTCCTATCCAGGGCGTCGAGTTCGGTCTGAGTCCATTTGAGTATGCCGAAAGAGTACATCAAAACCGGCATGACCCAACCGTTGAAGGCGCGCACCTTATTCCCGCCCGACAAAAGGCTGTTCAATACTTTTTTCAGGCGGCCAAAGAAGCGCTCCTTCAGCGATTGTTTCATGTCAGTAACGTTAATGCCTAACGCTTCCGACATACCCAAATATTTGTATGTTTCGGTCGAGGAAAGGGATCTAAGGTGTATGGAATCCGAGAGTTGAATCCCTTCGGATTCCATAATCCCCCCTCGCTTTACATGCATGACTGCACATTTGTCCACACCGAATTCCATCCTGATCGCGTTACTGAAAGTTTCAGTTACCTTCAGTAACTCCATCAGTCGCAAATTGTTGGGGGCAAAGAGTTTCAGGTCATCCATGTAAAGAAGGTGAGATATGGCCTGACCACCTCTTCTCAACCGACAGCCCAGCCCCGAATCCTCCAGCAATGTGCTTAGAGGATTCAGAGCTAAGCAGAACCAAAGAGGACTCAAACTGTCGCCCTGAAATATTCCCCGTTTAATCCATATAGGCTCATCGTTCCCCTGGATTGGTCGACATCCTGGATAGCGAAGGACCGTCTTCCATTGCCCCATACATGACCCAAGGAAGGTGCGCAGAGTTGCATCTATTTTGTACAACTCCAACACCCTCATGAGCCATGTATGTGGAACAGAGTCGTAGGCCTTCTTATAATCTATCCAGCATGTCGACAAATCCTTGTGGGATCGACGAACCTGCTGGCTTATGGCCATGTCTATGAGGAGTAGCTCCTTAGTACCGCGGGACCCGTTCCTACATCCATTCTGAGAGGCAGACATAATTAAATTACTCTCAATGTGATGATTAATTTTCGCTCTCAGGATGGATGTAAGAAGTTTATAGACCGTCGACAAACACGTTATCGGTCTATAATTCTTAGGTTCCGCGGTACCACCTGTTTTATGGAGCAGGTGGGTAACACCAGTTGTTAGGAACTCAGGCAGCAACCCAGACTCTAAGGATGACTGAAATTGAGATGCTAGAAGCGCGTGTGAGCTGCTATACCACTTTAGCCAGAAGTTTTGCAGTCCGTCCGGTCCTGGAGACTTCCAATTCGGTAACGGACGGACTGCTCTGGCTATATCTGTTGGGCTGATATTAACTTTCTCCATTTCTGGTATAGCTTCGCACACGCGCTCAACATCACGCATCCAGCCACCCTCAGTGTGACAGACGGGCACCGACCAAATGCTGCGCCAGAATGTACTTGTGGCGACATCATCCGGGCGGCAGCCGTCCGTCACATTTTGTTCAGGTCGCTCCCAAGCTCTATATACCCACCTCTCATCGCTCTGGAACATGCGATTCTGCGAGTACCGGTCAACTCGCCGCTTATACCGCCGAATACGGTTTGCCCATGCACAAACTTTCTGCTTCAGGAAGTCGATGCGCTCCGTGACATGGGACATGTATTCTCGAGGGCTGATTTCAGTCCCCGAGAACGCCCGCCTCACAAAGCGCATCACACGTGGGCGTGTATTGCCCTTCCTGAAGCAGATTAGTTTGCCGATGAGTACCCTGGCCCCATCGATACGCCTCTCGATTCTGCATTGCCAGGCTGGTACAGCAGGCTTTGGTCGAATAGCTACGTCACTATTTGGGAACTTTACGTTAGCTAAACGACATGCCGCAACAGCCCCGCAATACAAGATTGAGTGCGTATCAACGAGGTTCTCGCTGCTATTAAAGATATTCTCAAGCAGCGAGTCCAAAGCACACACCAACGCCCTATTTTTTTGTGCATGGGTAACCGTGGTAAACGGGGTCTAAGTTCGGTCGGAGTGGATCTATACTCGCGAAGCGCATCCTCCAGTGCGCTCCTCAGTCGATTGTTGCACTGGCTACTTACCGTGACAACCCTATCATCTGCCTCATCACTTATATTATTGAGCCGCGGTGGCATTGCATCAATAGCAGGCGCTTGTTCCACGGTCTGTATCGGAGTAGAGATGATAGGGTTGCTCAGTACCTCTGAGCGCAGCCTATCAAGTGCAGCATCGTCCAACCTGTGATTACGTTGGATGACTCGCACCTGATCCGACAATCGTTGTGCCGAGACGTCTACGGTTGGTTCTAGTTCCTGGAACAGAGATAGCATCCTGACACGGTACGCAGTGAGGTTAGTTCCCCCCTCTGTAGACCCATAGTATGCGCGCATGACGTTTTCATTAATGGACTGAGTCCATCTCATACATATAGTTATTCTGATGTATAAGCAATATTACTGTAAAGTTTCATCAAAAACCTTTTTTAACCGACTTCGAAAAAGGAGGAGGATGTTTCTAATTCGGATGATTGTATTTTTTTTTTTTCGTATGTTCGGGCATAACTCCGTCATATATTGACGGATTTACAAAATTCTTTTTTTATTCGAAAGGGGTTTATTCCGGAATGGTCCCATTTAAATTTCATAAAGATCTGATGATGAGTTTCGGAGACAGACAACGGAACTCTTCAAAAATTGTCAGCAAATCAACCGCGATTGCTGCTATCATATGTCTATGAACTTTTAACACAGTCCCCTGAACGCCCGACGGCATACCCGTATGCCGACCAGATTACGCGGCTTAAACCTCTATTATTAAATAACTAAAGGTCTTATATCCTGTGGCATGGTTCACATGCTGTAACGGAACGTTACATGACTATTCATGATCTTTAATTATTTTCAAATGAATGTTACGAATGTTGTTCTTTGTGTGTGTACGCCTCGGAACGCGGGGGTGCGGAGTGCGGGGGGAGTGTTCGCATACCATATATGTGATTAGCGCGCCCGCGCACCGGGTTCAGTCGCCTCTAGGCTGATGTCAGAGCACACGTATTGCATCCTCGTATTACGACCTCTTGAGCGCACTAGCCGAGGCTATCGTAATCCTTTTTTTTAATTAACTAGTAGGAAATTGTCAATACGTATTTTTGAAAATAAATCAACTCTCGGTGGAGTGCCTTCAAAGTGCCATTTATCCCCAGATAATCCCGAATTAGGGAACTACGGCGAGTTTCCGTCGGATCGAACGTTGGTGTCCGCCGAGCAAGTCGGACAGCCACGCCGTATCTTCCGGACCTCCAATTCTCCCAGTCACCGTGCGCATCACGAACATCGGCCATCTACCATCTCCGGCCTGGGCGACTTCTGCGAGAATATCTCAGGGAAGTGCCTATCACTGCAGGGGTGACAACAAACGGGCCAATGAACCCACGACTTATAAATTTGTGAGCCTCCTGTTGAGCTACATTAAACTTTTATATTGTGCACACTCGTTTTATTCCATATTCTTGGTAGGATAAAACGGGTGGAGGTTACAATGCTCGGGGAGTGATAATATCGTACTTTGACAAACCTTTCCATAGATAAATACAGTTTCGAAAAATTAAAAAATAGTTTTTAGTTGCGTGTTTACGTTCGTCAATGGCGAACGAAAATTTGTTAAATTGTGTGTTTTAAATAGTTTTTTGTTTGTTTATGTGATATGTTGAGTTTATATATTCATTGCTATGTTATTATTACATCCTAATAACATCGTTTTAGATAAATGTTTTGAAGAAATATTACGTAATAACATTCTTTGTCAAGGTCAACCGGTTTTATTAACATTGTTATTGTGAGCGTGAATGATGTGACTTTTTCGGTGTTATTCAAGGTTTGAGGTATGTATTTATTCTTAGGTAGTTATTACATAGTGTTAGAAAAAAACGCAACGCAAACGCAGAAACTGAATTTTAAAAAGCCGTTATTTTGTTTTGATTTCGTAATTTGAAATTTGAGTGTGAATAATAGGAAAATATGATATCGGACTCTACAATAAAAACACTGTTCTTAGATTACTTGTCTATTCATAGTGCAACATGCAAAATTTCATGTAAATTAATACGGTGGTTTTAACAACTACCAACTTAACACGTGAACAGACACTATTCCCGACAAATCGTTGATAACAGAATTTGATTAAAATTCAACTCTTGAATTACAAGTATTGTTTACATGTTATTCTAAGGTCTGTTTATTCAACAACCCAAAAAACTTTACTTTAAGTGCCTCGCTCCAATAGAAACCTCAGCAAGTTGTTTTTCATGAGCCCGGTCGTAAATATGTCAAACTGCGATAAGAGGCTCGGCCGTTCACAGGTTGGGGAACCACAACTAAAAAGTGAAAAATAAAAAACTTTTTTACAAAAAACGAAGACACAAAACAGGAACACCGTCTTCCGAAATTAAAGTTATTTTGCACTTTTTTTGGAAGTCGGTTCTATTTTTTTGTAAAAAAGTTTTTTATTTATAAACGAATAGATAAACGTTGCCCCACTAGGAATTACTCCTGTATCGTTTGTGCGTTCAAAAACATTTAAACTCACATACACAAGACACCCAGACCCGGAACAACTATCTGTAGGCCGTACAAATATTTGTTCCGTCCCGGGGGATCGAACTCGCGACACGCAGCGCAGCAGCCGAACGCTCCACCACTGCGCCAACCGTGAAGTCAAATCCGTTCAGTAGTTTTTGCGTGAAACAGTAACAGATATACATCCTCACAAACTTTCACATTTATAATATTAGTAGGATGTAGTGATGACCTTAGGTTAATTTAAAGTAGCGAACCTGAGTATGGTATTGCTGATAACTTTTTGCAGTATCGTTAAAATAATCGAACAGTGCACTTTCATTTTTGCAGTATCGTTAAAATAATCGAACAGTGCACTTTCATTTTTGCAGTATCGTTAAAATAATCGAACAGCGCACTTTCATTTAGGAATTCACTTAGTTCGTGTAAAAATGGGCACAAGTTAGATAATATAATGAACACACAAATTCTAAAACAAATCTACTCACTTAAATTTCTTGGAGATGAGTCGCTGCTCCCACAGTCAAGCAAGATATGACAAATCAGAAATGATGTATACCTATTTATATCCAATACTGCAGTAAACAAATGTGTGGTATCAAAGCTATACCTACATAAACAGATCATTAAACATTATCACAGAAACAAGGAAAAT
Organism: Polia nebulosa; assembly: GCA_951329385.1. Taxonomy (NCBI): domain Eukaryota; kingdom Metazoa; phylum Arthropoda; class Insecta; order Lepidoptera; family Noctuidae; genus Polia; species Polia nebulosa. Next base: position 10,891,363 of record OX589613.1, on the reverse strand, counting down.
AAATAGTATAATAGACTAGAAATTATTATAAGGAATTCCGTTTTGCGAATTTGTACGATTAGTGTTTGACCTACCTAACCTTTGGATTAGTTTAGGTTATCGTGTCGCTTTGATAAACTCAAATTATTTATATATGATGTCTTTGCGTGTAACTTCCTGTAACAAAAACATGATTAAATGTTTGAAAAGGTGGTAGCCTATGTAATAAAATAAATGCTGATTTGTTTACAAATAACACTGAGATCATTATTGTAAATTAGATAATATGTATGTATATTTTGAGCAAAGTTTGTCAGCAGGTCAGGTTATTTATTTGCATTTCTCTTTGCAAGCAATTCACGTCTGGACGCTGGCTCCAAGGAACCACCAATTGTACCTCGTTGTGACTCTTCGATGTCGGAGATCGCAAATTACATTAAAGAGGTCTGAAGAGTATTGTGCAGTCTCGACTTGAACAAAGCCAGCGAAATTGACGGCATTCCAGCGAAAGTGTTGAGGCAGTGTCCACCTAAACTGTCTCCTGTGTTGACACGCTTGTTCCACCTCTCTCTTGATCAAAGGACGGCGCAAAAATTCTGGAAGCTTGCAAATGTATAACCGGCGCCCAAAAAGGGTGACCGTGCAGATCCCGTTCTTTACCGTCTGATCGCCATGACCTCTATTCTGTGCAAGGTTATGGAAAGGGCACTTAACAGTAAGTTGCTGACATACCTTGAAAACAATGATCTCCTCAGCGGCCGTTAATATGGCTTTCGCCGGGGACGGTCAACTGGCGATCTTCTTATGTATGTCACGCACTGCTGGGGCGAAGCCATTGAGAAACACGTCGTAGCTTTTGCTCTATTTCTTGATATCTCGCAAGTCTACTCAGCAAGTTTCCTGCTTATGGCATCCCAGCTGATTTTTGTAGCTGGATATCAGACTTGCTAAGTGAACGGTTGATCCGAGTAGTCGTTGACGGCTGCTCCGCTGGTCTGTTCTCTTTGCAACTCTTTTCCTGTTGCACATAATGACGTACTTCAGCCTGGTATTTTTGGGTACGCACATGACAGTAAGGCTGTTTTAATCCGTGGTGCTTGGCAACTGGGCTAACCCCAGTTGTAAATACCCTCTTTGTGCCTAATGGTCTTGCTTTGTTCTGTCTCCCGCTTGATTAGGAGGCAATGGAAATTACGTTGTGTGTAACTCTTGTGTGTGTGAACTGTAGCCTGTGTCTATGCAATAAACTTTCTTCCTTCTTCTTGCGTACTTCGGACTTTTCTTATTAACCCCTTCATACATCTTCACACACCCCTTTTTTTGGGTTTGGGAAACCATCCAATGTCATCTCCCGCTCTGGGTGGAGTGGGAGGTCGTGTCAGACTCTTATTGACTAAAAACCCACCCCTTTTCCTTCATTGCCTGAGTGCCAAGGGGAACGGTAATTCTGTTTCGAATTTATCCTGAACCCCTGGGCAGGCATCAGCCATGACGGGCCCCGTCATGGTTTGCTGACAACACATTGAGGCGCGTGTGGAAAACTACGCGCCGTCGACTCTCGGGCCTGATGCTATCGCATCCACGGGGACACGGCGGTGCTCCGCCCAAGCGGGGCAGACCTCCACCGTATGCTCCACCGTGTCCTCTTGGCGATACGCGCAGTGGTGACTCCCGGGCGTTTCCCCCCGCCTTATCCAACACAGGAACCTCCCGAAACAACCGTGTCCAGTTAAGACCTGCGTCAGGCGGAAGGTAAGGACGCCGTGGCGCCTCTCCAGACACTCCTCAAAGAGGAGCACTACCGCCGCAATGGTGGCGTACCCAGCGCTGGGTTGCGACAGTCGCCGATCCTGCCGGAGCTCGTCCGCCGAGCCTTGAGGTGTCGCGGCAGCGGAGTACTGCCCACTCTCGCACAGAGAGGAGGCCTGTGCCCCAGCAGTGGGGACATTAAAAGGCTAATGATAATGATGCTAACTCTTTATTGTACACCATAATAAATTAGAATAGGAGCTTACATATAATTACAATGGGCAATATTATTTTTAACTGTCTATCATTATGTTTCAGGTATGAACTCACGGAAACTTTTCCTATAGCTATATATAGAAAATCAATATTACAACAACCTCGTACAAATACCTATGTACGAGTACGTTTCTTTTTTCAGCTTACTAGAGAATCTTTTGAATGTTCAAAGGTAAACAAAAAACTTGAAACAAACTTATCTCTAACCGACTTCAAAAAACGAGGTTATGTTTTCGGCCCGTGTGTATAGAGGAGCTCGTGGCTAAAGAAATAACAGCCGCACGGGTCGTCAGGTTAAGCTACGCTTGCCGGGGTTGACAGACAACTTTTGGATGGATTTGAGAAGGAGAGAAGATACTCAAGTAGTCCGTGTGCTTACATTATAAACAATACATAACTAGTTAAAAAGCAGTGGTGGTTCAGTAGAATACTACTGGGCCACCACTGCTTACACACTGACAAACTTACAAGTTGTAGGTCGTGAGTTCAAACCCAGGCAGGCGCTTTATTTGTGTAAATTATTTCATCACCACTGCTCTCAAAACGGTAAAGGAAAACATCGTGAGGAAACCGGCACGTCTTAGAACCAAAAATTCGAAGACATGCGACATCCATCAATAGGGTCCACGTGATGGATTACGGCCCACACCCTCTCACAGAGAGGAGGCCTGTGCCCCAGCAGTGGGGACATTAAAAGGCTGATGATGATAAACTAGTTAAATACATATAATATAAATACAAAATGATACCAAATATAAGTGATCATCATCTTTCTCCTACTCTTATCCCAATTTATTTGGGGTCGGCGCAACATGTCTTTTTCTTCTCTATTAGTCCTCATCTCTGTAGTAACCAAGTATGAGTAACAGCAAAACAAAATTACTGACATAGATTTCTTCAAGATCCACTGCTGCTCCCGAAGTCAGGCAAGGAATATGACGGATGTGATGACCCAAACAATTGTTGTAAATTTTATCCTCAAAAAATATCTTTTGGGTATTCCCGAAAACATACACCTACAAAAACATTGAGTAATTATAACAACTCACAAATCTTATTATTTGCGTTTATCAGAACCACATGATAACCTAAACTAACCCAAAGCTTTGGTAGGTCAAAACCAAACCAAAGTAAATCGTAAAATAGGATTCCCTAAATAATATAAATGTAGTAGATAATATAATAAGTTGATAATAATTATGAATAGTAATATCTTCTAGTTTTTAGGGTCAAACGTCTGAATGAAAAAACGGAACCCTTACGTTAGTCGTCTGTCCGTCTGTTACAGCCAATTTGCTCCGGATCTAAGTAGTTCAATTGGACCAGTGACCGATTGAGTTGAATTTGGTAAACTTATGAATATCTGTGACCCAAACACAGACGTGTAACGTAAATACATAAATTAATTTGGAATTAGGGGGTCACTTTTGGGGTGCCAATCGGAAAATTTTAAAAAGTATTTCAGATTGTACCATTCGATATATCAAATGAACGGATTTAATGCGAGAATTTTAAATGTATTTTTATCATAATTTTAAAATAAATAGTTTTTTTTTAAGTAAATAGACGAAATACAACATTCCCCTACTACTGAGTGAAAATTTTTGACAAAGAAAACGGAAAAAAAACTTGAGAGGTGTCAAGGGACACCCGGATGGAACGAAGTTCCTTTCGATTAATTAGTGAAGGAATTGTAATATAATTTTATTTTTTTTTATTTGTAATTTTTTTTATTATTAACTACGCACACACGCACGCACGTAAGAAGTTATACTTCATCATCTCATCTCATCTCATCGCAGCTCAGCTCAGCTCAGCTCAGCTCAGCTCAGCTCAGCTCAGCTCAGCGTTCCAAGCTCCGCTAGATTTAACACACGAAATTGGTTAGATAATGCTTGATCTGCTTGCAAACTTTGTACCTACCCACCAAAAATACAAGAAGTTTTTATTAGATTGTTTTTCCAACACAATCTTTTTGGATGGACAGCCTCATTAGTGTCGTCTCGACTTTTCGTAAGATTTTTTTCCGTCTAGCCCCCTTTCACAACGCGCGATAAGGAACTTCGTTCCAAATATTTCTTTACATAGAGATTACAGGGAAGTCTATGATGTTTATAAAACATACTATTTTTATTCTTTCAGAACCCTTTTCGCGCGAGTCCGGCTCGCATATAGGCGGTTTTGTTTGCGATAGTGTACACGTCTTTTATGATAAGTTTAAGTAGGTATAGTTTTGGGAATAACATTAGAATTTCCACACATTTTGTTAGAATAGTATTGAGTATAAATAGGTAGATATCATTCCTAATTCATTATATTCCTTGCCTGACTGTGGGAGCAGCGACTCATCTTCAAGAAATTTGAGTGAGTAGATTTGTTTTACAATTTGTTTTCATTATTGTGTAACTAGTGCGGGGGGTGAGGGGCTCGTGGCTAAAGTAGTAACAGCCGCACGGGTCGATCCATCAGGTTTCTGGGGTTGGTCCATGGATGGGTGACCATCTTTACATACCGAGACTCCTCCGTGCCTCGGAAAGCATGTTAAGGCGCGGACTGACTACGATTTGAAATACCTTCAAATAAGGTTGAGAATTGAACGTAATAATTATGTTGACGATGCGAATAGGCATTTATTTTACAGGTTTTCTTTAGATTATCCAGAATATACACAATAAATTAAATATTTGTCCGGTCAAAGTTTTACTAAAATGCCAATTCTATTCAATTCTTAAAAAAAATAATGCTGTTATCGCTTAAAATACAGAGATGTTCGACGTCAAAGTTAATTTTTGTGGAGCAATTTCCAAATTTTTTATTGAGAATATCAAACTATTTTTTACTATTCTATTCGGTTAAAATTTTTCTTTAAACCCTTTTCTGTCCACCGTATTTTTTGCAAAAGATATTTTCATTGCATTACGTCATACTCGACTATCCAAAAAACCATTTTTTTTACTATTGGGGTACTACCGCCCCTTAAGCCGTTGGTCCGGGCTGTCAATCGTGGATCTTTGACAGTCGTTACGGTTCGTCAGAAGCCCGAAAGTCTGACAACCAGTCTTACCAAGGGGTATCGTATTACCCAGTAACTGGGTTGTGGAGGTCAGATAGGCTGTCGCACCATGTAAAATACTGGTATTCAACTGCATCCGATGAGACTGGAAGCTGACCCCAAGACAGTTGGGAAATGCCTAGGGGTAGCGGATAAATTGTCAACATGAGTTACCGCACCCCTGGGCCCTCAGGCAGGGAAGGTACAGGGGTGGGTTTTAGTCAGTAAGAGTCTGACACGCCTTCCCGCTTCACCCAGAGCGTGAGATGTCATTGGATGATTTCTCAGCCCACAGAAAAAATTAGCAAATGTTGTGAGAAAAGGCTAGCAGATTGTTTTTCATGCGCCTTGGTGGGAGCTACTCAGCGACCAGTGGGGTCTGTCCGGCGACCAGCTTGATATAATAGATTGTGGTCGCCGCACTTTTGCACACTAGTGCGAAATACACTACATTGCAAGCCTAAAAGCGGCAAGGGTAGGAGCGTGTTTTCGAGTGACATATTTGAGTGCATTTGCAAAGGAGGAGGTTCTATGTTCGACTGTATGTATGTTTTCTTTTTTATTTTTTTTTTTTTTTTTTAATGTATGTCCGCCGATTTCTCCGTCAGTTGTGGACCGATTTTTAAAATTATTTTTTTATCCGAAAGAATATACTCCCGAGGTGGTCCCATATAAATGTTATCGAAACTGCTTAATCGCTTTTTGAGAAACTGAACAAAAACTAAAAATACGTGTACCTCGATGACGTTTTGGTGTTCTCCAAATGTTTAAATTCCACGTTCCATGTTTTTGGGGTTTTTAGTTCTGGGGTATAACAACTAAAAAGTGAAAAGTATAAAACTTTTTTCCAAAAAAAAAACAACCGACTTCAAAAAAAAATACACTAAAAATTAAAAAATAACTTTAATTTCGGAAGTCGGTGTCAAATAACGAAGAAGTAAAATACAAACACCGACTTCCGAAATTAAAGTTATTTTTTAATTTTTAGTGTATTTTTTTTGTAGTCGGTTGTTTTTTAGTATTTTTTTTTTTTGTGTATTGTTCGACTTTTTTCAGTTTAAGTTTCACAACACTTCGTAAGCGAGACAAACTCGTACTTAACCGGTTTTTGTTTTGCAGCAACCAAAGAAGAAAGATGTTCCGGTTCACGACCCTGGCATTTTTGATGGTGGGCGTATTAATGGTCATAGCTAGCCCCGTCAAAAAAAACTGCTCTGTATTTTTCAATTCCGTAAGTAAATCATATATAAAGGGTGACTGGTAATCAGTGACCGATAAAACATTTTTATATACTCATTCACTTTTATCACAATAACACCACAGCCGTATGAAATACGGGCGCGCGCGCCTGCGACATAACAGCTGTTAGCCGCGTGACGTCGTTCTGTCTCATTAAATGTTTTTTTTGGGAAAGTTGTTTGTTATCATGAGTACAATCACGTGTTTAAGTATCGGTCACTAATTACCAGTCACCTTATTGTAACAAACCTCCTAAATCCCTCACTTGTGGCAGGTAAAACTATCAAGTCACTAGGTCGGTTTCCCCTATGGGGAAAAGGTCACGCCCCGCCCCGCGTGACCCCATAGCACCGACACCAGACTATGATGTGAATTCCATGATACACTGACATGACATGTATACACTGTTGTTGTTCAAACAAGGATATTCTTAGGTTTATAGTTCAACATAATCATACATAACAAATAAGAGCTTCACTTATACTCAGTAGGTATTATATTTAAGCAGACGTCAGGCTCGACGGTTGGAACAAGAATGTCCGTCTGACAGCTGTGTCTAATAATTTATGTCCATGTTGTCAGTCAATTGAGAAACTATAACCATCGCAAAGAATTCTAGCCAACATCCGTTTGGCAAGCTGTAGTTGAACTAACTTAATCACGTTATTCTATAGGAAAAATAATACTTTATAATGTGACCAAATAGAGTAATCAGTTAATTTTGGTTACACTATATAATCATATATAACTTTCTAGGGTAAAAGGTATACGATGCGATGTGATGAATAGATGTTTCACATCTGCCGGGCGTCCCGTGACGGCCAACTTTTTTTTTAAGGGTGGGAAATCTTCAAATAACTTCTCCAGCTCTGGGTGGAGCGGGGGGGCGTGTCAGACTTTTACTGACTAAAACTCACCTGTGTTTCTTTAGTTGCCTGTACCAGGAGCCGCGGTGACTCTTTCCTGTGACCCTGGCATTTCCATTGTAAAAAGTAGTGCTCGGCGCTATGATGACCTATGCAAACCTTTCTCGTATTGATAGGGTATGGTATTTGGTAAAAGTTAAAGTTTCAGATCATGCGCAAAAAAGCAGCTTCCCTGCTGGTCCGTATACGGGGTAGCAACAACGGCATTCTGAGCGCAATAGCGGCACGTTTTGACTGTCCCTTTCAAAACCAGTGAGTCAAGTCTTGTGTGGGTGTGGCTAGTCATGGACAAATAAAAATTAAAGATGTTTGTACTAGAATAAGGTTTCTATGGGTCTATGCCACCCGAATTAAAATTATTATTTCGTTTATTTATTTTTTTACATATAATTTACATTTTTAAATATTTTTAAAAGAAAACATAAAAAAAAAAACATTTAAAAATATAAAAAATAGTAGTCCGCCGGTATTGGGAGCAGGGTCCAAGCTACCGGTGGTTAGGGCTCCAGAGACAGGAACCTCCTCACAATGCGAGCCGTATCGAGGAGTACTGCCTTCTGTATCAGGCCCTTGATCCAACCGTGCAACGACAGCTTCGACAGGTGGTCGTCGAGGCTTTTGGCCATCAGGCCGTTGGCGGTAACGACTATCGGCACAATGACAGCCGAGTCCACATTCCACATATCGACAACCTCGTGTGCTAAGTCAAGATATTTGATTTGTTTGTCTTTCTCAGCTTTCACGAGGTTCTCGTCATGTGGAATGGTGACATCGATTATCATTGTGCGGCGCGCTAATCGGTCTATCACCACTATATCAGGCTTATTGGCAACAATTATAGTCCTGTCAGTGATGATAGACCGATCCCAGTACAACGTGACATGGTCATTTTCGAGAACTGGGTCGGGAAAAATTATTATTATTATTATAAGGGAAATAGCTATAATAAATAAGGGATATACCTATATAAGGGATACACCTATTGAATCACTATAGCACTTAGTCACAAGAAATGCTAAAAAATGGTAAACTATATCACTAACTTATTGGTAAAATGTATGGTAAAATGGTAATATGAAAATGGTATTGAGAACGTGGTGTCTCTGATGAGATCTAAACGTGAACTGCCTCACATTTTGGTAAACGAGCGAATGTGCATAGGTACTTGCGTTCGATGCAATTATGCATTTTCGCTGAGTGTTCGATTGAAACTCGAACATCCATTACACTCTATATTTTCCTTTGACAACAATTAGCTTTAGATAACTGGTTACTGTCATTTTATTTTATTGACATACTGTTTTATATTTTGCAGGATGGAAAGATAAGTTCTATGGTTTGCGAGTATGTCGGCGGAATTATTGAAGAGTGGGACGGTGGACCAACTGTGGTATTAGAAAATTTGGGTCAGTTACAGGAATATCACAGACTGACTGGTGGGAATAGAAAGGCAAAAATAGCTAATGCAAATGATCAAGTGACTGAATCCAATATTTTTTGATTGATATCAAATATGATAAATTATTGTTTATTAGAAAAATAAAACATTCAAATCCACAACAAGTCATCAACAATATTCAACAAGAATAATAACATTATATTCATAATTTAATTATTATTATTAATAATTCATGATCAAGATTTTCACTACTAAAACATGAACTAAATAAAATTTTATTTATTTGCTATTTCTTTTTTTTATTAACCAAGTTCGAAAAAACGAGGAGATTCTATGTTCGACTGTATGTTTGTCAACCGATTTCTCTGTCAATTTTTTACCGATTTTCAAAATTATTTTTTTATCCGAAAAATTATACTCCAGAGGTGGTCCCATATAAATTTTATTGAAATTGCTTTAGCGCTTTTTGAAAACATCAACAGAAACAAAAAATATGTATACAGATGACGTTTTGGTGTCATCCAATTAACACATGTTAAAATTTCATGTTTCATGTTATTGGGGTTATCAATTCGGGTGCAACTTTAATATTTAGTGTTAGTTCTGGGTATAACAACTAAAAAGTGAAAAATAAAAAACTTTTTTACAAAAAATACAACCGACTAACAGAAAAGAAAATAGGTTCACTAAAAATTTAAAAATAGCTGCACGGGTCGATCCATCACGTTAAGCTACGCTTGCCGGGGTTGGTCCATGGATGGGTGACCATCTTTACATACTCCTCCTACAGACTCCTCCGTGCCTCGGAAAGCACGCAAAGCCGTTAGTCCCGGCTGTCAATCGTGGATCTTTGACAGTCGTTACGGGTCGTCAGAAGCCCGAATGTCTGACAACCAGTCTTATCAAGGGGTATCGTATTACTCAGTAACTGGGTTGTGGAGGTCAGATAGGCAGTCGCTCCATGTAAAATACTGGTATTCAGCTGCATTCGGTTAGTATGGAAGTCGACCCCAAGATAGTTGGGAAAAGGCTAGGCTGATTGATTGGTGTCAAATAAAGAGGAAATAAATACAAACATAGACTTCCGAAATTAAATTTATTTTTCAAATTTTAGTGAGCCTATTTTCTTTTCTGTACGTCAGTTGCATTTTTTGTAATAAAGTTTTTTTTTTACAACCATTAAGAACAAACAGATTTTTGTTGAAAATGTTTAAGTTACTTTCGTTTTTTTAAGAATTGACGTTACTGAAAATTGTTTAATTTTTTTTTTTTTAAAACGTTGCCCCACACTAGGAATTACTCCTGTATCGTGGGTGCGTTTACAAACATGTATACTCACATACACAAGAGACCCAGACCCGGAACAACTATCTGCAGGTCATACAAATATTTGTTCCGTGCGGGAATCGAACCCGCGACACGCAGCGCAGCAGCCGAACGCTCAACCACTGCGCCAACCGTATCGACGAATTTCATTGTTTCTACAACTTTTATAATTATTTTGACTAGAAAAATAACGTATTATGACCTATGAAATCAGCGTTTTGTATGGAGAATTGTAAAAGAGTTGCATTTTTCATACTAACATTTTCTTAATTTATTTAACAATTATGAACACTAATGTTTTCAAACTTATGCAATAATATTTAAAAACTAAGATAACGTATGCCACTTAGAATAAGCAACAAACAAAACTGCTAACAAAAAGAGGAGTAATTTTTAAGGTATTTTTTTTTGTTTATAAAACTATAAGTAATAAGGTTTTTTTACTATGGGCAGTTGTCTATGACGGTCATTATTCGATATAATATCAAGCAATTGATGAATATTTTAATTCATAGAAGCGATGAGGTTCTCTATTTGGGGGGAAAAACGCCAATTTCATAAGTGGGAACCCAATAAGTACTTGTAACAATTTTTTTACTGAAATAATCATATTAAAAGATAAAGCAGCAGTTTAACTCAGTACTAGTAGTTACACTAGACTCAAACAATGATAGTACGTTAAGCGAGAGCGCTTTGCTCGAAGATTTGCGTGATCGAATCAGGAATGAAGATATATCCGCAGGAGAACCAAGTTTACCGTCATAGCCCGAAGAATAGTCAATAGACAGTATGCATTTAAGCGAAAGTTGCGGAATTACCTTCTTAACAAGTAAAGGAGTCGTCTCAAAATCCTTATCTCTAACTTTATATATTATTATTATATATGTAGGTATATTATATTAAATATATATGTATGTTTATTTTAACTATATATATATACTTTCGTAACTATTTTCGTCTTAGTATTATTATTTTTTTTCAGTTTATGCACCTGCCATGTTATCTCTCCACCACCCTTGGTTGACTGGTAGAGAATGCCTAAGGCATTAAGTCCGCCTTTGTACATTTGTGTTGCATGAAGTTTTAATAAATAAATAGTGAAACCTTAGTGGCAGTGGGCAGAGCACATTGCTTGCAGAACAGGTGGTCGTTGGTCCGAAAGGTTCTGGAGTGGAAGACCCTGTGTTGAAATGCCGAAAGTGAGGGTTCCGGGAATCCAATGGATGCGAGACCCACAGGATCGGTCGGCCTATATCCGGCAGTGGACGTCTTTCGGCTGAAATGATGACGACACTACAGTGTCATAAGTCCGTAGCACTGCCTCAGATTCTATAAAGATCAGAATTAAGACTGCTCTAGACTCTGACCTAACCTGGTGGAAAGAAAGAGACGCCCGAAGACACAACACTTTAAATAATCAAAAAAGAGAACACTAAAGACTGTAACACAGTTTATAGTAGCCATTGTTTAACTAAGATTAATAGAATTAACTCTGACTGTACTTTAAATTTTAAGTATTTATTCAGTTACCAGGAATAAATGAAATAAAACACACGACTTTTGGCTAAAATCACTTTCCTATGATGCAACGAAAAAACTTGTGAACGTTTAACGAACGAAATAACATGCACACACGCACATACATTCACTCTCTCTCTCTCTCACTCAACACTAGGCACTGCGGCGTTGATGAAGGTGTGGACCCGACTCTACTGGCCGGCTAGATGGTTCGACGTTTGAATAGTAATTTAAACTTGTTTTCTGTTCATTTAAATAGAATAGATTCGAATAGGATACTTCCTACCTACCCTACCATTCTACCCTTTTTCTTTCTTTTTCTTCTTCTTTCTAGTTTTGGGAGTGATTCCAGAAGGGTCCTCCACAGAGGACAGTCGTTTGTGTTAGCTCAATACATAATCAATCCAGTGCTGTGCCAGAGTTTTCCTTAGCACACTATTCAAGTCCAGTATAACACTTGCTCCTGCGGACGGCGGATAGTGGGTAGCTCGCCGTCCGATCAGCACCAGGCCCGAGAGTCGACGGCGCGTAGTGTTCCACACGCGCCTCAAAGAGATGTCAGCCACCACAGACGGGGTCCATCATGGCCAATGCCTGCATGCCAAGGGGATAAATTCGTACCAGAGCTACCGCACCCCTGCAAGGAAAAGGGCACTCAGGCAAGGAAGGAACAGGGGTGGTATTTAGTCAATAAGTGAGAAGTCATAGGATGACATCTCATCCCAAAAAAAGTAAAACACTTGCTACACGACCCCCACTGCCAGCGGGTGAGTTAGCTCCCCAAGCTGCTCAAGCAAACCCCAGAAGCACCGAAAGCTTCACAGTACATATACACAAGGCACTTATTAGTATTTAAATATATTTTATTTCTTTCTCTCACTAACATTGTTAAAAATTCTTGTTGTTGCGCATTCGTCTAGAAAAAAATCTCTCTTACTAGGAGTCGTGCGTTGATAGCAGCGCCACAGTTTTAACTTTTGCAGCTATCATTGTTTTTATCTGCCTGCCTGTATTTGTTGTTGTTCATATTGAAAGATTATTATTATTGTTTAACTGAGATTAATATGAGCAGAATTAACTCTGACTGAACATTTCTTCTTCAAGTTCCTCATCGTAAAAGTTTATTTAAACCGTGGATTACCCCAAGCCTACTTCGATGTATAAGGCATAGGGCATACCCAAATAATAAAATCCTAAAAACTACCTACTTTAGATACCGTAACTTTTGCAACGACATTCTGAACTAAGTGACACTCATGGTAAATCAAAATTAAGGAAACATACAAAAAACCCAAAGGAAACATGGAAGTTAGTCAAAGAAATTGCAAACATAAATTCGACACGTGAACCTAACTTAGACTTACTCAAACTTAACCCCTGAACGCCCGACGGCATACCCGTATGCCGATCCAGATTACGCGGCTTAAACCTCTATTATTAAATAACTAAAGATCTTATATCCTGTGGCATGGTTCACATGCATTCTTAGATAGTTATTACATAGTGTTAGAAAAAAAACGCAACACAAAACGCAACGCAAACGCAGAAACGCAATTTTAAAAAGCCGTTATGTTGTTTTGATTTCGTAATTTGAAGTTTTGAGTGTGAATAATAGGAAAATATGATATCGGACTCTACAACTCCAACACAACAACTCTATTACTTGTCTATTCATAGTGCAACATGCAAAATTTCATGTAAATTGATACAGTGGTTTTAACAACTACCCACACACACACACACACACACACACACTATTCCCGACAAATCGTTGATAACAGAATTTGAATAAAATTCAACTCTTGAATTACAAGTATTGTTTACATGTTATTCTAAGGTCTGTTTATTCAACAACCCAAAAAAGTTTACTTTAAGTGCCTCGCTCCAATAGAAACCTCAGCAAGTTGTTTTTTATGAGCCCGGTCGTAAATATGTCAAACTGCGATAAGAGGCGCGGCCGTTGAGGAGTAGAAACCCCGGAGGAGGCTGTAAACAGTGTAAACAACTATTTTGCCAAAGTAGGCGAAACCCTAGCAAGCAAAATAAACGTATCTAACATCATCCCAACAAACAGAAATGACCCACAAGTGTGTAACTCATTTGTTTTGCTTGAAACAGATGAGCAGGAAGTTGAGCAAATTATTTTAAACCTAAGAGAAGACTGCGCTAGAGGCTGGGACAATATACCTGTCAAGATAATTAAATTAGCTAGAGATGTTCTGGTCCCTGCTCTTGTTCATATTCTGATATGATTCTCTGACGGCACGGTTGGCGCAGTGGTTGAGCGTTCGGCTGCTGCGCTGCGTGTCGCGGGTTCGATCCCCGCACGGAACAAATATTTGTATGCCCTACAGATAGTTGTTCCGGGTCTGGGTGTCTTTTGTATGTGAGTTTAAATGTTTGTGGACGCACCCACGATACAGGAATAATTCCTAGTGTGGGGCAACGTTTTAAAAAAAAAAAAAAAAAAATATTGCCAACTTAAGCTTTAACTCAGGAACATTCCCCACACTATTTAAACTCTCTGTAGTCCATCCAATCTACAGAATGTATAGGAGTCTTTCTAGACCTAGCAAAAGCCTTCGACACCGTTTCTGTCCCCAGGCTGGTGGAGAAGATGGAGAATATAGGAATTCGAGGAACCCCTCTTAAATTATTTACTGACTATGTTACTAACAGAACTCAGATAGTTAAAATTGACAAGTACATAAGTAATAGAGTAAATATAGATTTTGGTGTACCACAGGGGAGTGTGCTCGGTCCTAGTTTATTTCTTATCTATATAAATGATATATGTAATTTAAATCTACAAAATGGTCAAATAATAACTTATGCAGACGATACGGCAATCATCTTCTATGGAAATACATGGTCAGAGGTTGCCGCTCTTACAAACGCCTGAGAACAGTCATTGGATACCTTAACTTAAACTTACTCACCCTTAACGTAGAAAAAACAAAATACCTCATGTTCTCGATAAAAAAGGTCCCACCATCTGATAATGAATTGGTTGAAATCCGAGCACACACCTGTAATCAAATCAATATCAGTGAATGCAGATGTCTCCCTATTGATAAAACAAACTGTATAAAATATCTCGGCATACAAGTGGACGATCAGTTGAACTTCCACCACCACGTAAAAATACTAAGCTCAAGGGTAAGAAAGTTAATAACAGTCTTTAAGAAGTTACGCAGGGTGTGTGACTCGAACTAGCTAAAAACAATATATCTATCCCTGTGCCAGTCAGTACTGGAATACTGTATCTCTATCTGGGGCAGTACTCACAAAACTCATATATTAAACCTAGAAAGAGCCCAGCGTGCAGTTCTCAAAGTAATACACAGAAAAAACTTTCAGTATCCAACGGACCAGCTATATAGGGATTGTATGGTTTTGACAGTTCGACAACTTTATATCAGGAGGGTTCTGCTTATAACCCATAAAGGCTCAACGTACGACCCGGAAAGACTAAAAAACAAACGTAGGAAGGACCTGGTCTTTGACCTGAAATCGTGTAAAACAGACTTCTTCAAAAGTCAACCGTTCTACATGGGTCCATACCTCTATTACAAAATCAGTAAAAACACACAGTTATATAACTCACCGATTAAAAAAAAAAATTACCATAGATGACTTCCTTCTCTCTCTAAATTATGAAAACACTGAAAAAATACTAAAAAGTACAAAATAAAATACAATGGAATAAACCCACTCAGGCCCAATGACACACGCAAAATACACACACACAAACACTCGACACAACACAACCACATAAACACACCACACCACAAACCACAATCATACGCTCGCACACACACACATATGTTTCTACACACATGCACACTCACGCATGATTGTAATCTAATATAATTTGTAATATTATATGTAATCTAGTAATACGTAATAGGTACTTACCTTTACACCGAACCATATTTGTAATGGCAGCTCGATCACGGTGGTGACGGAAGTAACTGGTGCTTATAGCACAGGAATCCTCCTAGTTTAAGCCCAGTTGCACATGTTTTGTATTTTGCCAATAAGCCTAATTTTTAAGTTCATTGTAAATAGGTTTAGGTCTTGAACAAATAAATATTATTATTCTTCCATTTATTTAACTTTATGTACATACCATTTACATTTTTAAATATTCAAATATAAAAACATTTAAAAATATTAGCCCATCGGTAACGGAATAGGGTCCAAGCTACCGGTGGTCAGGGCTCCTGAGAAAGGCATCTCCTAACAATACGCGCCGTGTCCAGGAGTACCGCTTTCTGTTTCAAGCCCTTGATCCAGCCGCTCAACGAGAGCCTCCTGAGATGTTGGTCGAGGCTCTTGGCTATTAAGCCATTGGCCGTCACGACTATCGGCACAATGACTGCTGTATCCACCTCCCACATGTCGACAACCTCGCGAGCCAGATCAAGATACTTTGTTTTTTTATCTTTCTCAGCCTTCACGAGGTTCACGTCATGAGGGACAGCTATATCAACAATCATTGTGCGACGCTCTTGTCGATCTATCACCACTATGTCAGGCTTATTGGCAACAATAGTCCTATCAGTGATGATAGATCGATCCCAATACAACGTGATATTGCTATTTTCGAGAACTGATTCGGGCTCATACCTATAGTACGGTACTTCAGATTCCACAAGATTGTATTTAAGAGCAAGTTGCTGGTGGATAATCCTGGCTACAAGGTTGTGTCTGTGCAAATAGTCTCCGTTAGCTAGACGAGAACAACCAGTAATAATGTGTCGGATTGATTCCCCGGGCCGGTGGCATGCCCGACAGATGTCAACCGTACCGTCCTTCACAATATATTTCCGGTAGTTATTCGTCATCATAACTTCGTCCATAATCGCACAGACAAAACCTTCGGTTTCCCCGAATAGGTCACCAAAGCGCAGCCAGGATACGGACGCTAAGAAATCTACATCGGATCCATGCAGGACCCGGTAAAAGCGTCCGTGAAGCTGCTTGCTCTGCCATACTTCCCTGCGGTCATTAGTATCCAGTACTTTAAGTTTGCGCCAGTTCTCGTTTGCCAAGGAGAGCGGGGTGAGGCCCTTGTCCACAGCGACCACATCTCGATGCATACCCACATCGGTTTCTAGGAAATATTCCCTAAGGCTGCATACCTCGCGGTTGTGTAGGGTCTTAGCATTTAATAAACCACGACCCCCACATTTCCGCGGGATATGCAGCCTCATCACCGATGATCGTGGGTGATGCATCCGATTTGCGGTCAGTAGTGTGCGGAACCTCCTATCCAGGGCGTCCAGTTCCAGTTTCCAGAGTCCATTTGAGTATGCCGAAAGAGTACACCAATACCGGCATGACCCAACCGTTGTAGGCGCGCACCTTGTTCCCGCCTAATAAAAGACTATTTAGTACTTTATTCAGGCGGCCAAAGAAGCGCTCCTTCAGCGACTGTTTCACGTCAGCAGTATTGATGCCTAACGCTTCCGACATACCCAAATACTTGTAGGTTTCGGTTGAGCAGAGAGATCTAAGGCGTATGGAATCCGAGAGTTGAGTGCCCACGGATTCCATAATCTCCCCTCGCTTTACATGCATGACTGCACATTTGTCCACATCAAATTCCATTCTGATGGCGCTACTGAAGGTTTCTGTTACCTTCAGTAGCTTCATCAGTTGCAAGTTGTTGGGGGCAATGAGTTTCAGATCATCCATGTAAAGGAGGTGTGATATGACCTGACCTCTTCTCAACCGATAGCCCTGTCCTGAACCCTCCAGTAGTGTACTGAGAGGGTTGAGGGCCAGACAAAACCACAGTGGACTCAGACTGTCGCCCTAGAATATGCCACGCTCGATCCTTATCGGTTCGCTGTTCTCCTGTATCTGACGACATCCTGGATAGTGAAGGACTGTACTCCACTGCCTCATACACGACATCAGGAAGGTGCGCAGAGTTGCATCAACTTTGTACAACTCCAGCACCCTCATGAGCCATGTATGTGGCACCGAGTCATAGGCCTTCTTGTAATCTATCCAACATGTCGACAGATCTCTTCGAGAACGACGAATCTGTTGGCTAATAGCAATATCGATGAGAAGCAGCTCCTTAGTACCACGGGACCCATTCCTACATCCATTCTGGCTGACATGATACGATTTTTATCAATATGGGTGTTAATTTTAGCTCTCAGAATGGATGTAAGAACTTTATAGACCGTCGGTAAACACGTGATCGGTCTATAATTCTTAGGTGCCGCAGTACTACCTGATTTATGGAGCAGGTGGGTTATTCCTGTCGTAAAAAACTGGGGCAGCGACCCTGACTCTAAGGCAGACTGGAACTGAGCTGCCAAGCGAGCGTGCGACCTTTGAAACCATTTGATCCAGAAATTGTGCAGCCTGTCCGGCCCTGCAGATTTCCAGTTAGGCAACGGACGGACTGCACGAGTTACATCTTGGGGGCTGATGGTAGTTGCCCCCATTTCTGGTATAAGGTCGCACGCGCGCTCGACCTCTCGAGTCCAATCACCCTCGGTGTGCCTGACAGGCACCGACCAGATGCTGCGCCAGAATGAACTCATAGCGTCATCATCCGGTAGATGCCTATCATACACACCTTGGTCCGGTCGCTCCCAAGCCCTATAAACCCACCTTTCGTTTCATTGGAAAGTGCGATTCTGAGTGTACCGCTCCACTCGCCGCTTGTACCGACGAATACGATTTGCCCATGCATAGACCTTCTGCTTCAGGAAGTCAATACGCTCTGTGACGCGGGTCAGATAATCTCGGGAACTAATATCAGTCCCCGAGAACGCCCACCTCATCAAACGCATCACCCTAGGGCGAGTGTTGCCCTCCCTGAAGCAGATTAGCTTGCCGATGCGTGCTCTAACCTCACCGATACGACGCTCAATCCTACACTGCCAAGCTGGTACAGCAGGTCGTGTAGCTCTGTCACAATTGGTGAACTTGATGTGAACTACACGACATGCCGCTGCAGCTGCGCAGTATAAGATTGAGTGTGTATCGGCAAGGTCTTTGCTGCTATCAAAACAATTTGATAGCAGCGAATCTAGAGCACACACCAACGCCTTATTTTTCTTATGCATGGGCAAACGAGGTAGACGAGGTCTAAGCCCAGGCGGTGTGGAGCGGTACTCCCGGAATGCATCCTCCAAAGCGCTCCTCAGTCGTTCATTGCATTGAGTACTCACGGATATAGCCGTGTCATCATCATCCTCACCAAAGTGTTCGGGTCGCGGTGAAGCACTGGGTTGCAGTTGCACCGCGGCCGATGGCGAAACCGGTGAGACACGGCTACTCCGTGATTCAAGGCGTAGTCTATCAAGTACGGCGTCATCCAACATACGGTTACGCTGGATAACCCGCACTTGATCCGACAGTCGCTGGGCCGAAACGTTCGCGATTCTGGGGCCTTTGTTGTATATTTTGTACAGTGCAGATATCATAAAGTCCTTTATTAACTGTAAATATCATATGTATGCTAATGATATTCAATTGTACATATCCTTCAAGGGCGATGAAACATCTTTGGCAGTGCAGAAAATAAATGAGGACTTGCATAGGGTGGTGTTATGGTCGGAGAAGAACTCTCTGGTTTTGAACCCCCTTAAATCTAAATTTATGGTGCTAGGTTCTAGGAATCAAGTTAGTGTAATTCTGTCTGCTAACCCTGAGATAGTTATACAGGGTGGAGAAGACAATACGACAATAAATGAAAACACGGACAATACTAGTTCATAAGAATAAGTTTAAGCTATCAAAAAAATCCTAACATCGAAAATAAAAAAATAAAAATTTCAAACAAACTAAATGGCATAAAACTAGAAACGAAATAGAACACCATTTATAAATATGAGTTCACTAACCTGTCGTAAGAGCGGCAACAACGCGCGGTCCTGTAGCGACTTGATTTTTTGGCTTTTAATTATGGATTAATGCTCAATAAAATTACACTGAATCACAGATTATTAACCAAATAATCAGGCATCTCTCAACCGCGTGTTATTTATTAATCAAATTATTAATCACGATCAGGATGTAGGTATGAAAGTCACTAAATTTTTCGTTTTTCAATATGGCCGCCATGAATTCGAATACACAAATTGCACCGTCGTAAAAGGTTATTTCTAACGTCTGACAAAAGGTCCCCATTCGCAGCCATGTGTTTTAATTTATTAAAAGACTAGCTGTGCCCGCGACTTCGTTCGCGTGGTTGTCGAGAACAAAACAACGTCGTTTAGATAAGAGTATATCACCTTTTTGATGATTTAGATAAGAGTCCTGACTTTGGTATAGTTGATTACGTTAATGCTTCTCTATATACTATGTTAGCGGTGGAATTACCCGGAGCATATACAAAAAGGTTGTTTGGGTTGCTAACACGTGATAGAGAAACATAGAGTTGGCCGTGTGAAAAACAATCAAAAGTAAGGTCTACACCCGCAACGGATAACGTCTGGCCTTGGGCTTTATTAATAGTCATAGCGTAACAGAGGCTTACAGGAAATTGCACACGTTTGAAAGTAAACGGAAAATTATTGGGGATAATGGGTATCCTGGGAATGAAAACAACATCACCGGAGCCGCAACCTGTTAAGATTTCGGCTTCGATGACATTTCGTTGGAGATTTGTTACTCTCAACCGAGTTCCATTGCATAGTTTTGGTGGGCTTAAATTTCTGAGTAGAATGATTGGTACTCCGACTTTTAAATAAATTTTGTGTGCTGGAAGACCTGGTGTATTTAGAGAGTCTAAAAACTCTACTGGATAGTGGGTGGCATCTCCTTCTTCTAAAACCGTGTTAATAGATAAATATTCCCTACTTTCTCCAGAAACATGTACCAATATTTGAGAATTTATTGCTGCTGCTTGGTCGTTGCGAGGTGCCAAAATAGCTCGTTGGCATAGCCAAGCAGCGTCATGGTTCGAGATCTCTGATGGATCTCCGTATACAGAGGAAATGAGTTCCTGCTGTGAGGCAACAGAAGAACACAGGCTTTCGACTAAAGTTACTTTACCTCCTTCTTGAGTCGGGTATGTGCCGTTACCAATTTGAAGTAGTAAATTTGAGAAAACCTGCGCGTTTGCGTCACCTCCCAAATATGCTCGCATATTAAAGCTCAAATTAGTTAATATGACACTACGCCATAAAATAGAGCTCTTTAAACAGGCACCTATTTCATCGGCCCTCGTTCCTCTGGGTATTATAGGGAGTGTCTGCCTGAAGTCTCCACAGAATAGCACCGTTAAGCCTCCCATCGGTCGGTCATTTTGTCTTATATCTCGCAACGTTCTATCTACAGCTTCCACAGCTTTACGATTTGCCATCGTACACTCGTCCCAAACGATAAGGGCGCAATCGCGTAAAACCCTTGCTTTATCACTATTGCGAGACACGTTGCAAACAGGGTTTTCTGTGCGGTCCAAGTCGATTGGTATTTTAAATGTTGTATGTGCAGTTTTTCCTCCTGGTAATAAAGTGGCAGCTATTCCTGAGGAAGCGACGGCAAGGGCAATTTTGTTTTGGCTCCTTATTTGAGCCAAGATAACTTTAGTGAGGAAAGTTTTACCTGTTCCACCAGGTGCATCTAAAAACAGCATTTCTCCTAATGAATGTTCTACACTACAGCATACTCTATCAAAGATTTGACGTTGTTCTGTCGTCAAATTTGAACAGCCATTTCGCAATATTTCTGCTAACTCTTCGGGGTTGTAATTTATTTCAGATGTATACTCCCTATTAATTCGTTCCCCACCAACTGTCGGTGTCGGCAAGCCGTATTGACTGAGGGGGTTCCCTCCTATACTTGTAACTATATCTTGTATAGCCAGCAAAGCCCTATTATGGCAGCTTTCACGTACTTGGTCAGAAGTTTCACTATTTATATTTTGCTGTCTCAAAAAATCTTCGGCAAACGCGTCTTTATATTTTTGCCACAACTGCCCAGCGTCCGATAGGCCACAAAATGTCAACAAAATGGCAAATAAATGGCGCAAACGATGTGGACTATCACTGACGCATGCTTCGGCTAAAGCATCATCCCAATGCTGATCGCCATCTAATAAATGCCGTGCGCGGCAAGCAGCTTGAAATGTGGGATATTCTATATCGTCCACTTTGCGGAGCTCAGCAAAAGAAGTAGGTCCTCGCACTGTGTGAAGAAGAAGGCGTAAATAATAACACTCTGCATTATTTGGGTGCACCGTGTATACTCTTCCAATCACGTGTTCTTTAAAAATGCCGGACTCGCCTTCTACAGCAGTTCCACGTCTCCTGCGATTAAAAACACCTTGCTGCTTGTTATAAGTATAATAATGTGGCACTTCATTGTACAACAGAGACTTAGCGAAATTGTCTCTTTCGCAAAGGCGAAAGAATGCGAGCAAGGTGGTTTGTCTTGGGTTGTTCATTCTTTCTGCCACATTTTCTGGCTGAAAGTAAACTCGCTGCCCGCCTTCCAGGTGCACGTCAAGATGGATGACTGGCGGATACCTTTCATGAATAGGGAAACTCAAAATGCGCCAAACTGCCTCCGAAGAGCTTATGTATCGGCCAGATTGATACCTTGTCACTTCATCAAATTGGTTGTTATTTCTTAGTGCTATCATGGCTTGATCACTACCTTTATTAACATATTTACATATATATTTTATAGATTCGACGCTATTACAAATTTCAACATTAATGTGTGCTTGAAAAGCGTTTGACAAAACTGGAGAATACGGTACCACCCAACTATTATTTAGAATTATTTCTTGTCCACGGAATCTGACAGTAGCTGTGAAACCACCTTGTGACGGTGATCTTCGCCGGTATTGCGGATACCCATTTTCCCCAGCCATAGTTAGTTCTTTCAGTGCTCTGGGGTATTTTTTTGAGCATTGACCATCTTTCATGCACGGTGATTCCCTGTTTAAGAGGCCACATGGCCCGTGAACCATATGTGTTTTTACTATGTCATGCAAAATCGGATCTGCATTATAGTCCGGAAATTCTGCACTTATGACACTGTCTATAGCATCGGGACGAATTTTTTCTTCCAGCCACAGAAGAATGTGCGCGTGGGGTAAACCACGCTTTTGCCACTCGACGCTATACATAAAACAAAGAGTTGAACCGAAAACTTTCTCCTTTGTAAGTAGATTAATCAAGACTTTGAGTTTTAAATGAAAAATCCTAGCAATAATGTCATGTCTGTCGTATGACGCCTGTCCTGTGAGAAGTGCCTGGCAAATCTCCGTCCACTTTGGATTTGTTGTAAATGTTATAAAAAGGTCCGGCCGGCCGTATTTACGGACGTAACAAAAAGCATCTTGCGTTCGTTCGTGCATATACCGCGGACCGCCTGTGAAACTGGATGGCAAAATAACCAATCGACCCAAGTTTTCGACGTTATTATCTGATTGCATGGCGTCCCGCAAGTGCACGTATTCTTCAGCGCGTAACCGTCGCTGGTTAGTGCGAATATACACTAAACGTTCAGTTTCTATTTTTGCGTACATGTCCACAATAAATTGGCTGAACAAACCACGAAATCGTTGCAAATATACGAAACTGTTTTGCCTTATTTGTAAAAGGTAGGAATAGTATTGTTGAGCAGATATTTTTTTTTGATAATTAGTGACTCTCGTAGTAGGGTTCACTTGGTACAGCCCAAAATTGTACCCATCTTCACCATGACAATAAATTAGTGGATATTGCAGGGCGTCGTAAGCTCGGTGGGTTTCCAAAATGCGTTGAAGGCGATCGTCGCGTGTACGCAACACGATATCACGTCTCTCACACTCCTGGTCGACTAAAACAACTGCAACTTCATCTGCGACGGGTGCATTGTGTCTTCCACGGTGTTCACCCACAGGACGTCTATCGGCACTTATAACAATTTTGAAATCATTGCTGCCTTGTGGAATTGACTCCAATGCAGCTTTGAATTCACGAACGTACTGGTTAACGTGATGCAGCAATTCTTGAAGTTGACCCAAAAGCTCAGCATTGAGCTGGGGAAAATTGTGATTTCTAACATTGAGCTGTTGCGTGTAATCGGATACAAAATAAATTTGGAGAAATTTGGGTTCATTTTCTGGCAGCAAAGATCCAATAAGGTGATAAACTTGACCTTGTACTTTGAAGGTTGGCATGAACGGTCCTTCCGTTATTTGTTTTGCCCCAAAGGAAGTCATTTGGAAAGCACTGTTATATAAACGAATATTATCCAAAAAACGGTTCGACTGGGGATGATCGCCATTCAGGAGACTTTTAAGTAAGTGTGGTGGATCTTGGAAATTTGGAAGAACAATTTTTCCATTTGAGCAGCACATTCCATCTGTCTCTTTCCTCCATTTCAAAGCATGACAAAAATTACAAATTTCTCTCATGTCACCCACGAAAGTAAAGCCAGCATAATTAATTCTAGACGAATATGTGAACCCTGATTTTTCCCTATTGTCCCAAGGTAATAAAATATTTGCATCGTCATTTTCCATGGACTCATCAGCTCCGCTATTTGTTTCTCTATTCATATGGTATCGAGCTCGTTCTATTTCTAGGCGAGATTGACGTTGTTCTGCTGTTTCTGCTCGTCTTAGTTCATCTATTCTTTCCCTTTCAGATGCAAGATAACTTTCATTGTTTCTTTGTACACCTACATAGTTATGTCTAGCTATTTGTAATCGTTCTTCTCTTTGGGAGAGAGATTCAGACTCGCGCGAGAGAGCGTGTCGCTCTCGGTCAGATGACAGACGTGCTTGGCGTTCCTCGATACTCTCTTGAGAACGCAAAGTCGCGGTCCGAGTTCTTTGCGAACTTAAGCGCGACTCCCTTTCTGTGAAAGTCTCTGACTCGCGTGAGAGAGACTGGCGCTCCCGATCAGCAGACAGCCGAACTTCGCGTTCCTGGATATTCTCTTGAGAACGCAAAGTCGCGGTCCGAGTTCTTTGCGAACTTAAGCGCGACTCCCTTTCTGTGAAAGTCTCTGACTCGCGTGAGAGAGACTGGCGCTCCCGATCAGCAGACAGCCGAACTTCGCGTTCCTGGATATTCTCTTGAGAACGCAAAGTCGCGGTCCGAGTTCTTTGCGAACTTAAGCGCGACTCCCTTTCTGTGAATGTCTCTGACTCACGTGAGAGAGAGTGGCGCTCCCGATCAGCAGACAGCCGGTCTTCGCGTTCCTGGATACTCTCTTGAGACCGCAAAGTCGCGGTCCGTGTTCTTTGTGAACTTAAACGTGACTCCCTTTCGGTGAACGTTTCCGATTCACGTGAAAGAGCGATGTGCTCTCGGTTAGCAGATAACCGTGCTTCACGATCTTCTTCCGATTCCTGAGACCTACAAAGTCTCATCCTTTTCGCATTTCGGCTACGCAGCGAAAGGTTAGTTTTTTTTCTTTGAGGCATTTTCAAGGAAAATTAAAGCAATAAACAAAACTAACAACACTTATGACTGAATAGCCTACAAACTTAAAAGATCGGTGCGTCGAACAGTCTAGTGTGACAACGTATCGTCTGTTCGTGGTCGTGACTCAACGAATTGGCAACACTAACTTACTGTATAACGATTGGCACTATTGGATTCAAACTACGAAGTAAATCAAATACAATTTTTACTTCGTACTTCAAACCAATGACCAAAGTTGACCAAACGAAACCAATAAGATAAGCAAATACTTTTTTTTCGACCAATTTAGAAAATCGATAAACCAAGCAACCAAAGAACTTTTACGACACACGCAAGAACTTTTAAGACACCTAACGAAACCCAATTTGCCTAGTAAACACGGTGGACGTCATCCTCGCGCGGAAAATCTTAACACCGCGATTCAGAAAATGACGTCATTTGCACAACGCCATCTATCGGATTTAGATTTCAACTATCAACATTAGTTCTATTTTTAGTCTTAAGATGTCGTTGCAAGTACTATACTTAATTGCGTAACGTAATATTTTACTTCTTGAACTCACTAAATTAATCATATCTTTTGATAGAGTGAACCGATTTCGATGAAACAAAAACTAAGTTAATCCTCAAGTTGCGTATAATTTTTGTATATAAACATTGTCAGCATTGAATTCGTAGATTTTACGTGATGTGCGCACAAACAAACAGACAAACAGACAAACAGACAAACAGACAAACAGACAAAAATTTCAAAAATGATGGAAATGGGTTCTGTTACTTATCTTTTCACACGCTGGCTATTTTTTGTTTCAATTTCTTCAATGTACAAAAATGACTTTTCTACAGATTTATTATATGTATAGATATGATTATTCTATCTTTTAAATCATCAACAGTATCAACAGCTGTTGAGTACCTACACTTCATTTTTGGTATGACCCCACAAGAAAAAATCCAGTGGTGTAAGGTCGGGGGACCTGGCTGGCCAACGCGTTGGTCCATAACGGCCAATCCACTGCTGTCCGAACATTTGAGACAAACGCTCTCTAGCAGACACCACTGAATGAGCTGGTGCTCCGTCTAATTGGTACCACATCTGCCTGTACGCAGTTACCGAAAGCTCATCCATGTACTCGCAAACAGGTCCATTGAGGAGTTCTAAAAACTTTTCAGCATTTAAATTAAAATTTAAAATTCGTTCCTCAAGGGTCACTTTTACACGTGGAAGAGCACTATCCACATGCGGGATTAAGGATCGATTTTCTCGCATCCTCTGGACAGCTTGGACAATGGTGCACCCGTTGGTCGGACAAACTCGAGTGTTTCCAAACCTCTCTCGGTATGTCCGTATAGCCAAAGCGGCATTTCTTTGACACTCCCCATAAATTAAAATCATGTCGGTGTACTCCGAAGCTGTGTAATTGTAGCGCGGCATGATTATTAAAAAAAAAAACACGAAAACAATAAAAACTAAGCGTCTAATTTCGCACAATTCACTCACTGTTTAACTAAATACCTATTAAAACGTTACGTGTCCTGTCACCAAAATAAAGCGTCCAATTTCGCACTAATACCGCCGTAAATGAATTTACAAAACACGACACACACGAGCGGCGGGGAAGTACCTACATCAAAGACGCGGCGCGAACGACACCTGCAGCACTGTACCTGCGGCTGCACTACAAAGCGAGGACGCGTGAGTCATCACAGGATCGCGGCCGGCGACACACTAACCAAAATTTGTTGTAGCAAATTTCTTCAAGAAAGCGAAGTAACAAACGAAACTAGATTTATCTCTTTCGCACACACTAAATTTTCTATTAATATTATGAGTGCATTGCAATTTCCGCATTCGTTCCTTTCTTATCCAACTCTGATGACACGCTTTATGACTCTTATTACTCAGAAGTAAGGTATAATTTTCACTAAATTAGATGAAAATACTAATTTGGCGAAAGTGTTTATGTCCTCGTAGCGAGTTGGCAACGTGACTTTAATGTTTTGATGTTTATACCGATGTGGGTCGTTCACCTGACCGTGTGTTCCCTATTATCAGATACATCATGTAGCAAATGTTAAAAATGAAAAATAATTTCCTGTGACTAAACTACTGGATATATTCAAATAATTTTTTGTATGTAGACTGAGAACGTCTTGAGGTATGCGAGCTTTAATTTAATGTCGTATTGTCATCACCACTCTGTATACGAAAAAACTTGTTGACAGTCTCATCCTATCCAAGTTAAATTACTGTGATATAGTGTATGGACCATGCCTGCTTTCAAGAACGGGGCGTCTGATCCAACGTATCCAAAATGCCTGTGTTCGTTTTTGTGTCAACGTTCCGCGAAGAAGTCATGTTACTCCATATATTAATGAACTTAAATTATTAAAGATGGCCGCCAGAAGGAAGCTTCATTTGGCCAACTTGTTGTTTGGCATTGTTACTTCTCAAAAACCACAATATCTCTATGAAAAGCTAACCTGGAAACAAAACCGTTTAAAATATGCTCTTCGCTCCATGGTAAGCCCACTGTCAGGGAAATTGAACAGATCTGCAGCATTCAGGGGTTGTTTCAAGTTTGCAGCCACGCGCTGTTGGAATGATCTCCCACCACCAATGCGACGCCTGAAAACAATACAATCCTTCAAATTTCAACTAAAAAAGTTACTCATATATAATCAAGTTACCCATCATTCTTGACCATGTACTTTTAGTACTTTTAGTGTTGTTTCATACCTCAGAGGTCATGGCCTGTGGGCTTTGGTGTGGGATCTCCCATAGCGTGGGCTGCTTGGAATTTGCGGTTCTGTGGGTCCCTGTATTTGTGTCTCGTTTCTACTTTTATTCCTTTAATATTAAGTGCACCACTTTGTTCCTGTAATTTTTTACATATTATTTTAGACAAATTATGCAATTATTTATATGAATCCTAACTTACGTAATTCAAACCAATCCAATTTTTATTTAATTTATATTGAATCGATACGATGCCTATATTTATAATTTAGTACTATTACTCTACGAGTATAATGTCTTTGTGCAGTGACTAAATCTAAACCTATTTTTAATTTTACTTACCATCTTTGTTGTTCCGTTCTGTGTTAAATCAATGTGTTTGTGATATACACCGTTCTACACTTTCATAAACACTTTTTCCCAAAAACAATAACACTACTCGCTATACAATTTCCCTTAACTATTTATTATTATCTCATCATAACATTCATTATATATAATGTCATTGCGTAACGCCTGCCAACGCCTGCATAGTGCCGCCATGAGCCATTTTTTTTATTACATAACCTATTCTAACATTGTCATGGTCAAGGATAGTTTACTGACAGCTGAGAGGCACAGATTAAAATCAAAGCCGGCGGCGCGTGCGTCATGTTGCAGGAAGCGGAATGTTGCCACTTAAATATTAATATTTTTTACGCTGTATAATATTTAGAAGTTTTACTCATTGTTTTCTGCACCGGTCGACGTCATGACGTTGGCGCCGGCTGTCGCTGAAAACCAGCGCTGGGGCTCTGTCTTGCATAGGGTCATAGCACTTAAGCTGAGCGATGGCCGTTTTGCGTGGATGTGACGCATTTTTTCCCCCACTTTTTCTTCTTTTTTTTGTGTTTCTCTGTTTTTTGCGTCATGTTTACCGTAAATAAACGTATTTTCTTTCTATCTTTCTTTCTTTCTAGTTAAAAGAGAGTCAGTATAGCGTGACAGTTAAAGTATAGCGTGACAGTTGAAAGGAATTCAGTAAAATGTGACAGTAAAGAGAGAGTCAGTATAGCGTGAAAGTAAAAAGATAGAATAGCGTGACAATTAAAAGAGTCAATATGGCGTGACAGTTGAAAGAAAGTCAGTACAGCGTGACAATAAAAAGATAGAATAGCGTGACAGTTAAATGAGTCAGTATAGCGTGACCGTTAGAAGAGAGTCAGTATAGCGTGACAGTTAAAAGAGTCAGTATAGCGTGACAGTTGAAGGGAAGTCAGTATAGCGTGACAGTAAAAAGAGGGTATAGCGGGACAGTTGAAAGGAAGTCAGTATAGCGTGACAGTAAAAACAGAATAACGTGACAGTTAAAAGAGAGACAGTATAGCGTGACAGTTGAAGGGAAGTCAGTATACTGACCTCACGCTATAGCGTGACCGTTAAAAGAGAGTCAGTATAGCGTGACAGTTAAAAGAGAGTGAGTATAGCGTGACAGTTGAAAGGAAGTCAGTATAGCGTGACCGTTAAAAGAGAGTCAGTATAGCGTGACAGTTGAAAGAGAGTCAGTATAGCGTGACAGTTGAAAAGAAGTCTGTATAGCGTGACAGTTGAACGGAAGTCGGTATAGCGTGACAATAAAAAGAGTCAGTATAGCGTGACAGTTAAAGGTATAGCGAAACAGTTGAAAGGAAAACAGTAAAGCGAAAAAAAAAAAAAAAAAGGAAAGGAAAACAGTAAAGCGAAAGGAAGACAGTAAAGCGTGACAGTAAAAAGAGTCAGTATAGCGTGACAGTTAAGAGAGTCAGTATAGTGTGACAGTTAAAAGAGTCAGTATAGCGTGACAGTTGAAGGGAAGTCAGTATAGCGTGACCGGTAAAAGAGAATCAGTATAGCGTGACAGTTAAAAGAGAGTCAGTATAGCATGACAGTTGAAAGGAAGTCAGTATAGCGTGACAGTTAAAAGAGAGTCAGTATAGCGTGACAGTTAAAAGAGAGTAAGTATAGCGTGACAGTGGAAAGGAAGTCAGTATAGCGTGACAGTTAAAAGAGAGTCAGTATAGCGTGTCAGTTGAAGGGAAGTCAGAAATTAATATTATTATTCCTGCCCCTTATGACATACGGTGCCAAAACGTGGACACTGACAGTCGGGCTGGTCCACAAATTCAAGGTCACTCAGCGCGCTATGGAGCGGGCTATGTCAGGCGTTTCTTTAAAGGATAAAATCAGAAATTAAGTTGTTCAGAAAAGAACCGGAGTAAACGACATATTGCAGAATAAGCAAACTGAAGTGGCAGTGTGCTGGTCATGTTTGTCGAAGGACCGATGGCCGGTGGAACAGACGTGTCCTGGAGTGGAGACCACGTATTGGCAAGCATAGTGTGGAACGCCCCTCAGTTAGATGGACCGACGACCTTAAGAAGGTGGCTGGGATATACTGGATGCGGAAGGTGGAGGACAGGGGGTTGTGGCGCAGCCTGGGAGAGGCATATGTCCAGCAGTGGACTGCGACAGGTTGAATCCTCCTAACAAAGACCTAATCAATCTCTGAGCTTATCAAACTCTGACTAAACTAAACTTTCTTTATCTCTGACCTGGCCATAACATATACCAAATATAAACTTGCATAGAAAAAAAAAGAGATACGCAATGGCTCAAGCGTGTAATCAGGAAAGAAGACACTGTTCTGATGAGACACAGCTTATACTGATACACTGTTAACGTTATATCTTCAATACGATAAGTATTAATTCCCATAGTTTACATAATCAGCCTTTCAATGTTACCACTGCTGGGACACAGGCTTCCTCTCTGCGAAAGGGAGTGGGCTGTAATCCAACACGCGAAACCAGTTCGGATTGGTAGATGTCATATGTCTTCGAATTTTTGTTTCTAGATCATGCCAGTTTGCTCCCAATGTTTTCCTTCACCGTTTCGAGAGCAGTGATGATGAAATAATTTACACAAAGTAAAGCGGAGTTCGAATCCAAGACCTACCACTTCCAAGTCACGACTATTACTTTTGGGCCACCACT
This sequence comes from Polia nebulosa, assembly GCA_951329385.1. Classification (NCBI taxonomy): domain Eukaryota; kingdom Metazoa; phylum Arthropoda; class Insecta; order Lepidoptera; family Noctuidae; genus Polia; species Polia nebulosa. Next base: position 10,860,742 of record OX589613.1, on the reverse strand, counting down.
GCTCTCAAAATTGCCACTGGTTAACAAGCTAAAAGAATTAAAATTATCACTGAAAAATGGTTGAGAACATTAAATAAATAACGGAATAAAATAATAATATACAAAAGTAAATAAAAGTTTGAAATTGTTTATCAATTTGTGTTTATTTTTGACTAGAATCACCTTTTAAAAAAATATTATTATAATAATGAACATAGACAGAAATAACAGTAGGTATCACAATGAAATTATATTTGTGTGGAAACACCACGTTTAAAATCTACGTAAGTTATCTTAACAAGTGGAATCTGTAAAACAATACAAAAGAAAATAAAGTGCTTAAAACAAAATTACTTACAAAACTATTGGCTTTTGCTTGTCAAAAATTATCTAATGTTTTAATCTATGTACAGGACATGTTTTACCCGTGTGCTAAGTATTATCCCAAACCGTATCTACAGTCGTTGAAGTATTAACTTAACAAATATTCAAACCGACAATTTTTTTTAATAATATGATTAGGATTATTAATTAAATTGCCAGCAACTCGAAATAAAATCCTTATAATATATTTACAATACATCTATGAGATCACTATTAAATTGTTACGCGTCAAGTCCCTCATTAGCAGACACAATTAAAAACCTATTGTTATGTCGACGCGCGGGGCCTGACGCGTTAAATAATCTACAAATTACTTTCAAAATTACTAATACCGACGGTATTATCACTATCTAACAGATGACACTCTTCGAATACACTACGTTTCTCATCAACTTTCTCAAAATTACTCTTACAAAGAAAATCTCCGTCGCAAACAAAATCATTTCTTCCATCTTCCATAATAGAATCTTCAAAACTCTGATCTCTAAATCTTTTTTCGTTCTCATTTTGATAATTCTGGTACCTTTGTATTTCGAAATCAGGTGATATAGTTTGCCCTTCATTAACTACATCTTTGCCTAGTATGTCATCAGTTTCTATAGCTTGTACTGTTTGTATTTCATTGAAATTCACTCTTCTTTCATTTTTTACTTCATATTTTAGTTCCATATCGACGTTGTCTCTTGTTTGTATCAGGGGTTTTAGATTCATCAGGTTAAAGTTGGGTATCATTCTTGTGTCCCAAGTTGTTTGTTCTGTAGTTTCTAGGTCTAAGTGCACGTCTTCACTAATCTTTTTGAAGCTTCCTAGGTTGTATTGCAGAGGTATGGAAAATGATGGGAGGTCGACTTGCGGGTTTTGTCTCGTTGGTAGTGCTGAAATGTGGATGGCTGGTGGGGATGGTTTGGACTTTGTTGCGTAAACTTGTGTTTGAGTGTCGCTTAAGTTTATCATCTGTGATGACGACACTGTAAAAGAAAAGTTATGAATAAGCATCTGAAATAACTAATAAAATATTAACAGTGTTTCAACAACATTTTATTTTTTACCACCAAAGTTCACAACAAAGTAATAAAAACATAATTTACAATGTGAGCAACAAGTCAGACCTATTTTATTTCATGAAACTTTTTCAATTCATTTAAAACAGTTTTTTGGTCCAACGCCAAAGAGTAATAAAACAATTATAAGCAACAAATGTGTTCTATATATTTTGCGATAGAACTTGACAAACGAATGGTTGATTTTTGGTAAAAGTTGACGTTTATCATTATAAGGTACCTATAACATGTGGAAACGATAATACAGTAATAAATTACTTTTACTGACTATTTTTTTAGATGGGTTTGCTCTTGACTCTAGTCTAGGTCAGAGGTGACAGAGACAAAGTCGACGATGGAGCGAGCTTACCCAGAAGAAGCCTGTTCACTCTAACTTTGAAGATATTTGGGTTGTATGCATTCTGAAATACAGACGCAGGACTAAAACACACCCTTGTTCCTTCAGTTGCCTGTGCCAAGGGCCGCGGTAACTCTCTTTCGAATTTACCCGCGACCCCAGACAGGATGGGACCAACCCTGAAATTGCGAAATAACAATCAGCTGTTCAGAATGCCTATATAATTTTACAAACAATGTATGGGACAGTTGTTTTTTTTTTCACGATTTCAGGTTTGGTACCATTGTAATAAAAGTTGTTCATAATTGTGAATAATGACAGTGTTTTCAATTTTTGTTGTATTATCATACATCGTACGACATCGGATACCAATATCCAGCATGCCTACGGAGTTCCTCAAATTAGTTTCATTTGACCCAATTAACCTACCAGGTATAGTGATGAAATCCCTCATCTCCAGCGCCAGGGCTGATGGTGACCTCTCATCAGGAGATCTTGGACCCCTTGGAGCAGCAGGGTATCCTTCACAACCTGCCTTCTGCTGCTTACGCCATTTTGCACGACGGTTTTGAAACCAGACCTGAAGAAGAAGGAGAGTTTTAGTTTTTTGATAAATAAATTTGAGAAAGAGCAGTGAAGCGCAGCATTATCGGTGTAAAAAGAACAGACAGAATACGGAATACCTCGATGCGCTCCAAAACGGACATAATTGACGTGGGCAAAAAGGCTACCAGGTTCAAATGGGATTGGGCAGGTCACGACAACCGCATTCACAATGACCGCTGGGCGAGTCTCCACACAGTGGGATACTGAAAATGGAAAGCGTTGTGTCCAGCCTAGAGAAAGGTGGTGAGATGATTTGGACGCGTACTACGGTGGCTGGTTCGAGATGGCGCGGGAGACGAATGTCTGAATGGACTAGGGGGAGGCCTTCGCCCAGCATTGGGACAGTAATGGCTAGATAAAAACATAGTGACTGACAATCTTATTCATAAAAATCTCTGAACTACTAATAGACTATAGAAATAATAATAATAATAAAGGGCTCCCTATGGCCCCCTTAATTTTTAATTTATTTTTATTATTTGTTGTTATAGCGGCAACAGATATACACATTCTGTGAAAATTTCAACTGTATAGCTTTTACGGATCGTGAGATACAGCCCACTGACAGACAGACGGACAGCGGAGACATAGTAATAGGGACACGTTGGTACGAAACTCTAAATTAAATCTCTCAGCGACGGCACATAGCCATATTGAATGCTCCAGTTTTAAATAAGCTATTTTTGGAGCTCACTATTTTGACAACTTCTGCAGTTCAGTTAGCGTCTGCGTTATGCATTGATTCCTAAAATTAAAACGGATCCATTTCAACGTCCGTCTATTATTACCACATGAACCTCTGTAACCGTTAGCAGGTTGAATATTTTGTTAAGATAAGCTATGATAAGATTATTTATTTGCGTAAAACATGGTATACATAGGTGTTACTATAGAAAATAAGATCATACATGTTTTGCTTAAAATTAAAGCATGCAAACTTGCACAAATATACAAATTTGAGTTTACAAACATTTTAATCAATCTGCCTAGCCTTTTCCCAACTATCTTGGGGTCGGCTTCCAGTCTAACCGGATGCAGCTGAATACCAGTATTTTACATGGAGCGACTGCCTATCTTACCTCCACAGCCCAGTTACTGGGTAATACGATACACTTGGTAAGAATGGTTGTCATACTTTCGGGCTTCTGACGACCCGTAACGACTGTCAAAGATCCACGATTGACAGCCGGGACCAACGGCTTAACGTGCTTTCCGAGGCACGGAGGAGTCTCGGTATGTAAGGATGGTCACCCATCCATGGACCAACGCCGGCAAGCGTAGCTTAACTAGATGGATCGACCTGTGCGGCTGTTATTACTTTAGCCACGAGCTCCTCCAAACATTTTTAATATCTATGTTCAAAAAATTCTTAATATTATAGAAATTATTTTCATTCAGCCATACATATAATTATTATTGCACATAGTGTCTTTGTAGCTTTTGAGTAGCTTCCTGAAATCTAGACTTTAACTGAAACACTGTTGGAATTCCAATATCTGCTGAGCATGGGGTCCTGGGTGGATGCCCATGTCGTGCAAAAAGTAATATTGGGTTTTTCCATTAGGAATAACTTAGCAGCAGCTTGGAGTTAGGAAGTTGGAGATGTGATACCCTCGTGCCTCGGAAAACATGTAAAGCCGATGGTCGGTCGTGTCAAATTGCCGTTCCATCGGACTATGAGAGTATACAGAGAGTGCACCTGGTCTGCGTCTGCGTACACACTTATGCACTATATCTCATGCGTAACACGCAAGCTAACCATTCAAGGTCGTTGGCATTTAATAGCGCCTTAAAAGATGTTGAGTACATGAACTTGAAATTAATAAAGAGTTGACGAATTACGTTTTGGTTTATATGATTAGTTCGCATGAACTATAATTATAATGTAATCATATTGTACGATTATGATTGTCTGGCAGTTTGAGTATTTTTGCGGCCTACACAAATGTCCTTACTTTGGTATTGTTCGTCGGTTCGTTGAGCTCCTCAAAGTTCTGAGTTGAGCTTCGCGATGACTGACAAATGCTTGCACTGTCTGGACAGGTCCACTCGAATTCGTGTGTTGCTTTCTTCAAAAAGCTCATCCCAGACATAAACGTACATGGTTCTCATATGATTTAACCAGTACACACTTTAAAAGAGACTTTGACCTCTGAGTTTGTTTCGGTGTTTCTTCTCAGGGTAGTCAGCTAGGAAACACCGGCCTCATCTAGCTTAAACTGACAAAAACCATTGACGTGTAAAAGTGTTCCTTGTAACCTATTTACTGAATAAACATCATTTATCATTTACGTTGGGCAAGCAATACACATGGTGAGTTGAGATGATGACGCGCGGAGTCCTACGCGACGAAGGTGGTGACCGACGGTGGTCGTCCGGCGGTAAGATGAGCAGATGAAATTGTTGTCATCGCGTTGTGTGGTTATATGTACACACCCGTTATTTTAGGGTTCCGTCCCCAAAGGGTAAAACGGGACGCTATTACTAAGACTCCGCTGTCCGTCCGTCAGTCTGTCCGTCTGTCACCAGGCTGTATCTCATGAACCGTGATAGACAGTTGAAATTTTCACAGATGAAGTATTTCTGCTGCCGCTATAACAATAAATACTAAAAAACAGAATTAAATAAATATTTAAGGGGCCTTGCACTCGGCCGGTTTATTTTTAGTAACGTTAACTACTTACCTACTTGAATTTTGTTCGTCCGTGATAAAGTAGAAAAATCATAAATTTACCTGAACTCTAGCCTCAGTGAGATCTATCCTCATCGCTAATTCTTCTCTAAAGAATACGTCAGGGTAGTGAGTCTTATGGAAAGCTGCTTCAAGTTGCTCCAGTTGCACGTTGGAAAACGTCGTCCTGGAACAAACAGAGATTATGCAAATGTTCCTTGTAGGAATCTTGTTACAGGGCTAATTCTTAAGTACGGTTGTTAGTTTTAAAGGTTTTGTGTTCAGATATAATTCCCTGCCGGAGTTTGTGTTTCCTGATAGCTCAGCGAGTCTTTAAGTCAAGAGTGAATAGGTTACTTCTAGGCAAGCGTGCTCTATATTCGACCACATCATCGCTTACCATCTGGCGAGATAGTGGTCAAACGCGTGCCTATCAACAATAAAAATAAAAATAAAAGTTAGTGTAACATTTAATCATTCTTGTCTATCATTTTATTTCAATTCTGGTCAAACTAAACTAACCTAACCTATAATCCTTGATCATCATTCAAGTTGGTCAATATTTTTCACAATTAAACTAATATTATATTTATATACAAACTGATTATGATAATATGTACAAAGACGTATGAAAACAACTCAATGGGCATAAAAAAATCATCCACATCATAGATCACCAATTCATCATAGATCAATCTGCCCGCGCCTTTTCCCAATATCTTGGGGTCGACTTCCACTCTAACCGGATGCAGCTGAATACCAGTATTTTACATGGAGCGACTGCCTATCTTACCTCCACAACCCAGTTACTGGGTAATACGATACCCCTTCGTAAGACTAGTTGTCAGACTTTCGGACTTCTGACGACCCATAACGAGTGTCGAAGATCCACGATTGACAGCCGGAACCAACAGCTTAACGTGTTTTCCGAGGCACGGAGGAGTCTCGGTACGTAAAGATGGTTACCCATCCATGGACCTACCCCGGCGTAGCTTAACCTGATGGATCGACCCGAGCGGCTGTTATTACTTTAGCCATGAGCTGCTCAATCATCATAGATATTAAAATAAATAATAATAAAGACCCGATTAGATTGCCCAAAGCGGACTGTACCTTACTGCAATTTTTATAGTGGCCAGGGAAATAGTAATTAACGATGCTTCAAACCTAAATTATGGGTAAATAATAAACTGCTAAATTATAGTTTCAAGCAATAATGGTGATCTTTACCAATAAATCGTGCCCACTGGGCTGCGGTGGACCAAGCTTTAAATGAATATTACAGCGGGTTCACAACACTGTCTGACTTTGACTGGCCTGTTGGTCTAGTGGTTAGTGACCCTGACTGCTATGCCACCCAGGACAAATGTTTGTGTAATGAGCACGATCATTTGTTCTGTGTCTGGGTGTAATTTATCTATAATATGTATGTATTTAGAAATATATAAGTATGTTTATCAGTTGTCTAGTACCCATAACACAAGCTCTGCTTAGCTTGGGACTAGATGGCGTTGTGTGATAGTTGTGGAATATTATTATTATTTCGTTTATTAATTTTTTAACATATTAAATACATTTTTAAATATTTCTTAAAAAAGAATATATAAAAAACTAATATTTAATAATAATTTTTTTGACATATGTTTTATGTTCTCGGCTAGCCGGGAAGGGCTGATAATACGGGCCTAAGCCAAGTGATTATCAGTTGGAATCTGGGATAGATGAAGTGCGGTCAAGCGCCGAAGATTATATGGAAGATGGTAGCGTATTTGAGTTTTAATTATGGTTTTCTGATTCACATTGCAGAAACTTTCTCACGAGTCTGCATGTGTTTAAGATCACTGCCTTTTGCAGTAGATGGTATGTATTTGGGGGTAAGCTAAGAGAGTTAAGGGATTGGTGAAGATGTTTTGGTATTACTCCTGTTGTCGACAAAACTATTGGTATTATTGTAACTTTTTGCAGATCCCAAATTCGGGTAATTTCATCTTTTAGTTCGATGTATTTGGTTAGCTTTTCTGCTATTGTGGTCTGTAAATTATAATATTATTATTATTACTGTCTGACGTTTGTTTACTATGTGAGACTTGGATGCATGACTTGGCTTTTCTCTGTGTGTTTCTCAAAGACTAGACCTCAACGTAAAAGGGATAGGATTATTTCAGGAATATTCTCTGAACTCAGACTGAAAACCGGCCTTCATCTCAGCCTTGTCCCCACTGCTGGGGCACAGGCCTCCTCTTCGTGAGAGGGTGTGGGCCGTAATCCACCACGCGGGCCCAATGCGGATTGGTGAATGTCACATGTCGTTGAATTTTTGGTTCTAGGACATGCCGGTTTCCTCACGATGTTTTCCGTCACCGTTTTGAGAGCAGTGGTGATAAAATAATTTATACAATTTAAAGCGGCCTGCCTGGGTTTGAACTCACGACCTACAACTAGTAAGTCGCGGCCAATACCACTAGGCCACCACTGCTCTATTTTTGGATTATTTCAGGAATATTCTCTGAACTCAGACTGAAAACCGGCCTTAGTTCACACTAAATTCTTAGGTTGTAAACCAGCGTTGCTATTCTATAAAATCTCACCGTGACAACTTAGGTGAAGTGAACGTAAAGTGGGCTGTCAATCCATACAAACAAGGTGGAATGACAGTTCACTTCACGCTCACTCCACCTAAGTTTTCACGATGAGCTGTTATAGAATAGACCGGCTGTTGTCTAACCTTTCTATTTTATATTTATAACATAAGCAATTGATAAGTTGCGCCGAACCCATGGCAAGAAACATGGAACAAGGGCAAGAAGAGAATGTTGATTTGTAATTGTAATTAAAATTTCAAAATTTTTAGGGTTCCGATATTCTGAATTAAAAAACGGAACCCTAATAGGATCATTCTGTCTGTCTGTCTGTCTGTCACAACCAATTTCCTCTCAACATATTGAACCAATTGAGTTAATAACTACATACATGCATATCATGCACATGTATGCTTATGGACTTAGTCTGAAATTAAAATTATTATTATTATTATATCTGTAACCCAAACACGGCAATGTAACGTAAATAAATTAATTTGGAATATGAGGTTCACGTTTGGGGTGTAAAATGTTTTTCAAACAAATGAAAGTGTATGGTCATAATTATTGTGAGAGGCTCAAATGTATTTTTTCATAATTTTAAAATAAATGGTTTCGCACTTGGCGAGTTTTTTTTACTTTGAATTTATGCAACTACAAAATTACCTGTATCGTCTCTGTTTCCGTTTTGGTATATCTCCTTTAACATCTGCAAAATGAAAGATTTCTTGGTCAAATTAAACTATACACAAGATTTTTAATTTCAGAATCGCTAAACCAGCCTTATCTACAACCGATTTGTTTGTTGACAATTTGATGTTAAAATCGTGTCAAACTCTACTTTAAAGTTATGCCTTGACTGCTGAGCTTTTCATGGTAAATAATATAAGATACCAATTCAATTAAAAAAATTATTAACCCCCAACGCTTAAATGAAAAGCGAACATTAAAAATTAAAAAAAAAACATAAAAGTGCTGACAATCTTGAAATGGCTGAACCGATTTTGATAAAACATGTTAGAAAACCTTTTTTCTAATGAAAAAACCGCATTCAAATCGGTTCACCCGTAAGAGCTACGTGCCACCGACAGACAGGCAGACAGACACACACACACACACATAGTGGTCAAAATTGTAATACCCCTCTTCGTCGGGGGTTAAAAATAGTTTCTTTTCAAAATGGAGTTTTTTAAATTCCTAAATCAGAAACTGGTAGTGTTTAATTTAGTTTTACAAATATAAATGTCTTCCTCACTAGATTTAGGAGAATATTCCTCATCATCTTCAAATTGCTGATGTTCAGCGGTCTCTTCCGTAGGTTCCGCGTTTGGTGTGTATGTCTCGCTGGGTTCCGTATCTGGACGATCGCATAGCACGGAGCCGGGTCCCAAACTGAAAATATAAGAGAGGAAGACGCGAGTGAAAGTATAAGTCATGGTATTATAAGTACATTCCAAAAAATACTGCATTCACAATTATTCCTACTTATTTTATTTTGATGCAGTCAGATGAGCAGTCAGCAGCAGCAGAGGAGCTCGTGGTTAAAGTAATAACAGCCGCAATGGTCTATCCACGCTTGCCGGGGTTTGTCCGTGGATGGGTGAGACATACCGAGACTCCTCCGTGACTCCCGGCTGTCAATCATGGATTTTTGACAGTCGTTACAGGTCGTCAGAAGCCCGAAAGTTTGACAACCAGTCTTACCAAGGTGTATCGTATTACCCAGTAAGTGGGTTGTGGAGGTCAGATAGGCAGTCGCTCCATGTAAAATACTGGTATTCAGCTGCATCCGGTTAGACTGGAAGCCGACCCCAAGATAGTTGGGAAAAGGCGCGGGCAGACTGATTGATTTTATTTTGATGCAGCTGCAACTTTTAGTAGTTTTAAGTATGAAGTTTTATTTATGAAAAATTATTAAGTTTTTAAATGCATAGAAAAGAAGGAGAAGATCAAATACGGATAGTAATGATGACAAAATCGGTTGAGTCATAATGACTGAGATTGAGATAAGAGACCATTCTTAAAATACGTCACACGGTTTTCATGATTTTTTTAACTTGTACTTGTCCCAACAGGTCACATTTATGAGACTCCTCTCCTCCTAAATATGATGTGACATACTTTTCAATTTTACATATTGAAATAGTTTAATTTAAAAATTTTCAATTGTAAAGGCGCTCCCTCACCGGGAGCATTCGCGTGTAATGTAACGTTACAGAGTCGAGCATTACATCAGTGAGGGAGGAGAACTGAGCATTACAGTGCACAAACTGTAACGATACAAAACGAGTTTACATCAGTGAAGGAGGAGAACCGAGCATTACAATGCGCACCTTGTAATGATACAATGTGTAATATTTTGATACAACTTGTAACATCAATGCGCTTTTACGGAAACAACTAAATCAGAATGCTCGTAAATGCAAATCTATACTAAATGTTACATTATACGCGAATGCTCGTCAGTCAGGGAGGTAGTATTGTAATGTAATGCTCAAAGTCGAATCTATAATGTTACATTACACGCGAACGCTCGTCGGTCAGGGAGGTAGTATTGTAATATATCCGACACGACCGGGGAGAGATCAGGCGCAAGACCAACGGCTTTATGTGCTTTTAATGGAAAAACCAAATAGCACTCCCAGAATTCGCACTAGCGACCATGACCATAAGTATATGCATATATATAAAAGCAAAGGGTCACTCATTCATTCACTCACTGATTAATCACGAAATCTCAAAAACTACTGGACCAACGAAGATAAAATTTGGCACAGAGGTAGATTATGAGTAGGAGATTTCGACTAAGAAACGAACGAACAAAAGAATTTTAGGAAACTTCTGCCGTAAAGGGGTGAAATAGGGGGTGGTAGTTTTTATTAAAAATGATTTTCGCGGGCGGCAGCTAGTAAATTAATATGGATGTAAGTTAAGTAAACATGTTGTGCTAAATAAATACCTACAAAAATCTTTCCATGTGCTACGCAAACAATCAGAAAGATTGCATACTTGAGCAACATAGCTGTGGTCTAGATTACAGTCTAGAAAGTTCTGATTCAAATTCTTCTAGTGAACATTGAACAGTCATATAGGTACCCAGAATTCTTTGCATGTAAAAGTTAAGGGCATAGACAAACCCGTAAAGTTCAAGGCACCTAACGACAAAATACCGTGCTAGCCTCAAAGTCAAGGGCGAAAGAGACATGAGGTGAAATAATTCAGAACGTACGTTTGTAAATTAAGACAAATAGCCTAAAAGTGGACGCAAATTGATGAATAATTTTTTTAGGATCGCGTAGCGGACCGCGTAGTGGATCGCGTAGCGGATTGAAATGAAAACTTCTTTAGGCGTGTTGGTCATTTCTTTTTCAAGTTTTCACTTCTTAAACCTTGAACAAAAATGCCCAACGCGCCTAAAGAAGTTTTTTTTTTTCATGAAACTAGTAATGGGGACCAACTTTAGTTTCATTTAATTTGACTTTTGCCTACTGGCTAAAGGTCATCCACACAATACAGACTTACGTAGTAATACACCGATATTTGTCTGCACTGCTATGTTGTACAGGCGAAATTCTATTATATAGAAATATATGTAAGTCTGTATTGCTTGCACCCACTTGTTCAGGCACTGTAATCTGTACCAATCTTGCTGTCAAACGACTTTACCTAGCTACTCAATCCATTCAACTCCTAAGTGAATTTTACACGTTAACTGTCCAAGGCGATTTCTACTACGACAGTTCGTCCATTGTGTATTTTATTTCAAATATTTGCTTACCCACAAATCGTCCTCCTCCTTCAGGAAATAGAAAAAAAAGCACATGTCTCGCACTTTTTTTTTTGATTCCTTACTCATACGTCACTCTAAAATTCGATAGTCTAGTTCATACGTCCAGTTAAAAAAAAACGTCACAGTGTAAGGAGGTATGACCTACGTGTAGTGCACTGCATGACATTATGGCTAAACTTCACAATAACCTTTATGTAGTGCATAAAGAGTGAACGTGTTAAAGTGCACCATAGTAAACTCTTACAACTTACCTATTGAACAGATTCGGTATATTGTAGCAGAAACTGGTTGTGGGTGATACGTCATCATTTAAGATGGCCGCCGAATCGAACCCGCTTGCGCCGGCGCCGCCCTCACGACCGTCCAGTGATTCCTCCATCTTTTTTTGGCATAGGAAAAGAAAATTAAGGTGAATGCTACTTTTAATAATTGGCCAGTCATCATAACCTTCGTAGGCTTCCAATTGTATCGGATGCAGCTGAATACCAGCTTATTTTTAACCGACTTCAAAAAAAAGAGTTCCTCAATTCGGTTGTAATTTTTAGGGTTCCGTACCCAAAGGGTAACCAATGGGGCCCTATTACTAAGACTCCGCTGTCCGTATGTCTGTCAGCGTGCTAAGCATCTCACGATCCGTAATAGCTACAGAGTTGAAAATTTTACAGAATATGCTTTCCTGCAGCCACTGTCAACAAATAATAAAATTAAATTAAAAAAATAAAGAGAGCTCCCCATTAATTTTTAATTTAAGAAAACACTGTTTAGAACCTTCTGTTCGTCTTTTTACACCTGTAGCCTGTGGGTACATTATACGCAAAAGTCGTACAGCGCCCTTCGCATTCAGTATAATAATGCTTTCAGGGTGTTGTTGGGATTGCCTCGCTTCTGTAGCGCATCAGCCCCCGTAGCATGACCATTTCTATCTCTATTCTACCAAGAAAAGACAAAGTTCTTTCTATCCAATTTTGTCGAGTTCGAGTTGTCTTCTGCCCGAGCATGGGGCGCCGGGCGACCCGTAGACTGGTGTTTCTATGAAGACAAAGACAGTATTCATTCTTTCAATAATTATTAAAATATATTACTATTTATCGTCTGTCCGTCTGTCCATCTGTCTGTCTGTCCGTCGTCTGACAAAAAAATTATTGCGTCTTATCGGAGCCTGTCTGTATGTCTGGCCGTTTGTCTGTCGTCCGTCTGTCCATCTGTACATCTTTTTGGCTGTCCGTCTGTCTGTCTGTCCATCTGTCCGTCTGTCAGTCTGATCTGTCCGTCTTCCGTCTGTCCGTCTGTCAGTCTGTCTGTCTGTCTGTCTGTCCGCCGTCCATCTGTCCGTCTGTCCGTCGGTCCATCTGTCCGTCTGTCTGTTTGTCCGGCGTCCGTCTGTCCATCGTCCGTGTGTCCATCTGTTGTCTGTCCATCTGTCCATCATCCGTCTGTCCGTCTGTCAGTCTGTGAGACTGTCCGTCTGTCAGTCTGTGAGACTGTCCATCTATCAGTCTGTGAGACTGTCCGTCTGTCAGTCTGATCTGTCCGTCTTCCGCCTGTCAGTCAGTCTGTCTGTCCGCCGTCCATCTGCCCGTCTGTCCGTCGGTCCATCTGTCCGTCTGTCTGTTTGTCCGGCGTCCGTCTGACCATCGTCCGTGTGTCCGTCTGTTGTCTGTCCATCTGTCCATCGTCCGTCTGTCCGTCTGTCAGTCGTTGAGACTGTCCGTCTGTCAGTCTATGAGACTGTCCGTCTGTCAGTCTGTGAGACTGTCCATCTATCAGTCTGTGAGACTGTCCGTCTGTTAGTCTGATCGGTCCGTCTTCCGTCTGTCCGTCTGTCAGTCTGTCTGTCCGCCGTCCGTCTGTCCGTCGTCCGTCTGTCTGTCTGTCCATGGTCCGTCTGTCCGTCTGTCAGCCTGTGAGACTGTCCGTCTGTCAGTCTGTGAGACTGTCCGTCTGTCAGTCTGTGAGACTGTCCGTCTGTCCGTCGCCCATCTGTCCGTCTGTTATCTGTCCAGCTGTCCGTCTGTCTGTTTGTCCTTCGAATTTTCAATTGAAATTTTTGAATTTTCAAGTATGTAATGAGTCACAAAATTGAGTTTTTTTTAAATCAGTAGAGAACTTGTCTACGTCTAATGTGATGTAGACTATTTGTCCCTGTTGAGAAGAAATGTTTCTACCCCCAACACGGCGTAGCATGAACATTTCTATCTCTATGTAGAATAGAGATAGAAATGGTCATGCTACGCCGTGAGTAAGGATAGACTAGATAGTTGGATACAAGTTCTTTCTATCCAACTATGTCGACTTCGAGTTTTCTTCTGCCCGAGCACGGGGCGACCCGTAGACTCGCATTTCTATGAAGACAAAGACATATTCATTCTTTCAATTTCGTCTGTCCATCGTCTGTCACAAAATTTTGTGCGACTAATCGGAGCCCAATTGCTGTCACTTACGTATCTGTCTATCCGTTTGTGCGTCTGTCCGTCGTCCATTTGTCTGTGCGTCTGTCCGTCTGCCCGTCTGTCTGTATGTCGGTCGTCCGTCTGTCCGTCTGTCTGTCTATCCGTCTGTCAGTATGTCCGTCTGTATATCTGTACGTCTGTCCGTCTGTCCATCTGTCTGTCTGTCCATCTGTCCGTCTGTCGGTATGTCCGTCTGTAGGTACGTCTGTAAGTCTGTCCGTCTGTCCATTTGTCCGTCTGTCTGTCTGTCTTTCTGTTTGTCTGTGCGTCTGTCCGTCTGCCCGTCTGTCTGTATGTCGGTCGTCCGTCTGTCCGTCTGTCCAACTGTCTGTCTGTCTATCCGTCTGTCAGTATGTCCGTCTGTATATCTGTACGTCTGTCCGTCTGTCCATCTGTCTGTCTGTCCATCTGTCCGTCTGTAGGTACGTCTGCAAGTCTGTCCGTCTGTCCATTTGTCCGTCTGTCTGTTTGTCTTTCTGTTTGTCTGTGCGTCTGTCCGTCTGCTCGTCTGTCTGTATGTCGGTCGTCCGTCTGTCCGTCTGTCCATCTGTCTGTCTGTCTATCCGTCTGTCAGTATGTCCGTCTGTATATCTGTACGTCTGTCCGTCTGTCCATCTGTCTGTCTGTCCATCTGGCCGTCTGTCCGTCTGTCGGTATGTCCGTCTGTAGGTACGTCTGTAAGTCTGTCCGTCTGTCTGTCTGTCCGTCTGTTCACCTGTCCGTCTGTCCGTCAAAGTTGAAAGTCTGCGTCTCGTACCTTTGAAACCCTCGCTACACTCAGGATTCTACATTTGAACCACTCGCTTCGGTCATCGGTTCAATCCTAGAATCCTTTACTTGCTCAGGCTTCAATACAAGTACTCATTACCTATATATCTTATCTAGGTCCAATGTGATGTAGACTATTTGACACTTTTTGAGAAGAAATGATTCTAACACTTAAAAAAAAAGTGTTAAAAGTAGAGAAAAATTGGTGGTCATGCTTTGCATTGTAGACTTTTGTCGACTGAAGAATAGAAACATTTCTTCTCGTCAGTTTTAACATCGCCATGCTTAGGACGGTAGAAATCTTTCTACAATCTGTAATTTTGTCTATTCTTCCGTCGACAAAACCCGTTTCTACGGTGGTCATGCTCCGGGCCTGCGGACGGCGAGTAGTGGGTAACTCGCCGTCCGATCAGCACCAGGCCCGAGAGTCGACGGCGCGTAGTGTTCCACGCGCGCCTCAAAGAGTTGTCAGCCAAGAGAAGGGGCCTGCCACGGCCGGTGCCTGCCCGGGGGTGGAGGATAAATTCGAAAGAGTTACCTCGCCCCCGGGCACTCGAGGCAGGGAGGAACAGGGGTGGGTTTTAGTCAGTAAGAGTCTGACACACCCTTCCGCTCCACCCTAGAGCGGAAGAAGTCATTGGATGATTTCCCACCCCCCAAAAAAAAAAAAAAAAAAAAACGGTGGTCATGCTACGCGTGCAGGTATGTTTGCGAAAATGCGTATTGATTGCTTTTATGCATTAATGCGTAAAAGATGCGCATCTTTGGTGCGCAGGGTGCGAGCCAGTTCCAGCAGCATCCTGGGCATGATTGCTGACAGACAATCAAAAATTTATGTGTGTATGTCGCTGTTGATTTTATATGGTCTTATGTCTTACTAACATAGTAATAAGTATATTTATTGTTACTAACCCTATGAGTCTCGTTGTAACTCGAAATAAATGATTAAATAAATAAATAGCGGCTATAGAAATACACAGTGTGTGAAAATTTCAACTATCTTTTTTTCTATTACGGATCATGATATACAGCCCAAAAAAAAAAACCAAAAAAACACATTTCTAGAAACGAGTTTTTGTTTTGTTTTTTTTTTTCTGTTTATGGTACCGGAACCTTTCGTGTGCAAGTCCGACTCGCACTTGGCCGGTTTTTAATATTTTTTGTATGGAGCGAATCCCTATAAAACAACTGAACTCTGCCTGAATAAAATGGTCAAAATTCCTTTGACTACCCAGAAACGGACCGATCAAATACGGTCGGAATAGGTTGAAGTTGCTGAGAATTATTTGACATTTTAACAACATTGTAAGAGATTTGTCAATTGTATTCTTCCTTGTAGCTCGTCGTGCTGTGCTGGCACTGCTGCTATGGCTGCAGAGAATCTCAAGCTGCAGAGATATAATAACCTTGTTGGCAGTTATATTTTCGAGCCGTTTGGGGTTGAAACTCTCGGATAGGATTGAGTCTCGGCTCACAAATTGTATAAAGACCTCTCTAAGCGCCTTGTTGACACTTCGCGTGACCCAAGGCTAGCTTTTACCTTGGACAAAAGATAAGCATTGCCATACAGCGTGGCAATGCAACCAGTCTTTTGGGCACATTGCCAGTCGACAGTGATGCGGAGGAGTTTCTCGACGTCATGTTTTAGATTGTTTAATTAATTATGTGTTTTTTTTTTTAAATGTCACAGCCAACTAGCTTAATTCGGATTCAGTTAACAGCCTAACCTTTTTTTTTTTTGATAACTAAACGACACGGTTCAAATAGTCGGCCCGAATAATATTTAGCCTGTACGTCTAATACAACATTTAACGAACTGGGCATACACACATAAACATATCTACTCGACATAACAAATAACTATTTCTTCCACGGTTGTTTCTGTTATTATAATAACATTAAGTGATAAGTGATAATAATTATATATACCTACTTATTTATTAGATTAGAACGATAGGATTCGCACTGGCGATTAAAATGTACATAATTATGTACTGTAAATATATTATTTTATTTATTGTACGGTGAAACCATACACTAATAATGCACTAATGCTTATTCGTGCATTTTTACCTCATTTTACTAATTGATATTAGTCGAGCATTCAGTACACGATTAGCGGTCATCGCGTGTGCTCCCTCGCACCTTTATATCACTAAACCTTTGGTCCGAACAATACACAGTTTCTGTGAGCATTTCCGTCTATCATTTATAGCATCCCAAGCAGCATTCTCTACATGGTCCTTCGAGCCATCGGGCGGGACCTCGCGAGTTTTTGATAGTCCTCCGTCCGGAAGGAGTTGACTAGTGTTAAATCAAACCAAAAATTAGTGAGGACACTCGTTCGTTGAACTATTAACATTGTGGATAAGCAGTCCGCACCGGAGCAACGAAGCAAGCATTAGCAAGACGTCAGCAGCAGTACGTCGCCAGCAGCAAGGGAACAGTTTCAGCAGCAGAGCTGTTTCTGCAATCGTCAACATCTATCAAGCCGTAAGAAAGGAGAATTCAAGTAAGATCTTTCTTTTTTTAATTAACATAACAGAAGCAAAGCAGTCCTTTCACTAACACAATGGAGGATCTTTACGGTTCACAAGCGGAGATTAGTGAAGCGATGAAGAAAATGAAAATCAACATTAAAAAGGACGGCGCCGAAAGAAAGACAGATGACTATTTCAGACGTCGTTCGGAGTTACTTGAGAGTTACTGGTCAGACTACCAGGACAATCATTTGCGTATCTGTGCGAGTGGGGTCAGGGAACATAAATATTTTCTAAATTCTGAGCATGAGCAAACAAGTCAGCTATACGCTAGCATTAAAACATTAATCGCCGAGCAAAGCTTGGGATTGGCAGTGAGAGTTATTCCTCCATCAACGAACAAACGATCTCAACCCAAACAGGAAGATCGTCAACAAGAACAAGCAGAAGCAGTGCAGGAGCAGCAGAGGGGTCCGAGCACTAGCCAAGCAATGATTTCAAAGGGCTCGACTAGTAAACTCGATGACATGGTTCGCAAGCAAGCGGCTAATATCAAAGCCTTTAGGAGGGCCGTGAGTAACGTCGACCTAGAAGACCTCAATGAAAAGTGGGAGCTAGAGGACGCCCTCAAAACCTTACAATCAAGATGGAAGCAGGTTGATGAGCTGCACTGGGAAATGGACGGAGAAATGTGTGAAGTAGATGAAGAGTACGACATCATCTACAATGAAAATGAGAAAACATTCATCAATCTCAAAAAATCCATCAACAAAAAACTCTGGTCAGTTACACACAGAGAACATAGTACTCCACAAATGGATATTCCTATATTTACAGGAAAATATCATCAATGGTACTCATTCAAAGATTTGTTTAATGAAACCATACACAACAATCGGTCATTATCGAACGCACAGAAGATGCAGTTTTTGAAAGGAAAGCTGCGTGGTGAAGCAGAGAAGATTATACAGCATCTTCCAATAAGCAGTGACAACTACAACACATGTTGGGAGCTTTTAAACCACCGCTATAATAACAAAAAGCTTATTTTTATTCTATAATTAACACCCTACTCGGTTTACCCAACATGCAACAGCAATCTTTGAGTCAAATTAAAAAATTGCATGACGTCACCCTTGAAAGCATACACGGGATAAAAAATCTGGGTGTCGATATCAACACATGGGATCCACTCCTGGTGAACTTATTGTCACAAAAATTGGATCAGGAAACTTTTGGGGATTACGTCGATTCATTGAAAAATGCAAGAGAGCTGCCGGTACTACAAGAGTTTCTCGACTTCTTAGAGAGCAAGTTTACAAGTCTAGAATCCTCGCGTAGAAAACATGAGAGTCATGCACAAAAGGCAAATCTAGACACAAGAACATCGAATGGAAAAAATCCTCATAGCAACAGCCACAAATCATTCTCTAAAGCATTACACGTGTCGGCACAGCATAAGTGTCCGCTGTGCGGTCAACAGCACGGCCTATATAATTGCAAAAGGTTTTTAGACTCGAGCAATGAAAACAAGCTAAAAAAAATTGCGAAATTGAAAACATGCATTAATTGCTTATTCGATCATAATGGTCGACAGTGCATTTCTACAAAACGGTGTCGCCATTGCAATGGAACGCATAATTCAATTATGCATGATGCGTGCACAAAATCTAGGTCAGCATCTTCCAACAGCGCAGCCGTTGCCAACAGTCAGCTAAATAATGAGGACCCAATAGTGTCTGTTTCATCACATGTCACTGGGAATAAATCAAGCACTAAGGAGGTGATGTTAGCCACTACTTTAATCAAGGTTGAAGCCATTGATGGGTCTCAGCAAGTCTTAAGAGCCCTGATAGATCCGGGTTCACAAGTGTCCCTAATCAAAGAAGATGCAGTGAAAAGGCTAGGATTACAAAAATCGCGATGCAAAGGGATCGTAATGGGTATAGGAGAACAAAACAACAAATGTAAAGGTAAACTAACTATTCACTGCTCATCAATACATAACAACTTTTCATTTAGTACAAATGTGCTAATTATGGACAAGTTACTTGATAACTTACCTATCAAAACATTTGATCGGCCTAATTGGTGTCATATAGAAAACTTAAAATTAGCAGATCCCGAATTCAACTCAAGCAGGCCAGTGGACTTGTTACTTAATGCCAACGTCCATGGCGTAATATTGCTGACGGGATTAATTAGAGGAGAAAACCCATCCCAACCTATATTACAACAAACACAACTGGGATGGATTATATACGGAGGTGGTGAAGAAACAACGTCATATCAGTGCAATGTTGTATTGAGCAACAACCAAGACATTCAGCGATTTTGGGAGATCGAAGACATCAGTGAAGAATCGCAAATATCGTCAGAGGATCAAGAATGCATAGACTATTATTTAGCAACAACAAAACGACTTGAAGATGGGCGTTATGAAGTCAGACTACCTTTAAAATCAGACGCCGAGGAAAAGTTAGGGTTTTCCAAAGAAATGGCCATAGCACAGTTCCTAAATCTGGAACGAAAATTCCAAAAACAGCCAAACTTAGCAGAACAATATAAATCCTTTATAAAGGAATACCAAGCATTAGGACACATGTATCCGAATGAACACAACAATAACAATCAGGCAATAACGTTTTACCTGCCACACCACGCTGTACAACGAGCTGAGTCGACAACAACGAAACTTCGTGTCGTATTCAACGCGTCTGCCAGAACGTCTAGCGGGTACAGTGTCAATGATCTGATGTTGAAGGGTCCGAATATGCAACAGGACCTTCAAAAACTAATCATCAAGTGGCGTCAATATCGATACGCATTTACCGCCGATATCGAAAAGATGTATCGGCAAATAATGGTGAATGAAGCAGATCGTCGATATCAGCAAATAGTATGGAGAGATTCGCCATACCAAACAATCAAAACATATCAACTAGCAACGGTGACTTACGGCACTAAGTCAGCACCCTTTTTAGCAATGATGACCTTGCGACAATTAGCAAAGGATGAAGAGCAGAAATATCCGGAAGCATCCAAGGTCTTAACAGAATCATTCTACATGGACGATCTGATCCACGGTAGTCATTCAATACAGGATGGGAAACTACTTATAACAGATCTCAACAATCTACTAAAATCGGGAGGTTTTCGATTACGGAAATGGTCAGCAAACAGTTCGGAACTCCTGGCAAACATTGATAACAACCAGAGCGAAGGAGAAATTATATTTAATATCAAAACAGATAACACAGCAAAAACATTGGGAATACGATGGAATGCAACCGATGATGAATTTACTTTTAAATACAATTTAGCAAAAAATTACACAACATTAACAAAGCGAATGCTTTTGGCTGAGATATCCAAACTATTTGACCCGTTAGGATGGATATCACCAGTAACAACAAAATTAAAAATACTATTCCAGAGACTATGGGAAAACAACCTGGACTGGGATGAAGAAGTCCCTGAAAACATTAAAAACGAATGGAATACGTTACAAACAGACATAGTAAACATTAATAACTACAAAATACCACGATGGATCGAATATCAACCTCATGACATCATCGAACTGCACGGCTACTGCGATGCGTCGACTAAAGCTTATGCTGCAGTTATTTATGCGCGTATCAAAAAACGTAACAAATCTTCAGTAGTATTGGTTGTGGCTAAATCACGATTAGTTCCGGTTTCGAAAAGCGTGTCATTGCCGAAACTGGAATTGTCAGGAGCGCATCTACTAGGAAGATTGATGAACAAAGTTATCAGCTGTTTAGGAGACCTTAATTTGCAGTTATTTGGGTGGACAGACTCGATGGTTGTCTTGGGCTGGTTACAGGGCGATCCCGGACGCTGGAAGCCGTTCGTAGCAAACAGAACGAGAAGCATTACTGAAGTCATAAAACCAGATTGCTGGCGATTTGTTAAATCAGAAGAAAATCCCGCGGACGCAGCAAGCAGAGGAATTCTACCATCTCAGCTAAAAAATCATAGTCTGTGGTGGCAGGGTCCTAGCACCTTGAAAACATTCGATGCAAAGGCATCTTCAAAACCAATCTCTTTTACAACAGACCAAGAACTTAAAACGAAATATAGTCAAGGTCACAAAACAAATACTTTAACAAAGCAGCATCTAACGACAGATTCAAATAGCATTATTGGGCAACTGTTGGATAAATACAGCTCCTTCAGTAAAATTGTCAAAATACTTGCGTGGTTATTACGCGCCACAAAAACAATGCCATTACATCATAACGCCACAACAATTAAACATAGTTCATTGCCGTCGTATCTCACATTACTTGAAATGCGAAACGCCAAGTTATTAATTGTTAAGCATGTACAAAGAACAGTATTTTTAGAAGATATAGAATACTTAAAAAAGCATGGTAAGCTAAACAACAAGAGTGATCTATTGAAACTAGATCCGTTCATCGATCGAGAAGGTATCCTTCGAGTAGGTGGTCGCCTAAGAAAGGCAGATATTGGGATGGAGATGAAACATCCAGCAATACTACCAAACAATAGCAGATTAACAATACTTATTATTAACCAAGCTCATCTTCTAATTTACCATGGTGGGCCTCGTTTAACACTAGCAAACATCCGCCAGAAGTATTGGATAATCGGAGGTAATAGAGCAGTCAAGAAAGAAGTTAGAAACTGCGTTATTTGCAGAAAACATTCACCAAGAATGCAGCATCAATTGATGGGAGATCTGCCAGAATCCCGAAGCACACCCGCTCCCCCCTTCTATCATACCGGGGTAGATTATACCGGCTATGTTGAGGTAAAAAGCAATAAAGGACGCGGGATAAAAACAACAAAAGGCTACATAGCAATATTTGTGTGTATGGTGACCAGAGCTGTTCATCTGGAACTAGTATCCGACTTAAGCAGCTCTGCGTTTTTAGCAGCACTACACCGAATGGCAGCCAGAAAAGGGGCTCCCTGTCACATATACAGTGACAATGGAACTAACTTTGTTGGAGCGAACAGAGTTTTACAAGAGCAGTTTCACGATTTACAATGCATGGTCAACAACAATTTATCAACAGAAATAACGGAGTTACAAATACAATGGCATTTTAATGCACCATCCTGGCCAAGTGCCGGTGGATTATGGGAAAGAGCCGTTAGAAGTCTGAAACATCACCTCAAAAGAGTGGTTGGCGAGCAGAAGCTAACTTTTGAGGAATATTCAACTATCTTAGCAAAACTGGAGTCATGTCTAAACTCTAGACCGCTGTGTGCGTTATCCGAAGACATAGATGATTTGGATGTACTAACTCCAGCTCATTTCCTAACTGGAAGGGCAGGAATATCAGTCATCGAAACAGAGCAAGACGCACGCACTAGGTGGACTCTATCAGCAAAAATTGCACATGACATCTGGAAAAAATGGAAAGCAGAATATTTAGCAGAACAGTCGGTGCGCCCTAAATGGATGAAAAATCAAAACAATATTGAAATAGGGCAACTAGTCACTATACAGGATGACAATCTCCCTCCAGGGAAGTGGATGATGGGCAGAGTAATAGAAGTCCACCCTGGACAGGACGGTCTCGTTCGTGTAGTAACATTAAAAACAAAAAGCGGAATAGTCAAAAGGCCGGTTGTGAAACTCTCAATCTTGCCGATATCGCCTGCTTCAAGCAATACGACGGAAGATAGAAATGTTAATCAAGAAATCAACATCAACTTAAAGGAACCTAACGAGCGGAAAACAAGCAGTAAAATCAAATCTAAGTTTGCATCAGTAGTAATGTCGTTAATCTTTTTTATGTCATTGATATCATCATCTCACGCAGCTTTCAACATATCAGCGTTGCCAAACAACAATTCGCTGTATTTCGAAACAGTGGGCAACATGCAAGTTATTCGAGACAAATGGAACCTTATTGTTTACTATGACATGAGCCCATATTGGGAAGGAATTACAGCTGCCACAAAGTTTTTGGATTACTTACAAAGACTCTGCGCATCCCTAAACGATACTAATCAATGTAATATGATAACGCTTCAATTAAATCACGACTTCAAAGAAATACAGCACTATAATCAACTTATGATTAATCAACACTTTGACGCGCGCGCCAGACAGCGTCGCGGTCTCATTAATGGTATCGGTTACGTGGCCAACAGCCTGTTCGGAGTATTAGACGAACGATTAGCAGAACAGTACAAAAAAGATATACAGCTTTTAAAACAAAACGAGCGCCATCTTGATAACTTATTAAGAAATCAGACTTCCATCATTGAAGCTGAATATAACATATTGAAAAGAACCGAGCAAACTATCCAATTACAACATAAAACTATAAACAAACACTTGAATCAATTAGATAATGCAGCCTTTGTTATCAAACAAGAAGTTGAAAGTTTAGCTAAAACACAAGATTTTGCCCTGTCGGCACTCACAACCATCAACTTACTTCAAAACCTAAAAAGGATTCAGGATACTCTGTTAGATATCATCACGGATATCTACCACGGGAAATTCAACACTCACCTGTTAACACCGGATCAGTTACAGCATGAGAAGAACGGAATGGAACGGAATGGTTGTGATGTTATTTATCTGAAGTGTTTGGTAAATTCCTGTGAAGACCGTGGTTGATTTCATCATAGCACTGTAATTCATTTAATGCCTACAGGTATGTTCCTAGTAGATACACACTTGAAATATATTTTTTAAGAAGAATAACCCGCCCAGGAAGAGTCGAGTTCATTTCTAAAACCCACCGTTTTCTTCTAAAAAACTAAATAGTACAACGTCAACGTCTGGAGGTGCATTGCTAAAATTCCCTTTGTCAGGAAGGCGCACACAAAGCTAGTTGGCCGACTTCATCTATTTTGCATAAGATGAGACTGCTTTAAAATGACTCAACGTGTGAAATTAGAAGATGCAAGATTTTCGTAACATAATATTTGCCTCAAAATCAGAGACAATGATACCGATTCTGTTGTGCACAAACTAAACATAATTTAGGCTATTGCTTTATTTGTTTCACTAAATAAAACAAGAAAGAGACGGACATAAATTAGAGCTGTCAAAATTAGTTGAACCAATATTTCCATACGAATTAAGGGTACTTAAATACAGGTAAAAACATGTCGACTAAAAACACGGTAAATCGCAAGGCATAAACTAGTTTGACATCTCTAACTTAGTTTTCTCTCTTTGCCTTTTAGTAAAAGATAGCGATTCTCTAATTTTAGTTTAGTTATTGAACAAGAGAATCGGCACCAGTAACTGGTTTACCTGCGTTTCACCAGTAATAAGTACCTATGTAGGTACGAGTATGTCGCACACAATGTACATGATCGGAAGGCTTAAAGCACCCAGAGAGCAATGGAGAGGGTTATGCTCGATGTTTCCTTGTGATTGAATCAGAAATTAGGACATCCGCAGGAGAACCAAGTTTACCGACAATAGCCCGAAGAATCGCCAAACTCAAGTGTCAGTGGGCAGGGCACATTGCTAGTAGAGCTGATGTTCGATGGGGCTTAAAAGCTCTGGAGTGGCGACCGCTTACCGGAAGACGCAGCGTTGGAAGCAAGGTGGAAGGATGACCTGGTGAGGTCACAGAACCAGTCGTTGTGGCGACACTTGGGGGAGGCCTATGTCCAGCAGTGGAAATCTCCCGGCTGAAATGATGATGATGATGATGATGATGACGTATGTTTTAGATCAAAAAAGTCAAATCTAGGTTCAATGCCAGACTCCAAGAGAACGTCCTACTGGAATAATCCTTTGCCTGGGGAGCGATACTATGATCATGTATGCTCAGAAAGACGACAAACCAAAGACGAAACGAGGCAGATTTTCATTATGTAAATTAATAGGAATCTAACTAGTAAACCTACCAAGTAAATATTTAGATAGGTGTTTCTCTAATTATGTTGGTACTAAGACGAAACGTAGTCCTAATGCACTGTTCTTCAGCTCTAAAAGTGCACGTCAATCAGAATAAGCATCCACCAATCCGATTTACAGCAAGGACTCAAAGAAAATTATATTATCGAATTAATAACCCGGGGTTGAAGTAACACAATACCCCTGCGAGGTGGTTGACCCGCCCCTCGCCGTCGTCTCGTCCACTTAAATTGAATTAAATGCCTATAATTTAGTTAAGTTTATTAAATTACCACTAAATGAGTATAATTTGTGTCGTATTCCTATTGACTTGTTGCAACGAGGTGGTTTGTTCGCGCCGCGAAGCACGCCATTTTGCCACCGAAAAGTTTAAAGTTTTGACAGGGAAATTGGCGCGAAGTGCGTTCGGAAATTGTGTTTTAAAAGTGTTTTATATTTTTGTTTTTAACAAACGTACAAAAAACAAATTATGGGTGTTTTTGTTAATAACAGTTTTTTGTGGTTACGTTTTAATTGCGGTTATAAATAAAAACATTTCGTGTGAATATTAATCAACAATTTAATTTATATAGGTACTACGTTTTGTGAAAACACGAACTATCGATTTCTGCATTTCATCAATTAAATCAAAAAACGAATTAAATCGATATTATCTGATCAAAACCAAGCAAGTTCTAAAAAAAATATATTCGGAGTCGTATTCACTATGGAAACATATCGAAAAAGGTTGGCTGACATTGATACCATGGCTGCCAGACAGTGAATCTTGTCCTTGAAAATCAGAGTAATAGAGGTATTTTGCAGGGCAAGCACTAGACAGAAAGGTTCCTATGGAAGTACATGAGAATGTCTTTACGCAATAGAGGTTCAGCGCTGATCTAATATATCTTTCCACGTTCTTCTTTAAAAAAAACACTGATTTTGAGACTTTGCAGAATTAGGAAGGAAGGAAGTGGTGATAGGAGGACGTTTTTGGGGACTGTATTTTAAGTAGAAATTCGACGTTCAAAAAAGTAAAACGCATTTTTTACCATAAATACAACCGACTTCAGAAGTCGTTGTCAAATAACGAAGAAACAATATACAAACACCGACTTTAGAAATTACAGTTATTTTGCAATTTTATTTTCTTTTTTGAAAGTTGGTTGTATTTTTTTGTAAAAAACTGTTTTTAATTTTCACTTTTTACTAAAACTAAATCTTAAAGTTATGCCCGAATTTATAACCTGAATAATATTAACCAAATTTGAACATAATTGGATAAAACCAAAACGTCATTTGTGTAACATTTTGTTTTTTGTTTTTGTTGATATTTTTCAAAAAGTGTTGAACCAATTTCGATAAAATTTATATGGGACCACCTCTAAAATATAACCTACCAAATATAAAAAGATTAATCAAATTCTAAAAGTGGCGGCGTAATCGCGTAACAAAAATACAAAAAAAAAAACAGACGAATTGTGAACCTCGTCCTTTTTGCAGTCGGCCTAGTTTAAATAAATAACTTTTGATTTGATTTTTTCGGCTAAATATGAAGGACCGATAATATCGAAAAAAAAAATTGAATTTCATGATTGTGGATTTCTAGGTAATACAATATTGAGTTGCTGTTTAAAAAATATTAAACCGTTTCTACCAATAACGTTAATTTTTTTTTCAATAAAAAAATATTTAAAATTGCCTACAAAAAATAAACTAAGCAGTGCTTGGAATAATGCTGCCACTGATGACGATAATGAAGGCATTTAAAACATAGTTTTTTTCTAAAAATCTAGAATTTAAATTATTGCTGCAGGTCTCATGGGAATTAACACTAAGAACATCGATAATAGTAACACATTAAAAAAATAACCAGACCCACACCAAAAAAAAAAAGTTATAAACACAAAAAAAAATCTAAACCTTACCTTCAAGAAAACTCTCCAATTTTCATCGACACATAGAAATTTGTTTTTTAATTGAATTTAGTGTGATAGTTGTTTGTCACTGAAGGCTGTACCTTTTGTCACGTGGTCACTTGTACTGGACTGAGCGACGGGGGAAGCGCTTAGCTGTATAGAACAGGAAAAACTGTAGAGCTGTCGGTCAGAAAAAAAATTAGATTTGGTTTTAATTTATTTTTCTGTTGAATGATTATAATTCTAGTTTTGTTGTAAGCATGCAATATTGAGTTACCTCGAAATAGAAAAGCTCATTCAGGCCTTATTCCTTCATTGGTTGGGTATGAGTCTAAATGACAGCTTAAAGGAAATAGTCTTTTTTGCCGCAGGGAAACTTTCAAAAGGTGCCTGGACTTTTGGGAAAAACCAAGAAGTGAAGAATTTTGACCTCACTTAAATTACCCCGGTGATCGCCATCAGCACATGGAAGTAGTCCCGTGACCTTTTAAAATACCATCCTGGAACCCCCTCAGTACAACGCCTGTTAGGGGACATGCTTGAACAGTGTGTAAAGGGGTCTCCCCTGAGCCTCGCTGTGCACGGCAGCACAAGATCACCCGCGACCATGGGGTGCAACAGGACAACTTTTAGGAGACGTTATTTCTCATCACCATACAGGTACCTACTTTCGATATATCGTAGATAGATTACAATACTAGCTACAAGCCTAACACTCTCCCCTCTCTTTGTCTTCCGGCATCTTCTTTCCATAACTTTGTGGACTCTTTGGCAAATAAGCATGCCTTAGACATAGTATATTGCAAAATTCCAAAAAGACTTACTTTCGAGTTGTCAAAATTAGCGAGATTCTGTGTAGAAAAACTAAAAAACTTGTCAAATACCTACTCTATTCTTTTTGTCCCACCTGCCTAGAAAACTCATGACGTTTACTATTACCGACATACGTATACCGCGGGTCGTAGGTTCGTTCCGGAGCTAAGCACGGCTTAGAGGGGCGAGCACCCACAAGTGCTGTTGTGTCGCTTCAGATCTACTGCGGGTTCTACTAAGCTATACATTCCGATGGTTAAACGAATGGGGAGAATTGATTTGTGTTAGAAAAGTGAGGTAATTTTGTGTCATGCAGTTTAGTTTTCCACGCTCTCTACTCCTTTTTTTCGTGGGTGAACCTATTCAAATTCATTTATTTACATTCCACAAGGTAAAATAGGATGTTACAAAAGGCTTAGAGCTAGGAGCCGTTGTAGACCCTGAATAAAGTTAAAATCTAAATCGTAGAAGCTAAAATTGAAAATCAAAATATACATGAAATCTGAATAAAAGTTAATAATAAAACAAGTAAATCTATTTTGGTAATTAGGTAGTTATTTTCTTAAAATATTATTATTACATATAGAGTAGTAATATAATTATAAAACCTTTTAAAGGCGCCTGGCCTTTTGGGGAAAAGACCAACCCTAGTCTTTTCCCCATAAGGCCAGTGTGGGATTCTTACCAGACTAAAACCATCTTGGTGACCATCAGCACATGGAAGGGCGTTACTTCTTAAAACAACACTCCGGAACCTTCTCTGTGCAACGCCTGTAAGCCTTTTTTTTATGGGGTGGGAAATCATCCTATGACTTCTCCGGCTCTGGGTGGAGCGGGACGACGAGTCAGACTGACTAGAACCCACCCCTGTTCCTTCCCTGCCTGAGTGCCCAGGGGAGCGGTAACTCTGTTACGAATTTATCCGCTACCCCTAGGCATCCAGGCGCCGGCCATGATGGGCCCCGCCAGTGGTGGCTGACCATCATCTCTTTGAGGCGCGCGTGGAACACTACGTGCCGTCGACTCACGGGCCTGGTGCTGATCGGACGGCGAGCTAACCACTACTCGCCGTCCGCGGTCGCTACCGCCTATCGCATCCACGAGGACACGGCGGTGCTCCGCCCAAGCGGGGCAGACCTCCACCGTATGCTCTGGACCGTGTCCTCTGGGCGATCCGCGCAGTGGCGTTTCCTCCCGCGTTATCCGAAACAGGAACCCCCCGAAACAACCGTGTCCGCTGAGAACCTGCGGCAGGTGGAAGGTGAGGACGCCGTGACGCCTCGCCAGCCACTCCTCAAAGAGGGGCACTACTGCCGCGATGGCGGCGTGCCCAGCGCTGGGTTGCGACAGTCGCTGCCTGCATGTCGCCATGAGATCCTGCCGTAGCTACGTCCGCCGAGCCGCGAAGTGTCGCGGCAGCAGAGTTTCGCTCCGAAGTTTGTTCTCCTCGCGCCACTCCCAGAGCAGCGCAAGGACGGTTACATCGCGGATAGGTTAGGTTCAAAGATGAAGGGCGCTAGTAAGCAAGTACCTAAAGCCTAAAACGAGCGAACGAAGCCCCCGTCATCTCCTTCATATTAGGTTCCTTAAACTTACTTACTTACGACGATTTTAATTCAAGCAAGAATTTTAATTCTTGTCAGAATTAAAATTTTATACAATTTCTTATCGTTGCCCCACACTAGGAATTACTCTTGTATCGTGGGTACATTCACAAACATGTAAACTCAAATGCACAAGACACCTAGACCTGAAACAACTATCTGTAGGCCATAAACATATTTGTTTCGTGTTGGAATCAAACCCGCGACACGCAGCGCAGCAGCCGAACACTTAACCACTGTGTCAACCAAATAAAGGTTTTCTAATAAACCTAAAAAATATTTTTAATTTCTAATCGGAGAAACTTATTAAATTATTGTATTGTCATCGGTCCTTGATAAGTGTGCGAAGTTTTAATTCAATCCGAGGTTTTGAAGTGGGTGAAAATTACGTTCAAAGATTCCGTTACACACTAATAAAAGCGTGTTAAAAACCGGCCAAGTGCGTGTCGGGCCATTCGCAGTGTAGGGTTCCGTAGTCGTCCATTACACATAGGTACGGCGCACGCGCGTGGCAACAATTTTTCTTTCCCATCATGTGTCCAATAGACGCACAAAAGTTAAAAACAGGCCCACATATGACGATAGTAACTGAAAAAGGAGTAATACAATCTGATTTCATTGCATTGAATCTTTCAATGTTTGAAACACCCAAGCGTTTATGTTGGTGGAGTCTCTGAGCACACCATTTAGTATAAAGTCGTGACGTTTGTAATAAAACTACGGTTATCGATAGCAGAGGGTAGATCTCATCATCATAATCATCATCAGCCTTTTAATGTCCCCACGGCTGGGGCACAGGCCTCCTCTCTGTGCGAGAAAGTGTGGGCCATAATCCACCACGCGGGTCCAATGCGGGTTTTTTTCTCTTTATTTATTATTAGGGATTTTTATACAAATGTATATGCCAGTCCCATCAGACCTTATAATTATGTAAAACGTAACAACACAAATTTAATTAACCTATAAGCAGCTCTGGAGATAGGTGACGCCAAAATATGATGGAACGTGCTACAATCGTACATATTTATCTCAAGCTCTATAAGTAGATCCTCTCTTGCAAAAAAAAAATAATTAAAAAAAAAAATGTACATCCTCCAGTGTGCCACAAACTTCACAATTAGGTGAATCAATTTTTTTCATTAAGAATCCAAAATATTATTGAGTGGCATGTGTCCAGATCTCAGCCTATGAGCTGTAACAATATTTTTTCTGCTGAGCCTAGTATTAAAAAACCACGGTATATGAGGAGGCTCCGAAACTATAGACCTATACCATATTCCTTTTTCTTTAGATCTTAGATTAAAATATTCTTTCCAAACTTATGACATTTATTTTTATGCCTCGGTAATATTTCTATATAATTAGTTAAAATGTTTTTTTCCCTTCCCTCAACAATACCCAACTTTGCTAAACGGTCAGCCTCCTCATTACCCTTTATACCTATATGTGATACCCATTGCAATTTCAGATCTATATCTCTTTCCAATGCCAATGCTTCTTTTCAATTTCCAATGCGGGTTGGTGGATGTCACATGTCTTCGAATTTTTGGTTCTAGGACATGCCGGTTTCTTCACGATGTTTTCCTTCACCGTTTTGAGAGCAGTGGTGATGAAATAATGTACACAAAGTAAAGCGCCTGCCTGGGTTTGAACTCACGACCTATAACTTGTAAGTCGCGGCCAATACCACTGGACCACCACTGCTTAAGATAATCTATATTTTTATAACAGATTCACAGACACAACAGATAACTAATCTACAATCAAAGACTACTATAGTACAATGATTTTGTTACCATATTAGAACAATATGGGATTTTCGGCGGGATTTTTTCGAGCAAATTTCAGTATTTTTGTTTTAATTATTCCCAAATTGATTCGTAGTGAATATTGTGAAGTAAAATTGGAGTAGTTTTCTGTCTGGGTGTCTACGCAATTGGACAATATGTGGAATCATTGAAGCAAGTGCGATCTTGGTAAAGTAAAGCTGAGAATTTATGTCCGTGACTACTAATTATTTACCAAATATGGAAGAAATTGGCGTTGGTGGACATCTTATACGATCTATTTTGCTTTAGATTTACTCTAACAGCCTTATTTATAAAACTCGCTAATAGCTGGAGATCCGAGAGCCGCCAGACATTACTTGGCTCTGGGATCTTACAAAGATAAAGACACGTTACGTCTTGGAAGATACGTTTCATCCATCAAATTCAACTATCTGTACTTTATAACCCACATCTACCTTTCTTTCGGGTAGAAAACTTTGAAATGAGAACTGAGAGCTAATCAGTGTATAAACTTATCATGGTTATTTGTTTTTATAAAATATAACCCTTAGTTTTGGACTAACAGGGGCTAGCCTGGGTGGGCACGCCGCATTTGCGACGGTAAGGCCCCTCTTTAAGGAGTGGCTGGAGAAGCGCCACGGCGTCCTGACCTTCCGCCTGACGCAGGTCCTCTTCGGACACGGAAGTTTCGGGAGGTTCCTGTGTAGGATAAGGGCCGAGTCACACCGGATTGGCAGCGGCCGGCAGCGACGCGACGAGCACTTTCAGCGTGAAATAATTTTGAACTTTATCTACATACTTAAAAGACCAGTATCGTTTGAAAAGCTTGAAAAGGTCGCGAGGCCACGCGCCACTCGCGTCTTGTCGGTGGTTCTGCCCGTGGTTGCCAGCGGCACCGCTGGGGGCCGCGCGCTCCTCACCCCCAACTAAACTATCCAAGAGGAGACTAGGCGCGTGGGGTCTGGAGGTCGCGCGAGGCCGCTGGCCGCTGCCATTCCGGTGTGACTCGGCCCTAAGGCGGAGGGAAACGCCCGGGTGTCACCACTGTGCGGATCGCCCAGAGGACACGGTGGATCATACGGTGAGGTTGTGCCCCGCTTGGGCGGAGCACCGCCGTGTCCTCGTGGAGGCGATGGGCGGCAGCGACTTCTCGCGCGCGGCCCTGGTCAAGGCCATGGTAAGGAGCGAGAGGGAATGGGAAGCAGTCGCCCTTCTGCGAATCAGTCATGCTCGCGAAGGAGGAGGCGGAACGGGTGAGAGAGATAACAGAGTCGCCCTCACACCCGCAGCAGCAGCCGCCGCAGGAGACGCCTTGGGCGTCGGGGATCGCGCCACCGTAGACGCGGGCCTGCGGACAGCGAGTAGTGGGTAGCTCGCCGTCTAATCAGGATTAGGGCCGAAAGTCGACGGCGCGTGATGTACCACGCGCGCCTCATAGAGATGTCAGCAATGCATGACGGGGCCCATCATGGTCAATGCCTGCCCAGGGGTCGTGGATAAATTCGAAACAGAGTTACCGCGCCTCTGGGCACTCAGGGCAGGGAAGGAACAGGGGTGGGTTTTAGTCAGTAAAAGTCTGACACGCCCTCCCGCTCCATCTTGAGCGGTGGAAGTCATAGGATGATTTCCCAACCCACAAAATATGTGTATATCTTTCTTCATATTTTCATGTTTTTGGCTATGTGTATATTTTTTCTTTCCAGGGGTTGTAATTATATAATGCGAAATAAAACAGCAAACTACTCATGAATGTTAATTCATATTTAATAAATAAATACATTCTCATCGTTTTATGTATTAAATAAAACTATTATTAAGTGACTTAGTTGTAGCAACTCTCAACAACTTTAATATGATACAACATGTAGACGCAATCGCGTTATTGCTTAAAATCTAAAGTTTTTTTTAACAACTTTTAACTAAAGAATATATATTAGAAAGAACTCTTCAATATACATACATAGAAATAAGTTAGTAGGTGTATGTTACAGAACTGAAAACCACTTAAATCTATTACAACTTATTATAAGATTTGTATAGTTTTATTCATAAATTATACTTTAAAGTAATGCTTTACTAAGCAATTAATATCAGGAAAGAAATATTTTGAATCAATTTGACATACGTATCGCTCAAAATATTTTGTTGTGAAAATATCGTAAATATTACAATTAAGGTTTTTAATGATATAATAATTATGAATAAAACTACACTGCCTTCTTAGAAATATATTCATAGTGAGGCGAATAACTCGAAAATTATTTTATTACAAACAATGTACGAATATTGTTTAAAATAAAGGTATTCATTGAGATTGAACACAAGGATTTTATAATCTTTGGCGTCAAGCGAAATCTACAGAAGCGATTCAAACATTTTATCTTTCCACGCAAACGAGACGTGGTGTATTTCTTACTCGAGATATTAATATGGCATAATAAAAACTGTAGAGTAAAATAAACCTTATTATAATTTCGTAAGACAGATTTCAGATACGTATGGCATAATAAAATTGGCTTTGAAAAACCCAGATAAAATGTAAAAACCATTTGACTATCTTTTTTTCAGCTATTGAATAAAAAGGAGTTCGAGAAATACTCCACGTCACCACAAAACCATACCATATCCCTATTAAAATAAAGACGCATCTCGCTTGAAATACGCTTACAAACATTACATTCGAGTCTCTTGACGAAACTTCATGGGATAATTATTTTAATTCAAAAAGATCGTTAATACATTACACATTAGGATCAAAATCCAACGAAGAAACGTTTTTACATCAATTCCTTTCAATTTGTCATGCATTACATTTATTTTTTTTAAGAACTAGGAAAGATGTGTAGAACACTTTCTGGTACAGTCGCTCACACAAATGATCTAAAAATTTTAGAATTTTAAATATTGATAAGTTTTATTCGAAAAAGCTCAGAACACAAGAGGCGTTTTTATACCAAAAAATGTGGCGAATTTGAAATAAAATTTAAAGTGTGCTCGACTGTACTTACAATGATAAACAAACACAAGTATTATGATGAATTTAGAGATTCAGAATCAAATATATTGGACAGCTTAATTCTGGATATATCGAATTATAAGGATGAATTAAACTTAATATCGACATCACTTCATATAATTTTCAAATATTTTGTATAATTTTCGGGTGACATCAGTATTAATTTTAACCATGCATGGACATTTTTAAGACTTCATTTTAAGACAGGTCCGTTATATCTCATTTCCTCCGTTTATAACAAGTCGTTTTATTTTCTCTATCTACCCTCGTATCAAATAGTAGAAACAACAAGCCTAAATAACCGGTACAAAGTCAACAGTAAGCTACATTAGATTAGTCAACATTTTTTAACTTGGCCGGCCGAGGATTTTATAGAAATCCTGGTTGAATATAATCTGGAATGTTATGGCGCTGAAATTTACAATCTGGAATGTTCTGGCTCAGAAATTTATAATCTGTAATGTTCTGGCTCAGATTTTTTTATCTCGAACAGACATACGCGGCGTTTTGTTTGTTTTATATCATTGTAGTGATTCCAGATTTACTCAGCCAGCGTTAAAGACGGGTGAAAAAATTGCAGCAGCTTATAATCTTAAAAATGTATGAAAAACAATAAAAGTTTAGTAAAGTTACATTCAGAAATCTTTAGCAATTTATAAAATCAATTAAATATTATTAAAATCAAAATTAAATTTCGGAATATCCACTGCATTTCAAACACCCGTCTTCACCAAAAAGCGCAAATTTGCACATAAGGCCGGCCATTCACATTACATACATGCTTACACTATTTAGTTATAAGCTACGGTAAAATCCAAGAAAAGTCGAATCGGTAACGTTAGGTAAATACATTATACAATGTAAAATACACTCATACAATAAAAAAAAATTAAAAGCAGCCTTCAAGTGTAGTCGAATACAGAAAATCGTACATATTTTTGGAAGATATAGGTAATTCTTAATATTATATACTTTCTTTTTAATAGATTTTTATGGACACAATCGAAAATGCACCAATTTCGACGACTAGATATCTTTTTTTCACGCCGGGAGACAAAAGGTACTAGCCTATTTTAAAATTCCTCAAATCACCTAATCTAATAAAATTCATCAACGATAGTGAATAAATTCGTATTTTGATTATAAATATATTTTTTACTGTGATGTAAGTATTGCTCTTGTGCTGAAATTAATAATAATATTCTGTGTACTTTAAAATCTCTATTGCATTCGCTATTCCAAACGTATGTACAATTATTCTAAAGAAAATACCATGAATTCTAAGATAAACTTTCTTTTTTATTATTAAAGTAAACTTTATAATACTTTTCGGTTGGTAACATGCTATGGAGGTTATTTTTTAAACGTGAATCTAATAAGCGAATATTGATTTGACGCAATTTAAAATTGAATAAATTGTCTTAATATAGTATCTTTCAGTAAACCGTCTGGTAATTCCACATTTTTCTCTATCTAGTTTTGAAACCACTGCACTATTCCTAGGCATTTTAAATATACTAGAAAGAAATATTAAAAAATTTGACTTAATATTGCCAATTACGAAAAATAGTTAGCAAACTTGTCAATTCATTAATTTCGTTGCCATAATTTAATTAATGATTCTTTAATAACCTTTTACAACCCTAAATTATTTCCTAATAATTTCAATATTTTAAGAAAAAACTCTAATTTACCCCAGGAATAGTGAGTGCTTACCTCCAACATCTAAGAAATATACATCCAAAATGTGGACCCAAATTATCTTCGATTCATACGAATAGCCTTTCATTTTCGTTATAAATACCTCTTTTATTACAAATGAGGCTTATTAGCATTTCTGAATATATGTAAGTTCTTGCTTTTTCCTACTAATTTTCCTATGAAAATAAATGTCAATCATTTGTCTAACATTTTTGCAAAGCTACATTTAATTTTTATTTCTGAAGAAAAATATGCTAACTTTTACTGTATTTAGGCTACAAAAAAACAAATACAAGTAGCCTTCGTGAAGGATTTCTTCAATGTCATTTTTTAAGTTATTTCCATGTTATTTCGTGTCCGTATCATAGTCAAATAATGTATCATTGTTACATTAGTAAATTCGAGTACCATATTTAAATTGGCACTTTTTGTATAGTTAATACAAGTTATCCAAAACCCACCCAAATGCCTATCGACCGTAACCTACCCTGGTAGAACCACAAGAATACAAAATGTCAAATGTAGCTTAAATGTAACATGTAGCTAAGATGTCATATGTAATTCTATAGCTACATGTGTCTTTCAAGAAGTGGTAAGAGCCAAAATTCTAGTCATTGATAGAGATTTTTACGAACGTAAAAATTATAATGCTCATAATGCCTTAAGCATTGATGTGAATATCCCAATATTCACAAAGGAGTTTACGCTAAAATTATATACGTATGATCTTCAGGGAAACTAGTGTCATCATAGTTTCTGAAGATTTTCTTCAATCTATTACAAACTAGGACATCGTCCATTACTGGGTAATTTTAACCCTTCTATAATAAGCATAATATCATTTGTGAATATCATTACAAGGTAAAAACTATATCAGTTTAACAAATCAAATTTTGTACGAAGATTTCAATCCCGTACAAGAAACAGTGCTTTGAAATTAAAGATGGCACTTAGAAAATGAGGTACCCGACCATTTAAATAATCAACCATTTAAAAATTACATTTGTAAAGAATTCGACGATCACCTTTCAGAGTAAAGCCCTATGCTTTTCAAAGAAAAAAAATTGATATTTCCCAAAGGCGTTCGTGAACGTTCGGGATGAATTCGACCAATCAGATTGTCGAATTTGTTGGGAATTAAAATTCAAAATCAAACGATGTTCTATACCGTTGGGTTGTGTTTAGACTTCGGTGCTCTTGCCGACTTGTCCGTGCTTCGGGTCCGGTATTCCGGACGCGCTAAGCTTGCGAATACGTCCGGGGAATATGCCGCTTATGCCGCCGATGCCGCTGAATAGGCGACCTGAAACAATACAGTCCAAAGTTGTTGAATTCCTAGCGACATCTATGACATAAATCCTGCATCTTCTCCGGGCAATTTGAACTTATACAACAGTCCGAAATCAACGATCGGGCAGCTGCCCGAACACCTGTCTGTTCGTAGGGTCCTCCCTTTTCAATCTGGATTTGCGGGACTTAACACCCTGTTCCGCATTCCTCTAGATCCTTACAAGTACTTTTTCAGAGAATAAAAAGTTCAGAGTTAATGGCCTTGTAGCCGTTGGAAAAACATGGTCACTTGTCGATGTTCTTTCGTAATTGTTATGAATTGTGTTAGTGACGAACGTCTACATTTATTAGAGTCGACTTTTAAATACAATATTTTCATGTTTGACCCAAGAACTGCAGTTCTTGGTGTCCGTCTTTCCTTCATGCGCATCATGAAGGAAACAAACTTTAACCGAGACAAACCCAAAACTTTTGCAACCTCCTCTCAGAATAATAAATTGTAAGTAGCAGTAAGGAGGTTGCATAGTTCACAGGGTGCTGTGGTACAATAAACATGATAGGCTTTTTTTTTGGGGGGGTGGGAAAGCGTCCAATGACTTCTACCGCTCTGGGTGGAGCGGGAGGGCGTGTCAGACTCTTACTGACTAAAACCCACCCCTGTTCTTCCCTGCCCTGAATGCCCAGCGGCGAGGTAACTCTTTCGAATTTATCCTCAACCCCCGGGCAAAACATGATAGGCTGGAGATGATTATACAAGCGCGTCTTATACCAATGTCTTAGATAAGCCAGTATATTTTTTTTATATGTCTTTTCTGCTTTCAAACTTATTTTTCAAAAACTTTATGATTTTTTTTTTATATTCTTTACTAACGACCCGCCCCAGCTTCGGACAAATTATACACCGTGAAATTTAAATTTTCTTACGTTTTTTGCAATTTGCAGGTCAGTGTCAGGTTGTAAGAATTTCACGAAATCATGACATTTGGCATCAATTCTAACTGAAAGAGTTGTATTCATGATTTTAATGATTACAATTCTGTAAATACATACTTGCTACGGCCGCGAATCAAATTTTGACCAAGATACAACCTGACACTGACCTGCAATTTGCAAAAAATGTAAGAAAATTTGAATTTCGCGGGCAAGGGTGGAGCTTTCACCTTAAACCTTCCTCATGAATCACTGTATATTGGTGAAAACCACATAAAATTCCGTTCAGTAGTTTTTGAGTCTGTCGTGAACATACAGACAGAAAGACGCGGCGGGAACTTTGTTTTATAATATGTAGTGATAGCTTACCTGGCGAGCGTTGCTCATTTGGATGCCTGGGTGATGTAGCATGTAATGCGTTACGACTGCCTTGTTGGAATGACACCGA
Source organism: Polia nebulosa (assembly GCA_951329385.1). Classification (NCBI taxonomy): domain Eukaryota; kingdom Metazoa; phylum Arthropoda; class Insecta; order Lepidoptera; family Noctuidae; genus Polia; species Polia nebulosa. The sequence continues at coordinate 10,822,256 of OX589613.1, read as the reverse complement.
CATGCCGCTGTCCAGGGAGCCCACCGAGCCACGACGTTGCAGACGCTCTGCTGCTAATGCCACTGGAAATAATACAAACAACATTCAGCCATATTGTAAAACCAGCTAACCATATGCTAAGTTTAAATACTGCTAAGCAGATTCTAAATATAAATCAAGATCCTGCCAATCAGTGTTTAAACTAATCACATGGTTTTTTTATAAATAAGGCCTATTATTTTGAGTTCGTTTTAATAGTAGAGTGGTGGTGTTTTTAGGGTTCTGTACCTCAAAAGGAAAAAAAGAAACCTCACAGCATTTCAATGTTGTCCGTCTGTCAAGACAAAGATATTTTTTTTGTAGGATATGATGTCATAGAACAGAACGGAAATTTTAACTTTATACTTTGCCGATTCAATTGGGTTGGCTGATCTTTACATACCGAGACTCCTCCGTACCTCGGAAAACACGTTAAGCCGTTGGTCCCGGCTGTCAATCGTGGATCTTTTACAGTCATTACGGGTCGTCAGAAGCCCAAAAGTCTGACAACCAGTCTTACCAAGGGGTTGTCGTATTACACAGTAACTGGGTTGTGGAGGTCAAATAGGCAGTTGCTCCATGTAAAATACTGGTATTCAGCTGCATCCGGATAGACTGGCAGCCGACGCTAGTCGGGAAAAGGCTAGGCAGATATACTTTGCCGATTCTCTACTGGATAGTAAATGTGTGTAGGAATATACTAAAGAGATTTTTATATATACAGGGTGTAACGGAAATGGGTAGGTATATTTTAGATATTGCTTTTGCACATGGAAATGAACAACTTTCTTCAAGAAATTCATAGTAATTCCAACAAAACCAGCCAAATGCGAGTTAGACTCGAGCATGAAGAGTTTCGTACCATCGTACAAGATTTTACGCGTCTATTTATCGATCGAGCAATAAAAGCCAAAAAAAATACGTTGCTAGTAGGGGAGCCCCATTTATATTCTTTTATTATTTGTTGTTATAGCGGCAACAGAAATACACATTCTGTGAAAATTTCAACTATCTACCTATTACCACAGATAATATAATACTAGCGTATAGATGCCTCATCCCATACAAAGAAACGGCATCGCCGTAACTACGAGTTTTCGTCTGGCACAAGTAACTTTTGTTCTTCATTCGGGCCCGTCCTCTACACCTCACTAGACGGTGTTAGCAGCGACGGCAAGTTGAATGAATTTACTTAAAGTCTTACCAATATTTTCTCACACATTGAGGAATTATTTTACAATATTTTTGGCACTTCATAGCAGTTTTACTGTATCAAAATTTGTCACTATTCAAATTAAAAGAGGCGAATGCATAAACTCTAAAACTTGAAACAGCGCCATCTATTGGTACAAGAAATATGATGTCTAAGGATTCGTTCCAATAATCGTCTAAATTTGAATTACAAGCCATTCCACAATTTTATGCTTAGGGCAGTTTATTAAATAAGAAAATACAGTTTTTACCGTATTTATTTTCAAAATATTAATATTACTTAAACTTTAATATGAAGTCGATGCATATTACGCCATCTATTGTGATTTATTTGAACTAAATTTTCTTTGTTCGAGATGAGACCCCGTGCTATTACGGATCATGAGATACAGCCCGCTGACAGACAGACGGACGGACGGACAGTGGAGGCTTAGTAATAGGGTCCCGTTGGTTACCCTTCGGGTACGGAACCTAAAAAAAAAGGTCTTTTCATACAAAGTTATCATCAGCTGATTCAGTATTATGGGAAGTCCAATTTTTGTTATCAGAATTGACTAAAACTTTCTTATATAATGTTTTGTTCATTTCTATGGACAAAAATAGTATTTAGAATATGACCACACACTTCCGTTAAAACCAGAATATGTCACTGGATAATAAAATTGTAAATTCCGTTAGACTGTAATAAATCTTGCAATGTATGTAATTCACAATATTTTGTGAATAGATCATTTCACATACAGTAACACCCAAAAAAAATTGACACTCTGTAATCCATCAGTGTCTTACCGAGAAAAAAAGAGTTTATAATTTTACGAGATTTATTGTAAACTAACGGATTCTACACTGAGTCTACTACATTAGTCCCATGAAACCTATTTTTTTTTTTACTTACTTAATTTAGTCCTTTGCAATGCTGCTCAAAAAAAGAGCTCGTTTAATAGTTTTAAACTTGTTTTTACACGTCTATTTATGTATATAAATGACTTAAATATGAACTAACTACTTATAACCTTACTACGTACATATGTATAACAAAAACCGAACACAGTTATCCGTCGACTCTTCCACATTGCATCTGGGCAAGGCGGAAACGTGCCGAGGAGACTGGCAGCATTACCACGTTGAATGGCAACGCTAATTCATAGGGCGAAGAACGAACCAGCCCTCTGGTCACGCAAATTGTCAATCAACCGGCGAGAAATATCTTTGAAAAGATGCACTGGGATCCAAGCGTTTCGACCCCAAACGGCTCAAAACTGTAATTACCAGTAAGGTTACAGTAATTGACCGCTTGAGGGTCTCAGCAGCCGCAGCAGGAGTGCCACCACAGCCAGCCGTACTTGGAACATGAGATGGTGCAAGGGTGTCGACACAAGTTGCGTCCCACACCAAAGGCCTACCCACCTTCCACGGCACCAACGTCATGCAATCTGTCATGCTCGTCTATTTTATATCGGTTGCTTACCAGGGTCGTTGATGTCAACTAGAGAGTTGCTGAGCACGTTCCTCTTGATGATGCTGGTGGGCGGCGGGTTGGAGCGCATGGGTGCTGCCGGCGCAGGGCACGACGGTGGGGGAGGGACTACCACGCTGGAACCAAAGAGAAAATAGGTTAGACATTGTTCTTGAATAGTTGTTTTTGGAAGCTGGTTCTATTTTTTGTTTATAAAAAAAAACATTTTTCACTTTTTAGTTGTGGGGCTCCATTACATTGTGTTAAAAATACTTATACATACGATCGCAACAATCGCAAGTCATTTGCTGTCAGTTATTGAAGAGTTCCATTATCTATCTCCAAAGATCTTCATCAGATCCTAATTTATTATTTATTAAAACCTTCCTTGAGAGATATGATTATAAAAGGTTGTTGTTTGAAGAACAGTCAACAACTTACTGGGTACGGTCTGGTTAGAATACAGATTCTCAATAACACTGGAAATGGTATTTAGTTTCAAGATTCAGACTAACTGAACAAATACTTATAGGTAGTTCAAAAGAACCTCTAGATGGTTTTAGTAACGATTCATCTTCATTTCTACCAACAATCAAAAATGCTTAGCGTATCTTTAGAATTCTCAGCAAAATTAATATGCTACATTTTCGCATTAACTGCATCGACATATCGCACCCCCAGGGCAACACTGTCATAACGACGGGGCCTGTCATGGCCGATGCCTGCCCAGGGGTTGAGGATATATTCGAAACAGAGTTACCGCAGCCCTGGGCACTCAGGGCAGGGAAAGAACAGGGGTGGGTTTTAGTCAGTGAGAGTCTGACACACCCTCCCGCTCCACCCAGAGCGGGAGATGTCATTGGATGATTTTCCACAACGCCAAAAAAAAAAAACAATTACACTATCACTTTTGCAAAAATGCCTTTTTACAGGAGAAGCATTTGAAAATTTAATGTATAAAATTATGACCCTTCTTGATTCTTGTTCTTAGCGTATCGATGGCATAAATATTGTATTCTTAGGTTAAATTGCCTGGCCCAGTATTCGGCCACGGCAATGTCGTCCGCTGACGCTGTCATTAGGACAGATTCTTGATTAAGACACGGTGAATAAAGTTATTACTTACGATGAGAGAATGAGCAAAAAAAATTCCCAGAATATTATTATAAAAATAATAATTTATTGTTCTAACTAATTTTTCTGCATTTTGCATAAGTGACAATGCATACTTTTATATTATAAAAGTTTTCTTTCAGATTTCTTGTCACTACGTCTTGTATCACCGTCAATCGACCCTTATTGGTTTTCATAGATGTATGTAGCTGACTGAAGTAAGACAGTAAACTTACCCATGCATATGAACGTGGTCCATGCACTGTTGATGATCAATTTCCACGTCAGCGACGCCGCTGTCTCGGTTCTCCATCACTGCTGCAACAAAATATATTTATTGTTAGGAAAATCATTTATTTATCAAATCAAAATCATTTTCATTCCATCGATCCCAGGTTCAAATGAAATAGTTTTCCGAATAATATTTGCTCGCTGAACCAGAGTCGCAGATAATTTATAATACTAGCATAGAGATGTCTCATTTCGTACAAAGAATCGTGACCGACTTAACTAGTGTTTTCGGCAGGCAGCAGGATATTTGTTTCCGAGTTTTGGCCCGTTCCGCACACCTCGCTAGTACTAGCAGCGACTTGCAGAGGACTTGCAAGTTGAATGAATTTACATACTTAAAGTCCCACAATTTTTTTCTTACACATTGAAGAATAGTTTTATAGTATTTTTTTCGGTTAAAATGATGATGATGATGAAATACTAACCATTCCTAGCACTATTGCCAGTCCCCCTGCCCTTGCCCCTGTTGAGCTCGCCCTCGATCCTCATGGCCTCCATCTCGTCCATCTCGGCGATGCTCTCGCGCAGGTCCTCGGCGAACTTGCAGCGGTCGTGCTCGTTGCGCGCGTTGAACGTGGCCAGGCGCCGGCCGTCCACCCGCCGGGACAGACGGATGCCGAAGGGGTAGTCTGGAAACAGATATTATGTTTTTAAAACTGTGATACGGAACACAAGACACGCTTTTATAAAAAAAAAAAACAGAAGTGAAAACTTGAACAAAGTGTCGGTGTCGGTTTTCACTTCAAATGAAAACAATCCGCTACGAGTGCTACGACGGTCGGTGACGGTGACGCGCGAGTTCAATAGTTTTTTCCCATTTCAAAAATGCCCAACGTGCCAGAAGAGATTTCACTTCAAAAAAATACCATATTCTTTAGTTCACTTTTAACGCAGTGTTAAAACGACTTTCAGATCTGGGCGTGTCAGTGTCAGGTAGTTTAAAAGAGAGCACAGAAAAGTTGAAAGGGAACCGCTTATCTTGGTATGATCATGTGAAGAGGAGGGATGAAACACATGTAACTAAAAGAGTTATGAATATAAATATGGATGGATGTAGAGAGGGAGAGGGAGGCCAAAGAAAAGATGGATGGTGTGAGGAGTGATATGAATGTAAAGGGAGTTAGTGATAGCGTGACGGCTGACAGGACAGCCAAGAAGAAGAAGATCTGAGCGTGTCAGAAACTGACCTGGGTGTACTTCCCAAGTTCACATATGTATGTGAATCTGTAAGTTAGGTATGTCTAATTTGTATTTTCAAAGCATGTGTCATGGAAGAAAATCATTAGCTAACCCAGTAAATTATAGTGTCGCTCAAAGCCTCATCAAAATTATTATAATGTCTTCTGGTCATTACTACTTAGGAGTTAAATCTCTTTACTATTGCCATAATAAAACTATGTGCATTCGAGGTGTCTACACGAGTGTCAATACATAAATTAACAACCGTTGTTGACTAGCCAACCGTGGCGTTGAACTCCTGTTCAAAGTTCATACTAATACCAGAAGGAATATTGTTATAGTAAATACGAGTAACACTTACGTGGCACAGAGAACAGGTTGACGATCATGCCGCACAGAGGGAACGACGTGCGGAATGTGTACGTGACTGACGACTTCTTCTTGCTGAAGATCTTCGTGATCACTAGCAGGTCGTTGAAAAGGAACACCTGAAAAATAAATGATGCATTTATTATAGGTGACCTGAGGTTTGATTTGACAATCTGAAATAAAAATCATTCTTCGGGAATCAATCAATCGATTCTTTCTTCGGGATACATCTTTTATTGAAAAAAGCATCAAAATAATTAATAAATGAAGCAGCAATTACAAATATCCGTATAAGAAAGAGCCCCTCTGTGCGATGTAGAACCGCTTTCGCACTCCGACAGTACAACGCATTGAGTTTCAGGCTTTACAATGAAATTAATAAAATGATCTCACTATACAGACTAAATAAGCACAATTTTAAAGAAAAATTAACTAATTGGTTAAAGTTGTTAAGTTATGATTAGTCCGAGAAACTCATTGAAATTGTAAAATAAAAATAAAAGTTACTTTTGAATGTTTAAATATTAATTTAACATGAAACATACACATTTATATAAATTTGCTATTTATGTACAATTGTTAAGTGTAAGATTTTGGTTCAAAACAGGACGGTGATATGCATACGACATCTGAAACGGTCGACCCCGACTACCCAAGATACGAGCATGTCTCAGTTTGGGAGTCGTTGTCTAATGCCTCTGTACATTCACCTCACAAAAATCCTCCTTACCTCTCTCTGGTGCACTCCAGGGCGCTCTTTCTTGTGTATGTCGGGGATCTCGTAGAGTCGGCAGTAGCAGACCAGTCGCCGGTGCGGCAGCGCTAAGTGTGGTTTCTTGCCCACTATTGTGGCTTGGACTTTCATCACCTGAAACATAAGTCGGAATATTAAATATGGTGCCTGAGTAAACCGGAAACCGTAGTGTAGGACGGACTTATAGGGCTTGGTGTAGCGACGATGTCTGAAACTAAATTGAAGAGCTCTGACTATATTGCATAAAGCTAGTAATACAGACAGCTCTGTAATACATTAAAGTAGATAATTTTATGCCCTCTTTTATGCCTAGACTTAGTTTGTTTGTAGTCTGTTATACCAACAACGAACTCTATAACTATACTATTGATAATAAAAGAAGTCGTCCAGGGACATCCGAGCTTCTGACTTCGATTATACGAAGTACTACTTCTTGATCAGTACCTTGGCTACGATTATACCAGGTACTTTACCTTGATTGATACTTTACCAAGTACTATACCTTAATTAGTACTCTGGCTTCGATTATACCAAGTAATACCTCGATTGGTACTTATTGCCCCAAACGCGCCCTAAATAGCTACAGTGGCAAATTCGTGGTGTATTATACGCCCTTTTTAATGTGTATGTTATTTCTATTTGTTTTTCTATGCCCTATGTGTAATTTTACCAAAAAATCTATTTACGCCAAATGTACAAACACACATTTGGCGTGAGGAGATTTTTTCTTTTTCTTTCTTTTTTATACTTTAGGGGCAATACTAACTAAAAGATCAATTGGCAATACTAACTAAAAGATCAATTGTAGTATTTTTACCTGCGTAACATGATCACTGCCAGGTCTAAACTCGCTGCTCTTGACCCTGTCATATATTCCGGACAGCATGTCCCGGTCAATGTCGCCGCAGTCGTCGATACCGCGCAAGTTGCGGACGAAGTCGTCCAGAGACATCCGGGCTTCCGGCTTCAGGTTCGGTGTGTGGAGATCTGTGTTCAGCATTATTATTGCGAAGGCTAGGACGAATATCTATGGAGAAAAAGGGCTTGATTTAGTCAAGTACACTTTTAGTATTAATGTTGTTACTGTACGATAGGTATCTAGATCAAAAGATACTTTTAAAAGAATTAGGTCTTTGTTATCTATGTTAGGTATTTGGTATCTTATTGTTGTACCAGAATACTGTAATCTACATCGGTTAGTCAAACATGGGTTCCATTGCATTTGTTCTCATCACTATATATATCTTGAGCCGAAAAGTGACAAGACCAGTTTATCTCCACTAGAAGGGTGAAGGGTAAAATCTGGTTATTTTAATGTCTAGATTCAAATTACCGTGTCCTGAGTCCTCAGCCGCTGCACGAAGTCGGTGTTACAGACGCAGTATCTCCTGGCGAAGGCTTCCACCAGGCGCTCGATCTTCTGCGCCTCGCCGGGCAGACGGAAGTGAGCCTGGTAGCGACGGAGAGCCACGTCTACCGCCATGCCGGATAGGTCTAGTTCGTTTACGAAGCACCTGTGGGAATAAGTTAGTTTTTGATTAAGAATGACTGGAGTAGAGTCAAGGTTATGGTATGAAATATTAGGTGACAGCTTTTTCTTTTAACTACACATCGTTTTATTTCTCAATTTCATGAGGAAGTAGGCCGAGGTGTGTAGTCTAGTACATCCACTTAGAAAACCCAGTTATAAAAGCTCCCATGTAAAATAAGGTGACTTTAGTTAATGCTCTTAGTGTTTTTTTTTTTATTTGTTTTATGCTTGAAAGCAGAATTATGCAGGGCAACACCAAAAGTGTATTATTCACAAATCTTTTTTAAAGTATGGTAATGATTTGCAATCCACGTCAATGTTTATTTGACTGGTCAATAAAACTAATAGGTCTATTTCATGACATAATAAATTATGTTATTTTATTATCACCATCTCTAAACTGCGATGGTTTTTGGTCAAACAACTAAAAGTATACAAACTCACTCAAGCACAGCCATATTGAACGGATTCTGCAGGTTCCCAAGGTACTCCCCGATCATCTGCTTGCTCAGTCCCTTCCTGGTGATGAGGAACCTGGCGACTCCTCGAGGAGAGTTCTCGAGGAAACCGCGGGAGATCAGGTACGCGATGCCGCGCTCTGGCTTCTTGTTAAACAGGTTCAGCCCGACGCGGTATTGGCGTTTGCGGACTGTTTCCGATACCTGGAATTAAAATGGTTATTGTTAATATTGTTTAAAGCTAGCGTTTATAACATTTATTTCATGTTTTTATAATACAACACAGTTTATTAGGTAAACAGAACCATTGGACTTAGAATGTCAGTTTCGTAGAGAAAAAAGTGCGTCAGGGGTCCACAAAACACTAGAATTGATGCAGATCCATTGTGTTTCAAAAAATACAAACGGGATTCGTTCAAGATGTAGCAAAATTTGGGTAAAATCAGGATTTAACAGGATAAGCAAACGTCTCAAGAATATGTCGGTTAAGGGTTGTATTGAATGCAAGGTTATCTTTCTGCTGCCTAAAAGATTTGATGCTGTTGGGCTGCTGGGTATTGCCTTGTTGGCCTTGAAGTACTCAATTGGGGCCAAACCTCGCCGCCTTTATCTGCCAAAGCATATGCTCTGTATAGCTACTATCTAAGCACCTTGAGCGGCTGATGCGTGTGCGCATGGTGGTCGTGCTGCGGGCGGCAGCAGGCGGCGGGAGCAGGCGGCGCCTCGTAGTAGGGCGGCGCGTCCTGACGCTTCCACACGGCGTAGCGCTCCGCCTCGTACCCTCCCGAGGCCGAGGCCGTGCGCTGGTGCTGGTACGGCTCTTGGATGTGCACGTGCGGCTCCTGGGGTGGGGGGTTCGGGTTACCATTAACTTTCAGTAACTAACTTATCTATCAGGACGCAGTTCTGAGACCTCTGCTCATAAAGAGAAGACAAGTGTCACTTTTGACTGAACTTTAATCAAGCCATGTTTCGTGTCTTTTTTCTGCCTTCAGACTCAATACAGTGTCTATACACTAAGAAACCAGGCTCATAACGGCTGGTTACGACCCATAACTTAGTAAGATTAAGAATAATGGATCCTTTTTCTCCCATAAACCCTTGGGTGGAGATAAGTTTAACTGTAATGTTTATTACTCGTTTAGGTTTGTATTTTTATTTTTGTGTTGAAGAATAAATAATTAATTTGTGATGAATAGTTAAAAGTTAATGGTAATGGCCCAGGTTTTTGGCATTCAAAAACACGACACGGAGTGGTCAGCATGTATTTCAGATTTTTACAGTTTTGTTTTGTCAAAATTAGGAGGATAAGGATGAGAAATTAGAACTGACCATATCGTGTTGTGTAATAATAATTTTGTATTGTAGGTTCACTCATACAAGATAATGCAGGTACATGCCAATCATTTCAAAATGCGGGATTTTTTTGTGCTGAAATTACACGTCTTTTCTGTTTTGCTACTGATACTAGAGGTATTCGGTTATTGTAAACTTAAACAATATAAATCACTTTAATAGGTACTCTAATAAAATACTAGCGTACAGATGCCTCATCCCATACAAAGAAACGGAATCGCCGTAACTACGGGTTTTCGTCTGGCACAAGTAACTTTTGTTCTTCGTTCGGGCTCGTCCTATACACCTCGCTAGATGGTGTTAGCAGCGACGGCTTGCAACAAGTTGAATGAATTTTCTTAAAGTCTTACCAATAATTTCTCACACATTGAGGAATTATTTTATAGAATTTTTGGCACATCTTAACAGTTTTACTGTATCAAAATGTGTGACTATACAAATTTTAAAGAGGCAAATGAATAAACTCTAAAACTTCAAATAGCGCCATCTATTGATACAAGAAATATAGATGTCTAAGGATTCGATCCAATAATCATCTAAATTTGAATTAGGAGCCAATTATTCCACAATTTTATACTTAAGGCAGTTTGTTAAATAAGAAAATACAGTTTTTACCATATTATTTTTCAAAATATAAATATTACTTAGACTTCAATAAGAAATCGATGTATATTACGCCATTTATTGCAATTTATTTGAACAAAATTTTCTCTGTTCGAGATGAGACCCCGTGTCTTAGTTATCAACACTGGGGCATTAAACCTCCCAAACGCTATAGTTTATGTTACTGTGGCAGCTTATTTGCTACCTTACTTTTTACCCGAATGCCCCAGAAAGAGGGTGTTTTTTAGTGTCTTTTCAAGTGCATGCCTATTCGAATATTTGGTAAAAGATTTAATAATAGTTGAAATATCTTTGCCTCCTAGAATCTAAAAGAATCTTCATCATCCTTTCAGCTGAAAGACGTCCACTGCTGGACATAGGCCTCCCCCAAGTATCGCCAAAATCACCGGTCTTGTGCGTCTTGCATCCATTGGATTCCCGCGACCCTTAAGACTATTTTCTGAATAGGAATTGTAACGTAAACTGTAGGTACTTACCGGAGCCCTAGGCTGGTAGGGCTGATGGTAATGATGGCGGTGCTCCTGCGAGGAAGACGATGAAGAGGACTGCACCGAGGACATGGAGCCTCCTCGGACGACTGCGCCGCCGCATTCCGCACGACGCAGGGAGACGGGGCTTTCGGCGCTGTAGGAGAAAAGACTGTTTAATTTGGTTATTTATGTTCAATTGGAAACTTTACTTTGTAGATTAATTTGTAGCGACATCTATGACGCCACTTACGAACTAAACACCAACATCGCGCGAGCAGAGTTATCTAAGCGATTTGAACATATACAACAGTCCGAAATCAGCCATCGGGCCCGACAGAGTTGCCCGGACCAGACACATCCCTGGTCTGGTCGGAGGATCCTCCCTTTTTAATGGAGGTTTGCGGGACTAGTTTTTTTTTTTTTTTGTTGATAGGCGCGTGTTTGACCACTATCTCACCTGATGGTAAGCGATGATGTGGTCGAAGATGGAGCACGTTTGCCTAGAAGAAACCTATTCACTCTTTACTTAAAGACTCCCAGGTTGTACCTATCAGGAAATACAGACTCCGGCAGGGAATTCCACTCCCTAGCTGTACGCACAATGAATGTGTTCTCAAAACGCTTTGTGCGTATGGATGGGATGTCCACCATGTACCGGTGGCACTTCGCCGTACGTCTTGTGGCCCGTTGTTTGTTACCTTTTCACGCACAAACCGCTGAACCGAGCATCATGAAATTTTGCATATACGTTGTCAAGGAAACACGAGTACTTTTCACCCAGAAAAAAAAGTACTGTTCCCGAGAGAAAAAACAATAACTTTCAACGGTCACAGTTGCTTTGGGATGCTAGATGGCGCCACCTGTCTTGTAAACTATAAAGTAGACAGGCATATTATAGTAACTTACTTGAGTGTAATACTGCTGGTCCTCTTCGGTACTTCTGGCGGCAGCCGCCTGGCGTTGGCGGCTTGTATTGCCGCCAGCTGCTGCTGCTGCCGCGCCGTCGGAGATGACAGCGGTTTGCCGCCAGATGACAGCAGGTTGCCGTATATTGGGCCTGAGAAATTGAAGTAAGATGTGTTGAAACTTGAGTGTTTCCCAAATGCACTTTAAAAAAAAATTACATTACCTACAAATATTTTTTTTTTTTTATGTTTGATAGGCTCGCGTTTGACCACTATCTCACCTGATGTTAAGCGATGATGTGGTCGAAGATGGAGCACGCCTGCCTAGAAGTAACCTATTCACTCTTGACTTAAAGACTCCCAGGTTGTATCTTACAGGAAACACAGACTCCGGTAGAGAATTCCACTCTCTAGCTGTACGTGCAATGAATGTTTTTTTGTTGTTTTGTGTTTGTTGGTTTTGTTTTGTTTTTGTTTTTTGTTGTTTTGTTTTTGTTTTGATGTGTTGTTTTGTGATGTGTTGTTGTTGAATATCACAGTATTCTGTATCAATTAAAACGAAATAACACATTTGTTAAAAGGCTCCGACGCAACAATGTCACGATAATCTATACTAATATTATAAAGAGGTAAAGTTTGTAAGTTTGTTTGTAGGAAGTTATCTCTGGAACACCTGAACCGATTTTGAAAATTCTTTCACTAATAGAAAGCTACATTATTCTTGAATGGCTATACAAATACATTATATTTATTTACGAAATCCACGCGGACGAAGTCGCGGGCGAAGTGCTAGGCTATATTAAATTGTTGCTGCAGATTTTTTTACGATACGAAAACTATCACTGATAGATAGCAACAATTTTGCTGAAGTTCATAGGCTACTTGTATGCCTGAAAAATTAACGGTTCCTTTTAGTAAAATATAGGTTGTAACGGTAAATGGGTGGTCAAATTGAAAATACTTCTTCTGTTCATAGAAATAAACAATTTTCTTCAAGAAAGTCAGTCAAATCCCAAAAAAAAAAATTGCTGATGATGGGTGAGGAACGATACTACATATACAGAGTGGTGATGACAATACGACATTAAATTAAACCTCGCATACCTCAAGACGTTCTCAGTCTACATACAAAAAATCATTTGAATATATCCAGTAGTTTAGTAACAGGAAATTATTTTCGATTTTTAACATTTGCTACATGATGTATCTGATAATAGGGAAACACTGTCAGGTTAACGACCCACATCGGTATAAACATCAAAACATTGAAGCCACGTTGCCAACTCGCTACTTTAACACTTTCGCCAAATTAGTATTTTCATCTGATTTAGTGAAAATTATACCTTAACTCTGAGTAATAAGAGTCATAAAGCGTGTCATCAGAGTTGGATAAGAAAGTAACGAATGCGGAAATTGCAATGCACTCATAATATTAATAAAAAATTTAGTGTGTGCGAAAGAGATAAATCTAGTTTCGTTTGTTACTTCGCTTTCTTGAAGAAATTTGCTACAACAAATTTATGTTAGTGTGTCGCCGGCCGCCGCGATCCTGTGACGAGTCACGCGTCCTCAGATGCCGCTAACTTTCGTTCGCGCCGCGCGCCCGCCTTTGATGAGGGACTTCCCCGCCGCTCGTGTTTAAATTTGTAAATTCATTTACGACGGTATTAGTGCGAAATTGGACGCTTTATTTTAGTGACAGGACACGTAACGTTTTAGGTATTTAGTTAAACAGTGAGTGAATTGTGCGAAATTAGACGCTTAGTTTTTATTGTTTTCGTGTTTTTTTTTTTTAATAATCATGCCGCGCTACAGTTACACAGCTTCGGAGTACACCGACATGATTTTAATTTATGGGGAGTGTCAAAGAAACGCCGCTTTGGCTTTCGCTTTGGCTATACGGACATACCGAGAGAGGTTTGGAAACACTCGATTTTGTCCGACCAACGGGCGCACCATTGTCCAAGCTGTCCAGAGGATGCGAGAAAATCGATCCTTAATCCCGCATGTAGATAGTGCTCCTCCACGTGTAAGAGTGACCCTTGAGGAACGAATTTTAAATTATTTTGAACGCAACCCAACGTGTAGTTCGCGAAGGGCAGGTCGACATTTTCGTGTTGACCATACAACTATTCTTAAAGTTTTAAAACGCGACAAACGGAAGCCGTATAAATACAAGAAATTGCATGCAATGTTACCTAGAGACAAACCAGTTAGGGAAAACTTCTGTCGCTGGATTGAAAACAAACATTTCGAGAATCCGGATTTCTTGTACAATGTGATGTGGACTGATGAAAGTACATTTACAAGGAACGGTTTATGGAACAGACAGAATCTTCGTTACTGGAGCCGCGTGAATCCGCGTCTAGGACGGGAGACTTCGCACCAGTACAGATTTACTGTCAATGTTTGGGCTGGCATTCATAGAAATACTATTATCGGTCCGGTTTTCATTGATGGAAATTTAAATGCTGAAAAGTTTTTAGAACTCCTCAATGGACCTGTTTGCGAGTACACGGATGAGCTTTCGGTAACTGCGTTCAGGCAGATGTGGTACCAATTAGACGGAGCACCAGCTCATTCAGTGGTGTCTGCTAGAGAGCGTTTGTCTCAAATGTTCGGACAGCAGTGGATTGGCCGTTATGGACCAACGCGTTGGCCAGCCAGGTCCCCCGACCTTACACCACTGGATTTTTTCTTGTGGGGTCATATCAAAAATGAAGTGTACTCAACAGCTGTTGATACTGTTGATGATTTAAAAGATAGAATAATCATATCTTTTAATAAATTAAAACACATGGCTGCGAATGGGGACCTTTTGTCAGACGTTAGAAATAACCTTTTACGACGGTGCAATTTGTGTATTCGAATTCATGGCGGCCATATTGAAAAACGAAAAATTTAGTGATTTTCATACCTACATCCTGATCGTGATTAATAATTTGATTAATAAATAACACGCCGTTGAGAGATGCCTGATTATTTGGTTAATAATCTGTGATTCAGTGTAATTTTACTGAGCATTAATCCATAATTAAAAGCCAAAAGATCAAGTCGCTACAGGACCGCGCGTTGTTGCCGCTCTTACGACAGGTTAGTGAAGTAATATTTATAAATGGTGTTCTATTTCGTTTCTCGTTTTATGCCATTTAGTTTGTTTGAAATTTATATTTTTTTATTTTCGATGTTAGGATTTTTTTGATAGCTTAAACTTATTCTTATGAACTAGTATTGTCTGTGTTTTCATTTATTGTCGTATTGTCTTCTCCACCCTGTATTATGATTGTTTCTGTTGCTTCTTCTTGTGTACCTACTGTGCAAATATTTCGACACAAATGTATTTTTGTTATGAAATAAATAAATCTAACTTCCCATACTAATTGTGATCAGTTGATGATAACTTTGACAGGAAAGTAGGTAGGTATACTAGATTATGGTATGATGATGTGATATGTCATAGAGTCACCACACTATAGGATGTAAAAGAACAAACATTTTACGTTATGGCATATTTGTTTACTCTATCTGATAGTAAACAAGCCTAGTTCTCGAGAAAGCGTCTGCGCAAGATAAAATTCTCCCACGACAACGCAATATTTACTTTACGATGACGATAAAAGATCGCGGAAAATTGTAAAAAATGGCATTGGAAATAAATATATATGAAGGTATTTCGCAAGATAAGCAAGTTTTTGTAACTTTTTATAATGAAAGGGATTAGTTTTTTTACGGAAGAGAATATTTTAATCTTTTGTAGTATTTTAATCTATTGATTTGGTAAGTTCTTCAAGGCTCTCTGTCAGGATTTCCCCAATTTTGTTCAAGATATGAATAATATGGATGGCGTAACTCACCTGAGTTACGCCATCCATGGACCGCAAAAAGAAATATTTACCCACTTTTAAAAAATTGGTAGACCCATAATGCACACACTTATAGTTGTAGCTCAAAGCATACAACTTTAGAAAAACCAACCACGATTTTTAAAGTGCAGAATTCTGTGTGCCAGAATGATTGAGTAGCATAATCAGTCTATAACGTTCCCACTGCTGGGACACAGGCCCAACCCGGGTTAGTGGATGTCCCATGGCTTCGAAGTTTTTGGTTCTAGGACATGCCAGTTTCCTCACTCATGGCGTGTCTCTTGAAAAATCGACCAAGATTTTTAAAGCGCAGAGTTCTGTATGCCAAAATGAGTTGATTAAGCTACTTTCTAATAGTAAAACTTTGTAGTTACCTGTATTATTCAGCAACTGATGATTGTGTAGAGATTCATTGTGCGACGATGACGTAGATATGTTTGTGACGGAGCCACTCACGGAGCAACTGCACACCTGTAACAGATAAACGCTATTATTAGCTAGTTATAAACAGGGGGTGACTTAGCGAAAATGTTTGTTTGATTTCGGAAACCAGCCGAACGATTGGGGGCCTGAAACCGCAAGAAGAGACTGCGGCAGACCACGAAGGACATGGCGGGACGCCTTAGATGTCTTCCTTGAGAATTGGAAAGAGATAACACAACCGAGAACAGTGGAAAGAATGGAGGGAGGGCTTTGCCCAGCTGTACAGTCCACGAGGATAAATATGTACACGAGCAAACTTTACTTGTAAGCTCGAGTATCTTAAAACCATCCAGATACTCGAGCTTACAAGTAAAGTTTGCTTTTGTACATATTTTTGCTAGTGACTGTACAGAGCCTTTAGACAAAATACTTTTCTGTTAACGTTAACGCTAACGATTCGTGCAAAATGTATGGCAACGACATTACTGGGCGTGAGTCACGTGACAGTTCCCTCCGCAGGTAATGCCCTTGCCATACATTTTGCACGAAGCGTTAGCGTTAGCGCTATTATAAAAGGTATTTGGCTAAGGGGGCAGGCTAGATAAAATAATATAATAAGAATAAGTTCAGGAGCGTAGTACTCATAACAGGCGTACCAGATTTACGAACGGAAACGAAGCAAAAGGAGTATTTGTAAGGATTGTAGGAAGTGGATTTTTGCAGGTTCTGCCTACCCATTTAGGTCAAAGGAGCGAGTTTATATATGTATGGAAGTTAAATTTTTGTTAATGCATATTACACACGACACAAGCGGAAGAAATAACATAACATAAATTACTATATTTCCCGTATTTCCCAAAGGGGAAGAAAGGGGTGTATGACACACCCGCATTTTTCCAGCTGAGTCTCATGAAACAGAGACTCTTATGAAACAGGGACTATCAAGAAACATGGACTCTCATGAAACCGAGACTATCATGAAACAGAGACTCTAATTAAAAAGGGACTCTCATGAAACAGGGACTCTTATGAAACAGGGATTCTTATGAAACAGGTACTCTCATGAAACAAAGCCTTTCATGAGACAGGGACTCTTATGTAACCGGCCAGTTTGCAGGTGAATTTTATTAGTGGATAAAAAATAAAGATAAATACATTGTAACAAAAGCCATTAAGTTGATAAGTGAGCAGGACATGAACAGTTCTTACTCATCGCAATAACTATTACATCATTCAATGCGAAAAAATAAAATATAACTTTGTTTTAATAATTTTTACACCAGTTAACCACCACAATGACCACTTATCCTACTTCTTACTATGTATAAAATTATAAATGAGACAGTTTGGATGGATGTTTGTTACTCAATCACGCCAGAACGGCCGAACGGATCTGGATAAAATTTGGCACAGAGATAGACTATAGTCTTGAATAGCATAATTTACAATGGGGGAAAGTACTAATTCCACGCGGGCGAAGCCGCTGGTAGAAGCTAGTATTTAATTATTTAAGCTTAAATAAGGAAAGCTTTAAATATTGATCATTTCTGTTAAGGAGACAAAATTTTACCTTTGCAAAAACGCGCTCACAAGGTATTGCATGTGAACGATTGTTATCGAACTCCTGCAATAATTGAGCGCGATATATTTTATCGCGGACACAAAAATACAGATTTTGATAAATATTCAATGAATATAAAAAGGTCCAGTCTAACCAGATGCACATGAATACCAGAGGTTACAGGCAGTCGCTGCCTATCTGACCTCCACAAACCAGTAACTGGGTAACACGATAACCCTTGGCAAGACTGGTGCCAAATTTTGATCAACATTTTACACTGTAAAATTTTATTTACACAAGATACACATTAGCACCTCTTCCCAGTAATATACAATTCCTAGCGACCCGCCCCGGCTCCACAGTGGTACACATTATACACAAACCTTCCTCGTTTCTCTCTTTCTATTAGTGACAACCGCATTAAAAATCTGTTGCGTGGTTTATGAGGAGTTAGCGGAGAAATAGACATGCGGGAACCGACTTTGACTTAATTTTTTTTATTTTAATTTCATTTTTTTTTTTCAATTATTAACAGTAAAATACACACACTTTGTATTTGCCGGTGAGACCCCATAGTTTCAGCTTCTTCGCTTTTATTAGCATCACATTTTTATTTTTCACTATACTCCTAATAATGTCTTTCGTTTTCGAATGGTCCATTTTTACCCGATTGCCCCAGAAAGAGGTGTAAAATTTATCGTATTATTTTTCGCACAGACGTTGCTTCGAGTCAACGCCAAAAGTAACAATGATAAGGGATATCAGATAATTTATAATAATTAGTTGGGCAATGTTGTTTTATAGAGTCTTTATCAGGTGTGTGATAACAGTTTATTTACTTTCGTGATAGGTATGTTATGAATGAACTTTCGAAAATTCTCTTCTTATTTATTAGAGGCGGAAGTTTCTGTTTAATTATGGTTTTAATACTTCGCAAAATTACGTTCTTTGTGAGAAAAACTAAGTTGTTTGAGATACCTTCACAATATTTGCGCATCTAAGCTAAAAAGAAGTGCTGACAAAATTCCCCGGAAGCAATTTTTAATAATAAAGTTATTAAAAATGATTTTCCTAAGGAAATGACTTATGACGACACAGTTGGCACAGTGGTTGAGCGATCGGCAGCTGTGCTGCGTGTCACGGGTTCGATTCCTATGATGATAGTTGTTCCGGGTCTGGGTGTTACTGTATGTGAGTCTATATGTTTGTGAATGTACCCACAATACAAGAATAAATACCAGTGAGAGGCAACGTTTATTCAAAAAAAAATCGCCTACAAGGATCTTTTTATTTTAGCAGTTACTTAATCAATTAATGTTGTAATATGACGTCATAATACTTTTACCCCGAGATAATTAATAGGAAAGATATCAGCCATAACTATCTAATTTAATCTAATCTCCGCATTGCTTACATTCCTAAATTGAGACTTAGGTAGTATTGATATAACCTTCACCACAGTGATTATTTTGCAGAACTAGAATAAATAAGTTTTGTATGTGCAAAAACATGTAAAACTTATATTGCTGTACAATAAAGTGTATTCTATGTATACTCAAATGTGCATTCTGGATAGTCCCACCACCACCTTGTTGCCCAGGGGTTGAGGATAAATTCGAAAGTTACCTCGCCCCTGGGCATTCAGGGCAGGGAGGAACAGGGGTGGGTTTTAGTCAGTAAGAGTCTGACACGCCCTTCCGCTCCACCCAGAGCGGGAGATGTCATTGGATGATTTGCCACCCCACAAAAAAAAAAACCACCACCTTGTGAACTGGCTAAGAATATTAATTATCTCAGTATGGACTATTCTTAAAAAAAGGTATAGTAACAAAAACGTTAAATATTTAATATTATTTTGGGACCAACTGTAAAATAACCACATACCTTTTTTTTGTGTTGGGAAATCATCCAATGGCATCTCCCGCTCTGGGTGGAACGGGAGGGCGTGTCAGACTCTTGCTAACTAAAACCCACCCCTGTTCCTTCCTTGCCTGAGTGCCCAGGGGAGCGGTAACTCTGTTACGAATTTATCCGCTACCACTTGATGGGCTTGATTGGCATTTTCTTATTAAATACTTTACACCTACAGTACAAGGCAGATTTAATGTCATAGGCACCATAATGACATTTTTATTTTTAAATCAGAACTCTTTTTTTTTCTCTATTTTTTTTTTTTGAGAACGTGCGACAAGAATACGAACGGTTAGTATTGTAACTAAACTATTTTTAAAAAGATTCTTACCCCGCTGTCAGCGTCCCCACGATGTAGCGGCGGCATATCAGCTGCTATCATGTGGATCTGATGGGCTGACTGCTGCACCCTAGCCACCATGGCTTCTACTTCGCTCTGAGGGTCACAGACCATGTGGTTGCTGAAAATAAAAAGTTTTAAGATTTAAAAAAATATCTAAAACAAAGCGTCTCAAATTATCACTGACTTCCATTTTTACAAGCGTTTATTTAACTTGCAATGTTTAAAACTATGTTCGTTCGGGTGGAATCTTGCAAGCTGAATTAGAGCCACTTCCCGATGTCCGATTGGACTCAAATTTGGTGTACATATGTATCTTCGGTGACAATACAATGATATGCTACCATGAAGCTGGTCTGATAATGGAAACGGAAGATGGCTATAGGAGCTTCTGAACTAAACCAGATAAACCCATCGAGTTTGTGCTCGATTGATTTGTCTTGAGGAGTACTTTACGCCTAGATGATATCCAGGGTCTGATGATGAAGCTGGAAGGAGACCACGGCATCTCAGTGATAAAACAAGATTACCCCACCGAGTTTGGGCTCTATTGATTCGTCTTGAGGAGTACTTTACATCACATCATTATATCCGTAGAATATTTTTATATATTTAATTTTTACTTCTATCAAATAAACTAAACCAAAATTTCGGCTTTGTGATGGGACCTCACTCGAGCTGGCGACCGGCCCTTAGACTATTTTAATAACTAATTAGGCTTTACAATATTATCTAACAATATTCTGCAAAACAAACATGGAAATCAGCACTCAAACTTTAAGAAAAGTGAATAATGTTACGTAGCTTTTGCGCCTGATACCGGTAAATTGGCCGTCGGCCCAAACTAGAAGATATGTGTTCAAAGTAAATACCAATTAATCAATACACATTTTGTTAATCAGAATCAGCTGTTCATATATTTTGTCGAACCCTCATACGAAGGATCTATTCTTACCTATAACCCAACAAAAAATTAATAACTTATAACCACATAAGCCCTTTAAGTACTTATAACCCACAAATCTGAAAAGATAACCCGAGCAGTAGTTGTACCTCAAATATTAAAAAGCTTGTGAACGAATACCCGAAAAAAACCCGAGCATTTCCTATGGGACAAACTCCATCTTTTCGCTAACTTGACCGCAACAAACAAATCGTAATAAAAACTTTCACAGCAAATTGGACTTTATCACCTCGAAAATAAGTCGCAAATTGCTTGTTTCATAAGTACTTCGAGAGTACAGTCTCACGAAAATGAACTTTGCAGCCCTTAAGATAGAGTCATAAATTGGTTGTTAAGTTATTTGGAAGTTACAATATTTAAATGTGTATTTTCTGGCAGTAAAGGGACATTACGCCTGATTATTAATTAAACATACAACCTGATTGGCTGTCTTTTAGTATTCATGATGATCGGTGAGAAACCAATGAGATTTGTTCGTGTTACGAGCTGTTAATTTAACACCTTTTAACTTAAAAAACCGTCAAACATTCTTTCTAAGTTTTATTTGCAACTGTCTTCTTCTTGCGAATCGACAGTTCCCTAACTTTTTAAATACTGGTCCAGAAGCTGGCCACATTAATTGCAGCGTCAGTATCGTTCACCAGGTCTTCCATATTGCAGGTGTATGGACACTTTGGGGCTTTCTAGTATGTGAGTCAAGTTCTGCAGGCGTATTCGCTAATTCAGTTGACATCAATTTGATAGGCACTTTGCCGTACATTGCTGCTTTGACGTATAGGAAAACCGTTTTTTTTTTTTTTTTTTTGGGGGGTGGTAAATCATCCAATGACTTCTTCCGCTCTGGGGTGGAGCGGAAGGGTGTGTCAGACTTTTACTGACTAAAACCCACCCCTGTTCCTCCCTGCCTCGAGTGCCCGGGGGCGAGGTAACTCTTTCGAATTTATCCTCCACCTATAGTGCTTATTATAATCGATGTCCACCGAGCAATGCACTGCATAGTGCCTATCAAATTGGATACTGGGTGGGTGAATCTCCTGCCATTGTGTGTCGTCAACACTCCGTCATTATTTTCTGCAAAACGCCAGTAGATTCACCCGGGTATTAGACGAGTCAATAAAACCTCTTTTCGCCAAGTTGTATTTGCAGCCCCATTTGTCACGATTTCAGGAATATATGGGCCAAGATATTTAATTATCTTAAGCTCCTGTACGACCCCTTTTTTTGGGGTGGGAGATCATCAAATAACTTGACTTGACTTCTTCTCTGGTTGGTGCGGGAGGGCGTGTCAGACTTTTACTGACTTAAACCCACCCTTAACCACGGATGAATATAAGTCAAGATAGTAAAAACCCCGTTCATCATGTAATTAGACTTCAAATTATGAATAGACCAATTAATCTGCCTGGCCCTTGCCCAACTACGTTGGGGTCGGTGTCAAGTTTAACTGCAAGCAGCTGAATACCAGTATTTTACATGGAGCTACTGTCTATCTACCTACATTACCAGAAAATCATTTAAAATCCTACAAATCATTCATTTCTGAAAAAACTTTTAAAAGTAGTCAAATCTCCTTTCTTCTCTCGCGTTATTGGCAATCACAGTCAGATCGCAATAAATTTTGCAATACAGTAAATTCTGGTTAAATTATGAATAGATTATTTCAAATACAGTAAATCTCATCCAAATTTGGTGTACAATGCATCCGAGTCCTATTTAATACTAACTTCTGCCAGCGGCTTCACCCGCGTGGAATTAGTACCTACTCGTACTACATGCAAACTTTTAACCCTAACTTTAATCTCTTAGGGGATGAATTTTGAAACCCCTTTCTTAGTGCTCCCCTACATTATAAAAGGAAGCCGTGTGCAAAATTTCACGTTCCTAGTCCCAGTAGTTTCGGCGGTGCGTTGATATATCAGTCAGTCATTTAGTCAGTCAGTTTCTCTTTTTACATATACATATAGGTAAAGAGTTTACAATTTCGCGGGATTTATCATAAATTAACGATGTTTAGAAAAGGAAAGATGGATAAAATTATGGTCCGTCACGTCAGTTAGAATACCAGAAAACTATTGGAAACGTATTATTTCTTTTGTCACGTAAACAAGAATTGAGAATGACCTACAAGTGACGTAACAAACTCAACTCCTGAACTTTGATGCGTTTTATCTTTGTCATTTTTTATTGTTAGGGTAAAGCAAAACATACGTGTCCAATATTTTTTGATAATTAATTAGATTATTTCAATAAATAGAATTATTATTGTGGTACCCAGAAATAATCCCTATAATCATATCCAAACGGCAACGTTAAGATTACCAGTTGTTTTTCTACCAGACAATCACAACAGTGAACAATGAAATATACCAGACTAACACTTTGATGACTTGGTTAGATTAAGAAGCATGACATAATATACATATAAAGCAATGCATAAATATAGTTCGATCCTTACCCCATTTCCATATCATGTCGTTCCCGCAATGACATGGAACGCATGGGCCTGGTGAGGGCTAAGACCTTCTCAGCACCACCGGGGCTCTTCTGGAGTAATGTGTTTGCGTAAATATCTGTACCTGGAAAATAAAACATGGTTTTTAGAAGAAGTTGGCCCGTCATGTCAGAGAACTTGGCGTCAGATTATAACTTTTGTCGTCAAATGACTTCAGAATCAGAAATTCATGATTTAAATCTACTATTTTTTGTTACTAGCCTGCATGGTCCCACTGCTGGGCAAAGGCCTCCCCTAAGTCCTTCCAGGAACTTTTCTCCCATGCTTCCTCAAACAGCCCCCGCGGTACGCGTCGAGGTCGTCTCGTCACTTTTTTTTGTGGCTGACCTCGGCGACCCCATCCTTTTTCAGGCACCCACTGTGTGGAGACTTTTGCTCAGAGATCGTCATGCATGCGACTGACGTGACCCGCCCAATCCCACTTGAGCCTGAACCCTACTTACCTAACTTAATTTAATAGTATGAAAGGTTCTACTACCACAAGGACCACGATATTTGAGGAAGTAAAGACTAAACTGATGTCAAAGCAACTCTGGTAATTTTACTATTGACAATGAATTTATTACTTTTTCAGTTCCTTACCATTGACTAGTTGCCCATGATCAGGGCCATCCTGCATCCTCCTTGAATTGGAGTCAGCCGCTTTCGCCATCGCTGTGATGGCACTAAACTTCTTCAACAGTTGTCGTCTCCTGAACGCTCTCTGGATGGTGACAGCAGCCCTCCTTGCTCGTAAACCTCCGTACCTTCGCTCCAAGATCTCTGTCTGTTTGTCCAGCAGGTCTTGGGACATCTCATAACGGCTGGAAGGTTGAATTTCCCGTGAATTTCCAGTGGGTTTAGAGCGGGAAGGTAAAATGAACATCCTGAAGGTTAAGCCGAGGATTTTTGAAGGTCCATGCCAGAATATAGATCGATTCTCTAAATATTGTGATTGAATAAACAATGAAGGGTGAGTGATCGATTGATTTTTATAGGGCAGTATATTTCTGTAAAATGGATGTGTGTTTTGGAGCGATTGGTCATTCAGTTGTTTGATAACTAAGGACAGTTTTGTGGCTTGCAATATGGCGGATTTTGAGTGATGTTCATTTTACCGTTAAAGCAGGGTACAAAAAAGTGGTTAATGTTTCAATTAGATGATTAGGATTTTGCATGTAAGGTTTAGTATTTTTTTTTTAATTTTTGGGTGAGAAATATATTATTTTTAGTTCGAGAATTTCCTTTATAACGTTGTTTTTTTTTTTAAATTGCTGTTTTCTTTAATTAGTATTCTTTGATACAAGAAAAATTTTAACTTTGAAAATAAAAGGTTACATTTTAGAAGGGCTTATTTAAATTCGTGTAAATAGTGAACGATTTAACTAATGAAGTTTAACCAAATTCTAATAGACAGAATCATTGTTGGAAAGACAGTGATTGACAATTTAATGAATGAATCCAATTCTAGAAGAAGCTTATCAAATTACGAGTCAAACTTTTAGTAACTACATGCTGTTAACTTTGAAGATTATCAGTCTTATTTATAAGACTAACTAACCACATGATTAGTTTAAACACTGACTAGCGGATTCTAAACTCAAGATGAGAACAAAACCCCCTTTAAGGGCCTACTACCGGCCAAGTAGCGCCCCCATTGAATAAAAAATCGTAGCATAGCATAAAAAATAAAGATTAAGGTGGAAGCTCCAGGGCAGTCCGCGAAATTCAAATTTTCTTACGTTTTTTGCAATTTGCAGGTCAGTGTCATGTTGTATCTTGGTACATACAACTCTTTTGGTATATACAACTCTTTCAGTTAGAATTGATGCCAAATGTGTATTGCATGAAATCATGACATTTGGTATCAATTCTAACTGAGAGAGATGTATTGATGATTTTAATGATTATAATTCTATAAATACATACTTGCTACGGCCGCAAATCAAAGTTTGACCAAGATAGAACCTGACACTGACCTGCAAATTGCAAAAAACGTAAGAACATTTGAATTTCGCGGGCTACCCTGGAGCATTCACCTTAAAGAATCCTACGTTGAGTTTGTTACTAAGAGGATAAAGTATTTTTACGTTATTAGAACAGGACTCAAAAAGTTTCGTATCCAAAGTAGTAAGCAAAAGTGTCAAAAACGGCCGTTTTTGGTACTATTGCATACTGCTTTATCCTCTTAGTAACAAACTCAACGTAGGATTCTTTAATCTTTATTTTCTATGCTATGCTATGCTACGATTTTTTATTCAATGACGGCGCCACTTGGCCGGCTTTGGGCCTTAAATGATTAGTCACCACTTTACCACCCACTTCTACCCTTCTTCCGGGAGGAAAATTTTGAAATAAGAACTTACTAATCAGTGTTTAAACTTATCACGTTTTTTTTTTGTAGATAATGTCCTATGTTAAGAGTAGTTCGTTAATTGGCAAATCAATTGATATTCCTGGTTTAGGTCCACTTTAACTACATGCTCAATATTTTATTCAAATCTTAAATTTAAATTATGAATATTGTTTCTAGTTAATTGTGAGAGAATGCAGTTTTCAATGACATTGTCTGACCTTGGAAAGTCCACAATGACTGCATTATGTGAGTGACAATATTGTAATTAATATTATCTAAAAATAAATACTGTTGGCTGTTTAGTGGTTACGTATTTCGAAAAAGATAATTCGTTTGAACATAAAATTGTCGTAATGAATCTGCAACTTTATGTATTCTTGCACCAAAACTCATAACCTCCTATATTTTAGAAGTCTGTTAGAAACTTATAAGTAAGTACCTGGCGACAGTGAACTTAATGCAGATTTTTTCCAGAAAACTTATCATTACAATATTTATCTCAAAATGACCTGAATTACAGTAGATAAAAGTCAAAACATGCGTAAAAGTGGACCAGGGCATTAAAAACCATTCTTAAAAGTCATGCCTTGAATAAACAGTTAATTTTCAAAAGCATAATTACTTATGAGCTGAAACAAATTACATTCGGACAAGGCTACATCCATATTGAGGTGTGATAACTGTTTATCTGATTTAAAATTGACAGGACCAAATTTTGTATCGAAGGACCAGTTTATTAATTGGCTGTCGTTATCAAGAAACCCTTTGAAATGATTGATTGTAGATGCACGTGATAACTGAGTCTGATACAGTATATTTAAGTGCAAATTATAGATAGTGATTGACTTGAGTGGAGCGCTTAAGCAAATATTAAGTGGTTCTTTAGAATTAATTACTACTGTCAGTTATACTTAATCATCTAACTTGGCAAGAGTAAGATATTATTTGAAGTTGAATTAATTTATCTCAATAGATTTAGTTAAAATACTGAGTTTTAATTTATTTGCATACTTAAGTTTCTACACACAGACATAACCAAACCATGTAATTTGCATCAGTGATGATCAGAATTATGATCTTTCACTTTTACAAAGTAAGAAGGAACAGGAAATTTTATTTTCAAGTTGAGATAGGAGTTAAGTGTTATCTAAGTGTTAAAGGGCACACAATACACATTCCTGAGGTTCACGACATACCCTCTAGTCAATTTACCCCTTTTTTGGGGTAACGTGGGATCTTTTTGGGTCATTCCCGACGAACCCAAGCCCATGATGGACACATCTGTACCTCGCCTATGGAAGGAATTAAAAAGTAAAGAAAACATAAATATACACATATTGTTAGTAACATAATTTCCCCCAATAGAACCAGACCCATATACATTTATTTATACAAAAACATAAACATTATTTACAAACATCACAACAAAATGTGCGATCAATATTAATCACTTGGATTCTAAAATCAACACACAGACCACATATTTACAAATACAGAAGCAACTGACGTCCCCCAGATTACCGCTACCTCTAATTTTCGCACGAGCGACTACCCATCAGTTTTAGTGTTCCACTGACCTGTTTGTATGAACGGCGTGTCCGAAGCCCTCTGGCGGGGCGGCGATGTACAACGGTGGCGCCGGCTCGGCTGCGCCCACGCACAGCCCCGCCCCCGTGGACGCGTTCGACGCCGACGAGCATGACGAGTTCGAGTGGTTTAGAGCTGGAATCACGTTATATGAGATTTATATTATAACTACAACATGTGAATAAGAAGACTGTGGAAGGACAAGAGAGATAAGAGATACTTGAAATACAGGAGTCAACATCAAAGACCTACTGCCAAGTGTAAAAACGAGCCTGTTGTGTTACACAGCAGAGCAAAGGCCTCCCTACTTTCGTTCGATTTTTTCGGTCTATTGCAATATCTGGTCAATCCTTTGGGTAGGAATCTAACCCATATATCTAAGCAGCCTTTTGTAAGTATAAGACTTTAGGATTTTATTTCAGTGCTAGCAGTCAGCGGCGCAGTTATACGATTTTTAATTATTTTTAATTGAACATCACGTCTAAACGACTAGTTTTTTTAACTATATACTAAACACTTAAGAAGTTGGCATCAAAAGATGATTGTTCAAACACTTACCAGGTAATGGTCGATGAACAGCAGTGACATATCGGTTGCCTTCCATGTATCCTCGGTCGGGTTCCGCGGTGTGAGCATGATGGGCGTGGATCGAGTGCTGGTGGGTATAGAAGCCGTCGGGGGGATGCAGAGCCACCCCGCCCGTCCCCTCTTCTTCGTCTACCTTCTGAGAGAAGCTGAGGACAAAGAAAAAATTGGTTAGAGAAGTTATATGGATCCGGCTCGAAGGACCAGTGATATTTTAAAGTAGTTTACAATTTTTTCAAGTGAAAACTTCTTTAGGCACGTAGGGCCATTTTGGGATGAGGAAAAAGCACTGAACTTGCGTGACCGACACGCGAAGTCGCGCCGTTGCGTGAAGCTAAGAAGTTTTCACCTCTGACGTAGAGTCCTAAGACCGACAGTTTTATTTTTATAAAATTGCTAAGATAGATAACACACATACACTAAAATACGAGTAAGTCTCAGAGTATAACCTGGCATAGCAGTCACTGCACTTTCACTAAATAAAAACACAAAATTACTCTTTCTCCTTAAAAAAATACACAAAATAACGACATCTCAGCTCAAAAGGCTAGTCTCAAGTATCAGGGACAGTCAACATTTCCTCGTAGCTATCCCGGGCTTTTGTAACTCGTTCTAGTAAATATTTTCACTATCTTAGTTAAATATTTGCTTACACGGACGTTTTTGGGACGCTTTTGCAACTCCTGTAAATAGAGCTCCCGTCTTGAGAGGGAAAGGGAAAGAAGACTGTTTTTCTCGCTTGTGTTTGTGAACGTTTTCGTATTGAATTAGGTAAATGAAGAATATTGAGGATCAAGTGATATTTAGGCGGTACAGATCTCTTTAACTTGACTAGACGCTACATCGCTTCAATATCCTATTCTATCACTAGGACTTTGCTAAAGTATGATTAAAAAATTAATCATCAAGATACCCTTGTAGTTATCATCGACTGATTACTCATCAAACACTTATGATTGCAATCAAATAGAGGCAATAGCGGCGCCACCGATAAGTTCAAGACGGACTTGAGGATATACATATCAGGACTTTACTTCTGTAAGTCCATACAGGACCTGGTATTCATCATGTACTGGTTGATAACGGTATTAGGGCTCATATGATTCATACATCGGTAATGCCAGCTTTCCAAATAACCCGACATATAAACCCAATAACCCTGTTTCTTTTGTTTATCTTAGGACGCCCTATATCTCCGATTCTTACATTACCATAATCCATTGGCTACAGCAGACTATTGCCCTGGTTGCAAATCAAGAGCTTATTTATTTAAGCTAGGTTTGCATAGACTTTTTTTTACTATTTATAGGCTTGCGTTTTACCATTATCTCACCTGATGGTAAGCGATAATGTGGTCGACATGAACCACGCTTACCCGGGCCTGCAGACGGCGAGTAATGGGTAGCTCGCCGTCCGATCAGCACCAGGCTCGAGAGTCGACGGCGCGTAGTGTTCCACGCGCGCCTCAAAGCGTTGTCAGCTATAATGACGGGGCCCGTCATGGCCGATGCCTGCCCAGGGGTTGTGGATAAATTCGAAACAGAGTTACCGCGGCCCTCGGCACTCAGGGCAGGGAAGGAACAGGGGTGGGTTTTAGTCAGCAAGAGTCTGACACGCCTTTTTTTTTTGTTGGATGATTTCCCACCCAACAAAAAATAAAAAAATGGACCACGCTTGCCTGGAAGTAACCTATTTACTGACTATTTATTTACTGACTTAAAGACCCCCAGGATGTTTTTCATATAGTTGACATAGTTTGTAGTCTGTACACAAGTGTGAAAATTTTTGTCTCAGCTTTGCGAAATATGCTAAAACTAACTAAGCTCTTGGTTTGCAACGTACTTTAAACAAATAAAGGCCTTATAACAAAAAAAAAACGGGCCAAGTCCGAGTCGAACTCGCGCATGAAGGATTCCGTACCATCGTACACGATTATACGCGTCTACTTGTTGCCATTATTAAAAAGAGCAAAAACAGCAAAAAAAATAAACACGTTTGTAGTAGGGGAACCCTCTTTAATTTTTAATTTATTTTTATTATTTGTTGTTATAGCGGCAACAGAAATACACATTCTGTAAAAATTTCAACTGTCTACCAATTACGGATCATGAGATTCAGCCCGCTAACAGACAGATGGACAGACGCGGACAGCGGAGTAGTAGGTAAAAGTGTCAGAAACGGCCGTTTTTGGTACTTTTGCCTATTACTTTGGATACGAAACATTCTGAGACCTGTTTTAAAGCAAGCAGCGTAATTATCCTCTTAGTAACAAACGTGACGTTGGATTCTTTAATATTTATTTTCTATGCTATGCTACGATTTTTTATTCAATGAGGGCGCCACTTGGCCGGTAGTAGGGCCTTAATAGGGTCCTGTGGGTTACCCTACGGGTACAGAACCCTAGTAGAATGGCCATGATTAGTTTAAACACTGATTAGCAGCTTTTAAATTCAACATTTTCTACTCGGAAGAAGGGTAGAAAGTGCTGACTTATCATTTAAAGGAGGTTTTGTCCTATAGACAGCTGCATTTGATTGATGAGACGTAAGTATGCTATCTTGACAATAGAATCCGTTAATCAATTAGTATATTAAGCATATTATGGTAATCGGGTTTTATAAATAAGGCTGTTGGTTTGCAATGTGTTTTAAACAAATAGGTAAATCTTATAGGGCGCAGTTATACGACTTCTAATGATTTTTAATTGAACATCACGTCTAAACGACCCATCTTATTTCTTTAAAAAAATATATTTTACTCTAGACAATTTCTTTCGTAATTTGTTATGTGAATATTTGAAATTATATTTTTATAGTGTAATTAATTTGTAAAGTTATGTCTAACGCGGACAAAAAATTGAGAATCATGCAAAAACTATAAAGTGTATTTTTATGATACCTTCACCATTTCAAAGATCATTTAATTATTTATTTTTTAGTATACGTGTTTTAGTATAGTACCTGTTGTTTTATATATAATAAATTAATAATTCGTCTAATTTCGGACAGCGGTCCTTGATGGGCGAGTCCTATTACTGGCTGGACGTACGACGCGTTACATGAGCTCAGCACAGAACCCGGAATAGTGCCTTAATGTAATTTTATAACTCTTCAAGATGAGGAAAAAGTCTGAAGACACAGTTAAAGTTTTACTAAGTTGGAAATTATATTCTTAACTTACCTAGCTTTATTTTACGCAGACGACAAAAATCTTGACATTTAAGTTAAAAGTTTCTCATTTAGTAGGATGATGAAAGTAAGTAGTACTTAAGGCAAACTATTTGTGTTAACTATGATATTAGATAGTTTGTCTACTAAGTTGCTTGTTTGTGTTAACTAGTTAAGAAGGTAACTAGGAAGGTAAGTGGTTGCATGTTTGTTGTGGAAATTGTTTATTCTGTTTGGTAGATACTTGCATAAGTATCTGTTAAAGGATTAGGACACTGAAACTATGCCAGTGATATTTATTTACTTAAAACTTAAGTGAATAAATAATACCTATATTTAAGGCGCTATTATATTAAATGCCAATGACCTTGAGTGGTTAGCTTACGTGTTCTGTGCTGAGCTCAAGTTTCGCGTTGTAAGTCCACCCAGTAATAGGACTTGCCCATCAAAGAGCGCTGTCCGAAATTAGACGCATTATTAATTTATTATACATGAAACAAAAAAATAAAATAAAAGAAATATCTAATTTAAAAAAATAATACTACTACTTTCAATGATTTTTAATTGAGCATCAGGTTAAAACGACAAGTCTCATTTCTTTAAAATAAAATAAAAAATAATTTATTAAAATCTCCCTTACAACTACCATTACCTACAGGTGTATACCTAATGCGAAAGCGCGGTCTTAAAGTTAACTTATTTACAGTATAAAACTATGAAAAACGTAAAAAACTGGTAGTACTTACGAGTATAATAACATCTAATAATAACATCTGTACTAAGTTCCCTAAATGTAAAATCACAATATTTAAAATATAAAAACAATAACATATACCCTACTCTATATGTTACTCTAGTCAATTTCCTTGGTAATTTGATATGTGTATACATATTTGAAATTATATTTTTATAACATAGTCACTATGTCACTGTACTCAAGGTCGCTGGCATATAACTGAGCCTTAAGTTTGCACTTCTATCGTCAGTCCCATGACTGCCTATTTTTTTTGTCTACTGAGCAGCAGTAGCGCTACCTATCAACAAAAGCAGTCCTTAATACAGCTTCGCAAAATATAATGGATTGACAATAATTTCGATAACAATAACAGTATCGATAGATATAGTACACAAGTACACGTGCTTCTTTTAATAATATCAACGTAATTAATCATAATTATTATTAAAATCATTACAGCATTTTATAAACTATGCGATAACATAGTTGTGACTTGTGACGTAGAATCTGCTGACTGAAGATATTTAGATAAGATGTGTTTATTTTTGTAGCAAAATGATAAATAAAACTCTAAGACATTACTTGCATATAGTCACAGATAGCAGTGATGGCCCAGTTGTAACCGCCGCGACAATTTGTAGGTCGTGAGTTTAAACCCAGGCAGGCGCTTTACTTTATGTTAGTTATTTCATCACCACTGCTCTCAAAATGGTGAAGTAAAACATCGTGAGGAAACCGACATGTCAACATGTGTATGGTGGATTACGGCCCACACCCTCTCACAGAGAGAAGGCCTGTGCCCCAGCAGTGGGGACATTAAAAAGGCTGATGATGACTCACAGATAGTCTACTTTACAGGAGATCCAGGAACAGGTCACGTTTCATACATTTATAGTGAGTGACTGCAAATGGCTACACAGAAGAGTTATAAAAATTATAGGTGGCTATAAAAAGTCTCAGGAGAGTCGCATAGACCGAAGAATCACCAATCTTAAGTGGCAGTGGGCAGGGTACTTTGCTCGCAGAACAATCATCGATGGGTTAGAGAGGTTCTGGAGTGGAGAACGAGTACCGGAAGGCGCAGCGTTGGACCGCTCGTTTCAACTGTCAACCTATTACGGGTTCATGACAAACAGCCCGCTGACAGACAAACGGACGGGCAGCGGAGGCTTAGTAACAGGGTTCCGTTGGTTACCCTTCGAGTACGGAACCCTAAAAACGATGTTTAGTCCTAGTCAGTTCTCTTATTATAAGGATACATTAATTTAAAACTGACAATTTTTTCCCTTAATTCCAATATCCGGTAAACACAAAACGTATAATAAAGACACTTTCTAATTGTAGATATCTGTAAATGTCGAACACTGAACCCAATTACATATTAAAACGTCTGATAAAAACTGGTTAGTGTAAGTGGTAGCATGTTTATATTGGCAATTGGCAATAGTTTGTTTCCTTTTTGTTTAAAACTACGTACTTACTTACAAGTCAATTTATCTATACAAGAAGGCATTGAACTTTGTTAAATAAGACCATTAAAACAAAAGGCTGGTCCTTTTACCGCAGATAAAAAAAAAAAAATCATAGACGTTTTCTTTCTTTCCTGTCAACCGCCGCGCTATTACTGACTCCCTTTTATTCCTACAATTCCTGACACAAAATATCCTTAAAAAAACTCATAAGTAAAGTAAAACTATTTTATTAAAACCGGTTTTAGACCCTCATCATCAAGTACTCATCATAACAAAAAATAGTAGCCCAAATTCAATTGTCCTACCATTTGCCATCAGGTATTGCCAGTCCCTATCTCCTGGCACCATCATCAGATCAGCTCGATGGTATCATAATATTGCATTGCCACCGGATTTACATAAGTAATGCCAAAGGGGAATGCCAACCACATGAATATCGCGATTATTAAACATAAAATTGTTTTTTTTTTTTTTAACAAAAGCAAATTGTGGTGCGTTTCATGGCCATAATTGGGCATTCCCCTTTCAGCTATATCGGAAACCAACGAGTGGTTGAAAAATGGTTTGCAAATTTTGAAGCGGACAACTTACATACGAAGTTACATTACGATTCTAAGTTAACAACAAAACCAACAAGGAAAACAAGATCAGTACAACTAGTTAACAAATCCATGTAAAGTACTAAAGACTATATCCGAACAAAAGCACAAATTAGTCTCCTCAGCAACAATATGATACGACAAGGAACTCACGTAGTTCTCATCGTGTTCCTTCGTGTTTCTTCGTGATTCTTCGTTTAGCACTCGACTGCATCAATCAGTGGACGTCACGAACCCAGAGAAAGTTCGAGAAACACCACAATTTTGTATACTTAGATATCTTAGGATGCTGAATCGTACTAACTATTCTATTGATATTATAAATTTGAAAGTCTGTATGTCTACCTAATTGTTAGTCAATTACTCCTTAACAGCTAAACAAATTTAGACGAAATATGCCACACAGGTTGGCCATGACCCGGATTAAGACATAGGATACTTTTTAATCCCGGTGGTATGTTCAACTCGTAAATCAATGCTCAATCTCCAATCCTGGCCTTTGTGCCCCAAAACCTTTTTAATTAGTTATCGGGGGATACCTTCAAAAGGGGCTTCGAACGACGGTCTTTTTTCTTTTGAAGAAAAAAAGACCAGGGAATGTGGGAGTTTTACGACCCCGGTGGTCACCATGACCACCCCGGCACCCCCTCTGTACAACGCCTGATAGCCTGCAGCCGAAGCAACCTCTGCACTGCCACTGACAACGGCAAAACTGGTGAAGTTTTGAGCCCAAAAATGTAAAGCGGCCCCGAAACAATCAATTGCGATTGTCAATTTTATGTCATTGTCAATTGCCATTGATCGTTTACGAGTACAATTAAAGAGATTGTCAATCGCAGTTACGTGATTGAAAGCAATTGATGAAAAATTTGATTGATGCTCATTGACAGAGCAAAGCTGCCAATTGATCGTTTAACTGAGTCATTGACACTCGTTTCTGTCATTCGCGCGTCTGACAGCAGTGAAAACAAACATGGCACGTAATATCAACGACCGAGAATTTATATCTCGACCGTCCAGAGTTAGCGCAAACAATTGACAATTGCAATGGAAGTGCATCAATGGCACCTTCAAGTGCAATTGTCAATAACGTAGCACATTGACAATCGCAATTGATCGTGTCGGGGCGCTTAATATAGGTACTGTCGTGCCAGCAATACGATGAAGAGTATATTCAAGAGGGTTCATTTTCGACTTTCACGCAGGCAAAGGCGCTGGTAAGAGCTAGTAACTAAATAATAGCTATTCAAACTCGTGGTTAGAAAACGGAACATAGGTCTGTGCCGGAACTGTGATAATTGAGGAGGTATCGAAGAATTGTTATCAATTTGACGCTTGCGGCGGGAAAAGTTGGCTTGAAGAGCGCCATGACAGTTTATGACAACCGCGGTATTATTTGCCGTGAATTTCTCGAAGACTGATATTTCAGTTGGTAAATAAGCAGCTAGCTACATGGAAACACACTTATCAACTTAAATAAGTATGTATACAGAATCTGAATTAAAAAGAGCAATGGAATGGATATTGTAACACTGTTTTAATAAAAAAAGTATGTCGAAAATTGTAGTGTAAAAGTAAAAGCGAACTAGTTTTCACAAAACACGCTAAAATCTACCCCAAACTTCTACATCGTAACAGCACAAAGGATCATAAAGCCGACGCTCAAAAGACCAGTTTCCAAAAACAAGTATTAAACTAAAATGAGAATTTATATCAAAACACAAAGGCGACACCGGACTCACCGACTAACTAGCGTTCGTTAGAGAATTATTTTCCTACATTCAACAGTTGGAAATTACCACAAGCAGATACATATCGTTAATGAATGCAGCTCGTGAACTATTGTCAACAGGACTCGTTATTTCTTACGTAATATTAGTTTTTAAATGTTTTTTTTTTTTATAGGATGGGAAATCATCAAATAACTTCTGCTCTGCGGAGCGGGAGGACGTATCAGACTCTTACTGACTAAAACCAACCCGTGTTCCTTCAGTTGACTGTGCCGGAACCTTATACATCGGAATAGTCACGTGCTGGTCATACTGATATGTATAGGAGAAGATTTTTGCGATTTGCTGGTACTTTGACCTTAATCAAGAAGAACGTTTGATCGTTACTAAAAATCGACCCATTTGGCTGAAGTTTTTTCGTACTTTTCCCCTTTTACGTAGCTGTAATTTTTGAAGTGAAAACTTCTTTAACTGTTTTGAGCGATTTTTGGTAGGGGCAAAACTTATGGGTTCGCGTCACCGTCATGCTAGTGACGTGCTGCGTCAGGCTGATGACGCGCAGCGACGTGTGTAACATACCAGTTATTCCAAAATTTTTGTAGGCAGTCCGCACGCCTGCCTATTTTTTTAAAATTTGTTGTGTATACAACTAACAATTTCATACAAAAAAAGAAACAGTTTCCTAACTGCTGGTACCTTAACCATTGTAATCACAAGAAAACATTATCTTGTAAGGTACCAGCCCATAAGTACTGCCTCGTCTTAAAATCCAACATGTACCAATATATATTGCCCTCTAACATAATTTCCATAAAAATAGCAGGTTTACACCCACAGAGTATTTCAAAACGTTTATAAATGTCATGTTGTTACATGGTAAGTCTGTAAAAATATTTGTTTTCCACCCGTCCTACTTGATAAAACACTTAAGCACTTGTGATAACACTTAGAGCGGGAAAGGTGGTCCTTGTTCGGAGTCGAGGACCACGTTTCCTATTGGAAGGACCAATATTTTTAGACTGGCTACTTACTAGAGAAAACTATTAACTAGGTAAGTTAATTGGCTTTAGAAACCGGGAACTGGGTGGGTAGTTTCTGATGAGTATAAGGGTCGGAAGGCCTCGCAAAAGGTGGACTGCTGACCTGGTGAAGGCCGCGAGGATCCGCGACACGCACAGGACCGGTCGCTGTGGCAACACTTGGGAGAAACCTATGTGCAGAAGTGAAATGATGATGATGATGATGACGGCGGGACAAACATCGAAAACACGTCACTAGCATAATATTTTTAAAAAAATCGTAAAGGGATAAATATGACTGAAATACATCTGCTTGCATCGGAAATAGCCAAACTGCTGATGAGGAAAACCGATTTCAACTTGTATCAAACTATCACAAGCAACATAAAATCAAAATGTTTGCAAAACTACCTCGTGCATAAAATCAATACAAACTCCGTATTAGGTAGGAAAACTAAACGCGGAGAGCAGTATTAAGGTCTGCTCACACCGAAACGCGACGCTGCGCGCACTTTTTAAGATAGCGATAAAATATATAACTCTATTTGTCCAGCCATCACTCTCACACAGCTGGGAAATGCCTCCCCAGTCCCCACGTCCTGGCAGGCACGTTTTTCCCATGGCATCTCCAACCATTATCAATCCCAGGTACTTCGTACCACCCGGGCTTGCGGACGGCGAGCAGTGGGTAGCTCGCCGTCCGATCAGCACCAGACCCGTGAGTTGACGGCGCGTAGTGTTCCACGCGCGCCTCAAAGAGATGTTGTCAGCCACCACTGACGGGGCCCATCGTGGCCGATGCCTGCATGCCTAGAGGTAGCGGATAAATTCTGAAAATGAGTTACCGCATCCCTGGGCAGTCAGGCAGGGAAGGAACAGGGGTGGGGATTTAGTCAGTAAGAGTCTGACACGCCCTCCCGCTCCACCCAGAGCGGGAGAGGTCATTGGATGATTTCCCACCCCACCCCCAAAAAAAAAAGGTACTTCGTACTAATCATGGTGCGCATCCAAGCCACCTTGCCACCTCTTTCTGGGCCGGCCTCGACTTTGCTTTCCATTTCCAGGAACCCATTATGCGGAAACTCTCGCCTATCAGTCACTGTGCATGCAGCTGATATCTCACGCCCAATCCCATTCGAGCCTGGCCTTTGACTTTATTTACTACACAAAAAAAAATAATTCAAATTTCGAAGCATTTATTTGAATTCTCTCACTGAAATGTGAACCTTTTTTAATTATGAAAAATGTTTTATTTATATTGTGTTGCGTCTCAGTGTAAGCTGTCCTTTAGTAATGTGGCAGTATCCTACCGCTAAAATCACTGGTGTAGAGATGTGCCAATTTCCGAGCAGACGAACCGACTCGGTTCCGACTGGGAATCGGGAGATTTTCAACTTGATACGTTGGTTTACGTAGACTAGAGGATTATCTGGAAAATCCTTAATCGTACGATTTTAAAATGGAACGTTGCTTTAGTAGGTTAGTCCGGGTATAAGTTGGGAATATATCATTTATTTAAATTCTTATGTAAGTACCTAGATATGTTTTCTGGATACGTTTTAGTTTAAACTTTGTTACGTAAGATACAGTTATTAAAGTTTGGAAAAATTTTAATATATTATTTTACGTTTTAAGAAAATATTCCCGATTCTCTTCCATTCAGCATTTAGGTAAGTAATTTGTTCACAATTTATCAAAATATGCACAGCAGAAGCTAAACCACATAAGGTCCAACATAAACATGAGAATCTTCATAGACTATCTACTAACCTCATACCATAGATGTACCCACCAATAATACATAACTACCCTCCACACGCGAACTCTCTCAAGATCAAAAGCTTTTCTAGTACATTTCCTGGGTAAATAAACACCAACCAACCAACACATGCAACATGTAGTGAAACTTCATTGGTGAATCTTTACAATAGTAAATGTTTTAAAAAATTTAGAATTTTTTTTTTCATGCAACAAAAGTACAAAGGCGGACTGAATGCCTTAAAATGTTGGTTCAGTGGATCGATTATTTCCAGCGAAAACTCTAATGACAATGTGTTAATGACACCGGAAAATTGCAGAACCCGTTAGTTTCCAATAAATCTCGTAAAATAGTAAAAAAAAATATGTAGAGTTATCTCGCCAGTTATGAAAGTTAAGTCTTACCTTACACTTCTGCCAAACCCTAAGAAAAAAAAGGGAAGTCATGTTTTTCGAGACAAGGACTTTCACAAGAACGCAGCTAGTAAAAGACGATCGTGATACTATACAAACAACATCTTGATCCCTGCTGTGGAAATTATATCAACTTGGGTGGTCTTGAAATCATATAAGAGCCAGAGTCTCAATATAATGTATGAAAATATCTTTATATGATCTACTTATACTACAAATAATAACAGCTAGAGAACTAGTTCCCTCATTTAAATTAATTTTAATATTATAATTGCTTCCGTTCCTATTATGAAGTCTGAGAACTGTGTTTTTACACGAACGGCGAATCCAGCTTATTAGCAGTTGGTTCTTCTTCTTCACATTTACTCTATTTTTGCGGACAAATAGATATCAAAGAATAAACTAGTTTATGAAATAGCATAATAGATATCTCAATTACAAGAACAACCTCAGAGATCAACAATAAACTTCATTATAATTTTACCAAGAAACGTCAACTCTGCCTTGCGAAAATTAACAAACAGCTATTTAAACATACCGAACGTTCCACTTTTTTTTTTTGGTGCTGTGAAATGATCTAATAACTTCTCCCGCTCTCTCTGGGTGGAGCGGGAGGGCGTGTCAGACTCCTGGCTAAAACCCAGCCGTGTTCCTTCAGTTGCCTTTGCCCGGGCCGCGGAGACTCAATTCTGAATTCTTTATTGCATACCATAATGTATATAGTTGGTATGGAAATTATTATATAAGTCACAATTATGGACCCTGTCGGGTACAGCATAGATCATCTTTTAAACAGACATCACATGGCGACAGCGACCTCTCGCGCCGTTCCCTGGTTCAGGCCATGGTACGGAGCGAGAGGGAATGGGAGGCCGTCTCCTCCTTCTGCGAAGCAGTAATGCTCGCGAAGAGGGAGGCGGCATACGTTAGGGAGGCTCAACGACAGCCGAGTCGCCCTAGCGCCCCCAGCCGCGACCGCCGCAGGAGACGCCAGGGGCCGCGAGACGATCTCCGGCCACCGTAGACCCGGGCCTGCGGACGACGAGTAGTGGGTAACTCGCCGCCCGATCAGCACCAGGCCCGAGAGTCGACGGCGCGTAGTGTTCCACGCGCGCCTCAAAGAGTTGTCAGCAAAGTGAAGGGGCCTGCCAAGGCCGGTGCCTGCCCGGGGGTGGAGGATAAATTCGAAAGAGTTACCTCGCCCCCGGGCACTCGAGGCAGGGAGGAACAGGGGTGGGTTTTAGTCAGTAAGAGTCTGACACACCCTTCCGCTCCACCCTAGAGCGGAAGAAGTCATAGGATGATTTCCCACCCCCCCAAAAAAAAAAAAAAAACAGACATCACATTTTCCAGTAGAAAAAATATTTCCCAAATAACAAACCGGTAATTACAGCCAATTTGGCCTTACTGGTTCAACTTGTTTAACAAAATAAGAACCTCGTTCGTCAACACTTGTTGACAAACAACTACAATTTGGCCAAGTTGAAACACTAATCGAAATTTCCAAGGAAATTAGATACCTACAGACTCTCCAGAAGTCAAGCCTTAAAACATCTAAACGACTAACTTTACGGCCCTTTTACAATAAAACGAAATGCTTCCTAAAGATTTGCCATTCTGTGTCGCCGGCACAATGTTAAGAGTCGTATTTTTTTATTGTACGTTTAATTTTCGTGATAAAGCTTGCCAATTAGTCCGTTAGGCTCTCTTGTACTGGCGTCCCGCCAAATATTGCTGTGTGGAAGTGGAACTATCCCTGGAGTAACTTACAATAGAGCTACGAGGAGATTTTATGTGTCAGCAACATGCGTGCCATCTCAAAGGCTGTACGTCCGCAACTTTTTTTGGTAGCAGGCAGTTAATTTTTTTTGCAAGTCAGTCCAAGGCAACTACGGGCCGAAAAAGGAAGATAATTTGAAATGTAACAGCCATTCTAAGAAAGAAAGAACAAAGCGTTTCAGCTTACAAATTACACAAGTCATTAGCGATGGACCGGACTCCCTAAAACAACAATTTTTCAAACTACCAACTAGCCGAACTGCGGGAGCACTAAGTGTCTCAAGTGCAGTTTATTTGTCAAATGGAGCGCGACATTCCCCCATTGTCACCGAGGGGGGACCGGGGAGGGTTGGGAGATCCTCTATTCAGTTGCACCGACTTGATTAATACGCCTGAATGCGCGCGCTCGTTGCAGAAACGACCCAGTTTCTGGGCCCAGCGAAAAATTGTAGGTTATTAGACTGGGCAATGCCTATGCCTGCGAGAGGCCGAGATTGCGCGGTTTTAAAAACAAAATGGGAGCTGTTGCTTTCATCATCCGCCTTTTAACCGAGCACAATACAGCGAGTGTGAATTTTAAAATCCTCCGTAATTGTTTTTGCTGTCTAAACAGTAATTTACATTTTTCGTATATTAATATTTATTGACCATTCTGGTGTAGGGTTTTGACATACGGTTTGGGCGTATTGTGGCATTTATTTCGGCGATAACATCACACGGACTGTTTACAGAAGGACCTTGAAAATGTGCTTTTGTATGCAAAATACGTTGAGAACAAAGTAAATGATAAGTAATAAATTAATAATAACGATCCAAGTAGATAAATAGTTACAAAAAAAAAAACCTAAGAAGTTCCAAACGAGGGCTCTCGTAGAATTTTCTTCAGCTGTTACGATAAATTGCCGGCATCCCGCGTGAAATCATGAAATTTTAAAACTTAGCTGCGATCCTTGGCACACGTCCAGACTGCTAGCCAAACTAAGCCTTTCTAGGAAGCGGTCTGGTTTGTCAGAGTGGATTTACAATACCAGATCAAGACGAGGGTTACATGTGCCGGATCTGTGTCATGTTAAACTGATGTGAATGACAAGCGATTTCAGACTACACGAGGCAATAGTGTTTCATTTTGAGCTCGCTTTTTGAAATCCTTCCTGATTTTGTAATAACATGTTTTAGCAGCTAGTAGCGAGTCCGTATGCTTGCCAAGTTTAGCCTTAAATATTATACCAGGAAACTAGGTGTTTGTTCTGAGATTAAAGTTATTACTTTAAGATTATTCTTAGGATGTACTTCGTATGGCCTGACGCCAACTTTTGATTTGGAATGTAACTTGAATTTAGGATGAGGTGATATGGGAATAACTTAGGCAGAGTAGGTATATTAGGAATGGTAGAAAAACTGTTGGCAGAGCAATAGTGATATGGGTTGAACCGTCAAACGCTTGCGGGTAAGACATGTATAATAGAGTGCCGTGTCGGCCCGAGCTAGCAGGTTTTGCAAACGTTCAAAGTTTATATAAGTACTACAATTCAAAGTTTATATACTACACTACTAAATTCCACACATTTTGTTAATTAGAAAATAAGTAATGTCTGGTGGCTCTGGAATCTTGGAGTATAAGGCTCTCACATACCAGGGAAGTATGATACAAAAAATTTAATATTTTTTTCAAAAAACCTGACTGTTATAAAACTACCAAAAAGATCCAAACAAGTCACTTTTCAAGCAGTCTGATGTAGTTGGTGGCATGAAATCAATAATTGAACGAAAGTAACTGCCACCAACTGCATCAGACTGCTTGAAAAGTGACTTGTTTGCTTGTTTTTTAACAGTCAGGTTTTTAGAAAATATTCAATATTTTTATTTTCTACATTTTAGTGAGTTATATTTTTGGGATCGCCGCCTCGAACCCTTTATTTTGATACCACACATAATATAGTTCGTCAACTTTCAGTTTTTTCTTTTTCACAATTTGGCGTCTGGTTGTCGCCATATTGTAGTTTGATTACTATCATGTCTTTACTAGCACGCAAGATTAGGACGAATCAATTGACGTAAGAAGTATCAAAATCGGCCCACGCGTTTGGTTTCTAAAGTGCCAGAAAGGAACAAACAGTATGTTTGTTCGTTTATGTTGTACACTGGATCCTACCCTCAAATGTGATCTCTCTCTATCACTCAAAGGTTTGCTGGGAGAAAACTCAACATTGAGTTAAGCTCGCCTTTGTACATTAACTATTTAATCACTGTGTACTATGTTAGTTGTTTGGTGTACACTAAAGAATTAAAGAAACATACATACACACACAGTCTGATAAACACATAGTCATTGGATGATTTCCCTCCCCCCCCCCCCAAAAAAAAACCTCCCTTGCGTCGCGCAGTCGGGTAAAAGGGAAGGAAGCCTTTGCTTTGTTTAGTAGGTGGAACGTAAATGCGAATAATGATAATGATATTAGAAGGTAAACTAGATCTACTGAAATATTACGTCAAAGCAAAAACGCTTTTATTTCTCTCTCTTTCTAGATTAGTGCTGGTGTCGTAATCACTCATTCACAGTACCTAAATCGATTTTAATATTACCAGCACGATATTATCCGAGTTGAATAATGATAGTACATTTATCTCGACCAGTATCTCAGCACATAATGCACTCTGCTCACACAAGGATATGAGCACCTCGTGCCATTTTGAAATTATTACGTTTTCACATTATT
Source organism: Polia nebulosa (assembly GCA_951329385.1). Classification (NCBI taxonomy): domain Eukaryota; kingdom Metazoa; phylum Arthropoda; class Insecta; order Lepidoptera; family Noctuidae; genus Polia; species Polia nebulosa. The sequence continues at coordinate 10,779,048 of OX589613.1, read as the reverse complement.
TTAATGGATTTGATTCTGTGATCTCACAAAGGTTTGTGATAATTATGTTTTGCACAGGGTTTTGTAGAACAAAGTGTTTAGAAAGGTCTGTAAGGGATGAGGGATATAGTGGAGTGCCTGGAGGTTTTTACCTCGGATATTTGTTCAGGTGAATTGAATTTATATGGTTTTGCAAAGTCTACCTATTTTTTTTGTGCGCTTGTTTATTTTTATAGTACTACGTGTCATCTGCCTATAGCCTTTTCCCTTGGGGTCGGCTTCCAGTCTAACCGGATGCAGCTGAATACCAGTATTTTACATGGAGCGACTGCCTATCTGACCTCCACAACCCAGTTACTGGGTAATACGATACCCCTTGGTAAGACTAGATGTCAGACTCGGGTTTTGGGTTTCGGTTTTCGGTTGGGGGGTTTTTATAGTACATGTGAAGTGGGTATATTTGTTTTTCTCGCCTACCCTGTAGTGTGGGGTATCGTTGGATATGTCTTTCAAAATCATTGCGGGTTTGTGCAAACCATTTTTTGATTCATTTTTTCGTTTGCGAAATATACAACTTTAAATTGATACTTTTTGTTCAAGTCACTGTTAGCATGAAAAATCTGGAAAAAAACCGGTCATGTGCGAGTCGGACTCGCGCACGAAGGGTTCCGTACCATTCATAGCTATAAAAACGGCAAAAAAAATCACGTTTGTTGTATGGGAGCCCCCTTAAATATTTCTTATTCTGTTTTTAGTAGGTATTTGTTGATAGAGCGGCAACAGAAATACATCATCTGTGAAAATTTCAACTGTCTAACTATCACGGTTCATGAGATACAGCCTGGTGACAGACGGACAGACAGACGGGCAGCGGACCTCTGGAGTATATTCTTTCGGATAAAAAAAGAATTTTGAAAATAGGTCCACAGCTGACAGAGAAATCGGTGGAAATACATAATAAAAACATACAGTCGAACATAGAACCTCCTCCTTTTTGCGAAGTCGGTTAATAAAAACGGGAAAATTGCAATTTCATTTCCTTTGACGCATTTCTAGCCAAGTTTGAAGAAGTCTTCTTCGCGAGGTTTAATTAAAGTTTCCCAAGTACACGTGAAAACAAAGTGGTAACCCTGTCGTTGGTGAAAAACAACTTTCGGATTCTTCAAGAGATTCCCAATTTTATTAATTATGACTGAAAGAAATTTCCATATTGGATTAGTTTGCTAATAATATAAATTTGGGAAAGTTGAGGCATTTGTCTGATTACAGGGAAATGCTTGTTCCAATTTGTCGAAATTATTTTGGATTCTCGGTTAATAATAGCTGAGAATAGACTATAGTACCCCGTTTACCCTTTAGAGGAGTCCACTCAATTGAAACGAGAGAATACTCGGTCGATCTTTAATAAGGTATAAAAGCCACATGACAAATCATCTTAATAATCATTTAAATATTAATTGAAAATGTTTTAAAAAACAGTTATCAATAACTTTAAGTCAATAGATTACTTCTAGGCAAGCGTGCTCCATCTTCGACCACATCATCGCTTACCATCAGGTGAGATAGTGGTCAAACGCGTGCCTATCAAAAAAAAAAAACTTAAACACCCTTCATAGGAGGCCACTCCCACTGGCCCTTAGGTGGCTCAGCAATCAGAGGTTCCCATGGTTTCCAGTTCAGCATTTGCCTAGCCAAATTCAATTCATTCTCAGCCTGTATGATCAGTTCTTCAGCCTGGCCAGCGTTTATCTTCTTTTCTATCTCGCAAGTTTCTTTAGTTGCCTTGAGGATTGCATTCCTCTCTTTGACTATCTGTTCAGTATATTTGCGGTAGGCAGCATCTGCAGGCATTTTTTTTAAGACCCTAAGAATTTTCCCATACAGGGATTCTAATGTGTGGTGAGGGTTCGGGTGTACGGCCAATCCCACAAGTCCCGTTGAGGTTTTCACCCATACCATTTTAAACGTTTTATTTGAAGTAGTCACAAAAACACAAAATTGCAATTCATTGCTTGTCAGTGCAGAATTCATTTTTATGACAGGATTTTTTTTAGTGTTGTTAGTCTGTGGCCTGTACCATTAAAACGATCGAGGTTTTATATCGTATAGTATATGTATCAAACCAACTAATTTCTACTATCCCTTCAAAATCCCTGTTATCTTGTAACTGTCACAACATAATAATATTCATGGAAACCGGGAATCCCCAGCAACGTCAAGAAAACTTACCCGTATCCAGGTTTCTGACAGAACCAGGACCTGGTAAGCTTCGCAGCTTCGAGCAAAACGCCTCCAAGGTCACCGATCCTCATGCCAGCGCAGGAACAGCATTCATCACCTTCCCCATCACCCACTAGCACAACTCGCGACTCTGATTTCGCCACTTTGGACATCAAACGCACATTGCCCACAAAAACGCAATTTTAACACTATGCCATTTAAGTCACTTCCATCAGTTGTTCTTTGTTCTGTTTCCAGTTTTAATGATTCGAGGTCAACCGTAGCCTTGGTTGCAACTCTGAAAACTTTTTTTTTGTTGTATTCATAAGTTTACAAATTGTTGTAGTTCAGTTGCGGGCTTTAGTATCACTCTTAAGAATGGATCTATAAAATATGAAATAAAATTGTATAATTAACGTCATCGACACGCGGAGGTCATAACTTGATATTGCTAGCAATAAATGCCATTGTATTCGTAATGAGCGTCGATACAAACGATCAAATAAACTGAACGAACCATTTGTGGTTACGATATGATGAGGTACTCGTACTGAATGACCATAATAGGCTTGAAGAGGCGTTCAGATTTGCGTCACACAGACCGGTTTGAGCAATAGAATTTGCTACAGAACATGGAAACCAAATCAATCATGAAGATAATGAAGATACTAATACAAATATCTTTACAAAAGTCCAAGTAGAACATATCAACATTCTAGAAGTGAAACGTCAAAGAACTCATGATATATTAGACAGGGATAACATCAAAGACCACCGAACAATGAGACAGCAAGACATCAAGTTTACATTATCGAATAGAAATAATACAGAAAGAAGATGTACATTCATCTCAAGCATTACCATACAGCATATATGACTGGCATGAAATACTGACCAACATTACAATAATGACCCATGTATAGCATCGAAAGATGTTTTCACTATTCGAGATATTGGAATTTATGCAAAGTTAGCAATTGAGATATCTTATGATGTCTACTCTCTCCTTTATGCGTTTGGAAGCAATGTAATCCCATAATATTTATTAGTCGTAATGTTATTTATTTCTATAGCATAAAAGCCTTTAACTTCAATGTTACTTTCTATAGAGACTGTTATGAAAATTGTAATCCTCCATCCATATCTGCTTTCTAAAAATATGTCTCCTTAAACAAAAATATTAAAACGAAAAGGATACTTTAAAAAGAAATTATACAGAAAGAATGGGTAAAAGAACAAAATAATGCAAATTGAAGCATCGTTGGACCCTTGGAGGCTTTCAAGGAGCCTTAAGGAGTCTCAAGACGTATCCCAAACAGGTACGGCGTAAATAAAGTTACTGATATCCGTTTTATGGATTAGGCAGAGCCTTGGATTAATTGGCTTCGTCAGGATTTGGGTTTCTCCACATGTATTGTGATTTTGTTGTTGGAGATTTCCAGCGGCCTGGGAATATGTAATGAATGATAGCGAGGCGTGAATAATGAATCAGATTTGTATCACTTTTGGGTTCGATTTCACGACTCGTATGTTGTGCCGAACCCAAATAAATTAAGATAAGGGCAAGAGAATGATTAATTTTATTGTTTTATTTTTATCATTGATAGGCTCGTGTTTAACCACTATCTCACATGATAGTAAGCTATGATGTGGTCGAAGATGAAGCACGCTAGCCTAGATACTTCTACACCTATTCACTCTCGACTTAATTTATTGTATTTCGATCGATAAAGTTCCCAGTTATGTTAAAATATCTTCCTGTTACCAAAGTATTATTTTCCCCTCTGAAGAGTTTCCCATTACAATCGAATAAAAAGACTTTACTTGACAAAATAGCGTATGGAAGCTAGAAACATTGTCCTCGAGTGTCCTTTGTACTCAAACATAATAGTCGACTAGAAATTGTATTTGTTCAACAGTTATCGTCTATTCCGTGTCTTTTACCTTAAATGTATTGTAAACAGATATAAGTGATGTTATGCACGTTTTCCACGTTTCTAATCCTACTCAACGTGACTAGATCCGTTTTGAGACACTAAATGGAAAATGAAGACAAATGACTAGGATTAGAATGATTGTATATGTTTCTGACTTTCTCTAATTCATCTCTTCTTTCAATAGCGACTGGTTTTGAATTGAAATTGCTATTTCATTGGGTACGGATTAAATACAGACTATGACTCTTCTCTGAATTTTTATGTTACCTACTTGATCGAATTCATTTGGCGTGTGGTATATTAGGGTTTGTTCCATCCGTAACTTGATTCAAATTGCAATTGGAGGAAACAATAAAAGAAATAACGGTCTATAATTCTTGGATAACAAAAGCCGGCTAATTAGTAACAATTATTGAAAATAATACAAGAACTAATGGAACACGTTGCAATTGACTTAACACAGAAGATTACGCACGCCCCAACTCCTGGCGTGTAACTAATGAATACGTTTCATTGTTTCAAAACGGTTTTTAATATGAATAACAATAGATATACTACAGTTGTCTTGACGCACGAGTTATTTTTTCAGGTTTAATTTACGCTTCCTCATTTGAACTCAGAACGTTGTTTACATCTTTATACACTTGTGCTACTGTTCCAGGAGTTACATGAAGCAGATTCGAAATTTCACCAAAATGTTTAGAAGGAAAAAAGATAAAACTATATTTCTGCCAACATCTCGTAGATTTCACAAACATTTGTATTCAATAAACAAAGCAGGAAAGGTCGTTGAACGTCTCAAAGAGCAAAACAGTGTTGATATCCGAAACTACTGGCGTATATTACAATCTAATTCGGGCATTCTGAGACAAACAAAAACGGGGCTTTTCCTTACAAAAGAAAAACCTATAAACGGGACAGTTACTGAATAAATATTACCGCTCATTATACTAGTTGTAGGAAATAACAATATATCAAAACCTATAAGGCGTGTAGTTGTTGGATTGGGGCCAAACTATGTTTTTTCTTAGGAAGTTTCATTTAATATTAATGGTCCTGCTTTTTGTTCTTTTCTTAGCTGGCGATATTACTATGGAGTACCTATGTCGATATCGAATATAAATAAATCAATGCCTTTCTGTTTGTTCATATCTGGTTTTATGCAAGGCCTTTGAAGTTATTAACTTTAGTAGAATAACCATCGGGATCACACTTAACAGATAAAAACACGGTGATTTTATTAAAAGAGTTCATCATCATAATTTCAGCCGAAAGACGTCCACTGCTGGACGTAGGTCTCCCCCAAGTGTCGCCACAACGACCGGTCAAGTGCATCTCGCATCCATCGGATTCCCGCTACTCTCACCAGGTAATCACTCCACCTTGTGGGAGGCTGAAGGAGATGCTCATCACAAATCAAATATACAGTAATTGTTATGATTATTTCAATTATGTTAAAGGGAAAGATCCAGTACAATAACAAAAGAAATTACAAGCCATCGAGTCGTCAGTCCCAAAATCAGTAAAAACAAGAACATAGTATTACACCCGTATAAAAAGTGGTAGGTATTCTGTTTTGATAGTTTGTTGTGAGCAGCGGCGCGTGAATCGGAATGATCACAATTGCTCGTATCTCGTTGGCGAAATTTGAAAGGGAAACCTAGTGTATTTGTTTATAGTTGTCGTTCTTTTTTTTACGTTCGAAACAAAGGTCTTTTCGATGTCAGTTTTTATTTATTTTATGCATTCACGTACGTTTATGTAATGCCATGTATTGTTATGTCATTTGGATGTATTGTCAGATTCAGTACTTTTCATTTCCCTGGACCTACCTGTCTGTTTGGATGTCCGTTTCTTCTTCAGCTATAATTGCATTTTCAATGACGATTGTTTCCTATATCAACAATAGCTTATTCTAAATAGAATCCTACATAATGGAGTTAGCAGAATCTATAGACAGATAACGCCACGTGGAACGATCATCACATCCTCCTTTGACTTCGTTAACGTCCATACATCCAATCAAACACATAACACAGCAGCAGTAACGAGAAAACGGAATTAATCAAGTCAATTTCGCAGTTCTTATTCAGGATAACGTCCAACTGAATAACCAGAAACAGGAAGGCTACAAGAATGGCAATCTTTTACGCCTTGGTATGAACACAGGCATATTTTACCGCCTACCTAAATGGCTGGAACGATTTAGACAAATGGCCTACTATCGGATTCGGTTTTGTGTTCACTGCTTCACTCACTGGAATGCTTTGGAAATCAAATATGGTAGCAAAGTAAAACAAGTGATTAACTGAGGGTTTGTTATACAAGATGTGAAATTTTGAAAATTTCGAAGTATTTTCTAATTTTGTAAATGTGAGTACCATGGGGCATTTAATGTAACTGTTTTTTTGACATGAACGAGCATGGCAGTTGTGAGTTTGTCATGCGCACTCAAATGTCTCACTGATGGTGGGGCGTGTGTTGGGCCATTCAGTACCCTTCAAAATGGTTGAGCTCAGTGGTGCTGATCCACGTGTCATGTTCGTGAACGGGTGCGCTCAGTTGAGACTGGTCTTATCTTAACTGTTACAGGCTTGTTTTAATCCTTTTTTTTCTGAAATGTTTTTATTTTTGTTTTACATTGTTTGCTTATTAAAAGCAACAAAAGTAATGTAACCAAAATTTTTGTAACACATGGTTAAAAAGAGTGTCCATGGAGTTTCTTGCGCGTTCTTCTCCATAGAGATCTACGCTTTGGAATGTGCAATTAGCTTCATCTTTTTGACTGACCGACCGCGAAAAAGTGCCTGTAAATGGTTTATTTGAAATAAATGCTTTGACTTTGATTTTGACTTTGAATTTGATGATATTCCTTTAGCAGGTATGCTGTAAGAGATTTCTATAGAAATAAGCATAACCTTTGTACATATTTCTCTGTTTCCTTCTTCTTGTCTGTTTTTTTGTATGTGTGAACATAAATTGTTAAATAATAATAAATATTTTTTTTTTTAAATGACAATTTCTTTACCCGCGTTGAGCAGTTTAAGGTAGGGATGAAACTTATGAGTTTGCGTCACATGATAGTGACGTGTTGCGCCAGACTGGTAACGTGCAGTTTTCACTTCTGTCGGCAATCCACATGACTGCCTATTTTATTTTATTTATGAAAACAATAAGATGGATGCTAGCAAGCATGATTGTAGGTAATGTTGATCAGAGTCCACTTCCCGACAGTCAACAAATCAAAACTGGGCTCATTAGCAAAGTATCTGTTTGCGCTTCAGATTCTATTGATCCTGTAAAATCGCCCACAATCGCCTTTTCTCAACCCTCAGAGATCACAAATGTATCAATTACATACCAAGCAAAACTGAGCTTGACTACCCAAATTTCGATAAAACTAAACCTCTACCAATCGAGGGCATCCAAGATTCGTCACAGCAACTAACCACAATTACCCAAATCAAATGTGCCTGGTACGCAAAACCATTTGTTACTCGTAAAAACCGATCGTACATTTCAACGGTGTCTAGTTATGGAGCAAATCTCTTTTGTCTTTCAATACAATTTGCACTTTGTGCTTTGTGATTTAAGTGCTAATTTTGTTTAACATTGCAGTGTCAGTGTAGGGACGGATCTACTCGTGATTGGAATTGCTTAACCTCAATAGCCATTCCTTGAGATATTTAGCGTTATTGATCAGCCTCTTAGTAACATTATCTGCTGTAATGTCGACACGACTTGTGTTTATACTTAATAGGAACTTGAGGAGACAATATATGGGCTGTGAGCCTGTGAATGAGGGTCTTAACTAGGGTTGCCAACCGTACTCTAAAATAGAGTATTGTACTCTATAATCTGTAATACTAATAGAGTACGCTAAAATACTCTTTTTTTCACAATGTTTACTATACTAATACCAGTCATGTGTACCCATTGTCATAGCCCAAAAATGTCCATTGAAATTAATAAAAAATAAGCTAAAAAAATAGATTAAGAATGTATGGAGTCACACAATTTTTTTAAAAATTATGAAAAGTTGTGCCGAAAAAGGCACAAAAATATCTTTTCAAAAATTTAATTAAAAAATGTAGGCTGTACTCTTTTTTTTAAGGGGTACTCCTTATTTACCCTGTCTGAAATCAGATATATATATAGGTACCCTATTTCTTTTAAAAAAAGTTGGCAACCCTAGCCTTAACCTACTAGTGACAGAAGATTCCAGTTTTGATTCTAGTTTCAGATATACAGGATGTTACGGAAATAGGTGGTCATATTTTAAATTACCTATTTTACAAGCTCTGTACTAACGTGCAATGTTTGTATGTATGTATGTATGTTTGGGTCAAATATCAAGCTGAATTAGAGCCACTTCCTCTTATCTAACGGAGTTGAATTTTTACGTGGTGGTTCAGTTCTTCTTCTTATGACAATGCATTTTTATGGTAAGAATAACTAAAATCGACGTCCAGGATTTGCTCCAGATAATAGAACTCTTCAACGGTTAACAGCACAGACATAATATTTTTTAATCGGTTTAAAAGCTTGTTTAAAAAAATGCTTTTAAAGTATTAACTTATTTCTGTTTCCTTCTGTCCGTCTGTCACAGCCAATTTGCTCTGTATCTGCTGGACCGATAGAGTCCATCACGCAAACCTTATATATATACATAATATTATACATACACCCAATAAACCACAACTAATAATTTATATTGCTTAATTGAATAACTACTTAGCCCTCTCCTCTCTTCTACTTTGCTGTGCCCGACAGGGTCCATATTGATATTTTATTATGTTATACCACCTATTTAACACATATGGAATGCAATAAAGTATTGAGTATTGAGTTGAAATTTGATATACACATGAATATCTGTGACCTAAAAACGAACGTGTGTTACCTTTTGGGGTGAAAATCGAAAAACTAAAAAACAATTTTTTTCAAGCTGCACCATGCGACATATCAAAAATTAAAGGGCACATTATGAGGGTCTCGAACGAATTTTTTCATAATTTTAAAATATATAGTTTTAAAGTTATATAATGAAAATAGATGAAAAATTACCAAAGCCCGAAACCACTGGCCTAAAATTAAAAAAAAAAAATACAAAAAGTAGTTCTTTACTTATAGATTACAGGAAAACCTTTACATAAGGCGGAGGTAGTTTAAATAAATGTAATTTGTTCGGAACCCTTGCGCGCGAGTCCGAACACCAGGTATTGGTAGCCAAAAACCATAGATACATAATATATCATTGCTTTGATGAACCCAAACCCAATCCAATTTGGCAAACAACAGCCAATAAGCTACCAACTCGTCAAGTATTGATCAAAGGGAACCATGTATAGGTACAACTGTTACAAAACATGATTCTAGTTATATCTCTTTTATATCGATTTCCTAGAAATGTCTGAGATACACGGAAAGGATCCAGCCAAGGAATGTGGTCGGCTTTCTACGAGAAAGTTATCTGATCTCAAAGAGAAATACTATTTTTATCAACAAAGTTTTAATTGACTTCGTAAGCCATTAAATATCTGAATAAATTAATAAGTTTAGCGTTCTCAAAGTGCAATATATTCGCTGAAGATAAAAGTTTATGGAGGAAGTTTGTGCAATAAAAACATGAAATGAAAAGGCCACAGAGCTTTTACAAAAGCTGGAGGAAGGAAGTTGGAACTAGAGCAATCGGAGGACGTAATTGTTGATATTAATAAATCTATTGCTATTACAGCAGTAATAATTAATAAAATCTTAATGATTACTAACGTGCATCACGCATTGCTAACACCAAAAGCCAACGCAACACTTGGATTGAAACAGGGCCAGCAAACACAAAACAAAATCGCGTGTCAATTACCTCAAATGATTAAGTAAGGCAACTCATGTACAGAGCTAGATTCAGGTCAAAATGACCCAAGTGAAACGGGGAAGTTACTGCAAGGCCATTGGATTATGTCAATTGTTCAATCAGCTGGTAAGTAGTCGATCGCCATTTTTGTTTTTTATTGTCACGTGGAGAAACGTGATTGTGAGAAAGTCAGGGTTAATTTAAAAGTAGTGGTTAGGCCGATAAGATTATGTTTTGGTTGCAAAGCGTGTCAATTTTTATGTTTAATCAGGAGCTGTCGTTTCTGGTTTTATTTAACAGGATTTCCATCGAATTTTGCTTTGACGACGTGTTGGTTTGAGGTTTGACACTGTATGTTGTATATCAGGCTGCCACGTGGATAGACATCATAATTATGAATGTCTCACTACTATCACTCATTGTTCTGCTCTGGCCTTTAATGGTGGTCTTTGGCGGACATGAGAAATCATCGTGGTGAGAAGATTGGCCAGCTGGACTCTGCTTTGCCGAGTGCCAGCTGTTCCCAGGGCGTTTTTTTATTGCTCTTCTCTTTCACTAATAATATTAATAGATCTCTTCACAAGATGATGATTTTAACCAACAGATACGTAAAGATTATAGGAACGAACCGTCAAGGTAGTTCATAAATGAATAAAGAAAGAGACAGCAATATATATAACTAAGAAAGTTTAAAACAATTTCAATAGATTGGACAGCAGGTCCGTTTATACAAGTGAATCAATAAATAACAAACTTCCAATAACTCTTAGATGCATACATTTTGATGAAATATCTATAGTCATAAACATTGAAATATTGCTTGACTATGATAAACAGAAATCATGTCATACCAATCAGACTAAAAGAAAGTTTTGGCAGCCAAAACCGAGATGCAGTTTCTCTTCATCTATTTGAAATATGATTGACCCCACAACATTTTAACTATTGAAATAACCATAAACTTGAAATAAAACATAAATTACCGACCTTAAAAAATTCTTAGAACAGAAATGTGTTTTTTCTAGCAAACATAATATATTTTTTTTAATTTTCACAAAAAAAATTCCTTTTAATTACTAAAAGTTTTTACAGTATTTTTTTTTTATTGCACTGTTATTTTTCGCAAACCACTTCGTATATATTTTTTTTAATAATTAAGTATTTTTATTTAAGTACACTTTTTTGACGTTTCCAACAAAAAAAATTAACACGTAAAATTTTACGAAAACAATAAATAAATTTTCGCCAACACTATTCCGGAGTGTCTCTGAAAGGTTAAGCCGAGTTAAAGGCTCGCAACCGGCCTTCGCAAGTAATCAAGGTTTACTTCGGCTTGGATTAAGTTGTAAGCGTGAAAAATGTAGCCAATCTGGCGTGAAGATTAGCGGGTGTAATAAAAAATGTTTTGTTAATCAGTCTCTAGCAGTCTACTGTTGAACTTAGCCGTGGGTAAAGTTGCCAGTCACGTGCAGCAATCATCAGTTTTCCGCAAAAAGAATCAGTCTGAACGAAATCGTTCAGTGTGCCTCTTTTAATTATTTTCCTGAATGCTAGTAAGAAACTACTTTCGGCAAAATGACACGCCTATACAATGGATGGGCTATTAGAGTAGTGGATGTAATAAAAAACCTGCTACGGTCTACCAAAAGCTTATCTGAAAATTGACACTAATTAAAAATCGCTCCCGCTTATAAATTGGAGTCAGTTAGCTTATGTCACATTGGAGTGTAATCAGGTAGAGCGATACTGGCCACAACGGAGATGTCGCCGCCTTACACAGAACACAATCAACTCAAAACAAACCTTACGCAACCAGCAATAAAGATCAAAACCCAATTACAGAACGTAATGGACACGTTTGTGCAACTTAAAGACCAAGCGTAACCACCAGTAAAAATTATTTTACACTGACGCGTATCAAAATGGCAATCGATATTCAAATCTAACACCTTTCCAATAAGTCACATAATTGCTTGGTAAAATTCCTAAGTATAAATCTATTTTAGAACTTACAAACCGGATTTCAGATTTTCATTTCGCACAAACTTGGTCCACACAGGGCTGCAATTTTAATTGGAATCTATTTTCAGTTGTAAAGTATAATTTAATTAAAATTTTAATTATTGAGAACTTACCCGCGTTGAACTGTTTGTTATAGAAATCAAAGCAAGTTTATCGTGTAAACACAGTGATGTGAAACTGTATTGATGTTAGGCTCATGTGTGTAAAAGAGGGGCTGGTGGCCTAAATAAAAACATCCGATCGAAGGCTTTTTTTTGGGTGGGAAATCATCAAATAACTTCTCCCGTTCCGGGTGGAGCGGGAGGGCGTGTCAGACTCTTACTGACTAAAACCCACCCACCCATGTTCCTTGTGCCAGGTGTCGCGGTGACTCTTTCAGGACACAGGAACACACCCGGGACCCTGGCAGGAATATCCGAACGAAGGCTAAGTAAGGTTTTGCCGAGGTCAGTCCGTGAGCTGGTGACCATACATTACATAGCGAGACTCCTTCGTGCCTTAGAAAGTACAACGCCGTTGATCGTGGCTGTCATTTTTAAATCTTTGACAGTCGTTACGGGTTGTCAGAAAAAAAGACTGACCACCACTCTCGCCATGAAGTATGTTCATCATCATTAATTTCAACTAAAAGACGTCCACTGTTGGACAGGCCTCACCTAAGTGTCGCTACAACAATCGGTCCTATTCGTCTCGCATAAATCAGATTCCCACGACCCTCACCAGGTCATCAGTCCACCTTGAGGAGGGCCTTCCAACGCTGCGTCTTCACGCGCGGCACTCCAGAAATTTCCAGCCCCATCAACCATCCTTTCTACGAGCAATGTGCCCTGCCTACTGCCACTTAAATTTGGCGATTCTTCGGGCTATGTCGTTAACCTTGGTTTACCTAGTTATCGTGTTATTCCATTATTGGTTGTAGAGCATAAATGGCCAGGTGATACATGTAAAATACCGACATAGCTAGGAAAAGGCTACGAAGATTGATTTTTGTGTGGCTGAATTTAAGGCTACTACCCGCCAAGTGGTGGGATTGAATAAAAATCGTAGCAAAGCATAGAAAATTAAATATAAAAAAATCCTACAATATTCATAAAAACGGCCGTTTTTGACACTTTTGCTTACTACTTTGGAAACGAAATATTTTGAGTCCTGTTTTAACAACGTAAAAATACTTTATCCTCTTTGTTACAAACGCGACGTAGGATTCTTTAATATTTATTTTCTATGCTATGCTACGACTTTTTATGCAATGAGGGCGCCACTTGACGGGTAGTAGACCCTTAAGAATGTTTACTCCTCACGGTATTTCATACGTGAGTTGTTAAAGTTTTTATAACAAAACTCTTTGAAGGTGAAGCTATGAAACCTCCATAGAAAAAGGGAATAACCATTTTCAAAATAATAAAATAAAATAATGGTCTCACTTCTTAAAAGTATATCGTTCCATGTAAAATCTTTGACATATAATTAAATCAAATTAAACTACTAAGACGATATTTATGCCTCTCGACTGTTCGCTTCTTTAAGTATGTATGAAATACCGTGAGGAATAAACGCTCTTAAATTCAACCACACACAAAACGAAAAAAAAAAGAAAAAACTAAAGATGAGTGAACTTATTTTAATGAAACTTGGTACACATACGCAAGGTACCTAGGTCTAAAAAGTTAGTTACGAACATTTTAGAAAAAGAGTTTAGAGAGGAAGAGAGAGTGATTTTTCACATTCTATAGAAAACTTAAAATTGCTCTCAATGTCGCTCTGAAATCTTTTTCGAAAATGTTCGTAACTAACTTTTAAGATCTGGGTACCTTGCGTCTACGTACCAAATTTGATTACAATCGGTTCATTCATTTCCAAGTATATAAGGACTTGACAGTTTATATGTAATAGCGTGAGGAGTAAACGCTCTTAAATACTATCTTCCACTTAGATTTTTTTTTCTTACAGGACAGTTTGTCTGCAAAGCTAGATTATGTAATTATGTTGATAGGAAACATACAAAAAATGGTAGTGATATAATATTAAAAACCTGTTCATGGTAAAAACTTGTTATAGATAAGGATATAGAGTAATAAAAATAAATATAGCGAACCGGACTTGAATAATAGGAGATCAAATTAGTGTTAGTTACACCACATTTGATTTATTCAAGTGATTGTAAAAATCAATCAAGTTTTTAACCTTTTGAAAAAAAAGGAGGAGGTTCTCAATTCGACCGTATATATATAATTTTTATTAAAACACTTATATTACCTTCACTTGTAAGTTAAATTTGACCCACTTCCCGGTTTCCGATTTAGCTAAAATGTTACGTACATGTTTAGTTTGGATAACTGCATGGTTAGCTGAGTGATGTCATTGTTAATCCAATATGGCGGATTCCCAAATATGGTGGACTAGATATTTTTTTATGCATTCCATTGGTAACAAATTTATAAGGAGAGGAACACGAAAAACAAAAAAATAAGTGTGTTTTTAGTTTTTTTAAACTACAGAAATTTATTATAATAAAAACCATGTGCGATCAAATATAATAAATTCTAAAGAGTAAGAAGATTCTGTCTAATCAATCAATTTGGTAATCTTTTAAATTATTATAATAAAAAAATTACTAAAAATTAATTAATTAATAAAAATCTATATAAATAAAAATAAATGTTGCTAAGCGCATAACTCGAGAATGGCTCGACTAATTCAGCTAATTTATTTTTTTGTATGTTCCTTAAGGCCCACGGAAGATATTAATAATAAAATAATAAAAATAAATACTATTAACTTTTGACAGAACGAAGTCTGTCCGGGCAGCTAGTTATTATAATAAAAACCATATGGGATGTTAAATCCAATCATTTCTCTATAGAAAGAAGATGCCGTGTCATCAATCAATTTGCTAGTCTTTTCCCAACTATGTTGGGGTCGGCTTCCACTCTAACCGTAGTATGGATGTTTGTTACTCTTTCACGCAAAAATACTGAACGAATTTTGATGAAACTTTACAGTAATATAGCTTATGGATCAGAATGACATAGGTATAGGCTATAATATATAATGGGGGAAGCATTAATTCCACGCGGGCGAAGCCGCTGACAGAAGCTAGTGGATTCTATATAGAAGATGAAATCAACACCAGAACCCATACATTAACAGTTCTGCAATCATACCGTTTCATCATCTAATATACCAAGATCCATATCTCATTACATAGTTAGGCAACATGACACCTTAACTTAAACAGGTTAAGGTGTATAATTACATGTCAACGGTTGGTCAAACATGGCAATGAATGCATAGTGATGTGATTAACTCGAATATTATTCGATTAAAATCACTCGAGTGTGAATGGGATGTTTGTTTAGGCTTAAGTAAAAGTCGATATTATCTTGATAATTAGATCGTAAATTCTGTATTGAATTACTTATATCATATGGATCGACTTTCAAATGCTTTACTTAATGGGTATGTCGATCGGTTGAATAAATCAGCGTCTATGCTGAGACAAGTAAGTACTTATAATCCGTAAGCCAATCGGTAGTGTAGCATAATTTGCATTTATTGCTACCAATGAGTAGGTATTACTCATCTTAGACCAAGAAAATAGCGTAACACTGTCTTTTCCATGTCAAAGAAGAACAATTAGCGCCACTTGGTGTTACAATGGCTGTCTAGTTCAGGTGGTAATGTTATTACGTATGAAAGCACGTGAATTTGTACTAAAAGTTTTTACTGTATATTCATCTGCAAGCTTGAATACATGACCCTCTTAATTATTCACAGTGTGGCTTTAGCGGAACTCGAGGATATCTTCCGTCGCTATTTCCGCAATTTTATTTTATTTTTACACTGCATCCGTGAACTTATGTAACGTTCAAGTTTATTCGAATGACCTAGACGGTCTTGCTTGTTATAAAAAGCAGCTTCTGTCTATCCGATAGTGCGGAGAAATTCATCTTTAGCAACTTTTGTTCAGAATCACATTATCGAATAATTTTATTCACATCACTGTTTTGTATTATTTGCACAGATTGTTATGTCCATGATATTGTTGCTGTTCATATATTATGAACCAATTCCAGTAGAAACTACACCTTATTTCGTACATTTTAAGTATTATAGTTAAATACATTTTGTCGCATATTGAACAAAGTTAAAGTTTCAAGGTAAAAGTCAGCTGTTTACCTTTTGATGGTGTCGGTAGCATGTTTTGAGTCTGCAAACTCGTTACGGTTTTCCTGTTATAACGATAATGGTTGGAAATCTGTTTTTACTTTTATTTTATCGTTTGTTTGCTGATGGCACGATGATTAATGTGTATAAATAATTACACAAATGGCTGGAAAACTAAAAGGCTTAAAGATTCAGGTTGACGATATCACAAATTAAAATTAGTTTACCTTTTATATTTTATCTACACACACTATTTTATTTCTATTCATTATTATTGTTTATTATTGACTATAATTGTTTAAATTATTACTTATTAATAAGAATACAAAAAAATAAATACCTTTTCAATTTAAATTCGATAGCCACCCTGGGCCAGCAGTCTCGACATAGTTAACGATCGCGTAACAACCGAATTCGTTCGCTAAGAAATTAATGTTGCAAGGAGGCAAACTTTTAAGTCCTTTAATATTTTGCCAAGTTAATTTAATTGTTACAAGCGGTAAAAGTTATTCATTAAAATTGAAATAACTTATAAGTTTTCATGAAAAATAGTGCTTGCAAGTTAAAATTTACGCCGTCACTGTACATATTTCAAGAAAATCAATTATATTTCAGATCATGATCTAAAATTTTTCCTCACAAATGAGGGAGTTTTTTAACGGCTAGTAATATAGCGGTCGGTAGCTAACGAAAGTTTCGCTATCAATGTCGAGACTGAATTGTATTTCTTGAAATATGTACAGAGACGGCGTCATTTTTAACTCGAAGCACTATTTTTCATGAAAAACGATCAACTGATCTGCTGGTCTCTGTACATATTTCACGAAAATCAATTATGTTTCCGACGTAGCGACCAATCGTCAGGACGTAGCGATCGCTATCAATGTCGAGACTGCAGGGCCAGGCCCTGGTAGGCTACAACTTGTTTTATGATTTTGTTATTACAAACGTGTAACAACAACAACTAATAAATGAAGACAATTAAAATTTTATACCCCAACTACTCATTCGTTCGTGACATCAAAAATCAATTAACTTAGGTATATTTATATCACCCAACGGAAAATAGATAGTGTAATGTGTTAGCAATAGACTAATAAATTATTCAATTTATTTTATCTAAACATAATTTAGCGTAGAAATAATTTATTTTCTGTGTCATAAAATGCACGTTAGGTTTATCATTTGAAGTGGTTTATTTATAGTCAAGTGCGATCACCTCTTTAGTGTGATGACTTGTCTGTAGACTCGTTTGATTAATTTATAGACAATGGAAAACTTCAGAAAGGAGAGTGGGCATGAAGCACTTATAAACTTTGATCGAATACTTAAAATTAACATAACATAAACAGATCTAATTTAATTTTCATAATCTCCACTGTTGATTCTTAAAATTTTTTGTAGCCAGGTATTTTTTTGTTTTGTTTTGACACGTGCCCATTTTCTTTAATTGTATGCTGCTTCAAATCGTTCCAAATTTAAATATTTACCAAATTTAAAAAAAAAAACGAATTCAAAAAGCCTCCTTATTTTTATAAAGTCGGTTAAAAATTAAACAAAGTTGCAGGAAGCTAGCAACAGCATTTAGAAAATAGCAATTAAAAATAAAAACAAATAGTACATTCTCAAGCTAAGGCATGTGAAAGATCTTATGCAGATACACTAACGATCTAGGCGATGTGAAATTGTAATTACTTACAATAATCGTAGCGAGGAGTTTTGTTATTTGAAAGTAAATAAAAAGTGGGCAAAGTTGCAAGATATTTGCTCATCTCTATTTCTATATCTATATATATGTATATAACATAGAGGAGCTCGTGGCTAAAGTAATAACAGCCGCATGGGTCGATCCATCAGGTTAAGCTACGCTTGACGGGGTTGGTCCGTGGATGGGTGACCATCTTTACATATCGAAACTCCGTGCCTCGGAAAGCACGTTAAGACGTTGGTCCCGGTTGTCAATCGCGGATCTTTGACAGTCTTTACGGTTCGTCAGAAGCACGAAAGTCTGACATCCAGTCTTACGAAGGGGTATACCCAGTAACTGGGTTGTGGAGGTCAGATAGGCAGTCGCTCCATGTAAAATACTGATATTCAGCTGCATCCGGTTAGACTGGAAGCTGACCCCAAGATAGTTGGGAAAAGGCTAGGCAGATGATATACATAATATAAAACAAAGTCGGGTTAGTTATGTACTTACACCATTTATAACTCCAGAACAGCTGTACTGATTTCAATGATCTTTGATTTGTCTCCACCCCGAATAGCAGAATAACTATTAAAACATCGAAAAAATCACAAAAAAATAAAAACATTTTCTCGTACATTTTGGGTGGAATGGATATTACGTTCATTGATTCTGAGGAGGTACAAAGTTTGCTGGGACAGCCAGTGATAATAAAAATCAAAGTCGCTTTCCGTGTCTGTCTGATTCTCGGCTAACTCCTCCGAAACCACGCAACATATTTTAATGCGGTTTTCACTAATAGAAAGAGCAATAAACGAGGAAGGTTTGTGTGTTTAATTTGTATCCGTGCGAAGCCAGGACGGGTCGCAGTTTTGATAAAGGTATGTTTGTGTACCAACTCGCACTGGGTCCGCGTGGTAGAATTGGTGGAATACGGCCCTTTCCTTCTCACAGACAGGCCTGTGTCCCAGCAATGGGAATGTTACAGGCTCGTGATGTTTATTCTCTCTAGAGCAATTACAAAAGCCACTGACGCTTTGAGCTACACACAAATGTTAAAATGGAGATGGGCCGGTCACATAGCGAGGCTTAAAGACAAAAGATGGACCTACAATACCACCATATGGAGAGGACCTCAAGGTAAAAGAAGGAGAAGAAGACCCTTTACCCGATGGGACGATGAGATCAAAAAAGTTGCTGGCTCAAACTGGTGGCAAATAGCACAGGATAGACAGAAGTAGGCATCTTTGGAGGAGGCCTTTACCCAACCTGGGTATCTTGCTTAATGCATAATAAAATAAACTGGAAATAAGTCATTTACTGTTAAGAGAAAGAGTAATTTAAGTATGTATACCTAGCAATTAGTAAGTAAGTAATAGAGATAACTAAGATGAAATGTAGCTTTGTCAAATAAAGGGTTTTTATTTTTTTATGTTTATTCTCAACTTTATGTGTATTTTTGTGCAGTTTGCTTAAAGGTCCCCGCAGACAGGCGCGACGCGACAGTGCGACAACGATACGACCTTTTTTTAACCGACTTCGAAAAAGGAGGAGGTTATCAATTCGGATGTTTGTTATTGAAATTGATCTAACAATATATCCGTTATTGACAACCTTATACCTAATGTAGGGTACTGGTAAATGGTGTGAAGATTCTTTTAATTGTTGGCACCTCTGCCGCGTAGGTCTGTCTTCTGCTCGTGATAAACCCAAAAACTCCTGAATGGATTTTCACCAATAGTTGAGAGTCAGAGATTCGTGATAAAGGCTTAGATGTATAATTTGTATCCATAGGAAGCTGGGGCAGGTCGCAAGTTGTATTATAAAATTATGGTGTTAGTCTATAGTCCACGTGGGTATTAAATAGAATACAGTTTAACTCTGCAATGGGATATCATCTAAGGTAACTTCAGCCAACTTCAATGTTTTGGCATCATAGATTGTTTACAGTTAAGTCACATGTCGGTATCAGAATTGCCCGACAAGTCAGTCGTGAGTCGTGACCTCTCTCTGAGATCAGCTTATGGGTAGATAAGGGTGCCGTTAAAGTCCGAAACTATTTGGGAAATCCCGAAACATTGACGTGAAGTCCATAACATTGACGTAAACTATCACAAACATGAATGTGTTTTATAAAAGTTATTTCTAAAATAAAAATTGGTCCTTTGGTCCACTTTAAGATTCTCACATTAGTTTGTTTGCAATAGATAATCAGTGGAACTACTGATTCTTTCATTGATGGAAAGTAAAACTATAACCGAGTACCAGCTAACCTACTTTTTATCCAGAAAAATGCATGATTCCTGTGGGATAAGCCAAGCGCGAGTAGGCATGGGAAAAGCTAGTAGCTCTAGGTATCTACCCTGTGGCTACGGGTGCTTGTGTGACTTCCGCTGCCCCGGACTAGTCCGCGGGACTCGTACCAAAACCATTTAAACCATAACTCAACCATCGATCACAACTCCAGCCTATAAGGTCGTAAACACATGAAAGTGGCAAGTAGACCGAATCGCTGCGCCTGCGCAGCTCACGCGACTCCACGCGTGCGTTTGGAGGGAAAACGTGCCTGATAATTATACCGGTGTAGTGTACAATATACGAAAACTGTATGCAGTATTAGTAGGAAATATTGTGTGAAGAATAATTCGTTATGATTGTATTATAAGTTTATTGTTTTGAGTGGTTTCCAGAGGTGTTACTTCTGTGAGGGAAACCTGCGCAATTTGCTGACAACGCTGAAGTGTTTGCACACTAGTAGTAATTATTTTATAGGAGGTTATCTAGCAAAGCCAGTTACAGTTTAATAAATTTCAATATGAAACACAAAGTCAGAATAAGTTATGATCAAGTCATTTTTAATACAATTTTTTTAGCTTCATTTGTAACTATGTAATAAAATTTAAAATGTTAAATTTGGCCCACTTCCCGGTTTCCGATTGAGCTGAAATTTTGCATACATATTTAGTTTCGATGAAAATGCATGGTTAGATAAGTGACGTCATTCTATATGACGCACCTTTTGCATTGAGATTATTTTCTTTATTTTCCGCATTTGCTTTATTTCAGCTAGTTTTTTATCCCAACACCCGTTAGCCACTTCGCCAAAAGCATGAAATTGCCATAAACCGAAAAAAAAACAGAACATGACTCAAACTCCACTCTTCTGTAAATATTATAATATGCCATGTTTCTATATGTATAGCACCTGTAATACATCTCAATACAAAAAGTATGCTAACCACTTAAAAACAAGTATTATCTCATAATACGTGACGTTCAAGTAAAAACATCACTTTTGCTCAATATTTGAGGCATATGTAAGGAAAACGTGTCCATAATTATTGTTTGAAATGGTTTTACGAACATGCTTGAGATGTTTAACTACATTTTAAGTATATGTATAGGTAACTATGTGAATTATGATGTTGTAATTACTTACATACTGTTCATGAGGTTTCAGCAAAATATCCACTTAAAATTTAACCACGAAAAGATACAAACCAAGTAATTTTTTTTTATTTCTCTATTATTCTGAAGTAACTCAAAACTGAGTTCACCAAAACGCGACTCAATCACTACTAAATCATTTAACATGGGTAACAGTTATAATAACCCTTCCTGAACTGCGTATGTTAGCATTGTCGTCATTATAATATTTATTGTTTCCTTAATTTTATAGTTTATTTTATATTACATTAATAATTCTATAATAAAATGCATAATACTATAAACACGTAACTCTGTGTTAGAGAGAGAAATATTACAGTTCATATCCTGGTTCACATAATTTCATTATCAGGTAATATTGAGAACGAATATAACTATGTAAACAAACCTACCCATTTTTTTAAATAAAAAATATAACAGCCATGTAAATCATTACTACAGAAAATACAGGGCGTAAAAAGATACATCACATAGCCGTCAACTACGAATACTGTACACTAACAAATTACCTTGGCGCAAAAATTATTGCTGGGACTATTGCTGGGATTGACTTTTATTTTTAGTTATGAAAAAAAAAACCTTTTTTTTATTGCACGCAATGTAACGCGAACCCAGGCAAGTGGAGTTAAACCCCGCTCTTTCGCTTTAAGCCACGTAGGTACTTATCGAATACGTTTAATACCTATTCATTACGTTTTTGTAACTTCAAAAATTCGAAAAACGAAAACAGGTAATGTTTGTTTGGAAAAAAGTTAAGTTTGAATTCATTTTCGTAAAAAAAAAAAAAAAAAAAATTGCGACTTTGACTGCAGAACCAGTTGATTCCCAGGCATGGTCTAGTGGAAAAAATTATCCAAATTATGGGTAGAATATGTGGCTTTCGGATTTGGAAACTGTCTTTTTACACCCGATATACATCCGCCTAACCTTTCAGGCAATACCGCGTGATGTTATGTTGTATGTTATGTATGTGTCATCGCGATCAAAAGGCCAAAACACTGTCCTCACATTCAATTGAGGCATAACAATAATTACTGTGCTTTATGTTATGACTTTAGTCACAAATGAATTCATTATGGCGGACACAGCAATGACAGTTGATGACGTATCATTAAAAATTATCATAGAGAAAATTCCAATGTTTAATTATCTGAACGAAGGAGGATGTTCTAAAGTTTTAGTGTCACCATGTTCTGTTACGGCACCTAAATTGGATCAGCATGATGTTTCATTCACAGCCATATACAGATAGGTATGAGTCATGAATTTTAATAGAACCTACTAGAATGGCCACTAGGCTTTAGCAAGGTCATGGTGGTATCTAGATTATACAAGCAGAATGGTTTAGATGACAATGTACTTTTGCTCCAAGTATATACAGTATTGTACGTTTCATAATGCGTTGAGAATTGAGATCGATATGGTCCAAAATGAGTCTGATCGTGAAAGACTGTAACGCAGTTAAGCCATAGATTAAAGAAAAAAATAATAAAAGAAAGCCTATATCAAAATCCTGAACAAATAGTTTACAAACATCTAAGAAGCCACTAGCAACGGCCTTGCCCTCTATAAACCCGCCAAAATATGCTTCATTAAGTAAAGTCTTGGGAAAATATTTTAAGATTTTACAATCCGTGGTGTTGAAACAATAATTCATAATGAAGTATGAAGAATTTGTTTGAAGCACGAGGCTCAACCATATCTGAAGGATAGGTTACATAATGTTAATTACATGGAAGTAACAAATGTCAAGGTGGTTAAAATGCCCATCTTTAAATACAGCCTTGTGATTAGGCTATAAGTGATTTGCCTTATGACCACATCATACATTACCTTAGGCATAGTGTAATGGCTGTTGCATTTGATGAAACCAATCGCTATGTTACAAGTAATGTAAGCAAAGAAAACAAACATGGCAGGTAAGCTTAAATAGAGCTGTAAAATCCCTGATGATAAAGACATGCAAACACAATGCATGTGATTTCCAGATGGCTAATTAGAGTTTATCGATCGAATCATCGACACAGTTAAAGCCATTGAATTTGTAGCTGACAATTTTGAAACTGAAAATCCTTTCGAAGTTAATTTCGTCTGTCTGGCAAATGATAAGGCCCGATTTAGTACAAGTTTTCAAGAAAGTAAACTAGCATTAATTGACAAAATATGAGTAACTACAAGTAAATAATGTTATTGAGCGATGATGGGCCCACATATCATTTGACAACATCCAAGACACCTGTCCTGTCACGGTAGTGCATATTACGTTTGCAGGTCACGCTTGACAGCACCAGGGTCACCAGACCAAGGAGGCCTAGCTGAGATATTTGATCGATCTAATGCAATCGATACAGAAGCTTGTATCGATTTAATTAGAACGTTTGCAGTTATTACTTCAGTATAAAATTAACAGCATATCGATTGATTTCATAACATGAATGCACGGAAAACGGTAGTTTTCCTGCCCTATATTTTGATAATGTGGGTGCTTGTTGCTCAATTACTTCCCACAGTTAATTAAAAATTTGTTTGCCTTGTGTCTGGAATGCTGTCGATAACGAATCAATGATCGACAATGAAATTGGTATTGATTAATTTCCTTCTTTGGATAACATGTCAATCTTAATTGCTAAAGAATAAGGTAGAAATGTCAATGCAACACACATTAACACTGAATATATCCGGTGATCTATAAAAGCCATTACAATTAAATAATTCATTGATATTTCAGTTCCTTGTCCCCTCAGCTATCGAAGAGTCGCTTTGCTTATAAAAGGAAGTGTCTCTGAGCATAAAGGTCTTTGTCAAGGATCCGAGAAAAACAACAAAGATTTTAGTAATGAATTCAATGAGTGCCATTATCAGAGTGATAAAGCTGCAAAGTCAAGTGTAAAATGTCGTGTCACAAGTAATAAACTCGCAAGATAATAACTTAATTGTTAAAGGAACGATAACATCGATGATTACAATCAACTAACAACCGTACATTAAGACTAAAATAATGACCCTTTCACACGAACTGTTCCTCATTGTTTCCAGTTCACACTTGACACCGGCAAATCGCGTAACAACCATGAGAAGCTCGCGATACAAAAATTGTGTAACAAGAAATATGACCAGGGTGCTATTAAATTTAGCAATATAGTACCCAAATTGTCTATTGTTGTGTAAACTGGTATGTAGGTATGGGTCAATACTGTTGTGCAACTAAATCGGGAAGTGTACGGTATTAGCTAACTGATCAAAGGTAGAACGTAAGTCTGATGCAAATTCTTGATAATTGCAAGCGAAAGATTGGAGAGATTGGTAAAGAAAATCAATTTATAGCGGGCAATAATAAATTGACTATCTATGAATAATTTAAAGAGGTGGGGCTGTTTAAAGTAATAATATTCGATATGCGATTTTATCAAGATCTCTTCTGTTTTACACTCCTCATCATTACTTGTCAGATCATACGCTTTAGATTTTATCAAAATAACATGTTAAAGTACACGTAAAATATTATTTAAAAAAAAACTCTGATTCATACACAAACAGTCATAATTTATCTAATCAAACATACGTAGTGAAAGTTTAATGAGTTTAAAGTTTACAAAAAAAATGTAAACACCAGGTAGTCCATTAAATAACACTTTCCTTGCGTATTACGGTAAAAGCTAAATAAACCATGCACAAAATACAGCACGTCCGCACTCGGCGAGCGTTAGAACAGAAATAGCAGCCTATTAACCCGAATCTCACGCATGCGCAGTAGACGCCATATCGCTAGCACCTGCGTGCGCGCAATCTAAGGTGCTATGTTGATTACGTGTTTTGGTTTACGAATTAACGTAAATAAACTTTTTCTGTGGAGTTTAGAGTATGTGAAAATTATTCCAAACTGGGCAATGCTTACGTAAATGCAGTTATTTTTCGATTGCATGAAACGCTGTCGAGTTTGTGCACGTTGTTTATCAGACACCACCGGATGGTGGAGTTGAAATATGCATTTGATTTCGAAAAGAATGAAATTGTTTCGCCCTCAATATTCGACGATTTAGGCTTTACACAGGCGGACTGCACTTCAACTGCACTCCGACTGCAAATTCGCAGTTTGATTGCAGTTAGTTCGACTGCAGTAAAACTACAAACCAATCGTGCAGTCCGATTTCAGTTGGTGTGCCATTGGCGTGAAGTTCCAACGCAACTGCACACAATTCCAACGCAACTGCACACAGTTCCAACGCAACTGCAAACCGACTGCAATCGGACTGCAGGTTTGCAGTTTTATTGCAGTCGTACTAACTGCAATCAAACTGTAAATTAAGAGTTGGAGTGCAGTTGAAATGCAGTCCGTCTGTCCAGAGCCTTAGGTAGAAAGTGATTTTGGAATAATTAAATAAGCTCAAAACGGACTCAGTAAATAACAAATAACCTAGCTTTAAAATCTGCCATATTTAGTATACCATGACTTGTAGTGGTTTTATTTTTGACTAGCACTTCACCCGCGACTTCGTCCGCGTGGATTTTAATTATAATTTTTCTAAATAATCTAAATTTCAAAGTTTATAGCTTATGACACTCACAATTAACGTAGCTTTCTAATGGTAAAACAATTTTCAAAATCGGTTCAGTAGATCCAGAGATTACCCCCTACAACCTCACAAACTTTACCTCTTTATACTATTATGGATATATATATATATTATATATGCCTTGTTTAGAGACTAGCATTACAAAAACTGAGAATGATATCAAAGATAGAAACGAGATAAACCTGTCAAAAGTAATCGAAAAAAATGTGTAATACACAACTAAACATTCTTAAATTCTCATAGCTGTCACAAAAAGATATCGAAAGCGGGTGATAAATACCAATGTGGGGCAGCCAAAGAAATAAGAATAGTTAGAAAGAGAATATCAAAGGAAACTTTTAGCATTTTTTGCTTACATAACAATAATAAAAACCAACAAAGTGGATTGATACGAATATAATATCTGACATAAATAAGTTTAAGACGATCAACTTGGTTTTCTGATGGATATTGAACTAGTTTTCATTGTGTTGAGTGCTCGTTTATTTGGCTTGTTTGATTTTGAATCTCGTGAAGAAAGAGGCATTGTAAATTGTTCTGAAGTTAAAAATATTCACTAGACACTCTAGATTCAGGGTCGGCCTGGTTCTGGTCCTTGCACTCAAATTAATCCTAATCCTACTAATATTATAAATGTGAAAGTTTGTGAGTGTGTATGTTTGTTACTTCTTCACGCTCAAACGGCTGGACCGATTTGGATGAAATTTGGTATATAGGTAGCTTATAGCCTGGATTAACATACAGGCTTTTATTCCGGTCTAGATGGATAAAACCGCGGGGCGCAGCTAGTACTTAATATTATAAATGCGAAAGTTTGGATGAATGGATTAATTATAAGATACGCCAGAACGGCTGAACGGATCTGGATGAAATTTGGCACAGATGTAGTTATAGTCTGGAATAGCACAAAGGGTATAATTTATAGTGGTGGAAGTACTGATACCACGCGAGCGAAGCCGCTGGCAGAAGCTAGTTAAGACGATAAAATTAACAGTGAAAACTATTTTAACGATCCCATCAACTTGGCAACACAATCGATGGCTTCAAGTGACTGGAAAAATGAAATAGTCTAACCGAGGACTGCAATAGTCATTTATAGTATAGTTATAATTAAAAAGAAAATTACAAAGAAAACACATCCGCACAATAAATTCACATCGCAATTTTAATGGAATTGTTCCACATTTTTCCATTCCTTTATTGCTTTACATAAATTCCGTGGCCGCAGAATTATGTTCGTTCCGTTATGGAAAGTGTGGCGAAACAAATAGAAATGTATTGGAATCGTAACTACGCTATTCTTCGATACGCGTGCCCATTTTATTACAGTCGTCATTATCATCAACGAAGTCTTCCATAGCTTTCAAATTATATTTTTACTTTGCGGTGAGTAATAAAAATCTCTTTTCGTTTTGCTTCAGTTTGGTTACCGTTACGCTTTTCGATATGGAGCGATAATCTCTTTTTATCGTTTTCAACAAAAACTGGAATGGGAGATTCTTCTCTTTTTACAATCGGGGTTTTGTTGTCCGCAATCAAACGATTTCTGAGCAGAATTAGCACCTACTAAGTTACAACTTTCTCCAAGGCCAGGTTGAGCGACCACCAGTGTACCTATGGGCTGATGATGATGACTACTGTCTATAATTATGTTCATTGCATAGCATAATCAGACTTCTAATGTTCGCACTGCTGGGACTGAGGCCTCCTCTCTTGGAGAGAGAATGGGCCGTAATCCACCATGCAGGCCCAGTGCGGGTTGATGGTTGTCACAAGTCTTCAAATTTTTGGTTCTAGGACATGCCGGTTTCCTCACGATGTTTTCCTTCACCGTTTTGAGAGCAGTGATTATGAAATAAATTACACAAAGTAAAACGCCTGCATGGGCTTGAACCGACGACCTACAACTTGTAAGTTGCCCCGTTACCTCTCAGGCTACCACCACTACTGTAAATGTTCTGCTTGGAAGCAATTGACAACTTCACACCCTATCAAGATCAGCAGGTGTATTCGCTAACTCAGTTGACAGCAATTTGATAGGCACTATGCAGTACATCGCTGCTTTGATGTATAGGAAAACAAAAATGTACTACGTAGTGCCTATTGTAAACGATGTCCACCGAGCAAAGCAGCAATGTAATGCAAAGTGTCTATCAAATTGATGTCAACTGAGTTAGCGATACACCTGCAGGTTCACAATATTGGTGTAATATAATCTATGTATAACTTAACGCTGTCCTTTGATCAACCATATATTGCATAATTATAATACAACAAAGATGGAAGCACAGTACATGCACATCTTATTTAAATTTAGGTTTCATAGCTGAACACGCGAGCAATATGGAGGTAAATGAAATGCAAATAAGACACGCTGACGTTCATGCTACCAGTATAATAAGTAGATTTACTGTAAACCCACACGCTGCTCATATTAAAGTTTTGTTTAGTCAAGAATAAGGTTGTGAAACTTTGAATCTGCTGAAACTTTTGAATATATGGTACACTTGGGATTATTTGGCTTGTTTAATTTGTATTTCAAACATTTGTATATTCAATAGATTAAATATTGGATTTTAGTCTAGAATTAGGTTGATGACTAAAAATTCTACTTAGTCCGTCAGTTAGATCACCAAAAAGTGCGAGCCGGACTCGCGCACCGAGGGTTCCGTACAAACCTGTAGCTATATAGGGTGACTGGTAATTAGTTACCGATACTTAAACACGTGATTGTACTCATGATAACAAACATCTTTCCCAAAGAAACATATAGTGAGACAGAACGGCGCACGCGGCTAACAGCTAATAGGTCACTGCTCCGCGCGCGCGAATTTCATACGGCTGTTGTGTTATTGTGATAAAAGTGAATGAGTATAAATAAAATGTTTCTTTGGGAAAGTTGTTTGTTATCAGGAGTACAATCACGTGTTTAAGTATCGGTCACTAATTCACCAGTCACCCTATATAAGTAAAAAATATTTTTATTATATGATGTAACTAAAAATGTATGCTTTTCGCAATCTTTCCTTTATCTGTGCTATAAGACGTTGCTTCGTACCAAATTTCAAGATTCTGAGTTCACGGGAAGTACCCTGTAGGTTTTGTTTCGCTTGCGAGTGTCTATTGTAAGAAAATTGGCAGCATAAACGGCTGTATCTCTTGATTGCGTTGGCTTAAAAGTTTGATTTTTTCACAGCTCCAAGGGACAGTAGACCTGAGTATTTGATATGAATTTCAGCTTGATACCTCCACGGGTTCCTGAGACAAAGGGACTTCACAGACAGACAGACGGACAACAAAGTGATCCTATAAGGGTCCTGTTTTTTCCTTTTGAGGTACGGAACCCTAAAAATTAAGACGATACCGTGCGTTGAAATTTCGCATAACGTCACACCTGAGTTAAAATTGTACAACTTTTTACTCAAAAGTGACATAACAAGGCCGCAGTCCTGAACGTTGATGCGTTTTATCTTTGTCATTTCTCATTGATTTAATAAAGCAAAAAATACGTGTCATATATTTTTTGGTAATCTAACTTACAGAATTAATTAGTTTTTGTTTTTTACTCTGGAGTCATCGCTATTTAGACGTTATCCTTTATCATAACTGTCGGAGTCGGCGCAAAATGTCTTCTTTTTGCTTATCTCAGTTGTCCTTACTAGCCATACCATCGATCACATAATCCAACCATCCTTTCTTTGGTTTTCTAGAAGTATTGATCTAAATACACTCGGCACTGTAATATTTTCTTTTTAATGTAAACTTATCTCACTGAGTGGCCCAGCCGTAACGGTTGCGACTTACAAGTCGGTCGTGGGTTCAAACCCAAGCAAGCGCTTTCCTTTGTGTAAATTATTCCATCACTACTGCTCTCAAAATTGTGAAGGAAAACATCATGAGGAAACTGGAATGTCCTAGAACCAAAACTTCGAAGACATGTGATGTGACATCGATCAACCCGCATTGGGCCTGTGTGGTAGATTAGGGCCCACATCTAGGGTTCCCAACTTTTTTTAAAAGAAATAGAGTATTTCTGATTTCAGACAGGGTAAATAAAGAGTACTTACCACCTTAAAAAAAAGAGTAAGTAAGTACATTTTTTTTTAATTTTTGCACGATATTTTTTGTGCCTTTTGCGGCATATAACAATTTTTCGTTATTTTTAAAAGAATTGTACGACTCCAAACATTCTTAATCTATATTTTTAGCTTATTTTTTTATTAATTTCAATGCACATATTTACAGTAAACGTTACATTTTTGGTTTATGACAATGGGTATACATGACTGGTATTAGAATAGTAAACATTGTGAAAAAAGAGTATTTTAACGTACTCTATTAGTATTACAGATTAGAGTACACCTATATGATATATGTAGAGTACAATACTCTATTTTAGAGTACGTCTGGCAACCTTACCCACACCCTTTAAAAGAGCAGGCCTGTGTCCCAGCAGTGAGAAAATTATAGACTGATTAGTAAATATCTGTCTCAAGGCATTGTCACATTTTCTTTCAACATTGCCACTTTAATAGAGTCTACGACATCAATCATGTCTATAATAATATAATTATTCCCTGCTGTGTTGTAAATCACAGCAGTTTTATTATAGTCTTTCTTAACCACAGTGTATTTTAACACGCTTTTGTAAGCTTCACCTCTAACTTCAAAAAAAAACTTAGAAGTTAAATTTGACCCACTTCCCTATTTCCGATTGAGCTGAAATTTTGCATACATGTTTAGTTTGGTTGACATTAGTGCCGATTCTGTTGTGCACAAACTAAACTTAATTTAGGCTATTGCTATCTTTTTCTCTCTAATAAAACAAGGAAGAGACGGGCGTAAATTAGAGCTGTCAAATTTAATTGAACTAATATTTCCATACAAATTAAGGGTACACGTAAAAACATGTCGACTAAAAACACGGTGAAGCGCAAGGCGTAAACTAGTTTGACATCTCTAACTTACGAGTAGTTCATAGCTATAGCCGTCCTTTTTCTCGCACTGCCCTTTAGTTAAAGACAGCGATTCTCTAATTTTAGTTTAGTTATTGAACAAGAGAATCGGCACCATTGTATGGTTAGCTTAGTGACGTTTTTCTAAATCCAATATGGCGAACTCACAAAGATGGCGGACTAGTTACTTTTATGCATTCCCATGTTATAATTATAAATTTAAAGGGTAAGAAGAATAAGTAAAATAAAAAAACGTATTTTTATTTTTCTTATTCAATATAATATTATTTCTTTGATTTCCAAACCAGTTTTTTTTTTTTTTTAAATAACGTTGCCCCACACTAGGAATATTCCTGTATCGTGGGTGCGTTCACAAACATGTAAATTCACATACACAAGAGACCCAGACCCGGAACAACTATCTGCAGATCATACAAATATTTGTTCCGTGCGGGGATCGAACCCGCGACACGCAGCGCAGCAGCCGAACGCTCAACTACTGCGCCAACCGTGCCGTCAAAAAGATTGTGGCACGCTATAAAGATTAGTCTCAAATCCACAATGGAGCCAAAGTGACGGGTTACTAGTTCGGCGCCTACGACACGCCCACATAGAACAAAGTAACCTTTAGATGTTTTTACTTGAAATAACATAGGCATATAATATTTCTAACAATAAGGCCATGTTTGTAAACAAAACTTGTTTGGATATTGTTTATGCTTCTAAGGGCACGTGTCCGTGGGAGAAAGGTTAAATGTTAATTATAGAAAATGGGAGTTTGTGGCCTAATTATATTATTGTTTCAGCTCCTGAATTTCGTGATAATCGTGTGCTGTAGCGATTTTGAGGAGAAGCCTTATAACCACCAATTAATTGACATCGATGATTGGGATGTATAATACAATAATTAGAACACCACATACACAACTATCTTCTATGTATATTTTAATAAACATACCCATCGGACATAGGAACAAAGCATATTATCTTATATTATGACAACGCCTACAGGAAAAACTAACATTTCAATCCATAACAATTTAATTGCAATTGTCATTCCCTTTTAAAAGCTATTCAACAAGACAATCATCCAGAAAGACCATATTATTTTTTTCTATAGAATTAAAACCGCATTATTCCCGGGAAACCTATACGATAATATATGTCAATAGAATGTATTCATGCATAAAAACTACCTCCCACAAGCTGAAGGCCCGACAATGCTACTGTACTACATGTCTTGGCCAGGAACAGGTTTTGAAGTTCGGCGAGCCACCGAGGTCGCGGAAGGTCACACCGGCAATGACCTCAACCATGATTCCGTGTAGACGAGACGTGATGCGATCGCAGTGCACGTTGCGAAAAAAAAAAAAAACAAAATGTGTCTATGATATTATTTTTGGGATTTCGTATTTGGAATTTGACATCTGTCAGGTGAACGCGTTTTAGGGTTCCGTACCCAAAGGGTAGAACGGGACCCTGTTACTAAGACTCCGCTGTCCGCCCGTCTGTCCGTCTGTCACCAAGCTGTATCTCATGAACCGTGATAGTTAGACAGTTGAAATTTTCACAGATGATGTATTTCTGTAGCCGCTATAACAACGGTACGGAACCCTTCGTGCGCGAGTCCGACTCGCACTTGGCCAGTTTTTTTTTTCAAGCTCAATTTAAAATAGTTTTCGTCATTTTCGTGATTTTGGCTGATAAAAATAATACTATTCATTGGCGTCAGGAAGGTTAGTTTTTTTTGGAAATATTTTCGTAAGTAAGTAGGTACCTACACTATTTTAAAATGAATGAAATTTGTTTCTTTCGAAACCAAGTTTAATCTAAGCGCACAGTGCACTTTATTGGCACTCACTTTTTCCAGCCTCAGGTGACTTGCTAGTCACGTCACGTCACGGATAAATTCGAAATAGAGCTGGCACTCAGGTAACTGAAGGAACAGGGGTGGGTTTTAGTCAGTAAAAGTCTGAGACGCCCTCCCACTCCACCCAGAGCGGGAGAAGTCATAGAATGATTTCCCAACCCCACAAAAAAAGGTGACTTGTTAGAAATTAAATCTTTAATCAAATGTTGAAAACTAAGTACTTAATTAAATTTTAAATCTGTGTCATAATTATGTAAAATCGTTATCCTTGTTTATATTTTTCTGCAGTGGGTTAGTAAATGATAAAATTATTCAGAGGCAAATATTTCTCCTGTAAAGTATTGTTTTAACTTTACAGCAACAACAACCACAAAAATAAGTTTGAAGTCTAGCAAGAGATTAATTGAAAAGGTCGACAAGTGCTACCTAATAATTTATTTAAAGCATCCTTTATAAATTCTTTAAAGCCACTTTAAATCTCATTGCAAGACATAAATTTATTATTCACGATCGCTCCTCAACGGAGGTCGTGATGTTTTGACCTCCCGCAAAAAAAAGAAACATTAAGTTCCCTCTGATGAGGAAATGATGACGTATCCCCTTAAAAGACTTACCTACTGAATGCAATGGCTAGTAATTATGTTTAAGATTTATGAAACGTGCATAAATGTCAAAGGTTTCGTATCTAGCAATTTACCAACGCTACTGACGATAAAAATAAACAATAATTAAACACAATAAAAAAGTAATTGGTTTCAAAACGCATTACACCCAATGAAAATTTTTATTAAGGGAAAAAATAATTTAAAAAAAAAACCGAAAGAACTTAACCCAGAGGTACTCGTAAGCTTTCATCAATTGAAGAAATCGTTGCAAAAACTATAAACTGAATGGTACCGAATTTAAAAAAAATATATTTTTTCGAACGCGACCCGATCACGCCCGCCGATTGGTTGGGTGAAAGTGAGAGCGCCATCTATACTAGCTGTGACGTAACGGAACAAATCGGGCATTGTCCGTTTGTCTGTGGGTTACAACAACCGGCGATTGGCTAATGAGTGTCTCAAGATTGTAGACTAGGCCGTCGCAGCATTTGTATAAGATTAATAGTCCTTAACTAACATTGTAGTGATGATTACATGCTTATTTAACACGGACATATTGCAGACTTCAGATAAACATAAGGAACCAATTGAGATTTGGAATGTGTGTCACAAGTCATAATCATAACATCTGCGTTCACGGTGCATGAATATAGGTTATCTATTGAAATATAAACAAGCTAAGCTGTGCAAGCAAAGACGCAACCGAAGACGAATCATAGATTTTAAGTGACCAATGTTGACCTCTTTTTAAAAAAGCACAGGCGAGCATCCATAAATGTCATTTCCTTCCTGCCTGTGTCTACAATAAAATATTAAAACAGCAGTCTACAAACTACATGAACAATAAGGAGGACGATATTTCCGATTTCAAAGCAGAGAACATCACTAAAGTGCGTTGTGTAATGATAAAAGCTCCGTTGCTATTCACGATTTGTATTCCTGTCAGATACCAGCCGGTCGCTTTATTGTCTTCCGTCTAGAAAGGACTTTGAACCGTCTGAAATTTTACGCACATTGCACCCCGA
The DNA here is from genome assembly GCA_951329385.1 of Polia nebulosa. Lineage (NCBI taxonomy): Eukaryota > Metazoa > Arthropoda > Insecta > Lepidoptera > Noctuidae > Polia > Polia nebulosa. The sequence goes on along the minus strand of OX589613.1, from coordinate 10,744,706 downwards.
ATAATAATACAATTTGCATAGTCAAAGTAAAGAAAGACAGATGACGGAATCGAGCGTCTGTGCCCGCGATGCCCCGACTGTCACTTTCACGGAAAATATGGCATGAATTTTAAATAATGTTATGTTTACTTTTTATGTTGAATATCTGTGACTTTTTCCGTCAACACATATTCTGTTTCGTTGATATTATTTTCTGCTGTTGTTACTTACTATCTATATTATTTCCGTTATTGTGTTTCGTTATTTTATAATATATTTTACACCCCGTAGCTATTCCAAGTTGGAGTATGTTTTATGGCGTTTTACTTTCACACTGTTTCCTTATTATGCAACTATGTCAACCTAAGTACTTGAAACTTTATTATTGTCAGTTTCATTCATTTCAATACTAAAGACTTCCCTTTTTAATTTTATTACCTAGGTGTCAAACGACCGATCGGCAATATTGGATATTATATTATTGCTTGCTTTTCAATAGACGTGCATTGCCTTTAGAAACCAGAAGATATTGCTCCACATGCCTCAACTACACATCATATATCAATATCAATATGCGTAGCGTTTTCTCAATTGTTTTGGAGTCGGCTACTTGTTTAACCAGATCCAGCCTTATTTCACCTTCAGTGACTCCTTATTTGGCCTTCACAAATTAACTCATCATCATCATTTCAGCCGAAAGACATACACTGCTGAACATTGGCCTCCCCCAAGTGTCGCCACAACAACCGGTTCTGTGCGTTTCGCATCCATCGGATTCCCCCGACCCTCACCAGGTAATCCGTCCACCTTTTTGGAGGCCTACCAACGCTGCGTCTTCTGGTACGCGGTCGCCACTCCAGAACTTTTCGGCCCCTTCGAACATCTGTTCTGCGAGCCAGGTGCCCTGCCCACTGCCACATTAAGTTTGATGTATTGTGTTAACTGGGGAACACAATACCCCTGGCTGTCAGTCAATTTCAATAATCCTAGTGCAGCTATCTAACCAAATATCGCTCGACATTTAATTTCCCCAAAGACTTAACTAAATACAAACAAAAACGCCCATTGTCCTGTAATTAAAATCTATTAAGCCCAAGTCGGCACTAGCGAAATGCCAGTCTCTCCCGAGGGAGTTCGCCCACGTTGGTCCACGTTGGGCCGTGGGCGTGGGCGCATAACGTTTGTAATGGGACTGTGGATGGCACCTGTAAAACAGTTGACGAGCTTTGTCTTCCAACCTTTTGTAGATCTGATTAGGAAGGCTGCCGGTCTGATTGCGACCTACCTAGATGTTATCTTCTTTTGGTGTTGTTAATTAGATTTGAATGATAGTGTGAAGTGTCTTTTACATTCTTAAGCGGGTTTTTGTTTTGGAGTGTCCATATTAATAGTGTTAACACAGTTAAACGCGAACAGTAAACCAGGGACCATGTATCACACAATTAGATCATGAAGGCAGCTTGTGACAGTAACGACAATCTATAGGTCACATATATCATTTCTACTTCATAACCCACGTGTGTTCTATGTGCCCTATACTAACGGAAAAACTCGACAAGTTTTCACACTTGGACTAACATTGCGACCAAAGTAAAGTTTACTTGAATGTATGTCTGAACGTACCCAACATAGTTTGCGCCTGTAATAGAGAAAAAATAATAAAGATTTCCTGACTTTTCGTACTAATAATCAACCATATTTATGTGCATAGGCGTAGTCTGGAACTCTAAGCGAGCGTCTGTGTTCTCTACTACCTTTAACCTATCAGCCTTCAAACAAGAGTGTACAGGCATCTGGACTTGTTCCTTTCATCGTACACCTCATCTACCGTACCTGGTGCCTGTAAATCAGGTTGATCCCTCTAGTGTAACTCGCCCTGATCATCTGTCATAATTTATGTAGTAGTATTTAGGATGATAAGTACTAAATTTTTAGGGTTCCGTACCCGAAGGATAACCAACGGAACCTTATTACTAAGCCTCCGTTGTCCGTCCGTCTGTCTGTCAGCGGGCTGTATCTCATGATCCGTAATAGGTAGACAGTTGAAATTTTCACAGAATGTGTATTTCTGTTGCCGCTATAACAAAAAATAAATTAAAAATTAAAGGAGGCTCCCCTACTAGAAACCTGTTTTTTTTTTTGGCTTTTTTTGCTCGATCTTAGTAATGGCAACAAGTAGACACGTATAATCTTGTACGATGATACGGAACCCTTCATGCGCGATTCCGACTCGCACTTGGCCGGTTTTTTTGATGTTAAATAAATTAAAATTATCGCTATCCACCAGGCTAGACCGAGAAAAAGACCTGGCTCATGAAAAATAATAATATTAGCAGTAAGGATTACACGCTGACTCCTATAGAGAATTCGAAACGAACTACCGAACGCTTGGCGGCTTAAGGCTCAATTACACCTTCCGATTTCAAGGGACCCAATTTAGGAAACAGGAAGGTGTAATAGCAGTTAGAGCAGTTAGTGTCCGATTTAGTGAGATAGGAAGGTCCCGATTTGACTTCCTAAATTGTGTACGATTTAGGATAGTGTAATCGCATCTGTTTGTCAGCCACCACTAACGGGGCCCATCGTGGCCGGTGCCTGCATGCCTAGGGGTAGCGGATAAATTCTCAACATGAGTTATCGCACCCCTGGGCACTCAGGCAGTGAAGGAACAGGGGTGGGTTTTAGTCAGTAAGAGTTTGACACACCCTCCTACTCCACCCAGAGCGGGACATGTCATTGGAAGAATTCCCACACCGCCATAAAAAAAAAATCACTACGATTTTGAGCTGTTGCCAATTTAGCGACTTCATCGCTACAAATGGGCTATTAGTATTTTTATATGTGTTTAAATTATAATTTAATTTCCCAAGGTCCCATTCCCAGAAAAAAAAATCTGAATCCACTCTTTTTTTTTTGGTCCGCTCTTGGTAGGATCAGTTTTAGAGACTTTCTAGCAACTTTTGATATTCTGTCTAGGGGCTCGAGTTTGTAAGAGTTGGCAACACCGCCGATTTAGGATTCCGATTTAGTGTAGTGTGATCGCTAGTTTCCTACTTCCCAGTTAGATTGTTCCTTGAAATCGGAATGTGTAATTGAGCCTTTAGCAACGACCTACGAAAGGTACTCGACACTTGTTGTTGTTATTTTTGTTTTGACAGACACACACATTGTTGATGAAAGAAAAGCAATCCAAGCAACACTGATTAATTGTATTGTTATTTACAAGTGGAAAAATAAAACAATTATGATAATACAGATAGTAAAAGTGCAATAACGGTGTTGTTATCAATGAATAGGCACATCACCTTTAATAAGAATGATAAAGAGGTCAAAAAGATAGGCACGGATCATGCACCTACTCAAAAGAAGCATTATATCAGTTGCCATGCAATTTTTAATAGAAACAAAGAAAGAAAAATAGTTTATTTGCCACAAACTAACGACATACACAACAATATGATTTTGCTAACTTAAGTCTTAACCCTTATCGATAGTGTTAGTAGATCTTATATTTCTATGTTAGTAACAAGTTTAACAACAAAAAAAAAGGAAAGAAAGAAAAAAAAGTTAAATAGGTAGGTAGATATAAATAAAAAACAGATGCATGTCGTGGCTGTGGCAAGAAGGCTTCCACTCAGCATAATGCTATACCGTGGGGGACCCACAGCACGGCGCTGATTTTCAGTGGTTGCCTAAATGAATAGGTACGCCAGTTGGTACTTGCTCAAGAATCCTACCAATATTAAAAATGCGAAAGTGGGTTGGATGGATGTCTGTTACTTAATCACGCCAGAACGGCTGAACGAATCTGGATGAAATTTGGCACAGATATAGATTGTAGTCTTGAATAGTACATAGGCTATAATTTAAAATGGGGTAAGTACTAATACCACGCGGGCGAAGCCGTAGGCAACAGCTAGTGTCACATTATGTGCCGATGATTCTGTGACAATATTGATAGCTACTACTTTAAAACACAGGATTAACTACACTAATAGTCTATTTATTATCATCTAATAACAGTGATTTGACAAAAGATGCAAAATCTACAATTTTTAGATCAAAACATATCTTCTTCCCTAAAAAATTAGGGAACTAGGTTTGCCGGGTCTTAAAACCGAAAAGCCGGACAGACCAAACCGGACATTTCAGTAAAACGGCCGGAAACTTAACTTTCGCTTGTTCCTCATAGTCAAACTTTTTAGTCCAACTGGTTTGACCACGAGGAATTAAATTTCCTCGTGGTCAAACTACTCGAATGATCCTCCCTGTACCAACGTCAAATTAAATTTTAGTCATAGTTAACACATCATTTTTTTTTAAGTTAAGGTGGGTGCTCCAGGGCAGCCCGCGAAATTTAAATTTTCTTATGTTTTTTGCAATTTGCAGGTCAGTGTCAGGTTGTATCTTGGTCAAAATTTGATTCGCGGCCGTAGCAAGTATGTATTTATAGAATTATAATCATTAAATCATCAATACAACTCTTTCAGTTAGAATTGATGCCAAATGTAAGTATTTCTGAGGGAGATGTATTGATGATTTAAAGATTATAATTCTATAAATACATAATTGCTACGGCCGTGAATCAAATTTTGACCAAGATACCTGACACTCACCTGAAAATTGCAAAAAACGTAAGAAAATTTGAATTTCGCGGGCTAGGGTGGAGCTTTCACCTTAAAGAGAGGAGTTTTTATTATTTACCATAAAATCTTCTTAAATTCTAATGAAAAACAATAAATATGGTCAAATTTAAAAAGTGTAACAAAAACCGGACAGGCCGGACACCGTCTAATTTGGCCGCACACGCAACCAAAAAGCCTGACTGTGTCCGGCTTTATCGGGATGCCTGGCAACGCTAGGGACAACCCTCTCATAGGGGAAATATCCCAGAAAAAACTCACGTATTCCCCATTTCCATAAGTTACCCTTAGTAGGACCACCATGACATTAATCATAATGATCGGTAGTGAAAACTGTATCCTTCGAACAATAGTTCGTTAACCTGTAATGGTACACACTGGTTGTCATGCCATGCTTGTCATGCCATGATTGTCATAATTGGACGTCCATTCATTCTGACTGGATTTCTACAGTCAGCAATTATAGGAACATACATTTAAACATACACCTTTCTCCCATAAAGGATAGGCAGATAGATACTCGTATTAAAAATTCTAACGTGCTTTGAACCTCACATAGGTACTCCTTTGCTTCCTCAGCTTCTTGTCCAACACATATTAGGAAATAAATAAATAGTAACAAGACAAGGATACCTGCCTTACCATTGAACTACAAATATTGTGAAATGTTAACCATCTCTTAACAAAATAACAGGACATCACTCTTAAGAAACTTGCACCTGAGCACTAAGTTTTGACGTCTTCAATACGTATGTCAGTTTGTGTGCATAAATACTTAGCGGCAGCCATTTTACTTTAGCAAGAAAATGAATGCCGAACCAAACATGTTCTTTAGTTTGAAGTTAAATGAGCAATGGGAAGTGTGTAGTGTTCGTTTTCAAAGATAATTTTTCTTTTGTTATTTTCGAAACAAAGCAGATTTCACGAATAGTTTGTCACTATCATTTCATTGTCAATGGTATTTGTAGCATTTGCATGATAGCACTGATAAATACTTGATTCTCGATAAGTGCTTCTCCACTCAAATACGTTTTATCGACTCTATTTAACAGCATCGGTACTAAAGCGAACTAATAGCATAAATTCAGCTATAAAGCTGTATCGATTTTGCAATCGGTACTCGTTAAACGTATCGGTAAAACATTACAATTAGTGCTAACGTTCGAAGCAATGATAGACGTGGTAGATTAAAGTGAAAGCGCCAGGGTAGCCCGCGAAATTAAAATTTTCTTACGATTTTTGCAATTTGCAGGTCAGTATCAGGTTGTATGTTGGTCAAAATATGATTTGCGGCCGTATAGATGTCAAATGTAATATGTCATGATTTCATGAAATACTACATTTGATATCAATTCTAACTGAAAGAGTTGTATTGATGATTTTAATGATTACAGTTCTGTAAATACGTACTTTGTTTCGGCCGCGAACCATATTTTGACCAACATACAATCTGATACTGACCTTCAAATTGCAAAAAAACGTAAGAAAATTTGAATTTCGCGGGCTACCTTGGCGCTTCCTTAAACCAGAATAAAACTATATTACATTGTCGAAAGCCTATGCAAAATCCATCACGAAATTCCAACTCTCGTAAAATTATATATGAACACAAAACTCATTTAGCAAAAACATTAATATATAAAAATATGAATAATATTAAGTGAAAGTGAACCACGGACATGACAGGAGCAAGACTCATAATTAACATAAAGGACACTTTCTTTGAGATAAAACCTCATTTTGATAGCCGAGACTCAAAAGACGTTAGATAACGTGCCTTACTATAAAAGAACAATGGCGGTGATTAAGAGAATAATAGGAGTGGGATCAAAAAAGACGGAAACGATATGAACAGTGCACTAATTGTACATTGTAGGAGTAGGTACACCTACGGTGGCTGGTGTTCTATTGTCAACTGTAGTTCGACATAGACAAGTGGTTTAAGTTCACGGTCAGAATATAACGTATGTAGATGCAAACATAACTGCAAGTCTAAAGGTAGACTCTTAATCTATGATTGTATTACAACTGTGTGATTCTTGCCCAATGCGTTTTAACAAAGAAAAACATATAAGAGGAGAATCAGTGTGCGAACCTCAAAACTGAACATAAAACAAAATTCTGTTTAACAATTGTTGCCGAAGCTATGACTAAGAATAGTAAGCCATGAAAAGGTCACTTCGTCTTGCCGTAGCTGCCTTAAAGAGCGAATAATCGATTATACTAGGCGACTGGGCGGCAAAACCTTTACAATAATAACTTTATACAATCCCATCCATAATTCAGTAGCAAAATTATATCCACATTTTGTATAAGAAAACCAATTTTATAAACAAAAACTGTGACGAAATAGCGAGCTTGTCATTTCATAATCCATCCCTCAATTATATTTAATGAACTGTGAATTGACAATAAAGACAAATTATCTGAAAAGACAACAGAAAATTACCTCTTTTTGTCTCTCAAAGTCGGCCATAACTAGTTTATTTGCGGCATAGACGACATCATTATAAGCTTGAGTAGACTTTTATAATACGCTTACGTCACACCTGACGCGTTTAGAGGTATTAAAAATAAATCTGAGGCTAAGAGTGAGGTTTTATCGTCACACTTTATTATGACACATTGTATAGAAAACGATAAACCAAAAAATAAACTGTTTCATAACATTAATGGAAGATAACAAGACCAAAACAGAATCCGAACAAAACAACGGACTTAAAATGATATCTATAGCAATCGTACTAGTTGACAATCAGCTCTTTCCCAATCCAAAATGGACTGGTTTAACAATTAACAAAGTAAATACTTCAAAGATACCTTTTATAACAAAACTATTCCCACTTACTGTAAGAGTTACAAAACAAAGCGTTCTCAATCACGACACGACCATTTGAAACGTTGTTAATTTCGTAATTCAAAGTTACAAAATTAAATGAAATATCATCACGTTTGTCGTCCAAACAAACAGCGATTTTTTCAAAAGCCATCCATTTGAAACTCCCACAGAGCGAGACGATGCTGTATTATTAAAAACTAGCAAATAAATGAACAAAAACGGTTTCCGTCTCGACCGACACGGGTTTTATAAACTTGGCTTTGCGACAGTCGGAAATGAATGATTCTAGACAAAGATACTCACATGACTCTTCTAGAAATATTACAAACTAAATATGGGAAAATAAGACTTAATCCAAATGGGTCGAGTAGATAAATGAATGCAATCGCATAAATGCTGTCACAACAAAAATTACAATTTCTGTATTAGATTTCGGGACCAGCAAATGCCAATAAGACTGAAGGTATGTGACACATTATGGACATGAAAATTACACCTTATGTTAGTGTCATTGGTAACCATTCAACCTCATCAATAAGACTGACAAAAAGTAGGAAACTAAAAAATATTCAATGCTACATCTTTCTTTGTATTCAAACAATTGTCATATCAATATATTCCGGATATAACAAGACCAAACACTTTTAAATAATGAGCTATAAATCAGAGTCATGGACTTTTCCTTAAGGAGCAACCAAGCCGAAGACTCCATAAATACATAACTTGAAGTAATAACGGGGTTCTTGGTGCCGCTAAGACTGGCGCTTACCCCATAAAGGAAAAGAGCGTGACGATAAATCAATTAGCAATATGAAACTCAACAGGGAAGGTGCATTACACCATATAAGCGAAATAAGTGAGCCAAGTCCATTAAACACAAGCTAAGTGTAGTATACACAGAATAAAAACATCAATTTGTTGATGGGATGAAACTACTAATTACGACAGAGAAACAACGAGAAAGTATGTAAGTACGAGCAAGAAAAACATAATGTCCAAGAGGTGATTGAACGGGTTGTTAGGAAAACACGAACATGTCTTTCGACTTAGAGACGAGGAAAATTGTTGGCCACATGAACGTAATAGCCACGACCAAAAACCGAAGACAAAATGATACCAGTCATTTCAAAATTGCATGACGTCAAAGACTCTCGAGATTCGACAAAGATAAGTTTCTGAAATTGATGTAGCGTATATGGAAAAACTACAGAAGATGTGATTGTGAAGCAGACAGTAAAATTAAGATCCCTGAGGTAAATTTTTTGCATAATAATATTTTCGGACACAATCTGATTATCCCAGCAAGAAGATGTTTACAACAAGGTAACGTTAACTTTCTTTACGAGTTCTGTAGTATAGCCGTTATAATTTTATTAAAACTCTTAAAGAAGTATTTTTGAGGATTCTTTATGCCCCAAATCTTTAAGTTAACTGAGCGGTAAAAGCCTCGCAGGAGCCGTCTTTTGTAGATGTAATCTGTTTCAGAAATTGTTTGAGTTGGAACCCTCAAAAGATATCGCTTTATCAAAGAGAATTGTTGATATTTTGATACTTTTATTTCGATCACTTTCCTCTGAGCCTGGCCTAATACTGCTACATCTGTGGATCAGGAAGCATTTTTACGTTCCTTGTTTATCTACCCTACATCTCATAACTGACCTATTTTCAAAATTTTGTGTAAATATACGACTATTTCTATATATCATTTAGTTCTTTTTATATCACGTATTCCAGATTGTGGCGTATGATAAAATGCTTTGATAAGCCGTGAGAAAATCGATACCAAATTTATCTCCCAGATAATTCTTTGGAATTTTATGGACGACTATCTAAAATTAGCTCTTGGACGCGCGGTTTCATTTAAGTGTGATATTAGTCAAAACAATAACGATGCTCTTATCAGATTCACGTTTATTCTGCGTGACATTATTAATGTTATGATAATTTATATTACGACTAATAGAGGAGTATGGAAGAAAAAGACATGTTGCGCCGACCCCAAATAAATTGGGATAAGGGCAGGAGAATGATGATGATAATTTATATTATGTGTTTACGTCAAGCTTAAGTTATTAATAACTTAATAGTTACTTATAAAGGTTCTTCAAGCCCACAAGTTGTTTTATAGACTTCTTGAGATTTTTTATTACTGTCATGAACAGCCACCTCTTTCCATATCATCAAATGATTAGAAATTAAATAATATCTCGGTTAATGAACATGTAAATCGTTTCACTTTCAACAGTTCGAATTTGTGTGATACCGGATCTCAAGGTGATTTAGTGCTGAGATACAGCTTCCTACTCAAATCTCGTTTCAAGCAGGTAAATGACGCATGCAATCTTCCAGTATACGAGCTTAATTTGTAAAAGTTATGTGTAACAAATTAAGTTAAAGGATGATCTAGAATCTCGAAAAGACAATAACCTGGAAATCGACGGCAAAGATAATGATGAATCGAGAGATCATCTTACTGGAACGTCCTTACGACAATCGAGAATAATTACGAGTACAATTACAGAAACACATAAATAAGAAACCTACATAAAAAACGACTCAAAGCGCGTGACGATGGCTGAGAAAAAATATATACACTTGAGATCCTCCTGTTTTTGCAACACAACACTGCTAACCTTGGTAAGTTCCAAGTGTTTAATCACAAAATATTTGTTTTTGCACTGTGGACACTTTGACACTGGCTACTGACGTAAAGCGGCGGTACGACCCGCCAACTGTTCGATTCGCGAATTTCTGATGCACCGACGCGTGCGGCCTCACTGACCGGCCGTGAGCGACTGGCTTGTTTCATGCGTAGTCAGCGACGCGTCGCTTGAGAGAAAGCAACACTCTTGCGCATAAAACCGTTGGATATAGCATTAAAAGCGCTGTTTTTGCTGAAAAACTGAAGAAATGCTTTCTAAGAGACGGTCAGTTTCTTTGCTCGATGGACAGTAAACACGTACATATTGATAGGGGAAAAGCAGATATGTCTAACAGGTAACCAAGTGGGTTGTTGTAAGCGGTAATAAGATATACCGGCACATACATTTAGCTTCGTTATGTCAACACATAACAAAGTAACATGCCTCTGGACAACTTTGTGCGCGTTTGTCATCTGGTCTTCCTGTCCGTATTTAATATGAAGCCTTACAACTTGGGCAGTACGACCACCTGTTACACAAAACGCATGTGTTCGTGCGTCATTTTGTACAAACAGCCTGGAACAGCTGCGAATCGGGTACAATAGAGCCTCAAGGTGATTTGTTTGCTTTCGAAGGTCAATGGCACCGTGATAATACCTATACAGCTGATGACACTCACGCACATACACTAACACTTGACCGCCATAATGATGGAGGTTATTTGCAAGACATCAAGCACGAACAAAGATCAGTCAAACAAAAAAGATGAAGCCTTGAGTATAAATTACAATCAAAGCATATAAAGCTGCTTAGAGGATTGTGGAAAAGCGGCCGAAAGACCAGTCACCATATTGGTACAAATCGACCAATAAACAAATGTTACGAAGCCTCAATCTATAGATCAGTAAGTGAACGTGCGCGGACGCAAGGTCGTTTGTGAACCGGTCCTGCGCTGACCGAATGCGACTGTACGATCGCTTTTTAATAACATTGTCCATTTTATTGACCAATATAGAACATGTCAAGCGACATATTAATTGTTTTAGTTTGTTTATTGTCCGAGACTAATTTGGTACCAGTTTTAAATATCGGTATGTGGGTGTTTAAATAAAAGCAGTAAGTAACCTAGTTTATGGTCAGTATCATTAGGTAGATGGAATGGAACTTAATGAAATGTGACCTTAATATTGTTTGCTTTATAATCCTTAATTATGAGTATGACGGTTGCCAAATAAGAATGAGAGAAGAAAACGTGTCGCACCAACCTTAAGTAACATGTGTCAAGGGCAGGAAAACGATGAGACGCTTATTCTTCTTCCTTCCCACTTCATGTCGGGTCGTCTTTTCTAATTTAGTGGCGTTAGAACAATCTGACCTGGGTTGTTGGGTTGGGCAATTCTTCCTCTGACAGGAGTTTCATCATACTGGTCCACCACAGGAGATCGTCCTCTATCTCTCTTCTGTTCAGGAAGTTGTAACGCGTTTTCACTACATGATTCTCGTCTGTTCACATCACGTGACTATAGCATCTGAGCCGGCTCTCGGTTAGAGTCTAGGTCTTTAAGTTTTAACTAGAAAATTTTACTTGAAGATAATTAGACAGTAATGCAAAGGATGTTGTTATTCTACGCGTAAGTGATTCGAAGCATTGAAAACATTTATGTGGCGCCGGCGCAACGGACTGCGGTTGACCCACTGCTATAGTTACCCGTTTGAGTATAGCCACTGTACCACTGAACTAGTGGTTCCCAAGCTTTTTTGCCCAGGACCACTTTGATTTCTTTGTTGTTAGCAGGGACAAGAAGTCCAGAAGAAAATTTTACTTTGTTAATCGCTCAAAAATGTTTTTAGTAAATTCAAGATTTGCACCACACTTATGCTTTCAAATCAAAATGAGAATCGCAATAAAAAATACTAAATTTCTGATAGAAAATTTAAATCAGTTTTACAGTGTTATTTTTAAGTTAAAAAGTTTGAAATTTAAAACCTTTCGCGGACTTCACACGCGAATATTACCACAGTTTGAGAGCCGCTGCACTGGACAGATCGTGACGGACCAAGCGGTTGTCTGTCTCAGTAACAGGTGGACAGTAGGATTCATACGAGTTTGGTCACAAATATGTTACCCGTTTGATTGTAACTAGTAATGGCAGGTGGACCGATTCACCTGCCTTGAATAACTGAGATAGACAGTCTTATTTATAAAACTCGCTAACTATGAGCTTAGCTTAAAAGCTGAATAAGGACCGTTGGTCATGGCTCTGAAAAGAACCGTTTAGGTGTACCGTCGGTCGTGGTGAAAGTATTAGACAGCTAGACACTGCGTTACCGAGTACTAGCTGTCCAGGGTGCGCCATTAATATTAGTGTTTTAATCCGTGGTGTTTGGCAACTGGACTTACCCCAGTTGTAAATATCCCTTTTTGGCTTTGTTCTGTCTCCTGCTTGATTAAGAGGGAAAGTATAAATTATATTTTTCTTACTGTTCTTTTCTGATTAATTTCGTTGCGGGACCCAAAGCAGTTTAATCGTTTCTCTGGGACTCGCCGAGCTTCATTGCCTCGGCGTTTTTTTCTGGTGGTCGCTACTGTTGATTCTGGCTCACAGGAGTTACAGTGGTTTGGAAATAGTGTGGCGTGCTTGTCCAGGATGCATCGGGCGTTTGGAATCGCAAAACGATATATTTAATGCCGCTCGGGAGGCTCCTTTCATGAGTCCACTTATCAGCTCTATATTCAAATCCATAGAAAATTTTGAATTAAGAAACAGATAATGATTTGAGCAGTGTTTATACTAATCATAATGGTTATTTTTATTTTATATAAGGCCAGAATTTTATAACTTAGTCAAACGTTTAGTTCTAGAGCTTTATTTCTGATTGTATAACCTTGAAATGGTCACATGGAGGTTTGTTTTAAACAGGTGGTAATGATGCCTCAAAGTCATTAATTTTGTACAGTTAAATATTAACGACGTTATTATGACATAATTATTTTTAAATTCGATCGTGATTCACATAAATTACATTCTAGCTTTTAATGAGTGTTAATTAGGACATCAATGATGGATAAAAAGATGAAGATAAACGGTTTTGTATTGCGGTTTAATATTATTAGCTTTATTTTAATATAGGGGTTTTTTTAATTACACGTGTAGGTATTTTGTCTAAAATTAAGATAAATTCGAATCACTTTACATTCATTACTTAGGAGATAAATGGGTCTCGTTGTACAAAACAAATTATTGTGCGTAAATCTCAGAAGTAGGTATAACCCTATTTCTGTATGCGAACACCAATTCTGACGCGAAAGACCAATATTAGGTATGTAAGGGTACCTATATGACGTTGCTTTATTTACAAAAAAAAAAGTGTCCTATAGTAACACTTGACTGACAAGACATTACAGCCCGGGACTTGCTGTCAATCAGGCCTACGCTAGCCGCCAGTTGATTAAGGATTTCGGCCCTACAATTTCGAAATTGAACTGTAGCACGAACTTATTTTTCGCAAAGTATAATTTACAGAACGCAATTTTTTACCGACGTAGCTCATAAAGCTGCAACATTGAAGTGGGTCTGTACTGAAGTGACACACCTAGACAGGGTCGTGACAGACCGAGGAGAAGATGGCGGTACGCCTTGGAGGGCTTCCTGGCGAATTGGTACGACTGCGATGAAGCACAGCTTGGAGAGAAGTAGAAGGAATGGAAGAAACCTTATCCCAGGAGTGGGACAGTACAGTTAGACTAAAAAAAATGTACTTAAATAATCAATTTCTACTACACCTGACGTCTTATTTGCTAGGGAAAACGAGACACGCAACAGATAACTAGACCACTATCAGTTACCCTACATCACAATCAATCAAACTTCATCTTCAAGACCATCAAGCCATTTAGAGCCAGCAGTTAATTCCATCACTTATTTATGCAAGTCGCGTTCCACTAAACTGGACTGGACGGTCACCGCTGTATATGTTGCAGTGCACATGGAAAAATAGTGTTTGAGCTAACGGCCGGAATATTGGAAGCAAAGAAAACAATAAGTACCTATAATTATTGAAAACTTGTAATTGGACATCTTTTTTTAGAATATAAAAGTAAATAATTATGTATGTATTAGCTGTAAGTTTTCCAAAAATAACAAATAAATAAATTTGGAGTTATACGAGCTTATATCAGGAGATTTTTTTTTTTAAATTCTAGGGTGGGGATTGCGATCAAAGATGATGAATATAAACGGTGATTGGCTGAAATTAACGTTTGTACTGACGGATGCACAGATTGGTTAGCAGCCATATTGTAGCCATGTGTTGTTTAAATTATAATATAACAGACGTCCAAGGTTTTATAAAAAAAATCTAATAGTAACTCGTATTAACATAAAAAACGTTCTTAATTTTCAAAAATCAGTACAACAATTGGGTAACACACTTTCTATTCCACCCGAAGGATTTTGAAGGAAACTCCTAGTCCATTGCTTCATAAGTTTATAACAATCCTTTTCTCCACAACGTAAATAACGCAATGTATGCTGTTGAATTGTCAAAATGAACGAAAGGCTAAATTTACTCAATCATAATTGAGTTAATTTGTTTTTTCCATATAACCATAAGTAACACTTACTTACTCGTAGCACATAAACTTTGGGGTAAACAGGTCAAATGCAAAAAACATAGAATTTTCACGAAAAAACGATTTTTCCAATTTTCCCGCGACTTAATATACTTACTATGTTAACGGCAAGCGGTGCTTTGATGCTTGCAAGGCCTTTAACTGTGTTATGTTTAGTTACTGTTCGTTCTACGTGCAAGTATTGATTAATGAAAGCCAGAACTTTGAGATTGAGTGATTTGTTGATAGTATTACGAAAGGAGTCGATTACAAAGAAGGAAACGTTGCATCAGTCCTGTTAATCAGTTTATGTTTGTCTATAAATGTTTAAAGAATATCTCATTGACCTCTTTCTAAATTAAGCAATGTTGTTTTTTTCTATCTTTACTTCAAAAGGAGCTCTATTAGCAAGACAAGTATTTAGTAAGTCGGTCTTTAAAATTAAGACTGCAAGGACCAAATATGGCAGATCGTGTTCGCTCATTATTCAATTAACTTTAAATTGGATTAACATTTCGGGGAACGCTGCTATATGATTGCATCTGACTCATAGGATAGTCATAATAAATAAAATCTTTCAGACCTAAGAAAAAAATCTATAAACATGCCAAAAAACACCAACCCACTGGGAAATACATCGTCAAACGCAAACATTTTCGCGTAGTTCTACCGTGTATCACCCGTATTTTCTACGAACGTGTTTCTCAGTACGACCTTAACATAAACAAACCCTTACATTACTGGGGTTGTTTCATGCCCTTTTGATGTTCCTACCCCTGTGTTTTAGCCCGTGACATTCCAGAAACTAGACACGTTACGCATCAGAGAACCTCTAGTTTTTATACATGGTATGCATAGTAGGGATTAAATGTCGTGGACATGTGGCCAATCTTCGGAAAAGTACATGTGTAGCAGTAGACTTTGGTTGACTAAGATATAAAATAGTATAGTTTAAAAAAATACTATTAACACGCTTCTAGTCCGCTATCTTAGGGAGTCCACCATATTAAATTTAGAGTGACGTCATTTTATTTTTCGTATATTTTCTTAGCAATCCCTGTCTTTTGATGCACATATTATCATGGGAGTGCATAAAAAATCCGCCATATTGGATTTAGAATGACACACAGCTAACCTTTTTTTTTTTTTTTTTTGTGGGGTGGGAAATCATCCTATGACTTCTCCCGCTCTGGGCGGAGCGGGAGGGCGTGTCAGACTCTGACTAAAACCCACCCCTGTTCCTTCCTGCCTTTGAGTGCCCAGGGGCTAGGTAACTCTGTTTCGAATTTATCCTCAACCCCCGGGCAGGCATCGGCCATGACGGGCCCCGTCTCTTGCTGACAACTCTTTGAGGCGCGCGTGGAACACTACGCGCCGTCGACTCTCGGGCCTGTTGCTGATCGGACGGCGAGCTACCCATCACTCACCGTCCGCAGGCCCGGATCTACGGTGGCCGGAAATCGTCTCGCGGCGCCGGAACTCCCAGGCGTCTCCTGAGGCGGCTGCTGCTGAGGGCGTGAGGGCGACTCCGTTGTTGGTGCTCTCTCACGCGTCCCGCGTCCGCCTTCGCGAGCATTACTGCTTCGCAGAAGGAGGAGACGGCTTCCCATTCCCTCTCGCTCCGTACCATGGCCTGAACCAGGGCAGGGCGCGAGAGGTCGCTGCCGCCTATCGCATCCACGAGGAACACAGCTAACCTTGCTTAGTCATCTAAACTAAACATGTATGCATGATCAAACACTTCAAAGATTTTTTTTACATAGGTAGTTACAGGTTACTTAGGTGGGAGTACCTATTTTACCACACGTTCCATTATAGGGTGCGTAATTTTTAACTTTCGAACAATGTATACAGGCTTCGTAAGTGCATTTTTTGAGCAAATGTGTTGAAAAAAATATTTTAGTCATATTTATATAAATATATATGTATATTATATATATATCTACACACCTCCACTTACATATACACACGTCCGTATGCTCAAATGCACAAAGCATGGACTTTTAGTTAAGTTTTCTGATGATGGGGGGGCCTGGAGTTCTAAGATACAGGCCTAGGCTTAGTTTAGACTCCTATTTTAATTTAAGTACATACCTACTTATGTTTTTCTGCCAAAGAACATAATGGATGTTTGAAGTGTAATTTGTGGAGATAAATAAATAATTTTTTGATTTGATTTGATTTGACAGGTGAATCTTTAAGTCCGTGATTAGACCTGCCATATGTCATTCTTCATCTGCCTAGCCTTTTCCCAACTATCTTGGGGTCGGCTTCCAGTCTAACCGGATGCAGTTGAATACCAGTATTTTACAAGGAGCGACTGCCTATCTGATCTCCACAATCCAATTACTGGGTAATACGATACCCCTTGGTAAGACTGGGTGAATATATGAATATAGACCTGTCGTACTGTATGGATCAGAATGTTGGGCTGTGAAAAAGACGGATGAAAAAACCGGTCAAGTGCTAGTCGGACTCACACACGAAGGGTTCCGTAACAAAAACAGAAAAAAAAACCTTTTTTTTGGGGCTGTATCTCGTGATCCGTAACGCCTTGTCTATGTCTAAATGTTTTATCTATCTATTTAATCTCATGGTACGGCACCATAAAAAGATTGCATATAACGGAAATGAGAATGTTAAGATGGATGTGTGGAGTACCAAGAATCATGGATAAAGTGAGAAATGAGTACATTAGAGGTAGTTTAAAAGTGGCGCCAGTCACAGAAAAGTTAAAAGGGAACCGCTACTCTTGGTATGGTCCTGTGAAGTGGAGGGATGAAACACATGTAACTACTTCTAGTTATGAATATAAATGTGGATGGATGGAGAGGGAGAGGGAGGCCAAAGAAAAGATGGATGGATTGTGTGAAGAGTGATATGAAAGCAAAGTGATAGCGTGACGGCTGACAGGACAGAACGGAATAAAAAAAAACTTTTTTACAAAAAATACAACCGATTTCTAAAAATTACAAAATAACTTTAATTTCGGAAGTCGGTGTTTATATTTTGTTTCTTCGTTATTTGACAACGACTTCCGAAATTAAAGTTATTTTGTAATTTTTAGAAATCGGTTGTATTTTTTGTAAAAAAGTTTTTTATTTTTCACTTTTTAGTTGTTATAGCCCAGAAGTAAAACTAACTATTAAAGTTATGCCCGAATGGATAACCCTAATAACATGAAATTTGAACATTTGGAGACAACCAAAACGTCATCTGTGTATACTTACATATTTTTTGATTATGTTGAATTTTTTAAAAATGCTGAATCAATTTCGATAAAATTTATATGGGACCACCTCTGAAGTACGACCTACCAGACAAAAAATGAATCATCAAAATCTGTTCACAAATGGCGGAGATATGGCGTAACAAACATACAAAAAAAAAACATACAGACGAATTGAGAACCTCCTCTTTTTTGAAGTCGGTTAAAAACGTGTTGCACCGACCCCAAGTAACATGGGATATGGGCAGAAAGATTATAGGCATGTTAAAATGGTTTTAATAAATGAATGACTTAAAAAACTACAAGAACCTTAGGTAAGAGTACATACTTCGGTGGCAAATAAAATATTGTATAAAGACTATTAATATTAAAAAGAAAAGGAAAATTCTCACATTACATAATAAGAATTATTTTATATAATAAGAAATGTTTACCTTCTAAAGTAATATTAGATTTGTGAATATTCATAAGTGCTCTGTATTCATAAAGAGCTAATTTGAATTCTCTGTGATCTTGGGCTTGTAATATTCAATGACCAAAAATATTATTTCTGTCTTAGATGGTGCTTTTCTTAGAATTTTGAAAATAAACACCGCCTTTATATGGATCGTATTTATTCATAAATAATAATAATAAAACTTTATTGCAGACCATAAAAGATCCATAACACATTATTTTTAAAATAAGAACAAAAAAAATGTAATCCAATTTCAAGTAAAAAACAATGCGCGAAGTTTAAAAAGAATTCAATTAAATATGTTAAAATATTTAATATCAAAAACAAAAAAAAAATACAATTCATTAAAATTAAATGTCAGTTAAAAAATAAAAATAATAAAATTCAAAAAAATTGACGGTCCTCATCATCATCATCATCAGCCTTTAATTTCCCCACTGCTGGGGCACAGGCCTCCTCTCTGTGAGAGGGTGTGGGCCGTAATCCACCACGCGGACTCAGTGCGGGTTGGTGGATGTCACATGTCTTCGAATTTTTGGTTCTAGGACATGCCGGTTTCCTCACGATGTTTTCCTTCACCGTTTTGAGAGCAGTGGTGATGAAAATAATGTACACAAAGTAAAGCGCCTGCCTGGGGTTGAACTCACGACCTACAACTTGTAAGTCGCGGCCATCACCACTGGGCCACCACTGCTCCCGGACCTGTTGACGGCCCTATTTAGACGAAACCTATCTTTTACATTAGCATTGACTTGACGATATGAACTTTTCTTGCGGATCTTCTCCATACTGACTTAATGTCCTAATGCCCCCTAGATCGGGCAGAGGGCATCCTCAGTAGTCCTCCTAGTCATCGCGAATGGTCTTGAGCTTCAAGCTTCATCTCGCTCCACGTCATTCCATTGCTCATAATTTCTTCCAATACGATGCGACTCCAGGTTTCACGGAGACGGCCATGCTTTCATTTCTCTTGGGGATTCCAGTCCAATGCTTGCATGGACTTCTCCATAGGAACAGACCAATTGCAACTAACTTCTAACGTTTCATCACTGCCCATGTATGTAGGCTTATGTGAAATAAATACATAAACATATTTTCAATAGAACTGTCTCTCTTAGGAAAAACTGCCTTTACATCTGACAGTTAATTTATCTTAATTAAGACTCTAATGGATCCGATTAGCCATTATTAAAGTTCTTATAAATATTATCTCTCACAACGATCAAAACCAATCCAACATTCGAATAGAACCTTGGAACCCACGTCCTCTTTTTCAAATCAGCAACCTACCTTGGGAATTCCAAACTTGTGCGTGTAGAATCATCAGAATATTCTGTACTAGTTAACTCGTTTACAACTTCAAACTAGTTAATATTGACCGCAGCAGCACACTATGGTAGGCGCTAGATAAATGTGGAATAAAGTACATTGACCTTTCCCTAGTAACTCTTCATAGGTACCTGTTGCTTGAGACAAATTACTTTTCTGTTAGCGTTCACGCTAAAGCTTAGTACAAAATGTATGGCAATAACATTACTGGATGTGAGTCACGTGTCAGTTCTGTCCGCAGTTAATGTCATTGCCATTAATTTTTTACCAAGCGTTAGCGTGAACGGTAACAGAAAAGTAATTTGTCTCACCCGTGAACAATATGTGAATCATTTTTCATTATTAGACAACGAATGATGTTGATTCGGGACAGCTTTGAGTCATTATTTCCGTTTTTTTTTTAAATTACAAATGTCAATAATTGTAGGTGGGTCAATGACCGTTATTACACGTTTATCTGGCGCCTACCATAGTGCGATTACGCTATGTTTTCTGCTTCGTGGCTAACCGCAATTTGGTCTTTAGGGACGTAAAACTTTAGTGCAGTCGTAGTTTGTCTGTGATGTTCGTCGAATGAGCTATCCTCAAAGAAGTTGTAAGCTACACAATGGGGAAAGGTAGTCTTAAAAGCTACATAAACATTTATCTCAAAAACTTTCTTCAGACTATATTTCTGGACCACAAAATCTCTCATTAAACTTTCAAATATAAAAATGTCTTGGCTTTGAATAAAACATAACTTTGAAATAAAGAAAAATCCCTTATATATATTCTTCTGGATCCGGGATTATTATAAAAATAAGCTTTATTACCGAAAGGTTAATATCAATTTAGATTTTTTTTAACAAATCCACTTGATCCCCTCGAAAGTGATGTCCGAAGATTAACTATGAATACAATATAACTAATATGCTTTAAAATTCTGATTGGTGATTATTTCATTAATGGGGACTATCAGCTTTGGACTGGGGATTATTTAGAAGATTATCCGTGAATTATTAACATTCAAACTTGAACTTTGTAGATCAAGTTCAACTCACGCTTTTTGGACTAGGCATTTTTAATAAAAAATCTTCGGCAAAATTCGTAAAATTCAGAGTAAAAATGGTCGATGAGGCTGAAAAGTTTGGGAGTGGTGACCGCGTACAGGAAGTTGTAACGTTGAAACTTTGAACGGCCACCCACAAGGTGGACTGATGACTAGATTTGTTCTGGCAATTATTTTCATAGTGATTATTTTTAGTGTTGTTAAAATTTCTGCCTTAACACTAACTGCAACTACTCCTTTGTTAGAGATCATAAGAGCTTTCCTACAAAGTATGTCAAAGCATTTTTATTACACCTACGAAACATATTCGTGTAAGTCCAAGAATTCCTAGCGGAAACGTACGAAGAACTGTCTCGAATAACAGAATATTCGAGAACTGGGTATTCGTGATCACAAGTAACAATCAAAATTCAGACCACATGGCATGGTGCATTAATTATTTACCAACGGTAGTGTTGCAAATATTCTCTGGCTTCAAAAACTTTGAGGTTTCGGTAGATTCTCTTTCGGAATCAACTCGTGCGTTCATTACAGAGCTGTATCTAATATCAAGAAATAATTAGACGACATTTGAGTATCTGGGGGATCGAAATTTGATCACACTTTGAAGGTGAGACTGCATTGGCGTTGTGGTTCACATTTGAATGTGCTGTTAGTAACAGTACCTATTTGGGTTAAGTTTCAAGAAGTGGGCCCCGTATTTTATTATGTAACTGTACCTCTCCTACAATATGGAAGAAATCGCATTTATAATGCGCTTTGTTTTCTAAAAATATATCGAGGTTTCCGTACTTCCAATAATAAAATAGTTCCGGTTCCTGAACTTTTTATTTCCTCGGGGATACTGGAAATAGAGTCGTCAATATCGACTGTATCCCTTGCTCAAACTTTATGATGTTAACTTCACAACAATTCACAAACATATAAATGTGAATGCAAGAAGACAAACTTTTTGTTTCTACACTATACCCGAGGGAAGCAAGGATTTCCCTTGTATTAAAGTGTGTAGGTACGTGCATTATTTTAAGAGATGATGAGAACTACAAAGGTTAAAAAATATGGATAATGTGAAAGGCAACGTCGCAGATGCCTGCTGATAAAGAAGATGGCAAAAACAAGGCACTAGACAACAAACATTCACAAGCCTCAAATTAGTAGCTCATGTTTAGAAATGAGGAACCACATCAACGCTTACCATCAGGTGAGATAGTGGGAAAACGCGAGCCAATGAAAGATAAAATGGGATAAGTGTAGGATGACACTGATAAGATGAAGCACAACACCGACACGGCTGGAAGGAAGGTAAGGGGCACTTTTGCCCAGGAGTTCAGGCCAACCAAAAAATAGGGCAGTATGATGCTGATTTTAAACTTTGTACCTACACAGTGTAACTTGAAAGGAAAGTCTTAGGTCATACTACTCGTTGCTCAGTCTTTAAAAGTCCGTGACAAGTTCCACTAGACTTCAACAGTTATACAACAGTGAACGATATTTCTATTACGAACAACACGGAAATTAAACGAACCAGAATTAAGCCTCCATTTCTGTCGGCATTACGTCTTGCAACGACGTTTATGGTGGCAAGTAATCTCTTAAGATAAAAGTTAAAGCTTGACATAAATTACATAAACCCCCGTTTACATTGGACGAGTAATTAGCTGGACGGGATAGTACTGGCAAGGCGAGACTCAATGTAAATGTTGCGGTTGAGGCTAGTTTAAAGGCAAATTACTTTAAATGTATTCGGAACAGTCTAGCACAGGCAGTAGAGAACTGCAAATAACATGAATAGCCGTTAATGTAGAAAACCGCAGTCAAGCTGCGAGACCACAAATTATTTTCTGACAGTGACTTGGAACCTGAAAGCAACACATATAAAATTACTAAACTATCAAAGGATCACCAAAATGGAGATGCGATCGTGTCCTCAGCAGTCTCCCAGATTTTATTGGGGCTACCACATATTCTGCAGAACAGAAATACCGTGCTTTTGCGAATGATGGCATCAAAGCTGTGATATAGCCTAAACATTCCAGGTGAACTAATTTTACTTTCTCTTTTTCAAATTATTGATCTGGTGGTACCCACAGCAATAGTGGCTCAGTAGTAACGGTCGCGACTTACAAGTTATAGGGCGTGAGTTCAGCCCAGGCAGACGCTTTACTTTGTCTCAATTATCTCATCACCACTGCTCTCAAAACGATGAAGGAAAACATCATAAGAAAACTGTCGTGTGGAAATGTCTTAGAACAAAAATTTCGAAACCATTTCACATCCACCAACCCACACCGGGCCCGCTTGCTGCGTTACGGCCCACAACTTTTCACAGAGAGGAAGACTGTCTCAGCATTGGGAACATTATACCCTGATTATGCTATGCTATGCTATGCTATGCTATGATCTGGTTGTGTAAATATACTTGTTGCGATCAGAATACCTCTGCTAACTCTACCCATGTAAACTAGACTTAAATTACGTGTCTTATATCACCTTAGGGTACATTACCGTTCCAGTTATGTATGAGCAGGTTTCAATCTATGTTACGGAAATGTACTTGTGGTATACTTGTAATAAGAAGATTCTGTTTTCTTTTTGCTAGGCTGCTCTATCTCACTCCTGGTCAGAGGATCTTCTGCCATACTCCACTCAGTTCGTAAGAACAACATACTTTGAAGTATTTATACGCACAGTCCGTTTTGTTATCCATTGTTTTTATGAGTGCGGGTTTGCTCTTAAAAATACAATGCCGGATTAAATGTCTTGTTTTTGGAAACTTTTGATTGTATGCGAAATTATAAATGTATCGGGTTTAAAATAATGTTGAGTTATCCTCTTATAATATAAATGTAGGTAACGTGATCTAATGTCTTTCAGCTCAAAGTCCTTTGGGACTTAGGACCAAAATACCAAGTGTATATCTTTACTAACGACTCGCCCCGGCTTCACATTGGTACAAATTATATATACAACTAGCTTCTGTGAGTACTTCTCCCGTCATAAACTTTCAACCCCTTTTTGACACCTTTTTTTTGAGTTGGGAAATCATCCTATGACTTCTCCCACTCTGGGTGGAATGGGAGGGCGTGTCAGACTCTTACTGTCTAAAACCCACCCCTGTTCCTTCCTTGCCTGAGTGCCCAGGGGAGCGGTAACTCTGTTACGAATTTATCCGCTACCTTGTTGAATTTCGAAAAACACTTTTTTATATCTCTTCAAACAGAACACACACTTTACACACAGCCTAAATAGGTGGTCCTAGAGAGGACCAGCGGTTTAGGCTGTGCGTTGATATATCAGTCAGTCAGTCAGTCAGGACTTTGAATTTTATACCGGGTGTAACGGAAAGGTGTGGTCATATTTTAAGAACTGCATCTGCCCATCGATATGAACAACTTTCTTCAAGAAAACCTGAGGAAATACTCAATTTTTTTTACCTCCTTAATAAATATTGATCAATTGCAGCAAGTCCAATTATTTTTTTTGAAATTTCAATTTTTTATAGAAAGTTGTTCATTTCTATGGGCAGAGCCGGTTTTTAAAATATGACCACACCTTTCCGTTACACCATCTTTTTTTTCCTCTTTTATCGCTCTTTTTATTAGTGAAAACAGTATCAAAATGTGTTACGTAGTTTAGAAGAAGTAATCAGTAAAACAGACAGACGCAGACAGACAACTTTGTTTTACACTATTTAGAGATAAGATATACTACATTTGTACAAAATTATCTGCTTTATATTCAAGCTACTTACTAGAAAGTTGTTTTAAGGAACCGAAGCTGAGAACCGAGATGAAGTGATGAAATAAACATGTTGGATCCATGTTAGTTGTCGTAGAGCTGTGATGGAGCGCTCAGGATGTTGCGTATTCATTTAATAATAAAGATTGATTGTGTTTATTATCATTTTCGCTAGCATTATCTGTTGTCTAGACAAAAAGACCTTGAATTTTAATAATGTAAATTTGTAATAACTAGTACGTCACGGTATTTCTTCCTTAGAGCATGGTGAAAGTGCTGGAAAATGCTTGTCTTACCATAATAATTTGGAATATATTAGGATTGTCGCCTAACTGAATCCCTAATAAAAAAACTCTAAAATTCACTTTTTAGTTAGTCCTCCCCACCTTACGCATGCAATCAATAAATCTTGTTACTCTTTCACGCAAAAACTACTGTACGGAAATTGATGAAACATTACAGTTTATTGCTTATAGGTACATCAGAATAACATAAAGGTTTTTTTTTGAAGTGAAAACTTCTTTAGGCGCGTTGGGCATTTTTGAGATGGGGAAAAACTATTGAACTCGCGCGACACCGACACCGCTACGAGTGCTAGCGGAAACTTCAAGCCCGCTGGGCATTTTTGAGATGGGAAAAACAATTGAACTCGCCACCTTCTTCGACACCGACACTCGTAGCGGATCGCGTAGCGAATTGAAGTGAAAACTTCTTTAGGCGCGTTGGGCATTTTTGATCAAGTTTTCACTTCTGTCGGCACTCCCGGAGTGCCACTCTTTTTTAGGGTTCCGTACCCAAAGGGTAAAACGGGACCCTATTAATAAGATTCCGCTGTCCGTCTGTCACCAGGCTGTATTTCATGAACCGTGATAGTCAGACAGTTGAAATTTTCGCAAATATTTCTGTTGCCGCTATAACAACAAATACTAAAAAACAGAATAAAAAAATATTTAATTGGGGCTCCCATACAACAGACATGATTTTTTTGCCGTTTTTATAGATAATGGTACGGAACCCTTCGTGCACGAGTCCAACTCGCACTTGGCGGGCTAAGCCGCTGGCAGAAGCTAGTCTAATATAGACTTATAATATAAAGAGGTAAAACTGTTTGCTTCCGGAAAAGGCAGTTCCTGTGAGATACGCCACGGGGGCGGAGTCTCGGAAAACCAAGTATAATCTAAAACCAAAACATTTAAAAAACACCTACCTTTTATAACCACACTCGCACTCCTCCAAAACACACACAAACGGCAAGAATTTATTCGCTTTTATTTTCATACCTCTTACACTCATTTTTATCTTATCACTGACACAACTTAACACACAAATAAACACAAAATTCACCACGATAATACTCTATTCTATTTTCACTACAATATCCAAAACTCTAAGTAGGTAATTCACCGGAAAAGTCTCAAAAGCTTCCCGTGTCCTGCATCCGTATTCCGGTATTAAACTGCGAGGAAGACTAATGGTTTGTATAAAATCAATAACGCTATGTAATTAGGTGGGTGGATGTGTCTGTGCGTCCAGACGTCATTGCTAGTGGGCGGTTCCCTATCGAGAGATAGCGCTGCAGCCTTATCAGTGTGAGCAGTTCTTTATTTGCGGATTAGATTTGTATGGATATCGAAGGACTGTCACTAGTATATAACATAGGTTCTCGTCTTATTAAGGCGAAGTTATACGACTTTTAATGGTTTTTAATTGAACATCACATCTAAACGACTAGTCTTATTTCTTTGAAAAAAATATAATTATGTTACTCTAGACAATTTCCGATTTTCAAGACGGATGAAAAAATACTGCATGTGTCGGAGATGAGAATGTTGAGATGGATGTGTGGAGTAACGAGAATGGATAAAGTGCGAAATGAGTACATTAGATGTAGTTTGCTTATCTTGGTATGGTCATGTAAAGAGGAGGGATGAAACACATGTAACTAAAAGAGTTATGAATATAAATGTGGATGGATGGAGAGGGAGAGGAGGGCCTAAGAAAGGATGGATGGATTGTGTGAGGAGTGATATGAAAGAAAAGGGAGTTAGTGATAGCGTGACGGCTGACAGGACAGAATGGAAGAAAAAAACGTGTTGCGCCGACCCCAAGTAACATGGGATAAGGGCAGGAAGATGATGACTGTAGACAATTTCCGTCGTAATTTGATCTGAGAATAATCTAAATTATATTTTTATAACATAGTGTAATTAATTTGTAAAGTTAAGTCTAGCGCGGATAAAAACCTGAGAATCACGCAAAAACTATAAAGTGTATTTTTATGAAACCTTCACCGTTTTAAAGATTATTTAATTATTTATAATTTAGTATAAGTGTTTCAGTTTAATACCTGTTGTTTTATGTGTAATAAATTAATAATGAGTCTAGTTTCGGACAGCGCTTCCTGATGGGCAAGTCTTATTACTGAGTGGACGTACGACGCGTTACGTGAGCTCAGCACAGAACACGCAAGCTAACCACTCAAGGTCATTGGCAGTTAATAGCGCCTTAAGGAGAAGCGTCAGGGTAACCCGCGAAATTCAAATTTTCTTACGTTTTTTTTGCAATTTGCAGGTAAGTATCAGGTTGTATTGATGATTTTAATGATTATAATTCTATATATACATACTTGCTACGGCCGCAAATCATATTTTGAACAACATACAACCTGACACTGTCCTGCAAATTGCAAAAAAACGTGAGAAAATTTGAAAATTGCGGGCTACCCTGTACATTTCACTTTAAAATAACGATCTCACTTTTTTTTGCTAAAACAAAATGAAATTGATCTGGACGTGTTTTTTATTTGGAAGTCATGCATCATCTGGTCGCTTTACTACCTTAATGGAGATATCTCATTGCCACCCGTGAAATTCATCTAATAAAAATTCGTGAAAGCCATTGGCCATCTGTGGTCTTCTTCGTCAGTTCCACTACTCCAAATTAGCATTTGGCGTAGTGCAACGTATAAAGAAGACCACACACAGAGAGACGAGTAGCCTGTCTGAATGCAAATCCTTGATTTCTTGACGAAAATGATTGATATCTAGCTAGGGGCTGTTTATTAGTTTTCCATCCATTTTCCTTAAACGACGTTAGTTTTTTTTTTAATGCCGACAATTCGTTTGTTCTGCTTAACTGGGGTAATTAAAGTAATTAAGACAATGGTAACTGCTCATTCAACTGATAAAATCGTTTAGTCTCAGCACGAAAGGAACCAGTGACCCATTTAGCTTGCTGCACATATTTATTTTTCACAGTAC
The DNA here is from genome assembly GCA_951329385.1 of Polia nebulosa. NCBI lineage: Eukaryota > Metazoa > Arthropoda > Insecta > Lepidoptera > Noctuidae > Polia > Polia nebulosa. The sequence goes on along the minus strand of OX589613.1, from coordinate 10,716,930 downwards.
ATTAGACCTTTCTCACAAGAGGAAAAGTATAACCACGAGTTTATTTTTTATTTCAAAAGTCGTTAAAGTTTAATAAAGAAAATTCTTTAATGTTACTTCCTAAGAACTTTGTGCTCACAACTTCCGAGGAAAGTTACTTTTCGATCGCATTGTCCGGTATGAAATTCTATTCCGCTAAAAGTTGTAATTTGGTCCTTGTAGCTCTTTACTTTATTATTTACTAGCTGCGACCCGCAGTTTTACCCGCCTAGACCGGAATAAAAGGTAGCCTATATGTTAATCCAGGCTATAAGCTATCTGCATACCAAATTTCATCCAAATCGGTCCAGCCGTTTGAGCGTGAAGAAGTAACAAACATACACACTCACAAACTTTCACATTTATAATATTAGTAGGATTCAATTAAATATAATATTGTGCCTCACTAGGTGCAATGTAGTTAGCCATATGGTGTGAAAAGAAACGTAGTACAGATAGTATGAAATGGCATAAGACACATTGACAATGGACTTGACGAATAAACATAACCTAAAAAACTTAGAAGTGTCATATGTGGCAAAGTACAGGTACAGACGTTCATAAGTGGATTAGTGTAACATGGGAGGATTCTGGCAGGAGGCTCGGCATCGTGGACGCCATTACTTGCTCTCTGTACTTAATATTTATAATAAACACCTCCAGTACTTTAGTTCGAGTTTTATTTAGAAAGTTCTGTTTTCAAGTAACAATACACTAGGAATTAAGTACTCCTATACTGTGGGTGAGTTCACAAACCTGTAAACTCACATGCACGGAGCAACTATCAGTAGGCCATACAAATATTTGTTCCGTGCGGGAATCGAACTTGCGACTATAATTTTTTACTGCTGGATGAACATTCATAAGAAATAATTAAAGCAAGTAATGAATCTATGTGGCGACGACGCTTGAGGGAGGCCGCCTTATTAAAAAACGCTTTGAAAGTTATGCCAAAATTAAATCTTGAATTACAATGTCTTTCATTTCGACAATTGAACGGTATTCATTGCGATCTTTACGTTACGTTAAATACGAGGAGCGATCAAAAAGTGTCCAGTATTTTATTTTTGGAATTGTTATTTGACGTTAATTTAGATTTTCTCTCCTTAGGACTGTCTTTGGTAGTTGGTACCGTAAACTGTAACATTTAAATTGTTTTCTGTGCTTTACTATATTTTTAAAATCTTTCAAATACATCAAGATAACGCTCCCGCGCCCACATCCAATGTGTCCTTTGCTGCCATTAAGAATGCAGGGTTTAATTTTACGGAACAACCACTACATTCACCAGACCTCACTACTAGCGATTTCTACTTATTTCCTTAAGTTAAAGGATCACATCCGAGGCACCAAATACGAGAGCATTGGCGATGTCATGACTGCGTCAGAGGTGTTTTAGAGACACACGAACAAGATTTTTACTGATATTCCAACTGTATTGAAGTAGAAGTAAATTATGTTGAAAAATAAAATGTTTGCTTGTATCGTTCTTGAGGTTTTTATAATATTCAGGAAACTTCTTGATCCTCGGAGATGGAGCAATGGATCAGGAATTGTGATAAGTAGTTGACATATGTGTACTTATTTTACTTCGTGTTTAATAAGGAGGCTAGTATTTGCTGAATAACATAATCTGGAAACCCATTTCCACCACCATCTTTCAGTACCAGATAATAATCGATCATGAAAATTAATTAATACATGTCCCTAACGAAAAAAGCCAGGAAATGAATCAAGTCTGTATGGCCTTAATTTATTACGAAGAAATGAACAAAGCGCTGAGCTATCCATTCGTCATACCGACAAGCAATAAAATTCATCAGAAGAGCGATGAGAATTCATTATGCAGAGAAGAGAAAAATGGATAGACGCCGATAACTAAAGGAAACAAAGTTATGGATAGAAGGAAGCGATGAATAAAAAGTGGCGAACAAAACCTTGAAGTAGATGTATTGTTGTTAGGAAGAAGTTGAAAACCGAATACTTTACACGGATTTTTTGGAGGCACATTCATACACAAGGAGTAGAATTCTTTACCGGTGTCTGTGTTACCTGATAGCTATCTGCAGAGTTAGTGAATAGGTTACTTTTCTAATTTTAATTTAATTTACGACTTTAATAATTTGATTAATTTTTATTGTTCTTTTTTTAATTTATATTAATTTTAGTAATAAATATTTTAGTTATTTTTTTATAGAATTGTTTAATTTTATGGTTCATATCCCATTATTTATAATCCTAAGTAAATAATTGAGCCAAAACAAAATGGGGAGGGCGCTGACTCCTGACATACAGGCCCGCCTAGTTTGGGAGTCAGAGACTTCATTAATTGTTAGTGTTGTATTTAAGACAATAAAGTATTTGTATATTGTATATTTTAGGCAAGCGTGCTCCATCCCATCATCAACTATAACATCACTTACCATCAGGTGAGATAGTGATCAAACGCGGGTCTATCAATGATACAAAGAGGAAGGACTAAGGACTAGAATTTTCTGCTGGATTCTGTGTTTCCTGATAGCTACAACCTGGGGGTCTTTAAGACAAGAGTGAATAGGTTACTTCTAGGCAAGCGTGCTCCATCGTCGACCATTTCATCGCTTACCATCAGGTGAGATAGTGGCGAGGCGCGTGCCAACCAATTTTAAAAAAAAAAACTGACTGATTTCAAGTAAGGCTAAGTGCTTGGTAACGCACATAAAAGGTGCAAAAACTTCAGTAAACATGATATCATCAAGTGAGATGACATCATACATTGTCAAATACCTGCAGATGCCGAAGACGAGGCAAAATACAAACTTTTTCGCAATAAATGACGTAAGGCAATTTGCTGTTGACGTGTAAGGTTTAAGCCTTGTGTATGGATGTGGAGGCTATAACAGTAGAGGAAGGCCAAAGAAACGATGGATGGACTGTGTGAAAGAGGATATGGGTAAAAAGGGGATGACAACAGAAATTACGACTAATAGAGAAGTATGGAAAAAAAAAAATGTTGCGCCGACCCCAAATAAATTGGGATAAGGGCAGGAGAATTATGACTCAGCTGCTTTCAGTTAGACTGGAAGCCGTCCCCTACGTAGTTACGAAAAGGCAAGGCAGATTGATTGTAGAAGATAGCCATCCTAGAATTGGTGGTTGTGGTGATGATTCTCAACATCCGCCCATGGCTTGAACGACGTCACTCGACCAATTATGACGATTTTGTGGCTAGTTGACGTACGTATATTGACGATTTATTCGTCGAAAAAAACTGCCAACGACCCCAAATGAATTGGGATACGGGCAGGAGAATGATGCTGTGTGAGGTTTTGGTTCTAAGGACCAAAGTTTTCTTGAAAGGCTGTGAGCAATAAGTTCACACAAATAGAAGGTGTAACCGAAATTCGTGGTCATAATTTTAATACTGCTACAGCCCATAGAAATGATCAACTTTAAGAAAGTAATCATTATCATTCTCCTGCCCTTATCGCAATTTATTTAGGGTCGGCGCAACATGTCTTTTTCTTCCAAACTCCGCTATTAGTCGTCATCTCTGTAGTCACCCCCTTTTTACCCATATCTTCTTTCACACAGTCCAACCATCATTCTTTGGCCTTCCTCTACTCTTATAGCCATCCACATTCATACACAAGAATTTCCTCACGACATTTTCTTCATTCCTCCGCATCACATGCCCATACCACGACAACCGCAACTGAAAGTGATGGCAACAGTCAGCGGTGCCATCACTTTCAGACTTCCACTTATATACACTCATTCCTAATTCAATCCATCGCTCTTAGCATTCTCATCTCAGCCGCATGCAATTGCTTTTTATTCATCCCTTTTGTGGCCCAACATTCTGAACCATACAAGACAGCAGGTCTGACCATTGTTTTTGTTTGTAAGAAAGTAATCATCAATTAAAAAAAAAAATTGGATGTCCTACACTAATTTTGATTACCTGATAATAACTTTGTACGGTAAGTTCAATTATTTTTTTAGGAACTAACTATTGCTTACTAGAAGAAAATTCATTTCCATGAGTAGAAACAGTACCAATCTAAAATGTGGCTGAAGAAGTATCTAAGAAGAGTGTGAATTTGTCTTAGATAAGGTACCTACATTTTTGCTTTGTTTGTGATTTAAATGTTATAACATAAACCTGCTATGTTTGCATGATTCGTCATTAGACGACTAATTATTTATAAAATTGTAATCTCATTTAAGTGAACTGTAATGTTTTTTGTGAGAATAAAGATTCTTTAAACCGAAGAAAGGCAGAGAAATGCATCATCTGGCTACAATATAATATCTGGTTTTTCCTGAAGGGCAGAAGTCAGGTTCCGAATAGTATAAAGAAGACAAGTCTGAGATTTACTGTTTACCTTTCCGCGCGCATACCCGCAAGGCAAAAGTTGGCTGAACCAAATACGAGAAGTTGCCTTTTAGTCTTTGAAATCGTTTTATTTGAGCAGATATTGAATATTCGTCCACTTCAAGGCAAATACTGGTCTCTTGAGTTTTGAGGTCGCCTCAAATTCACTCGAAAGTTCTCGCCATTTATTGGTAAAAACTTTTCTTTTGTAACCTTTTTTGATAATTGCGGTTTTGTGATGTCATAGAGTTCCCGCGGCCCTTGGCACTCGAGCAACTGAAGGAACAGGGGTGGGTTTTAGTCAGTAAAACGCGCCACCCAGAGCGGATGATTTCCCACCAAAAAAAGGGGCTTATAGACAAATTACCTACACCGTTTTGGTTGTCACATACATCAATCGGATAAGTAAGTCTCTATCTACACGTAAAAGTCACGTAGATAGGCATTTATTGGCAATTATGTAAACGATTTAAAGCCCCTGGCACACCACACTTCAAGGTTAGAATTAATCAATACACTCTTGACATTTTAATGTCATTACTTTTAACCTATAGAGCAATAGTTAAGCCATTTAATTGTACTACTCTTATTTGCTCATCTAACATTGACAAAAATAGGTTTTATTAAAACAGTTATGTGGTAATTCTGAAGCACTAATTCAGGGTTTGTGACTTTATATACCCATGTACTTATATACTTAAACATTCATCCTCCACCCACTATAGTTTGCAACTTATAACAAACCTGAATACTAAACATTTAATTCGGCAAAGTTAATTTAACAAGAAAATCGTACACAAAGCGGTATATTAGTTACTATTATGATTGTGTGGGCATTCTGCTTATTTCGCTTGTTTGAGAGCAAAGGAGCATGCCCAAGGGAATGTTTTTGACGAACCCCAGTCCGGGTAACATAATGTTTTTATTAAGCTTCGGGCAATTTATGTAGGTCTTGTTCGAGACGGTTTGTGTATATCTGGACTTATTGAATTTTAGTAATGGTATGGATGAGTTGAGTGGTCATCGGTCAAAAGATGGACAATTTGTGTCCTTCTGAAACATAAAGAAAAAAAAAAACAAGAGGAAGATTGAAATCTTTATCGTGTATTCACTAAGAAAAGTGACATCATTGTGAGGAAACTTTGCATGCAAAAGACAGCTGCTCCACATAAAATTATCACTACATTCTTCAAGCAATGTCTTGAAAACAGGTCGAGAAAATGCTCAGAAGAATAAAGTTGCGGTTGAAATGTTGGACAGACATCTTGAATATTTCATCTTGTGATTTTAAGATGTTAGTTTTCGTCTCATTAATAAAGATGGCTCTATATTATAATTTCAAGGTTAGATAGTATATTTATCAGACAGAGTTTCTCAAGCAGAAATATTAAAATAATTTCTGCTTAAGTTTTATTATCGTGCGATAAACTAATCAATGCAATATTTACATCGCGCATAGATCAACGACATTGCGAGATCAGAGAGGTCAGTAGTAGGTTATTTAGGCACAAAAGGCGAAGAAACCGCGATGGCGGTAGAGGTCAGTATTTAGGGTTGCCAACTTTTTTTAAAAAAAATAGAGTATATCTGATTTCAGACAGGGTAAATAAAGACTAGGTAACCTTCAAAAAACAGAGTACATTTATTCTTAATTTTTGAAAAGATATTTTTGTGGCTTTTTCGGCACATAACAATTTTTCATACTTTTTAAAAAAATTGTATGACTCCAAACATTCTTTAATTTCAATTAAATAATGTTTGGAGAGATTTGAAATTTTATTTATTTTTTATTTTCAATGGACATATTAACAGTAAACGTTACATATTTGGGTTATGATAATGGGTATACATGACTGGTATTAGTATAGTAAACATTGTGAAAAAAGAGTATTTTAGCGTACTCTAATAAGTATTACAGATTATAGAGTTCCTCCGCTGTCTTTTCTGATTAATTTTGTTGCAGGACCCAAGACAGTTTAATCGTTTGTCTGCGACTCGTCGAGCTTCATTGCTTCGGCGTTTTATCTGGTGGTCGCCACTGTTGATTCTGGCTTACAGAAGTTACAGTGGTTTGGGAATAGTGTGGCGGGCTTGTCCCAAAAAAAAAAGGATTATAGAGTACACATACATGAAAGAGAGTACAATAATCTATTTTAGAGTACGGTTGGCAACCCTATCAGTATTTAGCAAGTGGCTCTAAGGTCGCGGACCGTAGAAAGATGGTCAGTCTATTGCCACATCCTGTCACAACATTAATGCATCATTAATAAATGGTCTGCCGCCTTCATTTTGTAAGTTATTTAAAGGATATTGGCATTAAGGTTTCGTAAGAAGACGGGTAGACGACAAAGTAGTATTAGAGTTGGAATTATTAATGAGTTTTTCTTGTTTACTTTTAAGATTAGCTGAGCTTAAGTACCTACGGCTTAGGTTTTCAGAGTTGGTTTTTGTGGGACTTATTAAGATTTATGACGTCAAATGAAAAGATAGCGCTAATCCATCTGCTAAGACTGGTGATAGTGGAAAAGTTTTGACACTTATTTTTTTTTAAGGTATCCGCCAAGTGGCGCGCCCTCATTGAATAAAAAATCATAGCAAAGCGTAGTAAGCAAAAGTGTCAAAAACGGCCGTTTTTGGTACTTTTCCCTACTACTTTGGATCCGAAACATTTTGAGTATCGTTTTAACCACGTAAAAATACCTTGTCCTCTTTGTAACAAACGCAACATAGGATTCTATAATCTTTATTTTCTATGCTAAGATACGAATGTTTATTCATTGAGGGCGCCACTTATGGGGAGATAGGCCCTTTTTTTTTTGGGGGGTGGGATATCATCCAATGACTTCTTCCGCTCTAGGGTGGAGCGGAAGGGCGTGTCAGACTCTTACTGACTAAAACCCACCCCTGCTCCTCCCTGCCCTGAATGCCCAGGGGCGAGGTAACTCTTTTGAATTTATCCTCAACCCCCGGGCAGGCATCGGCCATGACGTGCCCCGTTCTGTTTGCTGACAACTCTTTGAGGCGCGCGTGGAACACTACGCGCCGTCGACTCTCGGGCCTGGTGCTGATCGGATGGCGAGTTACCCACTACTCGCCGTCCGCAGGCCCGGGTGAGATAGGCCGTTAAGTGAGGTTTTTGGGCCAATTAGAAGTTGGTTTACTGTTTTAATATTAATAGGCTCGTTTTTGACCTGGGAGTCTTTGTCAAGAGTGAATAGGTTATTTTTAGACAAGCGTGCTCCAAGGTCGACCACATCATCGCTTACCATCAGGTGAGATAGTGGTCAAACGTGGTTGTAGCTATCCGGAAACACTTGACTCCGGCAGGGAATTCCACTCCTTAGATGTACGCACAATAAATGTGTTCCATGAATACTCTCGACCTTTTTACCGTCCTTAACAGTTCCGATAACTATGTCAAAGCCCACATGTTTTACTGATACTGACTTATTTAAATTATTCTCAAGTTGTGATTACATTTTGGGTTGGAAACTGTGCCGGTTGTCGCAAGGCCGTTCGTATGTGGGCGGCATATTTGCAAATCTCTGGTAGGCAGTGTAGGAGCGCCCATTAGCTACCTACTTCTTATTAGGAGTGGAAACAAGACATCAATTATGTAAGTACTTAGTTCTTTTGTATTGACATTTTGTTAATCGTTGTCTTGTTTGGGTGATGATTAACTAGCTGTATATTTGTTATTTACATTTATCAGTTTTTCACTTATTTTTGTTTTTTCATGGACCTTTCAGATTCGTCATTTATCTACCTATTATTTAACAACAAAACGTTGGCTATGAATAGACAATTAAATTTCAAAAGAAAAAGGACGTCACTCTTATTCATCTATCAGGCCGTTCAATTATTAAGCTATTTTACAAACACATTTCGGTTCTGAGCTGTCTTAATAAGCCACATATAGGCAATATTTTGATGAAAATATCTACCAAAAACCACAATTAGAAACCGGCCAAGTGCGAGTCAGACTCGCGCACGAAAGGTTCCGTACCATTATCTATAAAAACGGTAAAAAAATCACGTTTGTTGTATGGGAGCCCCCTTAAATATTTATTTTATTGTTTTTTAGTATTTGTTGTTATAGCGGCAAAAGAAATACATCATCTGTGAAAATTTCAACTGTCTACTCGTAACTATCCCGGTTCATGAGATACAGCCTGGTGACAGACGGACAACGGAGTCATAGTAGGTTAGGTACCCGTTTTACCCCTTGGGTACGGAACCCTAAAAAATTAGACATAAGAAGGAAGATTAATTCGGAAGCAAACTGCATTTTGCGGAATCAATCATGGTAAACCAATCGCACTGACCAATACAACAAGGTCGCAACGTATGACGCAATAAAGTAACCTGCCCACGTTTTGAACGAGCCTCATGACGTCATAGCCGAGGGCGCACGGTCTCGGTGCCACAATGTGTACTTACAACGTGCAGGAGGGATGCAGAAGGTAAATAAGGAAAGTATACCGTTAGAAGTAGTGTCAGACCGAAAGATCGGTTTCTGCCAACAAAACTGATTCGGCTGAAGTTTCGGTTTCAGCCAATAAGTGATCGAATATTAGGCTTCACCGAATTTAGTGTCTTTGTGCTAAGTGTCTCCTATGTGTGATGTAATCATTATTATATGGAATGATTGAATTAATGAATAAAAACTTTATTGGCTAGAATATAGGATGTACATTAGATGTTATACAGTTTGTTTGTTACACTATATTCAGCTTTACGGTTGTGCAAATGTGGTCAAAAATAAAATAGTAAAAACATTGACATTTTAAATTTAGAATGTATCTTTATGCAAAATTGTAGATGTTTAAATAAATTCATAGTACATAATTTAAAATTTTCATACATAAATTTAAAATATAAAAAAGCTTTAAAAAAAAAATTCAACCGACAAAAAAGAACTAAAAAGCAAATAATAAATAAACCTTTTAAGTCTTGAGTATTGAGCTATTTACCTACATAAAATATCAAATTTTATATAAAAAGTTTTTTATTTTATGATATTTTGAGACTCGCATCATCTTTTAGTACTCTGAGGCTAATTTCTAATCATCATTCCTCTTGGCACTGAGCTGATGATGTTACCATCCTTCCATGAGGTTCCCAGGATATTGACCAGTTGAGGTTACCTCCAATATTCTAAAGACGTTTTTTCTTTAAAGCATATTAAGTGGTATTTGTCACTAAAATCAGTTTTTGTATCTAACTTCTATTTAGGAAAGGTATAGTTTCCATCATCAGTTCATTTTCATGATGTGATGATTCCTAAATGCAAATACCTGATTTAAGTTATGAAAAGTAAACAGAAACAATATTCGTGCCTAATTTTCGAGGTTTTCTCTCAATTTTATCAGGATTCCACGATCAGATCCTGATGTCCTTGACAAGGGACTACCCTTGAGGTATACCCTACCTAACAAAAAAAGAATCATCAAAATCGGTTCATAAATAACGGAGTGAGGGCCGAACATACATACAGAAACGCTAAACGTGCCCGCAATTTCCGAGGTTATCTCTCAATTTAATCAGGATTCCATTATCAGATCCTGACTTCCTAGACATGGGACCACCCTTGAGGTATACCCTATCTAACAAAAAAAGAATCATCAAGATCGGTTCATAAATGACGTAGTGAGGGCTGAACATACACAAAAAAAAATATATATATACCTATATATATATAAATTGAGAACCTCCTCCTTTTTTTTTCGTCGGTTAACAAATGAATCCCTACTTCCTTGGTCACGGCATCACGCGTGAACGGCTGGACTGTTTTCGCAATTTTTTTTGTTGTTGTTGTGTTTGTTATTGTCAGGAGAAGGTTCTTATGAAAGAAAAAATTAAGTAAGTTCCGCGGAAAATTTCAGAAAACTTAACGACTATTTACTACTATTAACACCGCGCGTTTGACAGTTCAAAGCGAACAGGAACACAGGACAACGTATGTCGGATCAGCTAGTTTTAAAATAAAAACGTAACATGCTGTGTTGATAAGTTTTTTTTTTTTTTTTGTGGGGTGGGAAGTCATCAAATGACTTATCCCGCTCTAGATTGGAGCGGGAGAGCGTGTCAGACTCTTACTGACTAAAAACCACCCCTGTTCCTTCCTGCCCTGAGTGCCCAGGGGCGAGGTAACTCTGTTTCGAATTTATCCTCAACTCCCGAGCAGGGATCGGCCATGACGGGCCCCATCCTTATTGCTGACAACTCTTGTTCGGCGCGCGTGGAACACTACGCGCCGTCGACTCTCGGGGCTGGTGCTGATCGGATGGCGAGCTACCCATTACTCGCCGTCCGCAGGCCCGGGTATGTGCTAATGAGTGACGGTTCGTTTTTGACCCCTATTTAAATGAAGGTTTACAGGCTGCTGATGTCAAGTAGACCTTCTTTATTCTACTTGTCTCGTTTCCACAATGAGTACAGTTCTATTAGTTCAGAAGTGGGTAGTCGAATTAATTTTATTGCTTGTACACACCCACGGTAAAGGTTTTATGGATAGTCCAGCAACATTGGTAACCAAAATCACACGGTTTTGTAAATTATTTTATGTCTCAATATTTAAAGCAATTTATTTATCTATTTATGTGCTGTTGCGTACCGAAGGACCGATTTAGTTTCGGTACCAAATAATTGGACGATTTTAGATATTCCAGTATTTTGAGAGATAAATTTGCTTCAGATTATAATGTACAACTGAAACAGTAAAATCATGATTTTCTTCCATAATTTTGGCGTTTTGGGATGCCATTTCCGAAAGTTAGAGAGTATCGTTCTACTTGAATAACTGCCTCATTATAAGCCTTTGAAGTTTAATAAACGTCTAATTAAATTCTTTAAAATCATATTCAATTAGAGTAATTATGACATCTTTCCTTGTATGTTTCCGCCCACTGTATGTTTACATTTTGAATTTCCTTTTTTAGGGTTCCGTACCCGAAGGGTAACCAACGGGACCCTATTACTATGTCTCCGCTGTCCGTCCGTCTCTCAGCGGGCTGTATCTCACTTTCCATAATGGCTACACAGTTGAAATTTTCACAGAATGTGATATGTGATGATATGTTTATTTTTATTATTTGTTGTTATAGCGACTATAGAAATACACGCTGTGTGAAAATTTCAACTATCTACCTTATGGATCATGAGATACTGCCCAAAAAAAAATAAAAAAAAAAACACGATTCTAGAGCGTGTTTTTTTGTTTATGGGACGGAACCCTTCGTGTGCGAGTCCGACTCGCACTTGGCCGGTTTTTATGTATATTGGTGTACAGAAAAATATATCCTACTAATATTATAAATGTGAAAGTTTGGATGGATGGACGGATATATTCCTCAAACACGCCGGAACGGCTGACCGGATATGGATGAAATTTGGCACAGCGATAGATTATAGTCTGGAATAGCAGATAGGCTATAAGGGCTAAAGGGGGCAGTACTAATTCCATGCGGGCAAAGCCGCTGGCAGAAAATTAAATTCGTTTTACTACAAATGCCATGAGAAAATCATCAACGTTCATGCCAACAGCTCAATTGCTCTTATTTGTAACACTTTCTCGGTCCAACAAGCATGACGACAGATTACCGTGGAGTACTCTTATAAATAAAATATCTTCTGCAGTGACATATTACGTGAATATAGTAGCATAACACCATAGTTTCACTTTCACATGGTGGCTATGCAAATCAGTAACTACATAGTAGCAGTAGAAAGTCTTTGGTTGGGTACTATTTATTTAAACAAATATACAGTATGCATGCATAAATCACGTTTATTGTGGTACTGTGACGATTGTAGACACAGCCTAATCTAAGGTTTGCACCGGCCTTTAGCTGGCAGTTAAGAATGTTGGAGAGTCTATGGAATAATTTTAGAAGAATAGGTGTGAATTTTGTTTTATGTATGACTAGAGTTTTGCCCTTGCAAGAAGTGGGAACATATGTTATTTCTTATTAAACCCAATATAGTTATTTAAAGTGCCCTCAGCTCTGTTCGTTATCCGCCGGTAGCCAAGTTACCCTTTATTGCGCCGCACTCTCGCGTTGCCAGCGAGTGAGACTACCCTGAACTTACGAGAACGTCCCAGGATCCTTGAGAGGCTGTACTGGTGCCTTGGGGTCCTACAGTACCTACCTACAGGTTTAACACAACTTCAAGAATAGATAACCCAGCAGGTGAGATCATCATGTAAGTTGGTTGGTAAACCAAAAGTGATTTCTGATCTCTTCCAAACACATACAAATTTCTACTAGACAGGTGCTGCTTACAATGCACTTCTTCTTCGTTTTCTTCATTACTGAAGGTCGTGCTGTCCTGGAAAGCTTTGACGGACTCACTGATGAGCTGATTCCAGGCCACTCTGTCTTCGGCTCTTCTCAGGGCAGTGGTAACCGTGAGTCCCGTTATCCCCTTAATATGCGAGTAAGTGAACGCCCGCGCGGCCCATTTCAATTCACTTTTTAGGGCTCTGCTGTGTATTGCTGTCACTCACGTGTCCGTCTGTCAGTCTGTCCGTCGTCAGTCACACGGGTTTTACAGCCAAACGGCTGGAGCTACTGTCTTAAAATTTACACAGTTTAGGCACCTTGTTGACCCAAAGCCCTATAAATAATCAAAAATATATTTGGTACGGAACCCTAAATGTGCGAAGTCCGACACGCCCTTGACCGGTTTTTTATAATGCACAACTAATCAGAGTAGATAATAATGTTGTTAGGTAAATAATAGGTATGCTAACTGTTTACTAAAGTTATGAAAAATATAATATTGTTGTAATAAACTAAAATTCTATTGCGTGTATAAACTTAAACATTTTTTTAGCCAGTAAGCCCACAAAGAAATGTCTTGCGCCCTGCAGAAGCTAGTCTGAAGATAAAGAAGAAGAACTGAAAAAGAGTCTCATTTTCTCAAAAAAGATTAAATAGGAAAACTTTTTTGAGAAAATAAGAACTCATTTTGGTGGCTGAAAGAACTAATCTCAAGTGGAGACTACCTTTATGAAGTGCATAAGCAGTGGTGATTACATTTAGATTAACTTTAATACTCAGATTACAGTATAGTTACCGATTAACGTGTAGTAAGAAGCGTTAGCAGAATCTGTTTCATCATTCTCCTGCCCTTATCCCAATTTATTTGGGGTCGGCGCAACATGTCTTTTTCTTCCATACTCCTCTATTAGTCGTCATCTCTGTAGTCACCCCTTTTTTACCCATATCCTCTTTCACACAGTCCAACCATCGTTTCTTTGGCCTTCCCCTACTCTTATAGCCATCCACATCCATACACAAGACAGAAAGCAGAATCTGTTTGTTTTTCATAAAGGCCGATAATATAATCTTGCGCAGTCACGTAATACTGGCGGCATAGCATAGCAGGCATTTTTGTGTGCAATCAGCTTTACTAAGCGGTGAGTATGCAATATAACTGAGTATGTGGTTCAGTGAAAACAGGAATGAAGTTTAAGAAAATGCTGGGAATGTCTGGTTTGACGTTTTGTATCAGGGAAGTGATTTTTTGGCTAATGCAATGGATGGAATCATTTTAGGTTTTCCCAAAAATACTTTTAAGTGGGCAGGAAATTGGAACCAAAACCTGTAGTTTTGACCAATTGATCCGTTCAGGCAAAATACATGGGATATTATAACTGCTTCTTATCGGCCTTTTATGGTAAGCCATGCCAGGAACCTAGAATTAACTCATATGGGTCTTTTTTAGGGTTCCGTAACCAAAGGGTAAAACGGGACCCTATTACTACGATTCCACTGTCCGTCCGTCCGTCTGTCAGCAGGCTGTATCTCATGAACCGTGATAATTAGACAGTTGAAATTTTCACAGACGATGTATTTCTGTTGCCGCTATAACAACCAATACTAAAAAAACAGAATACAATAAATATTTAAGTGGGGCTCCCAGACAACAGACATGATTTTTTCTTTGCCGTTTTTATAGATAATGGTACGGAACCCTTCGTGCGCGAGCCCAACTCGCACTTGGCCGGTTTTTTTTTACCGACTTCGAAAAAGGAGGAGGTTCTATGTTCGACTGTATGTATGTATTTTTTTTTCTTTTAACTTCTACCGCTCTAAGTGGAGCGGAAGGGCGTGTCAGACTGTTACTGAATAATATTCACCCGTGTTCCTTCAGTTGCCTGTACCAGGGCCGCGAGGGAGATAAATGATGTTTATTCAGTAAGTAGGTTACAAGGAACACTTTTACACGTCAATGTTTTTTATCAGTTTAAGCTAGATAAGGCCGGTCTTTCCTAGCTGACTATCCTTTTTTTTTGTGGGGGTGGGAAATCATCCAATGACTTCTCCGGCTCTGGGTGGAGCGGGAGGGCGTGTCAGACTTTTACCGACTAAAATCCAACCCTGTTCCTTCAGTTGCCAGAGTGCCCAGGGAGCGCGGTAACTCTGTTTTGAATTTATCCGCGACCCTCCGGGGGGGTAGCTGACTACCCTGAGAAGAAACACCGAAACAAACTCAGAGGTCAAAGAAGAAGGTGACTTTTTCAAACACTCCCGTAACCCTGGATATGGGTATGAATGGATCGTTTCATATTTAGGTAGGTATATAATGTTATAACACTAGGCAAAACTGAAAGCGGACATTATTATGAAAACTGTGCATTATTTGCATAACCACAGAACGTTCCTTTTGCGTATTTACCAATGTGTCATAATAATCATTCATAAATCATTATAGAGCTATTTTAAACTGAAACCGAAGAACCACAATGCATGTTATTACGAAGTATCTTCCCATGCAATAATGACTCAGCCGAGGAAAATAACTAACCCAAAGTACTTGCTTTACAGCTTATGACAAGCTGTTATTATATTTAAACTATGACCTTTACATAGTATTACTATATGTAATTACTATTGTACTGCTGTGTTTTTAACTACTTCTTTAGTAAAAGGAGAAAATGATAACCTGGCAGGTATGGGAATGAATACAAAGAAATCAAGCAATCAATGCCTTGATTTTTACGTTGTTAAAACAGGTCTTAGAATGTTTCGTATCCAAAGTGGTAGGCAAAAGTACCAAAAACGGCCGTTTCTGACACTTTTGCCTACTACTTTGGATACGAAACATTTTGAGACCTGTTTTAACAACGTAAAAATGCTTTATCCTCTTTATAACAAACGTGAAGATGGATTTTTTAATATTTATTTTCTGTGCTATGCTACGATTTTTTATTCAATGAGGTCGCCACTGGATCGTTAGTAGGGCCTTAAAGGGAGTAACGGAAATGCTAGGCAAGCATGCTCCATCTTCGAACACATCATCTCTTACCATCAGGTGAACAAACGCGAGCCTATAAATGACAAAAAAAAATGCATGGTAATTTACCACTTCTGCCTATAGAAATGAACGTTTTTCAAGGTATTAGTCATTTCCCAAAAAATAAATGACAACGTATAAAATTATCATCAGCTGATCAAAATTGCGAACAGTGGTGGCCTAGTGGTATCGGTTGCGACTTACAAGTTGTAGGTCGTGAGTTCAAAACCAGACAGGAGCTTTACTTTGTGTAAATTATTTCTTCACCACTGCTCTCAAAAACGTGAAGGAAAACATCGTGAGGAAACCGGCATGTCCTAGAATAAAAAAATCGAAGATATGTTACATCCACCAATCCGCATTGGGTCCGCGTGAGGGATTGCGGCCCACACCCTCTCACAGAGAGGAGGCCTGTGCCCCAGCAGTGAGGACATAAAAAGGCTGAGATGATGAATTATTATTGTACTGCTGTGAGTGTTTATTAACTACATCTTTAGTAAAAGGAGGAAATGATAACCTGGCAGGTATTTTTTTTTTTTTTTTTTTGGGGGGTGGGAAATCATCCAATGACTTCTTCCGCTCTAGGGTGGAGCGGAAGGGTGTGTCAGACTCTTACTGACTAAAACCCACCCCTGTTCCTCCCTGCCTCGAGTGCCCGGGGGCGAGGTAACTCTTTCGAATTTATCCTCCACCCCCGGGCAGATCCTCCACCCCCGGGCAGAAAGAAATAGTCGGAGTGCGGAATCGAACTCGAGACACCTTGCGCTGCAATCTGAACTGTTCGAACAGACGCTATCTCGGTAGGGAATGAATACAAAGAATCTAAGCAATCAATGCTTTACAAAAATCACAGTTTGGATATACAGTAGTCCAATTTACTTAAATAATATGCCAAATCTGGCTGCCAGTTTTTTCGACTTCCTACTAATATTATAAATGTGAAAGTTTGTGAGGATGTATGTTTGTTACTCTTTCACTCAAAAACTACTGAACGGGTTTTGATGAAACTTTACAGTAATATTGTTTATACATCCGAATAACACCTAGGCTATAATTGATAATGGGGGAAGTACTAATACCACGCGGGCGAAGCCGCTGGTAGAAGCTAGTAATATTATAAATGTGAAAGTTTAAATGGATGGATGTTTGTTACTCAATCACGCCAGAACGGCTGAACAGATCTGGATGAAATTTAGCACAGACATAGATTATAGTCTGGAATAGCACATTCGCTATAATTTATGATGGGGAAGTACTAATTCGTCACAACAAGTAGCCATAAAATCATTATTGTTAGCCGAATAACGTCGATTTATTTTTTGCGTGGATGTGACGCATATTTTCCCCCAGCTTTTCTTTTTTGTTGTTTCTCTGTCTTTTGCGTCATGTTTACCGTAAATTAACGTATTTTCTTTCTTTTCTATTTAAGCCATGGGCGGATGTAGACAATCATCACCACAACCACTGCTTCTAGGATGGCTATCTTCTGCAATCAATCTGCCTAGCCTTTTCCTAACTACGTAGGGGTCTGCTTCCAGTCTAACTGAATGCAGCTGAGTCATCATTCTCCTGCCCTTATCCCAATTTATTTGGGGTCAGCGTAACATGTCTTTTTCTTCCATACTTTTATATTAGTCCTCATCTCTGTAGTCACCCCCTTTTTACCCATTTCCTCTTTCACACAGTCCATCCATCGTTTCTCTGGCCTTTCCCTACTCTTATAGCCTTCCACACCCATACACAAGACTGAGTATATCTTCTATATTCGTTTCAAACACAGCCAGTCAATCAAGACTGTATCACTTTCCTAATGAAACTCGATTCCCAGAAAACCTCACATGAATCAAACATAGCGATCATACTTATAAATCATTTCGTTTTTGTATTCCCAAATAGAGCTTCCATGTAAGATACACGGTCACGTCAACGTCTCCTTTATACGCTGCTCGACGTCGACTCGTGTGAAAGGGCCTTTTGAATGAGCGGCGAGGACCTTCTGACGTCACCGTCGACGGAAACCTCCCGAACAATGGGAGTAATAGGCACGCGTGGGGGGTGGGATAAGGTGGGGGAGAGAGCGATTTTTTTGTTTCCTGGTTTGTTTTATTGATTTTGAAAAGATATACTCCAAGTTTGATAGCCAATGGTTTTGTTTGGTTAAGTAATTTTGTGAAGGTCAAAAGATCAACTTTGGTGCCGAAAAATAAACTCAATAATTTGATTGTTCTAATGGCGTAAATTGTACCAAACTATCACCGACTTCGTTTGTGCTAATCAATGTTGAAGATGGTTATAAGTCTGTAACTTGGACCTCATCATTGTCTGTGGTATGAGAGGTCCCCGACGAACTGTCGAGCTTTTGAAAGGACCTACAAGACGTAGGCACCCTTTGTTTGCTCGGAAACGGTTGTTATGTACAAAGATTGTATGTGGAACGCTATCTTCTATGTAAATTTACCTTCTGAGAACGTTTTATTAAATCATATTGTTAACATAACACTCACCTGACGTCATCTTGCAAGTGTTTCAACTCGCTTAGCTCCAGCTCCCGCCTCAGGTTGGAGACCTCACAGAGGAGCATGTCTCGCTCTGTAGACACCTTCTCCAGCTCGGCCCGCAAGCGGACCACCTCATTGGTGAGATCCATCGTCGCCATATTGACGACTAACGATAACCACTATCGACACAGCACATCACAACGACACTCGGCGCAAGAACTAATCACCATCGCACATTTTAATGATTGAAAATTTGGAACATCACTCAACGCTCACGTCACAACACAAACAAGGATGGGAATTTCGAAACTGTTCACTTGTGCAGAAATACGTCAAACTTTTTCACCGTTCCAATGTTTTGAAATCGCTCAGTCTACATCGCTGGCATCTGAAACAATAAATCATTCTTTTAGGGCCGAGCGAAAAAGAAAATTGCTCTGTTGGTATGGAACCCGAAATATTCAGTTCATAAACTGAGCGCAACACAATGGCAGGCGTATGAAGTTACAACTACGCGAAGCATGATAATACAGCGCTGTGAATAACTGAAATTGTTCTCCCTTATTGGTTGTTTTCAGCAGATATAGTTGTTTCTTTACATAACTTTCTTTTATTGCGCCCGAGCGAATGGCAAAGGCATGTTTGTAATAATCCTGACTTGCTTGATCCCTAAACTAGACATTCTTTTTGAGTAAGTAGATTTATCATTGCATGTTTTCAACTTCTATTTAAGGCGTTGAATCACGTTGTATATTTGTTTAAGTTGGCATGTAAAGCACTTGAAATGCTATAAATAGGAAGCTATTGGTGATTCATCAAAACAAATGTCATATTATGAAAATATTATCGGTTTTATTTTGGATCATGTGAAATGCCTGATAGTGAATCAGCATCGTGCGTATATCTTTATCCAAATAATACCGGCGTAGCTTAAGGTAGGTACCTACCAACCAATGGCTGTAGGAACCCCCATAAAGCATAAAAGTAATGGCTGGGTCCTAACCCATCGTTTAGGTACATTAAATGTACCAAGTCATTCCCATTCGTTGACTAAAAACAGAATTACGGATTCAGGATGTTCTAAGATAATACAAATTAATCAAATAGTTTATCACCCCGATTTTAATTATCAATTAATTAAACATTCTAATGACATCAGACATTCCCCTTTAATTATTCTTTCGTCACATTTTATACACATTTCGTAGTTCGGGTTGAAGTGAAAATATCAATTTTGAAAGAGGGTGACTAAGGGCCGATTTCACCAATTCCAAACGCCCAGTTTTCGACGTTTAAGCTCGCTTAAACGCGTTTAGTCGCTTTTATAAAGCTGAAGAGTTTGTTTGTTTGTTTGGTTGGTTGAACGTGCTAATCTCAGGAACTGGATTGAATTAAAAAAATATTTTTGTGTTGAATAGTCCATTAATGGAGGAAGGCTAGGCTATATAACATCACGCTGCGACCAACAGGAGCGGAGCATCAATGAAAAATGTGGCAAAAACGGGAAAAAAAAATTCCTTTTGAGAGCTTCCGCTGCGTAAACGTTTAAAGATACGCCAAAATTATGTATTACGGAATTGTTCTCCTTTAAAAGTTCTAAAAAAACTCCGCGTCAGCATATGTCTATCTTTTAAGGTAAACTCACCATACTTAATCTTTCTTATGGTAATTGTATGGTAAAATAAGATTACGCTAAGCTTAGTTCAGTAAAACTTAGTTTATTAAGCGAATGGTGAAATCGGCCCTAAGTGCGGAAGTTAGTTTCTCGTGGTCGCCACTGTTGATTCTTTCAGGAGTTGCAGTGGTTGGAAATAGTGGCAGACTAGTTCCATCAAAAAAGCTAAAGGCCATTATTTCTACAGAGATAATGGACCACCATTATCTCTGTAGAAATATTTTATTGGCTACATATTTAAAATAAAGTATGTATAATAATTCTTGAAGTGCTTATTTCTGTACTTATGAACCTGCATAAGTTTTTCCTAGTATATCTCATAGCCATTCACATCAAGCCTTTTAACGTTCCCACAGCTGGGAAATAGGCCTCCTCTCTGTGAGAGAGAATGAGCTTAGTCCACCAAGCGGGCCCAGTGCGGGTTGGTGGATGTCACATGCCTTCGAATTTTTGGTCCTACACCGTGCCGTCGTTTTGAGAACATGATAAATTAAATAATTTACACAAAGTAAAGTGCTGGGCTCTCACAGCGAGGAGGCCTGTGCCCCAGCAGTGGGGACATTAAAAGGCTGATGATGATGATGATGGAAAGCGTTGGGTTTGAACTCGCAATGGTCGTTAGCACTGAGCCACTACTGCTCTCTACACCAAGCTCTGGTATACCTATGAGACACACTAAATTCGATATTGGGATAAACTAGTTTGTCGTGCTCCAAACTAGTTCCTCCGAAGCGCGTTAGGAACTTAGGACCAGTTTACTTAGCCTATGCAAAACTTTTGAGTCCTTAATAGGGATTGACTGGTAACGTATGTTTTTCTCTCCCTTGAACATCCAAAGGTACCTACTTCTGAACTCGCAGTCCACTTCCTCATGCATGCGGATTATTACCACCAGTCATAAGTAATTACAGCAGCACGAGTCGATCCATCAGGTTAAGCTACGCTTGCCGGGGTTGGTCCATGGATGAGTGACCATCTTTACATACCGAGACTCCTCCATGCCTCGGAAAGCACGTTAACCCGATGGTCCCGGCTGTTAATCGTGGATCTTTGATAGTCGTTGCGGGTCGTCAGAAGCCCGAATGTCTGACATCCAGTCTTACCAAGGGGTATCGTATTACCCAGTAACTGAGTTGGGGAGGTCAGATAAGCAGTCGCTCCCTGTAAAATACTGGTATTCAGTTGCATCAGGTTAGACTGGAAGCCGACCCAAGATAGTTGGGAAAAGGCTAGGCCGATTGATTTTTGTTGGGACACAGGTCTCCTTTCTATGAGATGGTGTTGGCCGTAATCCACCACGCGACCCACTGCGGGAGTCTTCAATGTTTTGGTTCTAGGACATGCCGGTTTCTTCACGATGGTTTCCATCACCGCTTTGAGAGCAGTGATGATGAAATAATCAGGGTTCGAATACACGACCTACTTTTCTGTCGCGGCCGTTACCACTGGGCCACAACTTCTCTAAGGGGTCTTGCCAAGGGTATTGTGTTATCCAGTAACTTCGGATTGTGAAGTTCAGAAAGGTAGTCGATCCATGTAAAATACTGGTATTCAGATCCATTCGAATAACCTACCAGCCGACATATAGTTGAGAAAAGTCTAGACAGACTTCCTCAAGCATTAACTAACTAAATTGTTTCATATATTTAAATTAGTGTAAGAGACAGTAATTAATTAGTCCCGTAATCTAGTCGTCAGTGTGATTTTATAATTAATTCTCTCTTAAGTCGGTTAGCGACGCATCAGTTACATTGCCGGCCGGAAGAATACGTGATGAATGTAACTGTTGCGAGGTGCAAGTTATAAGCTTAAAGCGATTAACGTGAGGTTTTGCATAATGTTTGGAGATTCGTTTTGGTCACAAGTTGGTCACTCTATGTAATGTTTTCTTCAGAATTTTCTGTAACTCATATGGTGTACATAATAAAGAGTATTCTATTCTATTCCTGCCAAGGTTGAGGGTGTGTTTGAAAGAGTCACCGCGGCCCTGGCCAGGCAACTGAAGGAATACGAGTGGGTTTTAGACAGTAAGAGTGACACGCCTTGCTGCTCCACCCAGAGCGGGCGAACTTATTTGATGATGATTGCTGCCCTACAAAAAATAAAGCTATTAACGTGTAAGGCTTTGCATAATGTTTAAAGATTCGTTATGGTCATAAGTTGGTCGAATTACAAGATACTTACACGAGGATAAAGATCTGGTCCTAATTTGTGGGTGTCAAATTCTCAACACTTAAGGCTTCGAAGCGAATATGTCCTAAGCTAATGTACTCGTACCTTCTACGCAAAATATCAGCTTAATCAAAAAACGGGAAGTGCTTCAAATTTAACTTCTAAGATTTGTTTACATAGTTACAGGCGAAGTTAAAAAAGTGTGTTAAAAACAGCGACATAACACTTAACAATAAATTTTTCCTCACAGTTATTTTAAATAGCTTTTAAATAAAGACCCAGATACAAAAGATATAATTGACTGCTACCACAAATACGACAGGATTGAGCATCAGATATGTGGCGCTGATTTTGGAATGCGACCCGATTTTTTATTTTTTATTGTTGATAGGCGCGTTTGACCACCATCTCACGTGATGGTAAGCGCTGATGTGGTCGAAGATGGAGCACGCTTTCCTAGAAGTAACCTATTCACTCTTGACTTAAAGACTCCCAGGTTGTTGTATCAGGAAACACAGACTCCGGCAGGGCATTCCACTCCCTAGCTGTACGCACGATTCGCCTTTATTAAAAGCAATCGCTTCCATTCTTAGTTTGGACCACAAACTAACTTTGATTCCGGGTGTCGTTCGCCTTGGCCGGACTCAGATGAATGAGTCGACGACTGACAGTCACTGAGAAATTACTTAATTTTACAATTAACATCGCTCTAGACGTAATGCGCGTGAAAATTTGTCGTGTCCAATTCGAAAAGTTTCACTATCGGTTTTTATAAATGGTGGAGATACTGTCTCGCTTGTTACGACTTGTTTTTGTAAAAAAAAAAGATGTATAGCAAAGAAAATAATATTTAAATACAGGGTCGAATTCTATGTATTATTTAGCGAATCTCTGCACACTACCAGCGGACGTTGACTACATACTTAGTCAGCATAGTAAATAACATAAGATTTTTTAACCGACTTCAAAAAAGAGGAGGTTATCAATTCGGATGTTTGTATTTTTTTTATTTTTATTTATGTTCGGGTATAACTCCGTCATATACAGGGTGTAAAAAGACACATCACATAGCCATCAACTACGCATACTGTACGTTTAACAAAGTAGCTTTGAGCAAAAATTATTGCTGTGAAACGACTTTTATTTTTAGGTACGAAAAAAAAATACTATTTTTTTATTGCGCGCAATGTAACGCGAACCCAGGCAAGTGGAGCCCCGCCCGCGCCCCTTCGCTCTAAGCTACGTAGTTACTTGTCGGATACGTTTGATATTCATTGCGTTTTTATAACTGCAAATACGTAATTCCAAAATTTCGAAAAAAAATATCGAAAATTCAGGTAATGTTTGTTTGGAAAAAAGTTTAGTAATAACTCAAAAAGTAAAAAAAAAATACGACTTTGACCTTCAATATCTCCAGAACCAGTGGATTCCCAGGTATAGTCTAGTGGAAAAAAATTATCCAAATAATGGGTAGAATAATTATGTGGCTTTCGGCTTCGGAAACTGTCTTTTTACACCCGTCATAGACGGGTTTATTCTGAAATGGTCTCATATATATTTCATATAGTTCTGATGAAGACTTTCGGAGACAGACAACGAAACTCTTCAAAAAATGACAGCAAATAAGCCGTGATTGCTGCAATCGTATGTCTGTGTATTGTTGACACAATTTAATGGGGAACCACAACAAAAAAGTGAAAAACAAAAAACTTTTTTACAAAAAAAAATACAACCGACATCCAAAAAATGTGCAAAATAACTTTAATTTCGGAAGTCGGTGTCAAAAAACGAAGACACTAAAACAGAAACACCATTGGAAGACAGTTTTATTTTTTTGTAACAAAGAAAATAATATTAAAACACAGGGTCGAATTCTATGAATTATTTAGCGAATCTCCGCACACTAACAGCGGACGTTCACTACATAGTCAGCTGTAGTAAATAACATAACATTTTTTATCGACATTACATATTGAAACACCGGTAGATTTTGTAGAAGATTCGCTACTTAATTTAGTTTAATCTTGTATTTTTGGGGCAGGGCTTTCAGACCCGTATTCATAATTTGGTGGAAAACGGCACGTTTGTTCTTGGCCTTTTAAGCATATGGTTTTCCAACTTAGCATAAGTGGCTTATAGTAGATTACATTGAGGGTTTCATTAAAATAGAATGGATAGGGAACTTAACCACTAAAATAGACATTTTGAAAATTAGAGTAGATTCTATAGTCAAGGCTTTTAGTCCAGTTTCATCCCAAATGTTACTTACTCAATTCTCCATTTCCGCAGAAACATTGACACCAATTCTATTTAAGGCGCAGTTATACGACTTTTAATGGTTTTTAATTGAACATCACGTCTAAACGACTGGTCTTATTTCTTTGAAAAAAAAAAAATATATTCTTGACAATTTTCGTTTTACGTGTTTTAGTCAATTCAAATCAAACCTGTTGTTTTACGTACTTATAATAAATTAATAATGCGTCTAATTTCGGACAGCGTTCCTCGATGGGCGAGTCCTATTACTGGGTGGACGTACGACGCGTAACGTGAGCTCAGCACAGAACACGTAAGCTAACCACTCAAGGTCATTGGCAGTTAATAGCGCCTTAAGTCAATTTGGTCAATCACAATTCCTCCTCGCATTACTCTTACAACCAATGGAAAGTAAAACTAAGCATAGACATCTTCAAATAACAGGTCTGCTAATAATTATAACTGATAGTTTAAAAAGTTCGCTTTAAAACCTTTAATTTTCCGTGGGAATCGTCTTTGATTCATGAAATACAATTGTGAAGCAAGTGTGGTCTTTCACGCGGTTAATTTAGCAATTTCAGGTCAATAACCTGTAGTCAGAAGCCTTAATTAACGGAAGAAACTGCTGACATAATTATCTGTCATTTGGTGAGGTTGTGATATTGAACTTTTCAGGCCAACTGAATTTTATAATTTACTAGTTTTTATGAGGCTGTACTGATGCATTCTATCAGAATGTGCTTGCTGCAATGACAAAGACATTTTCTCAAAAAGAAAATAAACGTTTTGGGAACACATTCACTCTGCGTACAGCTAAGGAGTGGAATTCCCTTCCGGGCTACCTATCAGGAAACACAGACTCTGGCAACCTGGAGGTCTTTAAGTCAGGAGTGAATACGTTACTTCTAGGCAAGCGTGCTCCATCGTCGACCACCATTGCTTACGATCAGGTGAGAGAGCGGTCAAACGTGAGCCGATCACAAACATAAAATTAAGAACTACTGATCACGATGCTTATCTTACGTTTTGACCGTTGTCTAGGTATTTCAGATCATTAGGTCAAGCACTCCAATCGCGTAACACACCTCGTATCATGGATCCGAAAGAAAATCCTAAACCATTGCTCCATAATTATGTTTAAAAATGCGCTCAAAAACGAAAATAACGCAATTAGTGTTGTATAACTATCGAAATGAATAGCATTGCCACATATAAGTTTTCTCTTGATATTTTTCCACCGTATTTCTGGTTCCTTTAACAACCGATGTTGGTCCTTACCTTAGAAACGGAAAAACTATTCATACTTTTTGTACGGATCAGATTACAATAGACTCGACACAGAGACCGTTAACGTTAGCAAAACCAGAAAAACACACCAAAAACCATTTCATTGCTCTTTTTCGAGTGAATCAACATAGTTAGTCCGACTTCCAATTAACTAGGAGACGTAAAAAATGCATTTGAATGGATCGACAGTTAAAAGTAACTGAAAGCAGACAAACGTGATTTAATTAAATGTTCCGAGGGGACAGCAGTTGGCTAATAAAGTTAGTTTTGGTAACTATGTACCTGCAAGCCGACGACTGAGTTTATTCAACATGTGTTACGAGAAATGGTCGTTGGTTGCCGTTGAAAATGTGAGTTTTGGAGCTTGTTACCAAAATGCACTTAGTTTTAAAAATAATTAGGTGTGCCAGACATGTACTCGTACATGTGATGGTAATTTAATCAGAAAGTTTAACCTGTGAGGCACCAGGCGCAAAAAACGGCAATTCGTCAAAACCCGTCAAGCACCGCGGGCGGTCCCCGCATTTGACATTTTTACGTATTAAAACTTAAAAAAAAAAAAAATTTCAATGTATATTTTTGGTAGAAAATCTATGGTAACTACAGACTATATCATGCCCCGAGTGATTGAACCTTGCCACAGGATAAAAGACCTTGCATTATAGTAATAATAGAGGTTTAAAACGCGTGAGTCGACATGTACAATTTTGTACATGTGGTGCCTGAAGGTAGCGGACAAAATTGTACATCCTCCGCTACCTAAAAGAAAGAAATAAAAGGTTATTTTATTTTATTATTTATTTATTTAATATTATATAGAGGTAAAGTTTGTAAATCAGGAAGTGTATCTCAGGAACCACAGAACCGATTTTGAAAATTCTTTCACCAGTAGAAACCTACATTATTCCTGAGTGACAGGCTATATTTGATTATGATTAAGGACGCATTTTTGCTCACGTGCGAAGCCGGGGCGGGCCGCTAGTAAGGTTTTATAAAGGAAAAGTTTTAGCTTTTTCCATTTTGTAAATCAAAAAACGACGATGATAAAGCCGAAAAGTAAGCGATGTACAGGGTGGAACGGAAATGGGTGGTACATATTTTAGATACCTACATGTTCTTGCCCATGTAACAACTTTCTTCCAGGAATTCGATAAGATAGACAATCAATCATACCTAGCCTTTTTTCAACTATCTTGGGGTCAGCTTTCAGTCTAACCGGATGCAGCTGAATACCAGTATTTTACATGGAGCGACTGCCTATCTGACCTACACAACCCAGTTACTGGGTAATACGATAACCCTTGGTAAGACTGGTTGTCAGACTTTCGGGCTTCTGACGACCCGTAACGACTGTCAAAGATCCACGATTGACAGCCGGGACCAACGGCTTAACGTGCTTTCCGAGGCACGGAGGTGTCTCGGTATGTAAAGATGGTCACCCATCCATGGATCAACCCCGGCAAGCGTTGCTTAACGTGATGGATCGACCCGTGCGGCTGTTATTACTTTAGCAAAAAATAATGGCCTTTCCGTAAAAATTTACCAGTATCATCAACAGCTGATCAAAATTAGCATGGAAGTTCAATTTTTTTTTTATAAATTTTATTTTGACATTCTTGATGAAAGAAAAGAAAAGAAAAAAGAAAGAAAAATTATTTATTTTGCACAGATTACAAAACGCCACCACCCACACCCCAACACACACCCACACACACACACCCCACACAGCCTTTTTCCGATAGGTAGCTACTGTATTTGGCTCAGATAAAGAGTTAGACACAAAGTTTTAAGTAAGTTTAGATACAATTTAAAGATAAGGCAGCAACAGCAAAATAGATTTAGATACTCCCACAACAGCAAAGACACAAAAACCTTTAGCAAACGACATTAACAAGATCAAGTTCACCGGAATCCGTAAAAAAGGACCAACTTTTTATGCTTTCAACACAATATTTCTACCAGTTCGTACAATACAGAATACATACAACGTCACCGGATGATGAAAGTTTGTAAAAGGGGGAAAAGGGTACCTACAAAAAATATTTTTACCTCACCCGGATAGGCAGTTCCTAAGGGATATAAAAACGAAATAAGGTTTCATCTCGTTACCCAATCACGTGTTGAAAGTGAAGTCGCGTTGATATGTAACTGATTCAATCAATTGTCAGGTAAGAAAGTTCATGTTTTCTGCCGTTGAGGTATCAAGGGAATCAAGGATAAAGGGAATTGTGAAAGATTTAGTTCAAGGTCATCTTTCTAGTGATTAACAACGCTTTGGTGATTGGGATGTTTAAGTCAGTGAAGGAAAACATCGTGAGGAAACCGGCTTGTCCTAGAACCAAAACTACGCAGCATTACGCTGAGCGATGGCCGTTTTGCGTGGATGTGACGCATGTTTTCCCCTAGCTTTTTTTTGTTGTTGTGGTTCTCTATCTTTACGTCATGTTTACCGCAAATAAACGTTTGTCTTTCTTTCTTTTCACCAATCCGCACTGAGCAGGAGTAGTGGATCACGGACCATATCCTCTCACAGAGAGGACACCTGTATCCCAGCAGTAGGGACATTATAGTTTGATTATGCTTATGCTAAGTCAAAAGTGAATCCATGAGGCAAGCATGCTTTATCGTTGACCACATCATCGCTTATCATCAGGTGATATAGTGGTCCAACGAGAGTCAACCAACAAACCAAGAACCAATAATAATAAAAACAGAACTGGTAAGTAGCGCCGATGGTCGATGTGGCCGAAAAGTTCTGGAGTGGCGACCGCGTACCGGAAGACACAGCGTTGGAACGTCTCCCACAACGTAGACCGATGAGCTGGTGAAGGTCGCGGGTAGCCGATGGACGAGACGCATAGGACCGGTTGTTGTGGCGACACTTGGGGGAGGCCTATGTCCAGCAGTGAACGTCTTTCGGCTGAAATGATGATGATGAAGTAATGCCAAAAATCAACCAAATGCTTTACTATGCATTTTGAGTGTACCTAAGAAACACCGTATTATGTTTGTAGGTACAGGCTCTTTAGGGATAGGCGTAGCACTGAGAGGAATCCGGAGTGGTCCTTTAAGAGGTAACCCCTTCCATGTGACATGGTAATCACCGGGGTGGTTTTAGTGAGGTAAAAATCCCAAACTCCTGGGACTTATGCCCAAAGCCCGGGAGTCTTTTGAAGGGTTCCCATCGAAAACAAATATTTAAAAAGCAGCCAAGTGCGAGTCGGACTCGCGCATGAAGTTTTCCGTACCATTATCTATAAAAACGGCAAAAAAATCACGTTCGTTGGATGGGAGCCCCTTAAATATTTATTTGATTCTGTTTTTTAGTATTTGTTGTTATAGCGGCAACAGAAATACATCATCTGTGAAAATTTCAACTGTCTAACTATCACGGTTCATGAGATCCAGCCTGGAGGCAGACAGACAGACGGACGGACAGCGGAGATTTAGTAATAGGGTCCCGTTTTACCCTTTGAGTACGGATCCCTAAAAAGGTACAATACAAATAAGTTAGCATAATAGTGCCTCTTGTTTCAGATTCAGTAGCAGTTGATGGTGTTAATTCAAAAATAATCACCGCAAAGAGCAACTCATTTAACTAATTTTGTCTTTTTCGTTTTCATTGTTTTCATTTTATATATTCAGTCTAATCCTTTGATCGGGTGGTTACCCGCTTAAACTTGATTCCTTTCCGCCATTCCAAACCAAGCCTCTCTCTTAATGATGAATCTGTCTCACTGACAAATCCACAACCTAAACAAGACTTTAATCTGCTAAATACAGAGGCTAAACCAGTTTAGCAGGTTACACGCCTTATTTAATGAAATTATCTTGAAGCTGCAACTGTAATTATATTTGGGAAGACAGGGGGAATGATACATAAGGGATATTAAGAAATGGTGTATTGCAGCATTACAGTTTTGTTTCAGTTTCAGGGAATTAATTTGATAAATTTAAGACAAATGTTTTGCATTTCCCGCTTCATAGGTTTGTGGTCCGGGATGTAAGAGATGTGGTAAAACATTGCATAGAAACTATGTAGAGGTTGGAACAAGTAGGAATATCAAGAATGAAAATACGGGATACCAAGAGTGCAGTCTGCTGTTTTTGCGCCAATGCATATTTGCCGTTAAGGTAAGATAAAAACCGGCCAAGTGCGAGTCGAACTCTCGGACGAAGGGTTCCGTGTCATTATCTATAAAAACGGCAAACAAATACGTTTGTTGTATGGGAGCCCCCTTAAATATTTATTTTATTCTCTTTTTTAGTATTTGTTGTTATAGCGGCAACAGAAATACATCATCTGTGACAATTTCAACTGTCTAACTATCACGGTTCATGAGATACAGCCTGGTGACAGACGGACAGCGGAATCTTAGTAATAGGGTCCCGTTTTACCCTTTGGATACGGAACCCTAAAAATGCTGTATCCAAGAGTAAATGTGCCATCATTGGACCACTATTATTGCGCATACAGCTAAGGAGTAGAATTCCCTGCCGAAGTCTGGGTTTCCCGATTAACTACAACCAGCAGGCGTATTCGCTAACTCAGTTGACATCAATTTGATAGGCAATTTGCCGTACATTGCTGCTTTGACGTATAAGAAAACCGTAGTGCTTATTATAATCGATGTCCACCGAGCAATGTACTGCATAGTGCTTATCAAATTGATGTCAACTCAATCAGCGAATACACCTGCTGGGGGTTTTTTATGTCACGAGTGAATAGGTAACTCTTCGTCCACCAACCACATCATTGTTTACCATCAATTGAGATAGTGGACAACCGCGAGCGGACCAAAGAAAAAATAATTAAAAAACCACACCACATTGAAAAACAAAACCCAAATTGAGCAAATCAAAGGTAGCGTAAATTGGTTAAAATGAGTTACCGCACCCCTGGGCACTCAGGCAGGGAAGGAACAGGGGTGGGTTTTAGTCAGTAAGAGTCTGACACGCCCTCCCGCTCCACCCAGAGCGGGAGAAGTCATGGATGATTTCCCAGCTCACAAAAAAAAAAAACTTAAATTGGTTCGTGTGGCCTATCCCACAGGAGCTATGCTTTGTCTCTGGGATAAAAAGTAGCCTATGACACTTAAAGAAAGTGTACTTTTCCATCAGTGAAAGATTTTCGTTATCGGATCAGCCTCCAAAGATTCCCTTGTCATTATCAACATTTCAGCCGAATGACGTCTACTGCTGGACATAGGCCTCCCTCAAGTGTCGCCACAACGACCGGGCCTGGGCGTCTCGCATCCACCGGACTCCCGCGACCCTCATCAGGTCATCGGTCCACCTTGTGGGTGGCCTTCCAACGCTGCGTCTTCCGGTACACGGTCGTAACACAGAACCTTTCGGCCCCATCGAACATCAGCTGTTCTGCGAGCAATGTACCCTGCCCATTTCAGATGGGCGATTCTTCGGGCTATATCGGTATGCTATGATTCCCTTGTACAAACATATCACTATTACACGACTGCCCAAAAAGGAGTGTTATGTTTATTTTCAAACCACCGATTTATACGCAACTACCAACCAACGCCATCTATGAACGATCTACGACAACGCGCAACTCGCGCGCCGATCAGCTGATACTTACGATGAAAGTGAACGTTACGCTAACAGATGTCGCTACCGGTTCTGAACTAT
This sequence comes from Polia nebulosa, assembly GCA_951329385.1. NCBI lineage: Eukaryota > Metazoa > Arthropoda > Insecta > Lepidoptera > Noctuidae > Polia > Polia nebulosa. Next base: position 10,685,714 of record OX589613.1, on the reverse strand, counting down.
CAATAAACGTCAACTGAGATTTATTTACTCCGTGGGAAGTGTAGTAAAACTGTTAGCTGTCCTGTTTGAGTCATATACGACAGCAAAGACATTAGTTCGGGCAAGAAATATTGATTTAGAGTATTGGATTGGATTTTTATTAGCTTGTTTGTGTGTTTTCGGAAGTACAGGAGTTGACATTGGAAGCTTGATGTCCGGTTAGCTTACGTCATTCATTATCCGGTCGTATTACTACCGGGCTTAGGACAAGTTATCAAATAGTTTTGCTGATACAAAATAAGTCTCTAATCACATCTTTACTATTATGTTTCATCTAATCTAATGACAACTGTATTTTTACTTGACATGAGAAAAACATGAATAAATTATTGTTATAACTTTATTGGCTCAATAAAACTAGCTAGCTAGATAATAGAATTATTGTCAACCTTAATCTTAAACCCAAATGATTTGTGATTTGATACTTTAACAACTAGATAAACCAATTATAAAATATATAATATATATATTTTTAAACAAGCTTTAGGCCCTCGTCATCATGTCAATGGATAGTCATAAGGGAAGAAACCAAGAAGTGGTCGAAAAATGGTTTAAAGATTTTGAAACGGACAACTTAGGGCCGATTTCACCATGCGCTATAAAAAAGTAAGTTTTACTGAACTAAGCTTAGCGTAATCTTATTTCACATTACAATTACCATCATCTTCCTGTCCTTATCCCATGTTACTTGGGGTCGGTGCAACACGTTTTTAAACCAACAACACTATCGGTTTCATACAATTACCATAAAAAAAATTATAGTGAGTTAACCTTAAAAGATAGACATATGCTGTCGCGGACTTTTTTTAGAACTTTAAAAGGAGAACAATTCCGTCACATATATACATAACTTTTGCGTAACTTTAACCGTTTACGCAGCGCACGCAACTGAACTCTCAAAAGTATTTTCTTTTCCCGTTTTTGCTACATTTTTCTTTGATGCTCCGCTCCTGTTGGTCGCAGCGTGATGTTTTATAGTCTATAGCCTTCCTCGATAAATGGACTATTCAACACAAAAATATTTTTTCAATTCGATCCAGTAGTTCCTGAGATTAGCGCGTTCAACCAAACAAACAAACAAACTCTTCAGCTTTATGACAGCGGCTGAACGCGAGCTTAAACGTCGAAAACTGGGCGTTTAGAATTTTGAAATCGGCCCTAACATACGAACATTACAAGTTAAAAGTTTGTAATAAAAAGTCTCTTCTTCATTTGCAATCCATCAGCTGCTGTTGTTAAGTAAAATTCAGTGTATTTAAGAACATACAGTTCGTCTAGAGCAGCATCCTTAGTAGCCAGCTAAGTCACCAGCTTACTGACTGGTTTATCTTTTTATCACAGCATAAGCTCATAGATTATATTACTCGATATACGCAGAAGGGAATATATGCCTAAGATAATAATAATTAACGTCCCGCCACCTGGTTGATTACTCCAAGGTTTAGAAACGACTTAAAGAAGCAGAACTGGGCAATCATTAATACAATCGAAAGACGTCCCCTGCTAGACATAGGCCTCCTCAAGTGTCGCCACAGCGACCGGTCCTGTGCGTCTCGCATTCATTGGTTTCCCGCGACCCTCACCAGGTCATCGGGTCAACTGGGCGGGCGATGACACCGTACTAAAGGGCTCAGCGGAAAAAAGGACGAAGGTAAGGAACGCTGAACCCAAGTAAATAAGATACACGGCCCTTGACATTCAGGCAACTGAAGGAACAGCTTCCCCGCTTCACCCAGAGCGAGAGAAGTAATTGAATGATTTCCCACCCCAGGTAAAAAAAACGGTCCAGAACATTAAAAAGAAGATTAGCTAATATTTCTTAATATTCTGGTATAAATCGTGTCAATACCAAAGAACATTTTAGTTCTGTTACAAGCCGCCACTCAAGTAGCCCTGGCTACTTTAAACAAGTGACCCTCCGGGATTTGCTTCTCATGAGCGATTGATCCCTTCGGTAGTAAGCCGGTTTTACGAGATCCCCTTTACCAACAAACAAATAAACTTTCCTTTTCTGTCTGTAGTATTTCTATTTGCATGATATGTTGTGTGTTTACCAAAGTTCGTTTCGTAATCTGATTAACTATTATGTTGGGTTGACGTACGAGGGTCATTCAATAAATACTTAGCCTACAAAAAGTAAACGAAAAGTTTGGAAAAGTGGCAATTTATTTTTCAACATAGTCTCCTTTTAGTTCGATACACTTAGCCCAGCGATGCTCCAACTTTTTTAACCCGTCTGAAAAATAGTTTTTGTCAAACTCTGCAAAATAGGCCTCCGTGGCGGCGATAACCTCCTCATTCGATCCATATCTATTCCCGGCGAGTGATTTTTTCAGATTAGGAAACAGAAAGAAGTCACAAGGGGCCAAATCTGGAGAATATGGTGGATGGGGCAGCAATTCGTAGCGTAATTCGACCAATTTGGCCATGGCAACGGCAGACGTGTGAACCGGTGCGTTGTCGTGGTGAAACAGCACTTTTTTCTTCGCCAGATGGGGTCGTTTTTTCTTTAATTCGGCGTGGAATCGGCCCAATAAATCGGCATAGTAAAGCCCTGTAATTGTTTTACCCTTCTCGAGGTAATCGATGTAGATCACACCTTGTGAATCCCAGAAAACGGTGGCCATAACTTTTCCGGCCGATTTTACAGTTTTCGCCTTCTTTGGAGCACGTTCCCCGGTCTGGATCCATTGTTTTGATTGCTCCTTGGTCTCTGGTGTGTACCAGTCGATCCAGGTTTTAATCGACGGTCACAAAACGACGCAAAAACTCCGCTGGATTCCGCTTAAACAGCGCCAAACACGTCTCCGATGTGGTCTCACGGTTGCGCTTGTTTTCTGGTGTGAGTAAACGCGGCACCCATCGCGCCGACAGCTTTCTCATGCCGAGTTCCTCGTGAAGAATATGATGCACTGTTCCTTCTGAAATGCCTACAGTCTCAGCTAGCTCCCGAACCTTCAATCGGCGATCTGCCAATACGAGATCATGGATTTTTTTAATGTTTTCCTCCGTAGCAGCTGTTTTCGGTGCACCTGGACGTGGTTCATCAAAAACCGACGTACGGCCACGTGCAAACTCGTTGAACCAATTCTTGACGGTGGCCATCGATGGAGAAGAGTCACCGTACACAGCATCCAAGCGCTCTTTGATTTCGATGCGCGTTTTCCCTTCCAAAAATAGGAATCGAATCACCGAACAATATTGCTCTTTTTCCATTTTTGTAAAACCGATCGACACGTTCGCTTCCATAAGTTGTCAAATTAAAACAAATGAAGGGATTGGAATGAAAATTTGAAAAAAGAATTAAAAAAGAATGTGCTACACTGTGGTAAAACTCTTTTGAAACTACAGCGCCCTCTGGCGATGAGGCTAGGTACTTATTGAATGCACCTCGTATCTTCCGTACAACGATTTCGGTACCTAGGTACTGATAACGCTATATTTAGCATATCATCATGTTTTAAATTATCAATAAGCAACAGTGCATTAGCTTACGTCTGGAGTTGTCTATTATACGGACGTTGTGGCAACTAGAACGAATATCCGTGCGTTCAAGCGTTTTTGCCATACCTATTATTGGAATCAAATGTAACAGCTCACAGATTTAGGACCCATTAATATTAGTGTTTTTTAACCAGTGGTGCTTTTTTTTTTTTTTTTTGGGGGTGGGAAATCATCCTATGACTTCTTCCGCTCTAGGGTGGAGCGGAATGGTGTGTCAGACTCTTACTGACTAAAACCCACCCCTGTTCCTCCCTGCCTCGAGTGCCCGGGGGCGAGGTAACTCTTTCGAATTTATCCTCCACCCCCGGGCAGGCACCGGCCTTGGCAGGCCCCTTCACTTTGCTGACAACTCTTTGAGGCGCGCGTGGAACACTACGCGCCGTCGACTCTCGGGCCTGGTGCTGATCGGGCGGCGAGTTACCCACTACTCGTCGTCCGCAGGCCCGGGTAACCAGTGGTGCTTGGCAACTGGGTTAACCCTAGTTGTAAATACCCCCTTTGTGCCTAATGGCCTAGTTTTTTCTGTCTCCCGCTTGATCTAGGGAGGTGTTTTTTCTACTCCTCCGCTGTTTTGTCTAATTAATTTCGTTGCGGGACCCAAGACAGTTTAATCGTTTCTCTGGGACTCGTAGAGCTTCATTGCCTCGGCGTTTTTTCTGGTGGTTTGGGAATAGTGTGGCGGGCTTGTCCTAACAGTGCATTAGCAAACCTGCAAATGGCCCGATCTTCATCATCTATCCATAGCAAAGCATAATCACCATTTTAACGTTTTCACTGCTCGGATATATGCCTCCTCTCTGTGACAGGGGGATGGGCCTTAATCCACTACACGTGCCTAGTGCGGTTTGGTGGATGCAACATGGCTTCGAATTTTTGGATCTAAGACATGCCAGTTTCCTCACCGTTTTGAGAGCAGTGGTGATGAAATAATTTACACAAAGTGCCACCATTTCTCTCACACACATACAGCATGTAACAAAAACCCTATACGATCCGATAAAGGCCTATTCCTGGTGTAACATACGTAGTAGAAAAAATAGTAAAAAAATGAAACTCCTAAAAACCAAAAGTTATAGATTTTTTATTTTTACAAATATGGCAAATATTCATAAGTTGACAACACTCCACCGGCCGGCGAAATATTTTCATTTTTACCTATTTTTATTTCAAACGATACCGCCCTGCACTAGCCGCGCTGTAGGCACTTAGACATGAAACTGTAGGTGAACTTTGTCGAGCGCTCAGTGTTGCCTCTGCCCCCTTAGCCAAAATATATTTCTGTTAACGTTAACGCTTCGTGCAAAATGTATGGCAACGACATTACTGGGCGTGAGTCACGTGTCAGTTCTCTGTCAAACGCTTCGTGCAAAACGTCGTTGCATTCGTCATTCGTCGGTGCATTTTGCACGAAGCGTCAGCGTTAACGTTAACAGAAATGTATTTTGACTAAGGGGGCTGAAATGTTTTTTATTTTTTTTATTTATTATTTTCATTGCGGGAAAACAATAATCTCGTATCCATTAAATGATTACGTATATATGGGCACGCAGTACGATACCAAATAATACCCTTCAGGATCGGACAGGGTTTTTGTTAAATGCTGTATATCCACTGAGTACCATTCGACGTTGAAACAAGATAGAAGTTTAATTGAGAGCTACGAAATTAAAAGTAAACCAAGTCCAATTAATACAGAAAAAGAAACCTATGAAACCACTCAACCTCCAACAAATCGAATTCTACCAAAAAAATACAAGCATACCCGCAAAACTAACCGATCCGACCAAAACTAATCTAGGCTAGTCAAACAAAAAAATTCTATAGCTACACGAAGGCCACAAATATCAAAATGGCTGACACGACCTTCTCGATCGGGAACCAATTAAAAAAGTTCCATCTACCAGGTACAAAAGTGAAATTGGGTGGACTCCTCCCCTCACCCGTTTCCCGGTCGGTAAAGTAAACATGGTTGAACTATGTGGAATTCTGGAACAAGTGCGAAACGAAGAATTTTATAGTTCCAGCTAAACTGTGTGATGTGAAATGTATCCGATATTAGTTTTAATGGAAGCGTTACTGATTTTGATTAGTTGGCAAAATTACTTTTCTAAATAGTTTTAAATGATTACATTACTAATGAAAATTATGGACGCGTGGTACCTAGTAGGATGAGAAACGAATTCACGCGTTCAATTTGAAGCTCAAAGTTATGTACTCAAAGCTTAGAAGTGAAAAGCTGGAAAATGATCAGTAGGTTTACCATAATTAGTTTTTATTTTTCCCACTGCTGGGACATGGTTTCCTGTTTTTGAGAAAAAGTGGGATGTAATTCACAACGCGAGAGAGACCGGTGCGGTTTGGTTTGTAGCCGTCGCATGTCTTAAGGTTTTTGGTTCTACGATATGCAAGTTTTGATTTGAGTATAACTGAATATAAAATCCACTACTGAAAAAAAAATAACTTTAATTTTGGAAGTCGGTGTTTCTGGTTTTGTGTCTTCGTTTTTTGACACCGACTTCCGAAATTAAGAGGCCGTACTCGAAATTTTGGCCGATTTCACTTATTTACGTGATTTTAAAGATGTGATTTTACGGTTAAAATAATGCATTTCTATAAGTTTTAATGCACAACATGAAAGATCATTTCAATTATGATCTAATTAATGAGCTAGATTCGAAGCTTGCGCTGCGTATTATAAGTCGAGATTTGGGTTGTTTGAAAAGATTTTTATTGGCTAATTTTTGTAATTTTTACATTTTTTTCTCAAGAAATCGGTTTATGGTGAATTGAAGTTTATTTTTTGCTTTTTGAATTTTATGAACGAGAGTTTTGAATAGCCAACATCAAAAGCAATTCTTTGACCATTTTCTCTAAAATTTGACTAAGTTGAATATTTTTTTACTCAAAATTTAAATATAAAAGTGGCAAAAAGTGATTCATACATTATATAGAACACTTTTGCAGCAATACATTCTAATTTTTTTATACCGTTTAGACGTCAATACCATTCGTAATTATGTGATGTTCTAAACCCCTTACAGCAATAGTTCACAAAACCGTCGTCGGTTTGTGGTCGATTAATCGTAATTATAATAAAAATGAAAAAACTAGAAAGCTCATACATTAGATCATAATTAAAACGATCTTTCATGTTGTGCATTAAAACTTTTAGAAATATATTATTTTAACTATAAAATCACGTCTGTAAAACCACGTAAATCAGCGAAATCGGCAAAATTTCGTGTACGGCCTCTTAAAGTTATTTTGCACTTTTTTTGGAAGTCGGTTCTGTTTTTTTGTAAAAAAAGTTTTATTTTTCACTTTTTAGTTGTGATTCCCTATTAAAATGTGTTAACAATACATGGACGTTTGATCGCAGCAATGCCGGTTGATTTGCTGTAAATTTTTGAAGAATTCCGTTGTCTGTCTCCGAAACTCATCATCAGATCTATATGAAATTTAAATGGGACCATTTCGGAATAAACCCCTTTCGAACAAAAAAAGAATTTTGCAAATCCGTCAATATATGATGGAGTTATGCCCGAACACACATAAAAAAAAAAAACAAACATCCGAATTTTGAAGTAGGTTAAAAACTGGCCAAGTGCGTATCGGATTTAGCACCTTAAGGGTTCCGTACCAAATATTGGTATTTGTTAGTAAAGTATACGTAATAATAAATATTATCACCAAATTGCAAATTCATAGGTCAATGGGAAGTTAAAAAATTCTTCGTAACAAAATTTTGTGACAGACGACGGACGGACAGACAGACGGACACGTGAGTGACAACAATAGGGCTCTGTTTGGATCCTTCGGATACGGAACCCTAATATATGAGGTCCTCGATTTTTATTCTCATTCCCACACAGTGTACTAGCGTCAGATTAGATAATCTTGAGTAATGACCAACAACAAGATTGCAATCTTAAAGATTTAAATAAAACTGACGTTATTCAGCATAGAAAAACGCTAATGAAGCTATAAAACTTTCAGAACACATAAACTAATGTTCAGAGAGGTATTTCAAAGAGTTTAAATGTAAAGGCGCAGTTATACGACTTTTAAAGGTTTTTAATTGAACGTCACGTCACGTCTAAACGACTAGTCTTAATTCTTTGAAAAAAATATATGTTACTCTAGACTATTTCCGTCGTAATTTGATCTAAGAATATTTTAAATTATATTTTTATAACATTTTATAAAGTTATGTCTAATGCGGATAAAAAATTGAGAATCACGCAAAAACTATAAAGCGTATTTTTATGAAACCTTCACCATTTTAAAGATAATTTAATTATTTATATTTGTTGTTGCGTTATGTGTAATAAATTAATAATGCGTCTAATTTCGGACAGCGCTCCTCGTATTACTGGGTGGACATACGACGCGTTACGTGAGCTACTCAAGGTCGTTGGCAGCTAATAACGCCTTAAGAGGCAGGTTAGTTACATTGAAAGAACTGAATTGTTCGTTCTAGAAGCAGTTGAATGGTTTGAATAAAAGCTGAGCTTGGAAGCTTTGTTGTAGTTATTAGCTAGAAGCTCTTTAGAGTTGGATGAAACAATGAAACAAACATTTTACTTTGATTTTTCTGATATGAGAATCTATGGCGATCATGCCAGTGTTTATCCAGGTTTGGTTTATCGGGCTAGGTAATGTTCTTTCACTGCAGAACCAATCTCAACTCTTGAATTATTGCCGCTAATGGTGACGGTGTTTGAGGTTAACTTTGCATTGGTTTTATATACGTAGAAGATTGGTGTTGACTTCGTCATATCCATCTGACATCTTTCAAAGCCACATCACTGAACAAACGAAGCCTTCGGGCTTTGGTGATGCCATTAAGATTACCAGATGTTTAAGCTTTTTTTAAAACACTTATATATTAGCTTTACTAGTAACTATATATTTTAAAGTTAAATTTGACCCACTTCCCGGTTTCCGATTTAGCTTAAATTTTGCGTAGATATTTAGTTTGGATGACAATGCTGTCGATTCCCTTGTTCAATAACTTAACTAAAACTATAGAATTGCTATCTTTTACTAGAACGTCGCAGTTCGAGAAAAGGACGGCTATAGCTATGAACTAAGTTAGAGATATCAAACTAGTTTATGCCTTGCGCTTCATCGTGTTTTCAATCGACATGTTTTTACGTGTGCCCTTAGTTTGTATGGAAATATTAGTTCAACTAAATTTTACAGCTCTAATTTACGTCCGTCTCTTTCTTGTCTTAGTAGAGAGAAAAAGATAGGAATAGCCTAAATTAAGTTTAGTTTTTGCACAACAGAATCCGCACCAATGCATGGTAACACGAAAAATAAAGTGGTTTTTGAGTTTTTTGATACTTACCTACTACAGAAAATTATATTAAATTAGTCTTCCAAAAGCTCTGTGCATAAACAAAGCATGCAATAATTTCAATTCCTACAAAAGACTAAGCTTCTAAAAGTTAAAAAAAATTCAATAACGAGTTTTTTAACCCTTAAACCTTCCACAACCGCACAGTTACTTCGTTCGACCCAATTAATAAATAGTTGAACGCTACATACAATATTCACGGGTTAATTAATAGTAAATTTTCATTTCTACTAGCTACATCAGTAATTGAGTTACTAACTAAAGTTTTGAGAAAAGAGAGAAGAGTTTCTTTTCTTTGATCACTTTTCTTGTTTTAATGGTTTGTTTTGAACTTTTGAAATTAACTGCTTTTTTCTAGAGATTTTTTTTGAGGTGTATTGGAGAATTGAAGTATTTTATGCTATAGAGCTTGCACTTCGGTAGTGTATCCAGCCCTAGATTTTACAGTATCATATCGTATCGTACATTCATTATCATTTCAGCCGATAGACGTCCACTGCTGGACATAGGCTTCCACACAGTGACGTCACAACGATGGGCCCTGTGCGTTTCGCATCCATCAGATGCCCGCGACCCTCACCAGGTCATCGGTCCACCTTGTGAGAGGTCTTCCAACACTGCGTCTTCCGGTAAGCGGTCACCATTCCTGAACTACATTATTGTGGATTTATTTGAATGCATCATACTATTGGCAACATCATTACTCTCATCTGTATCGAATACAGCATAGGCTTATCCAAATGCTCCTAAGAGCGTATTTTCATGCTAAGGAACACGAACAAGCCTACAAAAGGATTAATATCTGATCTTCTTAGTCTCCTTTCAATTGATTTGTGGCGTATAGAAAATGAAAAGGAAACAGGATAATAAAATAACATCACCGTTTTACGTAAGCTGTTAGTAAGTATTCATTTGAGGGTGAGGGTCGAGAATTACCGATGGAGGCGAGACGCACAAGACCAGTCCTTCTTTTTTGTTTGTTTGGTGGGTTAACATCCAATGACATCTCCTGCTCTGGGTGGAGCGGGAGAGCGTGTCAGACTCTTCCTGACTAAAACCCACCCCTGTTCCTTCCCTGCCTGAGTGCCCAGGGGTGCGATAACTCTGTTAAGAATTTATCCGCTACCCCTAGGCATACAGCACCAGTCCTTGTGGTGACACATGGGGAGACCTATGTCCAGCAGTGGACGTCTTTCGGCTGAAATGATGATGAAGTTGTCATAAAATAGGTTACCGTTCAGTCACGTAATTGGCTGAAAAAGATGAAGTTTAGAGAACAGCTATCGCAAATATCATCGCGTTTCCATGTTTTTTACATAAATAATGATATTGATACGAATATTTGAAGGCAATGGTGATAATGAATCACCTAAGTCACAACACCATTGAGCACGTGTTTCCAGAATATTTTATAGAACGAAAGTAAGTGCGGTGTAAAAATTAGATGACATAATCCTTGGTGTATTGTTTTATAAATACAGTGACATTGATTGATTGGATCGCGGCGAATTATTCCTGATTTGAAACTTAAGTTTGAACTTTCATTATTTGTTTTTCAGAAGAGCGGTTAACATAGTAGTGATTTTTTGTTGTTTTCATATAGTTATGGAAACAGAGAACGTAAGACAGAAGAAACCATGGAGTCTCGAAATAGCTTTATTGAGAAAAAAATAAAAATGAAAGTGATTGGTGCTCCAGCACAGGAGTGAGTTGACAGAACAGATTAGATATAAGGTCAAATAGTATTGACGCTGAGTCGAAGCATGTACAGTTTTAGATTATCGTTTCGACTCACCGTGAGTACGCCTCGAGCTACAGTTTCAAGTAGAATCTTCTCAAATATTTTAGCGGGTATCAGACGGCAATTTCTTCAAGTATCCGGTAATAAAAATACCTATACAAAATCTAAGCCAAAATTCCTAGCAAATGAATCCTCTGACTAAAATATAGCACAGCATGTCATAATCGAATTGATGTGCTTACGTCAGTTTAACACGGATTAAATTGATATATCGGTTGCGCACGCGATGCTAAGTGTCCTCGTGTACAATAATGAATTGAGCGGTTCAAGGCTACGTATCAATTGCCATGCCCTTATTTAATGAAACAATAAGATTAACTGACCAGAACGAATCACACGCTTATTGTTTTCGGGGGTCGGAAATTTTGGTGATGTCAATTGAATTAGGGGTTTCGTTTCAATCAATTATTTCATTAAAACCATTTTGGGTGATTTTTGCTTATTTTTATACTTCTCTATTACACACCAGATCTAGAACCATTTAGGCTTTGGCATCTTTTTCGTCTTTCTGCCTTTGCCCCATGTCACTTGTGACTTGGATCGACGCTAACTGTTCTTGTCTAGCATTCGTCTCTGTTCTTCTCTGTCTTCCGTCAAGCTATTGTTTGTCTGTAAGTTCTAAACTATCTTACAGTCTGTTCAACAGAAACACCTTCATGAATTCCAATTTGATGACCAGCTTACTACGATGTATCTTTACCTGCAGAAACGTTTCCCTTTCAATTCATTAGGACAGTCTCCCAACTCTCCACAACAATGGCGCCTCTACAGCCGCGTCTGGATACTTTTACTCGCATTCCTAATACAGCGGCGTCGCGGCCACAGTTTTCACTCGCCGCGACTGGCATACCAAGATGGCCGTGATTTACTAGCAGTGGCACGCTGCTAGTTATTTGTAAGGGCGGAAATTAATGTTTTTATTGCTTTTAAATTGGACTGTTTAAAGTCATTTGTTTAATTTGATTTGTTATGATAACAGTAGCTTTTTTATGTTAATTTGGGCAAAGTATTAACTGAATGTAATTTAAAAATACCCGACATCATTATTGAACATGAGACGGAGGTCACCTTCGAAGAATTTGAAATGAAATTCATCATTCCGGATCATCCAATCAGTGGGTTCGTCAATCTTCATCTACGTGTTACTAGATTAGTCTATCGTGAACCAAAACCAAAGTATCGGATCTAATTGACATCAAATTGATGATGTAACCTCCATGCCAGACATTAACAAGGTAAAAACCATCGATCATAGAGTAAACTATACATATATGTAGTTCCTTAACAATAATACAGAGGTATACCTACATACTGCAGATATCAAAGGTGAATTGACGCGAATTGGAGCTATTAAACTAGGTAGATGAATCATACCCACGTGCACTGGATCGTAATATTCATAATCCATCAACAAAAGCCACTTTACTAACTATAGCTATTGTCAATCATCGTAATATATTCAGGTGTGTCACCAGCGATTAATCACCACATCACACGTATGGTGGTACAGAGGATCCTATGGGCATCAACAATAGAGTTTTATCGCCATTATGGTGATCGGTATGCTTCAAACGTTTGGGAATTGTGACTGGATTACTGAACAGTATTGTGTTTCTATTTGCGTATTGTTTCACTTTCGACAAATTAAAGACGGCAGCTTAATTTTAGACGTCTCAAAGAATTTTTTTTGGTGTTTTTTTGACTAGACCTTTGCAAGCATCGGCTTTCTAATTGATTTTAACATTTTGTCTTGGCTTATCTAATTTGAATAAGCCTGTTTCATATTTTATTATTTTTGTATTAATCTCCAGGCATGGCTTTGAGGGTTCAGAAATAACATCAACTTCTAAAATAAACTAAGTTTATAACTTCATAGCCGATGAACGAGTTCAGATTCACAAGTCTCTATAATTTGACAGTAACCAAAATCCAAGCTCCCCGATTTCTTTCACTCTCAATACCGGAGACACATCGTTACCGACTTCCTACGATTCGTATCTCTTAGATAAAAATCGAGAAAAATCTCGCCTTTACAGTTTAAGTGGATGTCAGGGAATCTACTGCATATGAGGATGAATCTCTAGGTGGAGACAGTGATGAACGACGGTACTGGAGAAACGACGTTATTCCGGAAAGATTATGACCCTTGACACTTGGGAGGAATAGAATATTCTCGCTTTCCACCACGTAGCGCATTATTCATTCAGAACATAGCGTAATATCATGCTTATGAGATCTGTCGGAGCTAGCAGATGTGGGTGAAATGTGAATCCTTAAGTAAGCAAACAAATCTTAATCATATCTTACTGAATGTGTAGTTGGCGTCTACAGTTAAACAAGATCTTTAACTAAGACTACTGCATTGTATTTTAACCTTTTTTGACAGTACCAGATCTGAATCCCTTTACATTGAAAAAAGTAACATTCTCCATCATAAGTAACATCGAACTAGCAATATTGAACCCCACTTTCCCTCTTCATAACTTGCGTCGAGACAATTCAAGCACTATTCTTAAAGTTTTCCTTCGCCAAGTCAATGGTTCCAAATAAACTTAGCATGGCATTGTGCGTACAGCTAAGGAGTAGAAATCTCTGCCGGAGTCTATGTTGCCTGGTAGCTACAACTTTTTTTTTTTTGGGGGGTGGGCAATAATCCAGTGACATCTCCCGCTCTGGGTGGAGCTGGAGGGCGTGTCAGACTCTTACTGACTAAAACCCACCCCTGTTCCTTCCTTGCCTGAGTGCCCAGGGGACCGGTAACTTTGTTACGAATTTATCCGCTACCCCTGGGCATTGGTAGCTACAACGTGGGAGTCTTCTAGAGTGAATGGTTTATTTGTAGGCAACCGTACTTTATCATCGACCATATGAACATTATCACTTACCATCAGTTGAGATAGTGGTAAAGCACAAGCCTATCAAAGTTAGTGCAGCGTATATAAATTGAAATCATCCATAACAAGACGTCAAAACGTCCTTTCAAACGACAAACAATAAACAGTCCGTAAAGCCTCAAGAATACTCGTACCAATAAACGCGACTGAGCCTTGAAAGTTGCTTGACAACCTCAACAATAGATAATTCAAAAAGGTTACGTGCCGAAAGGTGCTCAAACCACGCGGTGGTTCATAAAATTGTAACGTTAACTTCGCTTCCGTTTTCATTATACAAATTCAGCAAGGTTTTTCCTCGTACCAAAAAGCCTATCAAGTCTGATATGAAAGATAAACAATAAGACATGCCTTCTATTTTAAGCTTGTTATTTCTTGGTGAAATGTGAACTGTGATTTTATTATCAAATTGTTTAGTTTGTTTTGGTTTTGGCTGTATTGTCTTGGAATTTATAAGTTAAAATGTATATTGGTTTAAAAATTTCTTTATCCCTATTTAGATATACGCTTCTCTTCTTTTTTCGAATCGATCTTTTTATCTTGTTTGGTCTTAGTAGGTGGCCACATTATTGCTCAGCGTTACACATTCAGAGTTTTGTGTGTTGTGTTGTTAAGATCATCAAGGGTGCAGGTTTACGGACATGTGTGTCAATCCAACAAATGGGACATGGTTTGATCGGGAACACCACACGCGTCCTGATTGTTGGATAAATCGTTAATCCCCCATATCACCAAATTATACACATATAAGAAATGCTTACCTAAATAGGTATCACGTGAAGAGCACTCCGCAATTTTACTCCACTGGGTGTCAAGCTTTTCTATAGAACATCGCCTCAAAACAGACACGACAGGAGATCAGTTGTCCTATTTTTAGCTAACGATACACGGCAATATAAACCGGTAAGTGTCAGTTATGACGTCACCTATAAGTAGGCTATCGATCACACCTCATTTGTAAAGAAACCGCCTTTACTGGTCTTTCGAAGTTTGTAACCGACAGATAGTGGGATTAAGCTTTTTGTGATGAGTGCTTATTAGATCATCGTTAAAATACGATATTTTGACTTTATTTCATTTAGTAAAATCATCTATTATTTCAATAACAACATTAAGTAAAGGGAATTAAGAAATAGCTGCACGCAAATCCTTGGACTTGAAAAAGATATCAAAATCAAAACTTCATTTCCTACGTTACATTTTTAGATTGCCATGATCCAAAAATTTTGCTGCCATACAAAACTGTATCCATAATATTGGGTTCCAACCTATGAAAATGGCGTTTTTTTCACAAATATAGAACCTCGTCACTTGAATTAAAATATTTATCAATTTCTTGATATTCTATCGAATAATGACCGTCCTAGACAACTGCCAATAGTAAAAAAGCCTCATTACTTATAGTTTTATACAAAAAAAAAAAATACCTTAAAAATTACTCCTCTTTTTGTTAGCAGAAATGAAACCACTATTCGTTTTAACTCAGCCAAAAGTTATTTTTGTTGCTTAATCTAAGTGGCATACGTTATCTTAGTTTTTAAACATTATTGCATATGAAAGTTTTAAAACATTAGTGTTCATAGTTGTTAAATAAATTAAGAAAATGTTAGTATGAAAAATGCAACTTCTTTAAAAATCTCCATACAAAACGCTGATTTCATAGGTCCCCGGACCTAATATGAGCAATGGTTTTTTTTTTTTGGCTTCTGTAATACAGTTTATAAGCTCAGGAGCCATGAAATTTCATTACAATATGTAACTTACTTCACAAAAGAATATTATTATCATACACACTTCGTCCTTATTATTATTTTTTTCAGTTGCTTCTTCACTGAAACTTTACTTTCATGTGCATAAATATCACCAACCTGTTGTCTGGCAAATCGCTGTTTACCATTACTACCATCGTGGTTAAGAACAGGCCATAAAAATAATGTGGCTTTAACAGTCTGTTGATACTTAGCGGTAATTTTGAGCAGTCAAGTGTTTACCTTAATGGTTTACGAGCATCAAGGGAATCAGATTCAATTGAGTGGCCATTAAAGTGGTGTAATGCATACTTGCCTTTCGTAGAACTGTGGTTTATTGTGCTGCTTTGAATTCTGGAGTACCTGCAAATAATGAAATGGATTTGGTTAGTTTTTCATCATTTACTAACTGTGTTTCGCGGTTTCACCCGCGTATAATTTTCCAATTTTTCTCTTTATAAGAATCTTCCTAAAACTTCAACGAATAGTTGAATTAAAAAACAAGATCTTCCGTATTGGTCCACCAGTTCTCCAGTTTAGCCATTAATTATTATTTAGAATATAGATCTGGACAAGTCTCCACGCATGGGTGCCTAAAAACGGACGGCGTCGCTGAGGTCGGCCACGAAAGGTATAGGGAGACGACCTTGACGCGTACCGCAAGGGCTGGTTTGATGAATCACGGGAGAAGAGTTCCTGGTAGGACTTGGGGGAGGCCTTTGCCCAGCAGTGGGACAGTGTAGGACAGACAAAAAAAATATGAGTCCGGAAGTTTGATAAAGTATCAAAAAATATTAGACACATACAGACAGTATTTTTTGCTTTACCAAACCAATAAAAATTACAAAGATAAAACACATCAAAGTTCAGGAATGGGCCCCCACTCCTGAACTTTGATGTGTTTTATCTTGTTACGTCACTAAACGGTACAAAGTGTATCGAGGTGTGACGTCACGCGAACTAACTGACAGACTAATTAGTTTTTTTAGGAAATTCCAAAAAAAAAAGCCTATCATTTCACACTCGCTATCGCTAACAATATACGTCTCATCTTCATAAGTATCACTGTCAGCTTAAGCTTCTTTTTATTTGGGGACAGTTCTCCTCAGCATACATTGCCAGAAGTATATGTTCTGGGTCGATGCTACATCAATTTTATTTTCCTTCAGGTAGTTGCTTTTGCAATCTACTTCCACTACTGCTGTGACCTCCTGTTTGATCTGTTCGTCCTAGGTCTCATCTAGATTAATAACCTGTCTAAAAACAACTCAGCTTCGATAGAAGTTTGTCCAATACCACCAACGTCTTTGGTAATATTTTCTCAGGTTTATAGACATTTGGAATCAAAATATTTCATAGACTTTATGATTTCATTTACAGTGTTGGGAAGCTCGAATATTATAAAGCTGCATATTATGTAGATTACGTGACACAGTTTCTAATAGAGCATTAGATTGTGTGGTCTTTAGATTATGTCTTGTGTTTGAGCTTCCTCTCACTTACGTTATGAAAGGTAGCTTTAACATTCACATGGGAACTGAATAATTAGAGCTATTATTTCTGATTACATGTCCATGTTAAGGTACTTTATGATTGGCAACTCTGAGATTTTGCAGGCTTCGGAGCAATCTCGAATAAATCTTTACACATTTTGGTGAAGTGTACAGATTTTACGAGCAGTTTATATAAAAAAAAATGCTTATATGAATACAGAATATTCATCTATATTTTGGTCTCTAAGGTTTTAAAACAAACAGCACAATAAGCAAATACATTCAGTAAATATGCATCCGTGTATCTCTTCATTCTGAATTGAATTGTTCACACACATAGATTGTTCATTGTGTGTCAACAACCAGAGCTTGTTTAGAATAATTATAGTATTTGTACGGTTATTACAAACATAATACTGTCTATAAATGTGACCTTACTGGCTCAATTCATTAAATCTATTTAGGTAGAACAATGAGCTGTCTAGATCTTGCTCTTGCTGTGACCCGACCTTCCTTTAAGTCATCCATAGACTTGAAAGCATATATGGACTTGCACCACATATAGGTCGATTGAAAGTAATGCCGTCTGTGAAGTTCGCGTTTCGCTGCGCAGTACCCCACCCCTCACCCCCGCTGTCACATGCATATGCTACGGCGCAGCGACTCGGTGGAGTGTTTCGAGCCGCCGCAAGATTTGATACTACCTTATATTGAATACATTTAGTGCTAAATAAATTTAAATCATTGTTTTATTTCTACAAATCGTTTGAAGGTAACAGAGATAAAACTTCGTTTTGTAAGGTTAGTTCTACATGCATTAAATGATTTGTAGTAGGTACTTTGGAGGCATGCGGAATAGGGTGTAAAGTCCCGCAAACCTCCATTGAAAAGGGATGATCCTCCGACCAGACGGTTTTTGTGTCTGATGCGGGCAAACTGCCCGATGGTTGATTTCGGGCTGTTGTAGGTACTTATATGTTCAAATCGCGCGGAGAACTTTGCTTGCGCGATGCAGGATTTGTGTGTTTTAAGTTCGTTTGTGGCGTCTTAGATGTCGCCAAAGTGCAAGTGGACCTTACAGTTATCTTCTTCCAAAAGTTCTTAAATATTTCATTTTCTAATTTAGTAAGTGCCAATAACTTTCCTCAAGTTGGAAAATTTCCATCCTTTTACCAAAATATTGTAACTTAAGTAATAAACAATCTGCTTTAGATTTTTCCCTAAATCTCATCAACACGATGGGGCGGCCAAATTAGCCACTTCGCTGCCTGTTTTGGACGTAACCTAATTGTAATACAGAAGATGTACCCCTCTGGAGGGGCGTAATAAAGCATTTTTGGGCTATTTAACTTACTACATCATATCAACCGTTTTCTTTTCGACAGGACATTGACCTCTTTTATAGATTTACAAGTGCAAATAATGGTTTAGATCGTTAGGTAAGTTTACTGTGTGTTTTTAGCCGACTGCGCGACACAAGGGAGGATAATGTGTTTATCAGCCTATGTATGTATGTTTGTTCCTTTGTGCCGCTTTAGAGACCAAACGCGTGGGCCGATTTTGATAAATCTTACGTCAATTGATTCGTGTTATTCTTGAGAGTGCTACTACTAATACATGACATTAATCAAATTACAATTTGGCAACCAGACGCCATATTGTGAAAAAGAAAAAAAAAAATAAAGTTGAGGAATTACGAGTACATTAAGTGGGGTATCAAAATAACGGGCCATTCTAAAAATATAACTCAGTAAAATGAAGAAAAAAAAATATATTAAAAAAACCCGACTGTGAAAAACAGCTAAAAAGTTCCAAACAAGTCAGTCAGTTTGAAAATATTCATTTTTTTAACTTTATATTTACTGGGTGTTAGCGCAGCATGTGATTTATTTCCATAAATACATCTCTATTTACTGTCATCTCAACATTCACCTAATTTCTACTTATACATCATTTCTTTGGTATTCCTCTACCCACATAACCAACTAATATTTATACTTCTATCTAATACATAATTTCTTTGGTTTTCCTCTGCCCAAATAATCAACCAACATTTATACTTATATCTTAAGTATATATAATATCTTTGGTATTCCTCTACCCACATAACCAACCAACATTCATTCTTATATCTTTCCTAACGACATGTGCCTCAGTTACACAGACATGGGCGTCGAATTTGTAATAGGTCTCATTTGTAGTTGTGAGTTACAATAATAATTATAAATGTTATTTTTATATACAAATATCGAAAATTTTTTTATGTTGTTTTTTTATCTTGTTTAAGAATTCATACCTATTTAAAAATACATAAATTTTGTACGTACTAATAAATAAACGGAATTATAATAATAATTATAATTCTCACGACCGAATTTGATCACGGTGACCAATCTTAACGGAGATTAGCCAAGTACGCAGGAGATATTATGGGGCACAAGCGTGTGCACAGACACAGGTGCACGCTCTGTTCCTTTAGTCTCAAAGTCTGATGGGACGGCAATCTTATACGACCGGGGAGAGATCAGGCGCAGGACGAACGGCTTTACGTGCTTTCCGAGGCACGAGGGTGTCACACCACCAACTGCCACACTCCGAGCTGCTACTGAGTTAATGGAAAAACATAATATCAAATTTTGCCCGACCCGGGAATCGAACCGAAGACCTCACATTTAGCACTCGTGCTTGCGACCACGAGACGAACAAGGCAGCCAAAGCAGCGTGTCAGCGAGCAGGTCAGCCGCACGGGTCGATCCATTAGGTTAAGCTACGCCTGCCGGGGTTGGTCCACGGATGGGTGACCATCTTTACATACCGAGACTCCTCCGTGCCTCGGAAAGCACGTTAAGCCGTTGGTCCCGGCTGTTAATCGTGGATCTTTGACAGTCGCTACGGGTCGTCAGAAGACCGAAAAGTTTGTCTTACCAAGTGGTATCGTATCACCCAGTAACTGGGTTGTGGAGGTCAGATAGGAAGTCGCTCCATGTAAAATATTGGTATTCAGCTGCATCCGGTTAGTATGGAAGCCGACCCCAAGATAATTGGGAAAAGGCTACGATTGATTGATTGTTCAATCTGACATGAAATGCATTTGCGACGTCTAGATTCTCTAGCTCGTTAGCAATTCTTTTAACTACTAACCAATTTGCATAACAATGTACAAAAGGATGTTGACATCCGATTCTATTATAATACCTAATTAGGACTTAATCATTTTTGCATTAGACTTACGAGTACTTAGAATGTTAAAATTGTTTCTTGTGCAGACTTCCGATATTAATGTATTTTTCTAAGATCAGTAATAGCATAAATATCGACATGGATAGTTTATAGGATATGATAAGGGGATATATAGGAATGGCTAAGGGCACATATTACTAAGGGTGCGATGTCTCAGATGCAGCGCATATGGAGGAACCGTAACATCTCGCGGAGAGTTAAAGTAAGACTGGTCAAGTCCTTAGTGTTTTCCGTATTCGGCTACGCTTCAGGGACGTGGACTCTCAGGGTCGCAGTCCGCTTAGATGGTCGGCCCAAATTCGCACATCCCTGGACACAAAATTCCACGAAGCCCTTCACAATGCCAAAGATAGGCACAGATGGCGAAGCATCGTGAAAAAAGTGACTTTACGTCGAGAGAATCACGACCCTCGTGGATAGTTTAATATTTCCAGTAATTTAAATAAAGATACTTATCTCATGAAAGAAGAAATGCAAACTTGTTTAACAGGTATGTGGGTACTAGGTGGTATATTATGTGTGTTAAGAACTTAAGACCCGTATCCTAGAACGATAGAAATAGAAAATCCTGATTACAAACTTTTATTTAACTTGCAATGTTCGTATCTAAGTTGTCCGCTTAAAAATTACAAACCATTTCTCGACCACTCGTTCGTTTCCGACAGAGCTGTTTGGCATACTTACGTAAGTCCGGTAACAATGCAATATTATGAGACCATGAACACATCATAGCTACAACCTGGGAGTCAAGTCAAGAGTGAATAGGTTACTTCTAGGCAAGCGTGCTCCATCTTCGACCACATCATCGCTTAACAACAGGTGAGATAGTGGTCAAACGTGTGCCTATAAATGATAAAAAAAAACAAAATGGAGCTGATCTGACGATGGCGTAGGGATGTAGGGACTGGAACTCCCTGATGGCGAGTGGTTGGACACTTGAATTTGAGTTAGTATGTAATTTTGTTATCATAAGTACCATCTAAAAAATCCACCTTGTACGAGTATGTTATACTGGTAGGAACCAGGCCCACAAGAACATGCGAATTTTCGAAGACAATGAAGTAATTTGTCCAAACAAACAAATACCTTAAACAGTGTTAAATTCTACTCTTCCCTTGCATTCCCAAGTCTGATGATATTAATACCTTTCCAGCTAAGACCAAAATAATATTTCCTCCTTTGCATATCACTGTCATATTACAGTACCAACCTCTTGTTCATTTACATTTAAAATGTCTTTACAGAGCTGTCTTCTTTGATCTTCTTAACACTTGGAAATACTGACTGACACTTGTGTTTGGTTCAACTGAATATTTAAATCGAATTTTGAGATGATTTCATGTATTTTACTCGAAGAAATAGCTAAGTTAACCGAAGTAAATACGAGTATTAGAGACAGTTTAAGTTGAATTGTATTTGTGCGGTATCCTCGGATCAACCGAATGGCCCCCTTTGGGACGCGTTCAATCGGCGAGCTGGTCGCCGCCTCAAGGAACGCGCCCACACCGGTGCCCCGTAAAGGGCCATGGACCGCACGATCCCCGCGTTGAGCCTCCGGCAGGAGGCACTTGGACCCCCTGGATTAGGCAGGAGCCGCTTCAAAGCAGCACTGGCCCGCTCCAGTCTAGGAGCCAAACGTCGGAAATGCTCGACGAAGTTCCACCGGCTGTCGAGAACGAGTCCCAGGTACCTCATCGTCCCCCCGACACCTCCTGAACCCGTCCTACCGTTATCTGGGAACCCGACGGTGGCACGTTCCAAGGACCAAGAAAACACATGGCCTCGGACTCGAGCAATGCCACTTCGAGTCCCAGTTGCTGGATCCTCTCCACGACTGTCGCAACCCCGCGAAGTCCTCCCCTGCGCCAGGACCAGCGTGTCGTCTGCGTAGTCTGCTACGCTTTCGCCGCTAGCCGCCGAGCTCCCGGCGCGCAGCACCCAGTCGTAACCGATGTTCCACAGAGGCGGCCCCAGGACCAATCCCTGTGGAAAACCGCACGACATCTCTCACCGGTTTCATTCTTCTTGGTGACCGGGGTAGATGACGGCCCTGTCCGTCAAATAAGCTTCGAACACGCGACGGGGGAAGGGCGGCACCCGGTGATACCGGAGTGCCTCCACTATGAAACTCCAGGGCAGGGTGTTGGTTGAACACATTGGCGATGTCCAGAGACACCGCCAAGACGACCCCAACCCGGGCCACTGCGTCCGTCCTTTCGAAGAGCTTGCCCACCTCGTCGAGCAGCACAATGGGCCGGTAAGCGGATGGAGAGTTCGCGGGGCGCCCCGGCTTCTTGATCAGGACCAGCTTCCCCGTCTTCTAACGAAGCGGAAACTGGCCCCTCTCCATGCATGCGCTTAGGAGCCCTCTCAGTCGAGGCCCGAGAGCCTCCTCCAAGGCCAAGACCCAGACTTTCCCATGAAAGCCATCGGGTCCTGGGGCGGTGCTTTTGGCATTCAGCCTACGCACCGCCGCTCTCAGCTCTACCTCGGTCACCTCGGGAGCATCGTCGTCGTCGGGTTGGTCCGCGTCAGGCACCGCAGGAGGCGGAGCCATAGGCGGGGGAGTATGTTTAATATTCCCCTCTCGAAGAGAACACAGCGCTCACCACGCCCTCTACCAGCTGAGGCCGGAGACTCTGCGTCGACTCAGAGTCCCCAGAGACTCCTCGCGGGCCAATACATTGGCCCGCTTGATCTCAACTCGTTCTCGGTTCTGGCGGTTCTGGCCGCTCTGTACCCCTCGTACAGCTCCGCCTCGATGGCTTCCGTATCCGGCGGGCGGTTATGGAGCTTGCGGTGCCTGGTGTACCGGCGTCGCGCGGCTATGCACGCTTGACGCAGGGCCGTCAGCTCCGGCAACCACCAGTACACCTAGCGCCGAGCAGAAGGCTGGACCCGGGGCATTGCCACGTCGCAAATCTCGTACATGGCCTCCTGGAACCACTCTGCCTCGTCGTTTATGTCGGGAGGCCGGTCCGGTGATGTCACCCAGGCCTGCACGATCGAGGCTTCCAACTGCTTCAGCGATCAACGCGGACTACTCGGGGTCTGTCGGACCGGCACGCTCGAGGTCTGGGCGGAGACGTCAAACCGGATATACCGGCGATCGGAATGCGTCTCCACCCCCTCCATGACGCGCCAGTCGACGACACGCGGTGACAGAGCGGGGCTGGCGAACGTGGGGACAGAACCCCGGTTTTGGACGACCAGGCCATTCTCCAGAGCCCAGTCCTCCACCATCCTGCCCCGTGTGTCCGTGTACCGGGAACCCCAAGCCACGTTCTTGGCATTGAAGTCCCCGAGGACAAGCACAGGGAGGGAACGGTACGCAACGACAACTGCTCTCAACTCCGCGAGGGAGTTGTGGAACTCGGCGGTTCGGGGAGAAATAAACCCCCACCACGGCTATCTCCCCCAACCGTGCTGCCATGCAACCCTGTTCCCTCTTGACGTCTTCGAGGGACGGGGTACCGGCGGTGGCCCACGAAATGAGGGTCATGGAGCCGTTCAGGTCCTTCACTCAGTCATCCCTGGGTGGGACAAAGTACGGCTCAGCGACCACGGCGATGTTAATCGACCATTGCGCCGCGCTCTGGAACAACAGGACATGAGCAACAGCGCAGTGGTTGATATTCACCTGGAGAAGGCGTAAAAGGGCCGTTTTAGACATTCCATTACAGCCTCCTCCCGAGCCTCCTGTGAGGGTCCCGCCGCCACGGTGGTTGCGGCGGCGACGACAGCTGGGGCGGCAGCTGTGGCGGCGGCTGCTGCGGCGGCGACGGCGGTGGCGGACATGGCAGCGGAAACACTTCAGAGGCCTGGGCTCCAGCAGCTTAACCTGCGCTGAAACCCAGCCCACCAACAGTCTCCGGCCCTTCGCGGTAATTTTCCTGACCGCCGACACGGGGCAGCTCACCGTAACGGTCCTGGCCACGGCGGCCACCACCTCAGCCTCCGTCACGGAGTCGTCCAGGCCCAAAATGCGCATGTCAGCGAACTATGTGGGCCTGGACACTCGGGCCTCGTCCACGGGTGGCATAGTGATCACATTCTTCCGTGCACAGCGAGGTTAACCGGAGATTTCTTTACAGTCTCCTCAGAGATCTGTCCTAACTCTTTTAAGAGGTCTCGGGACCCCATCCATGTGCTGATGGTAATCTACGTGGTAATTTAGGGAGGTAGAAATCCTACACTCCCTGGTCTTTTTCCCCGCAAAGTCCAGGCACCGTTTGAAGGTTAACCCCCGGCCAAGTGCGTTTCGAACTTTGCACATTAAGGGTTCCGTACCATATGAGGGAAATCAATATTTTGGTATTTGTTAGTACCTAAAATATACGTAATATCACCAAATTTCAAGTTTATAGGTCAATGGGAAGTTAAAAAATTCTTTAGAACAGAATTATGTGGCAGACGACGGACAGACAGACGGACACGTTAGTGACCGCAATAGGGCTCCATTTGGACCCTTCTGGTATGGAACCCTAACAAAAGAAGGAGTTTCATGGACAATATTAAAGTACTAACTACCCAAGTTTGTGGTGTGGGATTACCAGCAATCCCGCACTGCACAATTTACCATTAGCCAGGGAATTAATTGAGATAAAGAGTTATTTACGAGTAAAAACAACTTCCACCGCGATTTATTATAATGGCATGTGGTAATTATGTAAAATAAATGTTATGTGTTTGATTATTAATTGTTTGTTGCAATGCAGTCAGGTCAGTTCTATGACCAAAAGGTCTGGAGCATGCTTATTCTTCTGATCAACGTGCTGATTGTTTTTTTTTTTATCCTGGTTTGAATTGTGCTGTACATCTTGTTCTATGATTCAAGAAGAGCTTCTTGGCTTACTTCTTGTATCAGTGACGTAGGATGCAGGCACACGCTGACAAGCGCGACAACCTTTTTGACAAACCTTACTGAGATAAAAAAAATTGAAAATATAAATAAAAATTTAACTAATAAAAAACAACTAATAAATTTCAAACAAGTCACTTTTCAAGCTATCTAATGCAGATGGAATTTATTTTAGTTCAATCACAGATTTTATGCCACCAACTGTATCAGACTGATTGAAAAGTGACTTTTTGGATTTTTTTTTGTTGTTTTTTATCAGTCGGGTTGTTTGATATATATTTTTTTTATTTCTTAAATTTTAGTGAGTTATATTTTTGGAATCGTCTCCTCGAGCTCTTTATTTTGATACCCCACATGACTAGGTCACAAAAAAATACGTCACTTTGGCGGTCAAGACCAATCTAAATACCTCATTTAGTAAAATCCATCCAGCCGTTTAGGATACAGGACGTGCCAAAGAAATAGACATACACACATACATATATGTATGTATACATACTCTCGAAAAACATTACCCTCGTTCTGGTACAGTCGGGTAAAAAAGGAATAAATTACCAGTAAAATAATTTCTTTGAAAAAAGGAATAAATTACCAGAAAAACTATTTCTTTGAAAAAAGGAATAAATTACCAGAAAAACTATTTCTTTGAAAAAAGGAATAAATTACCAGTAAAACAATTTCTTTGAAAAAAGGCCCTTAAGGCGCTATTAGCTGCCAATGACCTTGAGTGGTTAGCTTGCGTGTTCTGAGCTGAGCTCATGTAACGCGTCGTATGTCCACCCAGTAACAGGGCTCGCCTATCAAGGAGCGCTGTCCGAAATTATACGCATTATTAATTTATTACACATAAACCAACAGGTATTAAAGTAAAACACTGAGATTAAATTATAAGTAATTAAATGATCTTTAAAATGGTGAAGATTTCATAAAAATACGCTTTATTGTTTTTGCGTGATTCTCATTTTTTTATTCGCGTTAGACATAACTTTACAAATTTATTACACTATGTTATAAAAATATAATTTCAAATATTCTGAGATCAAATTACGACGAAAATCGTCTAGAGTAACATATATTTTTGTCAAAGAAATGAGACTAGTCGTTTAGACGTGATGTTCAATTAAAAACCATTAAAAGTCGTATAATTGCGCCTTAAAAATTTGAAGTCTTGTACTTAACCACCTTACCAACCAAGTCCTCTTTTTTAATTCCTGTGGCAGTGTTGAGAATAGATAAGAGAGTCAACAAGAGCGTCGATGCTGATGAGCCAGGAACTCCAGCGCACCCAGTGCGGTCAGCCTCGCTACCAATATTGCTGTCTCGCAGTGCAATATTTCTACCAGTCAAGAGGTAATCTTGTAGCTAAAGAGAAGTACTTAGGAGACAGAATTTGATTTTCCTGCCAGACAAGCAATATCTTGCATAATGTTATTAGTCAGTATGTTTGTTTGTGAAGCGAAGATCTTTTGGGAATATGTGGAGTTAGCTTTTCCTTATTGTCTTGTTGTTTTCGGTGTCGCATACATAATATATGATCATGATCACAAATACTTAAGCATTTTGAGTTGAGGTAAAGACTGGAGCCAAAATACTTGATGTAACCTCGTTTCTGAGGCTTGTGAGTTGAAATATTGTATGAGGTTGCCAGCCTATTTTAAGTAGGCCGGTATAAGTAATGACAATCTTTATGAATACTTGGAAGAGTTATATTATTATTATTATAAACGAATGGCTTGTGGTCCTAGTGATGTGTTGACCAATCAAAATCATTAAAATAAGTCTGAGTGTTCTTGTCCAGTTATATACTCAGTATGTCTTATAATAAAACCAGTGGGGATTCCTACAGTGTTATTAAAAGAAACAAACATGTTTATGTTAAAAATCATTTATTATCTTGTATTATTTATTGTTTTAAGACTCTACCACCGGTTCGTAAACCTACCCGCAACTGAGAAGAACCGGCAAGAAACTCAGCGGGGTCCTAGATACAATTCTTTTCATTTAATTGAGAGAAGCTAAATTACATAGTTTGTTATACTATATGTTGCATGACATATTAGTTAAATAAACTATGTGGGTAACTCTGCTTAGATGGAGGTAAGCAGAGTGAGTGGCACCAATATGAAGCGTAATGGTACCACAAATGTAAATATATATAACAATTTTTATAACATCAATTTTTAAATAAATATTACTAATTGCTGAAGAAGAACGCAAAGAGCTTACCATAGTGTTACAAAACCAAGCACCGTGACAACCTTTTTGCTTTGCTAACTCGAGCTTCAAATATATTTGCTTCAACAGTTACCACAAAAACGTAAACATAGACACAGTAATGAGTTACCAACAGTTTTAATGACGAACAACTAGATTAAGAGATAAAAAACGAATCGTATAGACCTTACAGATCACATAATCAATTGATAATTTATACAAATTTTAAATGCATGGTTAAAAAATGTTTTTATTTTACTAGTAACTTAAGTATATGCAAATGAGCTTATAAAAAATTGCGATTCGGTTTTATCCACTCTAAAGGTATGATGTGAAGAGGGCGTGGGTCGTGGCGCCAAGCGTCCGAGGTCAGTCAACCTCAAGGAACATCAACAAAGGACAGGCCTTGAAATCTTTCGCATTAATAATACACCGTTATCCGATATCATATGCATTGATTACAAATAAACTTTTGATTAAACTAGCAGAGCACAATTTGACACGTAATCCGGAATGAAAAAGAAAACCTAACTTACTGAAGTATTGAATCATTGCAATCGTACCTAACAGAGCTGATTGTCGGTTACATAAACGATTCAACCAACTAGATCAGGTAGGACTAACAATGAATACAGTCATATTAAAAAAAAAACATAAAAATAAAAATTCAAATCGGATTCTATAAGACGCTATTGTAGAAAAAAAAAAGTCGCACACCGGGATTGGCGACAGAAGTGAAAACTTGAATAAAATGCCTAACGCGCCTAAAGAAGTTTTCACTGCAATCCGCTATGAGTGTACTCTGAGTTTGTTTCGGTGTTTCTTCTCAGGGTAGTCAGCTAGGAAACACCTGCCTCATCTAGCTTAAACTGACAAAAAACATTGACGTGTAAAAGTGTTCCTTGTAACCTATTTACTGAATAACCATCATTTATCATTGATGCTACGCGTCGTAGCACTCACTGTACACTCGTAGCGGGTCGGTGTCGCGCGAGTTCAATAGTTTTTTCCCATCTCAAAAATGCCCAACGTGCCTAAAGAAGTTTTCACTTCAAAAATCATTTCTATGTACAAATACACAAGAGCATATTATCGTATTAGACAATAATGAATACAATCTCATGATCAGAAAAAAATTGTAGACTCCTGGAGTAGGCACAGTCAGTGACTGAAATAAAATCTAACCTGTTAGTTAAACTAATTATTATCGCCAGTTAGATCTATCTCAGCCTACTGACTGTACAACATTGTAGATTTCATGTTTATACAGCAGTAAAAGGAAGGAATTAGTTTGTGGTAAGTACAAGCTACAAACTGGATATCTTTAAGACAAGAGTGAATAGGTTACTTCTAGGCAAGCGTGCTCCATCGTCGACCACATCCTCGCTTACCATTGGGTGAGATAGTGGTCAAGCGCGAGCTTACCAAAGTAAAAAAAAAGGAATACAAATAAAAATATCGACCAGGTCAATCATTTGGTCTTTTTCATCAGGAAAGTTGAGTAGAACTCGATGAAACATTTAATGATGAGCCCACACTAGATAGGTTTACTAGTAGCGATTCCAGGGATCGGATAATATTCCCGGACCATCATCACCGTTGTAAGTCATCATCAAAACACAAGTATGATAATTATTGAGATGGGCAGTAAGGGTGGGGCACTTCAACCACTGCTGCTACAGGAAAACGTTCTAAGCAGAAAATTCTTAACTTAGTAATTGCCAATTGCATTCAAGATTTTGGAAGTACAATCAGCTAGATGAACGAGAAATCTCGTTTTATTTTTTGTTGCCTTCTTTTTTGAAGCTGACTGTACCCATTTTTTATTTCAATATAATCATAATTGCAGTATTGGTAATTACCTGCATAAGTTAGGGATGCTCTTCTTAGAACTTTTACCAATAAGCTGCAATAGGTAAGGCTGGTACCATAACCCTAACTGTTCCATCTCAAATGGATTTTGATGACTTGTTAACCGTGATGAATAATTGTGTGGGAATATTATCCGAACCCTGGCTACTAGTAAACCTATCATGTGTAAGTTCCTTAGATGTGTTTAAATGAGTTCTACTCATTTTACCTGATGATTGGTGTAGGGTGATTTTGCCTGAGTGTGAGTTGAACTAAGAGCATGCACGTGAAGATTGATAATAAAAAAATGCATGTGAAGATACGCGAGAATTGGGAACTGAAGGAACAACATCCTACGAACTAGAAAAACAGAACAATACACAGACAAAAACAAACTTGAGCACCAAACGCATGATGATTGAGGCAAGGGCAAGCATTCTAGAACTGATCAAAATCATATAACTAAAATTAAATTGCGAAAAAAATCAACATTAACCAAAAATTTACGGAAAAGAAATTACGAAAAATGGAGTTTGAATTGAAATGACGACGATTTTAAAAACTAGCAAAACCTAGTAAACATTGATAAAATATGCTACGATGACGAAGAGCTACTCAAAGCTACTCATAATAATGCAAATGCCAAAGAAACGAACGAACGAACGCGATGGAACAAAATCGATCAATAAGTTGAAGTACTACAAAATGCAGCACAATGCAGAAAACATGACAAAAGATATCAAAACAAACGGTTGTGCTAGGTCGGGTATAGTAAAAGGATAAAAACTATACCTACACTATCGAAACCAAATTAAGATATGATGTACATAAATATTTTTACAATAAATCGTTATTGTAACAAAAAAATATAGCTTTGGCGACGTCACAAGTGTAGATATATTGATGATCAATTTTCATATAGTGACGGCTGATGGCGAATTTATATTACTACGCCTACACTGTCTGACAACATATGTGT
Organism: Polia nebulosa; assembly: GCA_951329385.1. Classification (NCBI taxonomy): domain Eukaryota; kingdom Metazoa; phylum Arthropoda; class Insecta; order Lepidoptera; family Noctuidae; genus Polia; species Polia nebulosa. Next base: position 10,655,731 of record OX589613.1, on the reverse strand, counting down.
GCACAAACAGATGATGGTAAACGGGGTAGGTTGTAAACGAAGACCCAGCCTAACAATGCCCGTTTTGAGCGAAGACGTCGACCGCCGCTCCAGGATGATCGTGCACCATGTTGAATCTTCAACAATGATGTGATGACGAAATATGGAAAACCACATCATCATACCAAGGTAGAAGCTTCACCATGAGCGAGAACTACCGAAGACATCAGAAATTGTACCCCATATCTAATAATAAAACGCAGCCCGAAGAAAGAGAGCACACAATGATATGCATGATCAAAAGTATATCAAAACTCCACTGTTTACTATGGACTATGCAACCAATGTGAACACACGAACGAAGGCAAACATTATCTACTGAACGATCCCGAGATAGCAAGTTGATAGCACAATTATTAAAATTAACACTAAAACTGATGCAAGTGTATCAGACAGTAATATCCTACACAAAAGACCCAATATACTTTCTCATTATTGTAATCTTTCGGTGAGATATTTGTGGCTGAGATACAAGACACGAAGATGAAGATTTGGAGAATGATGAGAAGCTTATGATAAATTATGTTATAACAATGTAACAGGAATCTATAGTAACCGTATTACAGAGTTGCAGCAAAAACTCGTCATAAGCTTAAGTTTACCTAGAAACTGACATGCCCGAACTAGCTGCTTATGATTTTGACTACAGAATGAATCATGGGTTAAATTTAAGATCGCTGAGTTTTATAAAACAAGACCTAAAGATAATGCTGCAAGCATTGCTAGCGGAAACGATTAATCGATCATTGGAGTTAGAATCAAGATTCCATCAAATTCTCATAACCAGTTAGCTCGAGAAAATCAGAGAAAAAGAACTATACACAATACATTAAGTTGTTGTGACGTTGCCAAAGACTCGGTAAGAAAATAAAATGCTTTTCTTTTTACAAAATTTAAAGTGAAACATGGCATGCACTCCTTACGACTTTGAAGAAATATGAAAATAGATGCTGTAAATATTCATGAAAATGGAAGATTTATCGAGGAGGTAAATAGCATGCGCATCAAAAAGATCTATTAACGGTCTGATTTCATAATATGACACAAAGTACCTACATGCAACATAAAAACAACGTACAAACTCTTCACTCAGGATAGTAGATATAAGTTATTTGCAGCGTTTTCTAACTAAAAGAATCAAGATAACTCAATAGCAAAATCCGACTGAAAAAATAATACAACGTGAAGTCCAAAACATTTCATTAAAGCTCGCGCGAGTCCGACGACCCTTACGTCCGTTTGTTATGTCGCCGATTAACTAGACTGGAAAATCTATGGGAGGTGAATACCTATAGTATCGATTTTTAATTGAAACGCAAACAGTACCCTGCCCCCCTAGCCATGTTACATTTCTATTATCGTTTACGCTAACGCTTAGAACCAAATGTATGTCAATGACATTACCTGCGTAGATAAGTGTCACGTGACTTATCGCAGGTAATGTCATTGCCATACATTTTGTTCTAAGCGTTAGCGTAGACGATAATAGAAATGTAATATGGCTAGGGGGGCTGCTCCCTGGATTTAGTTTTTCTTCAACAGTGATTTTTTAATTAAGATTTTATTTAATCCATTGACTCGGCTATTTAGCAAATTGTAAAGTTAATATTAAAGTGACTTTTGTAGCTGGTGTGGTAGCCCTGAGTGGTTTTCTATGATTCGAAAACTTTGTTTTAAATTTTGCTGTTGACAGCTGCCAAAAAACGTAACATTAAAACCTTCCCATTCAATAGCAGTCTTTATGTTTCTTTTGTGGAAAGGATTTTAAAGTAACAATTAATTTAAATGGTTGAAATAAAAATCAAAGAAACTTTTACCTTTAGATCTGTTTCCAGAATTTATAAATTAAGAGGTAAATGAGATTTTGAGGGCGACCACAGACCTTCGTACAACAACCAAAATTTTAATAAAAAAAAATAAACGTAGGTATACACTCGTCTGGTCCCACGCTTTGATACGGACCTAATCTGATATTTAAATTGTACTGAATATTATGAAACTATTTTAAAATATCTCTAATGCTTAATGCTCATACAAAGTCACAAGGAAAATAGCCAAAGTATTCGTTTTGATTCCAACTGCTTCATGTACAAATATTTCACTGTATCTACTAGTGAAACAAATGTGTTTTTAAGAAGATGTTTACATAATATATATTCATATTTTGTCAACTAGTCATCATAAAAAATATTTTTTACAAATCTGCCAAACCTGTTTTAATTATATTAAAGTACAAATAACCAACTAACAAAGAATGTTTACAACTCCCAATGTATTCATAATCTTATAGGATCACGGTAAAGTATATGTCCAACACAATGGCGAACTCACACGTGCGATCTCCGCGAACCGGCAGATGCGCAAGCGCACCTGGCCAGGCAAAGACGGCGCATGCGATTCCAGAAATAGTATGCTTTAGCGATCGCGTTGACCGATTTTACACCAATGGAGGATAAACATTTTTTCAGTTTTGTTTACATCAAGATTGCGTTACGTTGATAAAAAATAAATATTTAGTAACTGGCAATTAACCTGTATTTTAAGATTTCGTAATCGATATTTGTATGGTAGTATTTTTTTTTAAGTTTAATATTGTTAATAGTTGGTAACAGGTCTCAAAGTTACTTTAGCTAATTTGAAAACAACTGAATAATACCAAGAAATCAACTATGCCAGCACTTTGTTAGCTAACAATGATAGAACAAGATTTTTTTTATGGAGGAGAATCCTTTGCTAAAAATTAAAAATACCCACAGGATATAGGCTTCTCCCAGAATTATATTTATATGAAAACTTAAAATGTCGTTTGAGCTAAAAGTAGGAAATAATGTGAAACATCAAACTGTAATCAATGCATTTGATATATAAAACCGTTTTCGAACCATCATGTTAAAAAAGAAAACGACAAAATATACGCCATAATCAGTAAGATTAAGATTAAACATTGCAACAATTAGAAAACCTTATCACTTATCAGTTTATCATACTATGATTCACAGGTATTTACAATCATAACATTAGTAGGCTAAGTACACTATTTTAGAACTTGACATAATATTATCATGGTGGTATTCGTCAAACTTAATGGCGTGTGTGAAGTTAGCTGCGAGTGTAACTGCGCGCAGGTACAGTCAATTCGACAATAATTTAGGCCTTTTAATGTTTTCTATAACTGTTTGGAAGCTGTGTGAATATTTTTTAAGGGTGTATAGTACCTACTTATTTGTCAGTTTGGAAGTTGGTGGTATTCCCACACGCCATTAAGTTTGACGAATACTATACCGTCTATCTTGTAATCAAATGAGTCAGGAGCTGCGCTTGCCGCTCGACGCCTCACCAGTGGGGCCGTGCGAAAAAAAATATTATTATTAAAAATTATAGTTATTAATAATAATTATTATTATTAAAAACCTATTGTCGCGTTTTAAGAGCAGGAAATACAGACTAACACACACACAATGTACAAGGTGGAGTCAACAATAAATAGAAACTTTTCAATTATTTCATTTATCGTCATATTGTCGTCTCTATCCTACCATCTCAAAGCTGGGCAAAAGCCTCTCCCAAGTTAAAAAATAATCTTAATGAGAGCAATATGACAACAATGTTGTCGTTTTCTTACATTTTTTCAAACTATCTTCAATTTGACATAACAAACTATTGTGCCAGAGAAATATATAAATGAAATAGTAGAATAAAATAACTTATCACACCTATATAGAAGCTCTATGAATTGATACTCGGTACTACGTTACATCAGTATGAGCAAAATCATAAGATTAAACTTAAGTCAGAGACGATGGTAAACAATTTTTTTTTTACCATTGACAGACTCGCTCGCGCTTGACCACCATCTCACCTAATAGTAAGCAATGATGTGGTCGACGATGAGACAATGACGCTAAGGACGCTTTGGCCCATTACCTGGCTGGTAACAATTTACCGGCTAGATAATGGGAGGTTGGAGTGAGTCAGGTACCTACAAACCTCGCTACCTTGGCGGGTCATCAGCAGGTTGTGGATGTAGAACCAAGCCTCAAACAATACTCCTCCTCGCAACTATTCTGCCCGGTGTCCAAAAACAAGGAGCCAAATAAGCGTATTCGCTGATACCGACGATGCAGTGGAATTAGCAAAATTTTCGACCAATAAATCTGCAGCTTATTGGCCTACGCAGACCGGGATTGAATGGCAAAGGATTTAAATTTTTGCCAAACATTGGAATTTATATCGTATTACTACTAAATAAGTTTGAATGTCCTTTGGCAAACTTTTTAATCCTGTGCCATTCCGTCCCGGTCTGCGTCGGCTTTAAGGTGACATGAAGAAGAAGAAGGTGATTACTATATGGAAATCTCACGTTTTATTTTTGTTGCCGTTTTTTTGATTCTCAAATGGATTTTGATGACTTGTTTACCGTGATGAATAAATGTGTGGGAATAATATCCGAACCCTGGCTACTAGTAAACCTATCATGTGTAAGTTCCTTAGATGTTTTTAAATGAGTTCTATTCATTTTACCTGATGATTGACGTAGTGTGATTTTGCCTGAGTGTGAGTTGAACGATGGGCATGCATGTGAAGATACGTGAGATTTGGGAACAGAAGGAGCAAGATCATACGAACCAGAAAAACAGAACAATACACAGACAAAAACAAACTTAAGCACCAAACGCAAAAACAAACGTGAGGCAAAGGCAAGCATTCTAGAACTGATCAAAATCATATAACTAAAATTAAATTGCGAAAAAAATCAACATTACCAGTTACCAAAAATTGACGGAAAAGAAAATGCGAAAAATAGTTCGGATTGAAATGACGATGATTTTAAAAACTAGCAAAACCTAGTAAAAATTAATAAAATATGCTACGATGACGAAGAGCTACTCAAAGCTACTCATAATAATGCAAATACCAAAGAAACGAATGAACGAACGCGAAGGAACAAAATCGATCAATAAGTTGAAGTACTACAAAATGCAGCATAATGCAGAAAACATGACAAAAGATATCAAAACAAACGGTTGTGCTCACACTAGCGAAACCAAATTGAGATATGATGTACTTATGTAAATATTTTTACAATAAATCGTTATTGTAACAAAAAATATACATAGTTTCGAAGAAAAGTGCAACATCCTAGCTTTGGCGACGTCACAAGTGTAGATATTTTGATCATCAATTTTCATATAGTGACGGCTGATGGCGAGTTTATGTTACTACGCCTACATTTTATGACAACATATGTGTGCACAAATAGATGATGGTAAACGGAGTCGGATGTAAACGAAGACCCAGCCTAACAATGCTCGTTTTGAGCGAAGACGTCGACCGCCGCTCCAGGATGATCGTGCATCATGTTGAAGCATCTACAATGATGTGATGACGAAATTTGGAAAACCACACCATCATACCAAGGTGGAAGTTTCACCATGAGCCAGAACTACCGAAGACATCAGAAACTGTACCCCATATCTAAAATTAAAACGCAGCCCGAAGAAAGAGAGCACATAATATCAATAGTATATCAAAACTCCACTGATTTACTACGGCCCATGGAACCTACGGAACACACGAACGAATGCAAATATCATATACTGAACGATCCCGAGATAGAAAGTTGATAGCACAAGTATTACAATTAACACTAAAACTGGTGCAAGTGTATCAGACAACAATGTCGAACTCAAAAGACCCAATATACTTTCTCATTATTGTAATCTTTCGGTACGACATTTGTGGCTGATACAAGACGCGAAGATGAAGATTTGGAGAATGATGAGAAGCTTATGATAAATTATGTTATAACAATGTAACAGGAATCTATAATAACCAAATTACAGAGTTGCAGCAAAAATTCGTCATAAGTTTAAGTTTACCTAGAAACTGAAATGCCCGAACTAGCTGCTTATGATTTAAGATCGCTGAGGTTTATAAAACAAGAACAAAAGTTATTGCTGCAAGCATTGCTAGAGGAAACGATTAATCGATCATTGGAGTTACAATCAGGATTCCATCAAATTCTCAAAACCAGATAGCTCGAGAAAATCAGAGAAAAAGAACTATACACACAATACATTAAGTTGTTGTGACGTTGCCAAAGGCTAGGTAAGAAAACAAGTGAAACATGGCATGCACTCCATATGAATTTGAAGAAATATGAAAATAGATGCTGTAAATATTCAGGAACATGGAAGATTTATCGAGAAGGTAAATAGCATACATTTCAAAAAGATCTATTAACGGTCTGATTATAAAATATGATACAAAGTACCTACATGCAACTGAAAAACAGCGAACAAACTCTTCACTCAGGATAGTAGATATAAGTTATTTGCAGCAATTTGTATCTGTTTTCTAACTAAGAGAATCAAGAGAACTCAATAGCAAAATCCGACTGAAAAAATAGTACAACGTAAAGTCCAAAACATTAGATTAAGGCTCGCGCGAGTCCGACGACCCGTATGTCCGTTTGTTATGTCGCCGATTAACTAGACTGGAACATCTATGGTAGGTGAATACCTATCGTATCGATTTTTAATTGAAACGCAAACAGTACCCTGCTCCCTGGATTTATTTTTTCTTCGACAGCGATTTTTTAAATAAGATTTAATTTAATCCATTGACTCGGCTATTTAGCAAATTGAAAGTTAACATTAAAGTGAATTTTGTAGCTGTTGTGGTAGCCCTGAGTGGTTTTCTATGATTCGAAAACTTTGTTTTAAATTTTGCTGTTGACAGCTGCCAAAAAACGTGACATTAAAACCTTCCCATTCAATAGCAGTCTTTATTTTGCTTTTGTGGAAAGGATTTTAAAGCAACAATTAATTTAAATGGTTGAAAATAAAAATCAAAGAAACTTTTACCTTTAGATCTGTTTCCAGTATTTATAAATTAAGAGGTAAATGAGATTATGAGGGCGACCACAGACTTTCGTAAAACAAACGAAATTTTAATTAAAATAAAATAAACGTAGGTATACGCTCGTCTGGTCCCACGCTTTGATACGGACCTAGTCTGATATTTAAATTGTTCTGAATATTATGAGACTTTTTTTAAATATCTCTAATGCTTAATGCTCATACAAAGTCACAAGGAAAATAGCCAAAGTATTCGTTTTGATTCCAACTGCTTCATGTACAAATATTTCACTGTATCTACTAGTGAAACAAATGTGTTTCTAAGAAGATATCTAGATATATTCACGTTTTGTCAACCAGTCATCTTAATTATTTTTTACAAATCTGCCAAACCAGTTTTAAGGTACAAATAACCTACTAACAAAAAATGTTTAAAACTCCCAATGTATTCATAATCTTACAGAATCACGGCGAAGTATATTTTTTCAGTTTTGTTTTTACATAAAGATTGCGTTACGTTGATAAAAAAATAAATATTTAGTAACTGGCAATTAACCTGTATTTTAAGATTTCGTAATTGATATTTGTATGGTAGTTTTTTTTTAAGTTTAATATTGTTGATATTTGGTAACCGGGCTCAAAATTACTTTAGCTAATTTGAAAACTACTGAATAATACCAAGAAATCAACTATGCCAGGACTTTGTTAGCTAACAATGATAGAACAAGATTTTTTTTATGGAGGAGAATCCTTTGCTAAAAATTAAAAATACCCACAGGATATAGGCTTCTCCCAGAGTTATATTTATATGAAAACATAAAATGTCGTTTGAGCTAAAAGTAGGAAATAATGTGAAACATCAAGCTGTAATCAATGCATTTGATATATAAAACCGTTTTCGAACCATCATGTTAAAAAAGAAAACGACAAAAAATACGCCATAATCAGTAAGATTAAGATTAAACATTGCAACAATTAGAACACCTTATCACTTATCAGTTTATCATACTATGATTCACAGGTATTTACAATCATAACATTAGTAGGCGAAGTACACTATTTTATAACTTGGACATAATTTTATCATGATGGTATTCGTCAAACTTAATGGCGTGAGTGAAGTTAGCTGCGAGTGTAACTGCGCGCAGGTACATTCAATTCGACAATAATTTAGGCCCTTTAATATTTTTTATAACTGTTTGGAAGCTGTGTGAATATTTTTTTAAGGGTGTATGGTACCTACTTATTTGTCAGTTTGGAAGTTGGTGGTATTCCCACACGCCATTAAGTTTGACGAATACTAAGTATACCGTCTATCTTGTAATCAAATGAGTCAGGAGCTGCGCATACCGCTCAACGCCTCACCAGTGGGGCCGTGCGAAAAAAAATATTATTATTAAAAATTATAGTTTTTAATATTAATTATTATTATTAAAAACCTATTGTCGCGTTTTAAGAGCAGGAAATACAGACTAACACACACACAATGTACAAGGTGGAGTCAACAATAAATAGAAACTTTTCAATTATTTCATTTATCGTCATATTGTCGTCTGCACATTGTATGTAACACCTATCTATACCATCTCACAGCTGGGCAAAAGCCTCTCCCAAGTTAAAAAATAAACTTAATGAGAGCAATATGACAACAATGTTGTCGTTTTGTTATAATTTTTCAAACTATCTTCAATTTGACATAACAAACTATTGTGCCAGAGAAATATATAAATGAAATAGTAGAATAAAATAACTTATCACACCTATATAGAAGCTCTATGAATTGAAACTCGGTACTACGTTACATCAGTATGAGCAAAATCATAAGATTAAACTTAAGTCAGAGACGATGGTAAACAATTTTTTTTTTACCATTGACAGACTGGTGCTTGACCACCATCTCACCCGATAGTAAGCGATGATGTGGTCGACGATGTGACGATGCCGCTAAGGATGCTTTGGCTCATTACCTGGCTGGTAACAATTTACCGGCTAGATAATGGGAGGTTGGAGTGAGTCAGGTGCCTACAAACCTCGCTACCTTGGCGGGTCAACAGCTGGTTGTGGATGTAGAGCCAAGCCGCAAACAATGCTCCTCCTCGCAACTATTCTGCCCGATGCCCCAAAACAAGGAGCCAAATCAGCGTATGCGCTGCTACCGACGATGCACTGGAATTAGTAAAATTTTCGACCAAAAAATCTACAGCTTATTGGCCTACGGGACCGGGACTGAAGGGCAAAGGATTTAAATTTTTGCCAAACATTGTAAATTATATCGTATTCCTACTAAATAAGTTTGAATGTCCTTTGACAAAAATTTTAATCCTGTGCCATTCCGTCCCGGTCTGCGTAGGCTTTAAGGCGACATGAAGAAGAAGAAGGTAATTACTATATGTATAGAAATCTCTCGTTCTATTTTTATGTTGCCGTATTTTTTGAAGCTGACTGTACGCATTTTTTTTTAAATCACCATAATTGCAATATTGGTAATTACTTGCATAAGTCAGGAATGCTCTTCTTAGAACTTTTACCAATATGCTGCAATAGGTAAGGCTGGTACCATAACCCTAACTGTTCCATCTCAAATGGATTTTGATGACTTGTTTACCGTGATGAATAATTGTGTGGGAATATTATCCGAACCCTGGCTACTAGTAAACCTATCATGTGTAAGTTCCTTAGATGTGTTTAAATGAGTTCTACTCATTATACCTGATGACTGACGTAGTGTGATTTTGCCTGAGTGTGAGTTGAACGATGGGCATGCATGTGAAGATATGTGAGATTTAGGAACTGAAGGAACAAGATCCTACAAACTAGAAAAACAGAACAATACACAGACAAAAACAAACTTAAGCACCAAACGCAAAAACAAACGTGATGCAAAGGCAAGCATTCTAGAACGAATCAAAATCATATAACTAAAATTAAATTGCGAAAAAAATCAACATGACCAATTACCAAAAATTGACGGAAAAGAAAATGCGAAAACTAGAGTTTGGATTGAAATGACGATGATTTTAAAAACTAGCAAAACCTAGTAAAAATTAATAAAATATGCTACGATGACGAAGAGCTACTCAAAGCTACTCATAATAATGCAAATGCCAAAGAAACGAACGAACGAACGCGATGGAACAAAATCGATCAATAAGTTGAAGTACTACAAAATGCAGCACAATGCAGAAAACATGACAAAAGATATCAAAACAAACGGTTGTGCTAGGTCGGGTATAGTAAAAGGATAAAAACTATACCTACACTATCGAAACCAAATTAAGATATGATGTATATAAATATTTTTACAATAAATCGTTATTGTAACAAAAAAATATAGCTTTGGCGACGTCACAAGTGTAGATATTTTGATGATCAATTTTCATATAGTGATGGCTGATGGCGAATTTATATTACTACGCCTACACTGTCTGGCAACATATGTGTGCACAAACAGATGATGGTAAACGGGGTAGGTTGTAAACGAAGACCCAGCCTAACAATGCCCGTTTTGAGCGAAGACGTCGACCGCCGCTCCAGGATGATCGTGCACCATGTTGAATCTTCAACAATGATGTGATGACGAAATATGGAAAACCACACCATCATACCAAGGTAGAAGCTTCACCATGAGCGAGAACTACCGAAGACATCAGAAATTGTACCCCATATCTAATAATAAAACGCAGCCCGAAGAAAGAGAGCACACAATGATATGCATGATCAATAGTATATCAAAACTCCACTGTTTACTATGGACCATGCAACCAATGTGAACACACGAACGAAGGTAAACATTATCTACTGAACGATTCCGAGATAGCAAGTTGATAGCACAATTATTACAATTAACACTACAACTGATGCAAGTGTATCAGACAGTTATATCCTACACAAAAGACCCAATATACTTTCTCATTATTGTAATCTTTCGGTACGATATTTGTGGCTGATACAAGACACGAAGATGAAGATTTGGAGAATGATGAGAAGCTTATGATAAATTATGTTATAACAATGTAACAGGAATCTATAGTAACCAAATTACAGAGTTGCAGCAAAAACTCGTCATAAGCTTAAGTTTACCTAGAAACTGACGCCCGAACTAGCTGCTTATGATTTAAGATCTCTGAGGTTTATAAAACAAGACTAGAAGGTATTGCTGCAAGCATTGCTAGAGGAAACGATTAATCGATCATTGGAGTTACAATCAGGATTCCATCAAATTCTCATAACCAGATAGCTCGAGAAAATCAGAGAAAAAGAAGTAGGTATACACAATACATTAAGTTGTTGTGACGTTGCCAAAGGCTAGGTAAGAAAACCAAATACTTTTTTTTTTACAAAATTTAAAGTGAAACATGGCATGCACTCCTTATGACTTTGAAGAAATATGAAAATAGATGCTGTAAATATTCAGGAACATGGAAGATTTATCGACAAGGTAACTAGCATACATTTTAAAAAGATCTATTAACGGTCTGATTATAAAATATGATACAAAGTACCTACATGCAACAGAAAAACAACGTACAAACTCTTCACTCAGGATAGTAGATATAAGTTATTTGCAGCGATTTGTATCTGTTTTCTAACTAAGAGAATCAAGAGAACTCAATAGCAAAATTCGACTGAAAAAATAATACAACGTAAAGTCAGTTAGAATTGATGACAAATGTCATGATTTCATGAAATTCTTACATTTGGCATCAATTCTAACTGAGAGAGTTGTATTGATGATTTTAATGATTCTAATTCTATCAATACATACGAGTATTTGCTACGTTCGCGAATCAAATTTTTACCAAGATACAACCTGACACTGACCTGCAAATTGCAAAAATTGTAAGAAAATTTGATGTTCGCGGGCTACCCTGGCGCTTCCACCTTAAGTCAGAGACAATGGTAAACAATTTTTTTTTATCATTGGCAGACTCGCGCTTGACCACCATCTCACCTGATAGTAAGCGATGATGTGGTCGACGATGAGACGATGACGCTAAGGACGCTTTGACCCATTACCTGGCTGAAAACAATTTACCGGCTAGGTAATGGGAGGTTAGAGTGAGTCAGGTACTTACTAACCTCGCTACCTTGGCGGGTCAATAGCAGGTTGTGGATGTAGAGCCAAGCCGCAAACAATGCTCCTCCTCGCAACTATTCTGCCCGGTGCCCCAAAACAAGGAGCCAATTCAGCGTATGCGCTGCTACCGACGATGCAGTGGAATTGAAATCAGATATACACTATTTCTTTTAAAAAAGTTGGCAGCCCTAGCTTCAAGAAAGCTGTTAATCCACCTGATTCTAGCATCAGGTAACCTCCAGGTTACAGCACTAAAACCTTTTTCAGTATCACTATACAATGTGGCAAATTACAGTGATTTGAAAAAAACATTTTTGAACCATTTCTGCACAAACTAAGACATTTGCAAAATTGCTTGCAGTGTAAAATGAAGTTTACAGAGAACTAAGAGGCGAGCTTTTATAGGTCCTCGACTGTTCTTGCTGCAGTTTTATTGATTATTAAATTTAGTTTATGAGTAAAAGTTTTCTTTCAATTTTAAGAGTAGCTTACCTACTTATTTACGAGTTATTACCTACATTTCCTTAAGTTATTACCTACATTTTCAAATGTACTACTTACTGATGAAAAATTTTTTATATATATATATTTTTTTTTTAATATTCGTTTTGACATGAATACTTGTATAGTATTGTATTATATTTTTTATTTTATTTTTTTATTGACATTTTATTATTATTATTTTTTTTTTTTGACTTGAATACTTTGTTAAGTATTATATTTATTTTTATTTTTTTGATTGACATATTATGATTACTATTTTGTTTGACACAAATATTTACTTTGTAAAGTATTATATTTTTATTTTTTTTTGATTACTTAATTATTGTAAATGTGAGGACTATGTGGGTTATTATTATTATTTTCTCCTCCTTTTTACAGTAATTTTCAACGTTGTCTGACAGTTTGAGTACTTTTGCGGCCTACCCAAATGTCTTTTCTTTCGTATTGTTCGTCATGTCATTGAGCTCCTTAGTGGTTTTTAAGTTGAGCTATTCGACTATTGACAAATGCTTGCACTGACTGGACAGGTCCACTCAAATATGTTTGGTTCTTTCTTCAAAAGACCACTACAGACACTAAGCTGCATGGTCCTCATATAGAATAATGTGAATGCGAGAACTATGTATGTCGTTATATTCATGTAGATTTTATGATTGTCTGGCAGTTTGAGTATTTTTTGCGGCCTACTCAAATGTCCTTACTTTGGTATTGTTCGTCGGTTCGTTGAGCACCTCAGAGTTCTGAGTTGAGCTTCGCGATGACTGACAAATGCTTGCACTGTCTGGACAGGTCCACTCGAATTCGTGTGTTGCTTTCTTCATAAAGCTCATCCCAGACATAAACGTACATGGTTCTCATATGATCTAACCAGTCCACATTGTATGGATTTGAACACTAAAAGAGACTTTGACCTCTGAGTTTGTTTCGGTGTTTCTTCTCAGGGTAGTCAGCTAGGAAACACCGGCCTCATCTAGCTTAAACTGACAATAAACATTGACGTGTAAAAGTGTTCCTTGTAACCTATTTACTGAATAAACATCATTTATCATTTTATCATTTATCATTTAAGGTGGAAGCTCCAAGTTTGCCCGCGAAATTCATATCATGATTTTATGAAATACTTACATTTGCCATCAATTCTAAATAAGAAAGTTGTATTGATGATTTTAATTATTATAATTCTATAAATTTTTAAAATCATACTTGCTACGGCCGCAAATTAAATTTTGAACAAGATACAACCTGACACTGACCTGTAAATTGTAAAAAACGTAAGAAATTTTGAATTTCGCGGGCCACCCGCATCCACCTTAATTTAGCATTACAACATTCTCAGGCAGGAGATTAGTTAAAAAAAACTTTTTTCCAAAAAAGAAAATACTTACACTAAAAATTAAAAAATAGCTTTAATTTCGGAAGTCGGTGTTTATATTTTATTTCTTCGTTATTTGACATTTAAATCATTGTTCTTTGTGTCAATCGTTCGAAGATGGCAGAGATACTCACACCAATGACAGCCCCATATCTTGTCCAGGCAATTACTCTCCATTCTAGGTTGCCTGGAAGAGATCGCGGAAAGCGATAAGGCCGCCGATTGTATTTGCTTTAGTTTTTAAGTTTCTTTAGTTATGTATCATGCATGGTGTACAATAAAGAATATAATAATAATACTCGTAGCCAATATTTTAAATGCGTTTAGCGTTAAATGGTAAGTGATTTGTGGTGCAAGCAGCCTTTTTTTTTTGTGGGGTGGGAAATCATCCAATGACTTCTGCCGCTTTAGGGTGGAGCGGAAGGGCGTCAGACTCTTACTGACTAAAACCCACTCCTGTTCCTCCTTGCCCTGAATGCCCAGGGGCGAGGTAACTCTTTCGTATTTATCCTCAACCCGGGGCAGGCATCGGCCATGACGAGCCACGTCCTGTTTGCTGACAAATCTTTGAGGCGCGCGTGGAACACTACGCGCCGTCGACTCTCGGGCCTGGTGCTGATCGGACGGCGAGTTAACCACTACTCGCCGTCCGCAGGCCCGGGTCTGCGGTGGCCGGAGATCGTCTCGCGACGTCCTCCGCCCAGGGCGTCTCCTGCGGCGGCTGCTGCTGAAGGCGTGAGGGCGAGTCTGTTGTTGCAGCCTCTCCCTCACCCGTTCCGCCTCCTCCTTCGCGAGCATTACTGCTTCGCAGAAGGAGGAGACTGCTTTCTATTCCCTCTAGCTCCGTACCATGGCCTGGACCAGGGCCGGGCGCGAGAGGTCGCTGCCGCCGATCGCCTCCAGACACTAATACCCGGGTAAGTTTTTTTTTTATACTGATCCCTAAATGATTACTTAGTAGTGCAATGGTTGGTATGTGACCTGAACCGTGAGTCATCGAAAAAAGATATCAGGTATCGCTCACAAAACGGTATGCAGCTAATGATAATATTTGATCAAACCTATTGTAAGGTCGCACCTTGCGTAAACACTTACGACAGTGTTGTTATATGAAGTATGAACTACACAATTATCAATTTTACTGTCACATAATATAGACTGAGAACTTGTGTACCTACCTACACAGAAGAATTGGAATTAGGGAAATTGTTATTTAATTTTCGCGTTTTCCTGATGAACAGATCTTATTTCCTACGAATTGATATATAGATGTTTGTTACTCAATCACGCCAGAAAGGCCAGCCGGATCTGGATGAAATTTGGCATATAGATAGATTATAGTCTGGAATAGAACATAGGTTATAATTTATAGTGAGGCAAGTACTACTTCCACGCGGGCGAAGCCACAGGCACCAGCTAGAGTTCAATAAGTTAAAGTAAATTAACGAATATTTAATTTTTATTAAGTACTTACTATTCTCAAAACCAATTGACAGGTACCTATAGGATATTGTAGAAGAAAACAGAAGATTTTCCGTACTTACTCAAATAACGATATATTTAGCTAAAACCAGAGGTTTTAACCACCTCTTTAAGGTGCGTTTAAAGCGCCAGGGTAGCCCGCGAAATACAAATTTTCTTACGTTTTTTGCTATTTGCAGTGTCAGGTTGTATCTTGGTCAAAATATAGTTCGCGGCCGTACCAAGTATGTATTTATAGAATTATAATCATTAAACTCATCAATACAACTCGTTCAGTTCGAATTGTTGTCAAATGTAGTATTTTATGAAATCATGACATTTGGCATCAATTCTAAGTGAAAGAATTGTATTGCTGATTTTTATGATTACAGATCTGTAAATACGTATACTTGCTACGGCCGCGAATCATATTTTGACCAACATACAACCTGATACTGACCTGCAAATTGCAAAAAAAATGTAATAAAATTTGTATTTCGCGGGCTACCCTGGCGCTTTCACCTAAGTCAAGTGTTAATAGGTTATTTCAGGCAGACGTGCTCCAAAGTCGACCACATCATCGTTTACTATCAGGTGAGATAAAGGACAAACGCGAACCTATCAATAATAAAAAAAGCTATTTATTGTTATAGTCTTCTAAAGTGCCCTAAAAAGTAAAAGGTCAAGTAGGGCTTTCCGTTTTGTAAGTACGTCAGCACGGTTGAACGGATCTTGATGAAATTTGGCACAGAGATAGATTATAGTCTGGAGTAGCACATAGGCTATAATTAATAATGGGGGAAGTACTAATTACATGCGGGCGAAGCCGCTGGCAGAGCAGTGGTGGCTCAGTGGTAACGGCCGCGACTTATAAGTTGTAGGTCGTGAGTTCAAACCCAGGCAGGCGCTTTACTTTGTGTAAATTATTTCATTACCACTGCTCTCGAACCGGTAAAGGAAAACATCGTGAGGAAACCGGCATGTCCTAGAACCAAAAATTCGAAGTCTTGTGACATCCACGAACCCGCATTGGGCCCGCGTGGTGGATTACGGTCCACACCCTCTCACAGAGAGGAGGCCTGTGCAGTGGGGACATTAAAAGGCTATTGATGAAGCCGCTGGCATAAGCTAGTAAGATAATAAAAGGTCGTTCCTCAACAGCATGAGGTGGAACATCAAAACAAAGTGATAATTAGTTCAAAAGGTGATGTGTAACACACAACAAAACACAGAAGCGGGACAGTCAGCCGCAACAATGTCACCTCACAGGAGCCATTCTCGTATTTTACGTTCGCATTTGTATCTCAGTCGCAAAATGTCAAAAAACCGGCCAAGTGTGTAGCGGCCTAGCGGGCCACGTGCAGTATTAAATATTTCGCAAACGGACCACTGAATCGAAAAATAATCTTCACATCCACAGAATGTTTTTGAAAGATCTACAACGATATCCCACACTATGGTAGATAAGAAAAACTTATTCATCCCCACTTTACGTGCACAATTTTTTTTTTTCAAGGTTTTATTTCACCAATTTGTCGGCGTGATAAACATTACAGCCATGCAAACTTACAGTTCTTAGTACTAACAGTCTCTAAGCTAAGCCACGGATGGACGGAAACACAAACGGACATGGCGAAACTACTCGTATAAGAGTACCTTATTAGGACTACGGTACCCTAAAAACGCCTCAATTTTTCAAACGTTGAATGTTGCCAAGGTGATGAATGTAAACGTTTCTTAAGTACAAGATTTGGCCTTCTGTGCTTAGTTTGCACGTTGCACAGAACCTGTGTAAACTCAACAAATCTGCTTTGAGAACAAATAAATGCAAGAGATCTGCACAAGTCATTGCTAGGTAAATATGGCAGCCGAGGGTTTGTGTGTAATTTGGTGCACATAGATAACACGAACGATTGATACAGATCCTGGCATTAAATAATTCAAATGTATTTCTAAAATTCTTAAATAACGTATTTTAACATTAGCACCATCTTGCAGGCGTGTCCGTGTGCAACTGAGCATGTGTCATATTATTATATTTCGAGCAAAGCGCATAGAGAATCGAAAAAGTAACTGCGCAGGGCAAAAATGTAAGTAAGTAAATAACTTAAGGGCCTTCTCGCGGTCCAGTGGCGCCCTCATTGAATAACAAATCGTAGCATAGCACAGAAAAAAAAAATTAAAAAATCCAACTTCACGTTTGTTACAAAGAGGATAACAAAAACGGCCGTTTCTGACACTTTTGCCTACTACTTTGGATACGAAACATTTTGAGACCTGTTTTAACAACATAAAATTTTTTTATCCTCTTTGTAACAAACGTGAAGTTGGATTTTTTAATATTTATTTTTTGTGCTATGCTACGATTTTTTATTCAATGAGGGCGCCACTGGACCGCGAGAAGGGCCTTAAACTTTAAGTACAATAAAAGCTGGGTCGATGTGACCTAGATACATTGTGGACCTAGTACTCCAGCGATCAGTGCGCAACTAGATAGGTTTTTGGTCAAAATCGAGTCCTGGGTGTAGCAGTGGCGCCACCTACCCAAAAAAGTCGTGCGGGGTAACACATTTAACACAAGAACAAAATCATAAATAAGCAATGGAAACAAAGGAAATTAGATTGACCTTAATCTCTTGGCCAAGAAAATATAAAGAATCTAGATGATGTTGCACCGAACCTGTGCAAACTCAACGAAGCTGCTTTGAAAGACAAAGAAATGCAAGAGAACTGCACAACTCGTTGCTAGGTAAATATGGCAACCGAGGGTTTATGTATACATGTGGTGCACATAGATAACATGAATGATTGATACAGATCCAAGCATTTACAACTTCCAATGAATTTTTAAAATTCAAAAAAATCTTATTTTGATATAATGCACCACTTTGAAGGTATGTGCAAAGTGCACAGAGAATCGACGCCACCAGTCGCAGTGGCGCCACCAAACCAAAAATGCCCTGCGGGGTAACACATTACACAAGAACTGAAACATGAAGTAGCAATGGAAACAAAGAAAATTAGATTGCCCTAAATCTCTTGGCCAAAGAAAGAAAATATAAAGAATCTAGATGACTGCATAGGTGTCTCCCATGACGACGTTTTATTAAAAAAAATGAATAGAACGTAACGTAGTATAGATTTAAGATAAGGCCGCTTACTAATTTTATACTTTAACACACAAAGGAATTTACTAAAGACACAACTTCACTCTCAAGAAAAATAAAAATGCACACTGCTTCATTTGAAGTAGGTAGGTAATTTAAAATTTTATGAATGTCCAATCAACCAATAAAACTAATATGATTATTATATAACACAGGTACACCCACGGTGGCGTCCGCAAGCTAACTACCCTACATGTCCCGGATTCATAAGGCACTAGCAACCACTGCGCAACTCTGTTATAATAAGGATATCCACCTATACGTTACCTAGATGACCTAGATTGAGCTTTGGCAAAGCGCACTAGCTCACTGCGCAACGCCGACCCGCTGCCGGGCTCTTTGTTACACAATCTCTAGAACCAAGATGGCGACGATGACTTAGAAAATGCAAGAAAAAATATTAATATTTTTCCATAATCGCTTTTACAAGAACACTCTGATATACCAATATTTAATTAAACTTTGGGTAAATCATCATCACCATCACCACCCTACATACAAACACAAAGGATGCCAGGCTCAATGTTCGCTGGTGGCAGTCTGATTACTAGACAAAGGAATCCATTACACAATATCTTATTTATATATAATAGCACAATCATTAACATTATAGTGAAGAAATCTATTAATTCTGCACAATTTCAAATAAAAAAATATATTTCTCTAAAATAATTTAGTCGTAAACCGACTCCACCGCTTACCAATGGTATGGTCATCGATCTGTTAACTGTGCAAAATTCAGGCATCTCTCTGCTCTTATAACTACACAACTCGTTGCTAGGTAAATGTGGCAGCCGAGGGTTTGTGTGTAATGTGGTGCACATATTAACACGAACGATGTGTAATGTGATACAGATCCGAGCATTTACAATTACCAATGAATTTTAAAAATTTAAAAAAAACTTATTTTGTCTTATTGCACTATTTTGAAGGTTGTGCAAAGTGCACAGAGAATCGACGCCACCAGCCGCAGTGGCGCCACCAACCCAAAAATGCCCTGCGGGGTAACACATTACACAAGAACTGAATCATGAAGTAGCAATGGAAACAAAGAAAATTAGATTGTCATAAATCTCTTGGCCAAAGAAAGAATATATTAAGAAATCTAGATGACTGCATAGGTTTCTTCCATGACGATGATTTATTTAAAAAAATGAATAAAATGTAACGTAGTACCGGTTTAAGACAAGGCCGCTTACTAATTTTATACTAAAACACAGAAAGGAATTTACTAAAAACACAACTTCACTCTCAAGAAAACTATAAATGCACACTGCTTCATTTGAAGTAGGTAGGTAATTTAATGTTTTATGAATGTTCAATAAACCAATAACGCTAATATTATTTCTATATAACAGGTACTACGCCTCTGCCAACGGTGGCGTCCGCAAGCTAACTACCCTGCATGTCCCGGATTTATAAGGCACTAGCGACCGCTGCGCAACTCTGTTATAATAAGGACATCCACCCATAGGTTACCTGGATGACCTAGATTGAGCCTGGGCAATGCGCACTAGCTCACTGCGCAACCCGCACCCGCTTCCGGGCTCTTTGTTACGCAATCTCTAGAACCAAGATGGCGACGATGACTTAGAAATTGCAAGAAAAAATATGAATATTTTACCATAATCGCTTTTACAAGAACACTCCTATATACCAATATTTAATTAAACTTTGGGTAAATCATCATCACCACCCTACATACAAACACAAAGGATGCCAGGCTCAATGTTCGCTGATGGCAGTCTGATTACTAGACAAAGGAATCCATTACACAATATCTTATTTAAATATAATAGCACAATCATTAACATTATAGTGAAGAAATCTATTAATTCTGCACAATTTCAAATAAAAAAATATATTTCTCTAATATAATTTAGTCGTAAACCGACTCCACCGCTTACCAATGGTATGGTCATCGCGCTGTTAACTGTGCAAAATTCAGGCATCTCTCTGCTCTTATAACTACACAACTCGTTGCTAGGTAAATGTGGCAGCCGAGGGTTTGTGTGTAATGTGGTGCACATATTAACACGAACGATTGATACAGATCCGAGCATTTACAATAACCAATGAATTTTTAAAATTCAAAAAACTCTTCATGAAGTAGCAATGGAAACAAAGAAAATTAGATTGTCCTAAATCTCTTGGTCAAAGAAAGAAAATATAAAGAATCTAGATGACTGCATAGGACGATGATTAATTTTTAAAAATGAATAAAATGTAACGTAGTACCGATTTAAGACAAGGCCGCTTACTAATTTTATACTTAAACACACAAAGGAATTTACTAAAAACACAACTTCACTCTCATAAAAACTAAAAATGCACACAGCTTCATTTGAAGTACGTAGGTAATTTAATATTTTATGAATGTCCAATAAACCAATAAAGCTAATATGATTGGTATACAACACAGGTTTACCCACGGTGGCGTCCGCAAGCTAACTACCCTGCATGTCCCGGATTTATAAGGCACTAGCAACCACTGCGCAACTCTGTTATAATAAGGACATCCACCCATAGGTTACCTAGATGACCGAGATTGAGCCTGGGCAATGCGCACAAGCTCACTGCGCAACGCCCACCCTCTTCCGGGCTCTTTGTTACGCAATCTCTAGAACTAAGATGGCGACGATGGCATGAATTTTTTACCATAATCGCTTTTACAAGAACACTTCGATAAACCAATTTTCAATTAAACTTTGGGTAAATCATCATCACCATCACCACTCTACATAAAAACACAAAGAATCCCAGGCTCAATGTTCGCTGGTGGCAGTCCGATTAGACAAAGGAATCCATTACACAATATCTTATAAAATATTATAGCACAATCATTAACATTATGGTGAAGAAATCTATTAATTCTGCACATGAAAATCATTTCAAATAAAAAATATTTTTTTGTAAAATAATCTAGTCGTAAAGCGACTCTACAGCTTACCAATGGTTATCGTCACCGCGCTGTAAACTGTGCAAAGTTCAGAAATCCTGGGCAACTCATTGCTGTATTTCTCTGTGATCAAATGCTATTTAGATGGACTTATAATACACTGATGAACAAAATAACTATTGTTTAAGTAATTTGCACATAAAAGAGGCTGGGCCCACCGCCCCAACTAATGGAGCCCGACCTTTGTGAATTAGATGAAAGTGAAAATATATATTTTTTAAACATTAGGTCTCTTTTATTTCCGATGGAAGGATAATCTATGCACTTAGAAAACTAATCTTAAAATCCTTACTCTTAATTTCAAGATGGCGTTCGTTACGTAACACAAAGGAGCACCCAAAAAAAAGCACAAAACGGCACTAAAACTTTTGGAAAACCGCACAAATCACTGCACAATTTTACGAAATCACTTTTAGGACGCCACTTTAGACTAATCAGAAGTTTATTTTCATAAAGGGGTGCCATTTATTAAAATTCATAAGTGAATATTGCTTACAGAGCACTGCACTACACGTCAGGTGCGTTCGACTGATAGCGAGCTATTAGTCCTGGGGGCTGTCTGTCCTGCAAGGCTTTGCCTGGGCCGTTCGATGCAGCCCCCTAGCGCACCGTGTACCAACGTATCACAACGGAAATCACAGTACTCTGTAATAAATAAGGGCGCGTGCATACTCTTCCGAAAGTTTCGAGGGACGTAAAGAGAAGCATTTTTTTCTTGTAGGTTTCATTAGATAACGATGTGCTAATTATTTTAGATATGATGTCATTCTTAACAATGAAACAAGACGTCTTGAAACACCAAACTCACGAAAATAAAAATAAATTCTTGGAAGCCCCAGAACTTATTCGTCGTACATTGGGAATACCTTATGTATAATATACCGTCGTATCTTATGAGCTACAAAGTGCAAACTTAAAACACCATTCTTGTTGTGTTAGAACTTCAGAGGATTACTTGATCTCGGTATTAATCACCTTTAACAGCAGTTCATGCTACACATGGTAATTAAAACACTATAAAATAGTTTAAATTTATATGTAAAATTACTAAAACCGAATAAAAAACCAAAAAGAAATGTTATAGAAACATTCTCTATAACTACGTTTATTATTATACTTCGAATGCACCAGAAGTTTCAGTTCAGAGAAGACACTTAACACGGGAACTGATAAGTTTGAATTACAGTAACTTACGACAAACGCTGTTGCAACAAGTTTCCAAGATATGAGTAACGAGGTAACTTTAAAACACCTCCGTGACAATTTGCAAGCTGATGCAAAGCCTTGCTAGCTACAGGTGGTTTTGATAAAAGAAAAACTATTCTGGATAAAGTTCCAGGCGAAGATTACGAGACGAACTAGACTGCTACATGAATTGGGATTGGGGCTATAACAACAGCAAACACTCGTGAGAACTGAACAGAGTGGAAGGACGCTTTTACCCAGCAGTGGTATACCACTGCTCAAAATCATCATTATATCAGTCTATACTATAGTATAGACTGATATAATGATGATTTAAGTCAAGAGTGAATAGGTTATTTCTAGGCAAGCGTGCTCCATAGTCGACCACATCATCGCTTACCCATCTGCCCCCTTAGCCAAATAACTTTTATAATAGCGCTAACGCTTCCTGCAAAATGTATGACAACGACATTATTGGGCGTGAGTCACGTGACAGTTCTCTCCGCAGGTAATGTCCTAGCAATACATTTTGCACGAAGCGTTAGCGTTAACGTTTACAGAAAAGTATTTTGTCTAAAGGCTCAGGTGAGATAGTGGTCAAACGTGAGCCCATCAATGGTAAAATAATGGAGACAGAAAACAACGCCAATTAAAATAATGTATTCAACAAGAGTGACAATAAGAATGCAAAGTGTAAAGTTTAAGTACCGTTAAGTTAGTTACTTGAAATGTTTGTGTAACTCAAGGCATAGGCGGTAAAAACTTAAAGCGTTGTAAGCCTTTTTTTTTGGGGCTGGGAAATCATCCAATGAAATAACCCGCTCTGGGTGGAGCGGGAAGGCGTGTCAGACTCTTACTGACTAAAACCCACCCCTGTTCCTTCCTTGCCTGAGTGCCCAGGGGAGCGGTAACTCTGTTACGAATTTATCCGCTACCCCTAGGCATGCAGACACCGGCCATGATGGGACCCGTCAGTGGTGGCTGACGAACATCTCTTTGAGTCGCGCGTGGAACACTACGCGCTGTCGACTCACGGGTCTGGTGTTGATCGGACGGCGAGCTACCCACTACTCGCCGTCCACAGGCCCGGGTCTACGGTGGCCGGAGATCGTCTCACGACGTCCTACGCCCAGGACGTCTCCTACGGCGGCTGCTGCTGGAGGCGTGAGAGCCACTCCGTTCAGCTTCCCTCACCCGATCCGCCTCCTCCTTCGCGAGCATTACTGCTTCGCAGAAGGAGGAGACTGCTTCCCATTCCCTCTCGCTACGTACCATGACCTGAACCAGGGCCGGGCGCGAGAGGTCGCTGTCGCCAATTGCATCCACGAGGACACGGCGGTGCTCCGCCCAAGCGGGGCAGACCTCCACAGTGTCCTCTGGGCGATCCGCGTAGTGGTGACACTTGGAAGTAAAGCTTTAAAAAAAACAACCAATACGGAATAGAATATGTCTTCTAGAAAGAGAACTACATTTTCTTTAGGTTGTCTTAATGTGCACAATATTGACAATGACGAAATTGGAGCCAATTTTAAAGACGCAAAGCCTACTAGGCAACCAATAACAACCAAAATGAATATTCACAAGCGAGAATTAAAACCGAACCCGAAAAATTACGATTCCGGTAGAACTTTCCAAATTGCAATAAATCACATCCGCATATTGTGAATGAATCTTAATAATTACGAGTTCCGGTCATCCGGGACCTGGAGTTTCGCTATCAACACTAAATAAACCTTATTTGTTTGGGAATACAGTTGGTTTTCAGTTTGTAATATGAATGGAGTTTGAGCGTTTAGTGCTCTTGGGAATGGTACGCGGTTCGCTTCGACACTAGTTGCTTCACATAGTACAGGGGCGCATTCAATCAAGTAATTTTCCTAGAATTTTCAACTCATCCCCTTGCAGTGATAGAGAGAGATGCAACGATTCAATTAATAGGTAGAGTGAGTGTTATTGATTTTTTGTAACCTAGCAACTACCTAGATGAGAGGTATCTTTTTGAGAGGTACCATTTTGATACATATAATATGTTTGTGTATATTACTAAAGTAAAATTTTGATTTCCATTTCATTTATTAACAGTACACCGCAGATGGGCAGATTTTTATTTTAAGATTTGTCTGGTAGGTAGCGATAAGACAGCCACTATATCCATACATTTCAATTAGTTTTAAAGAGCTGTGTAACTGTTTTGGTGTACATTAAAGTATTATTCTATGTACTAAGACATTATGTTATATAATAATTTTTTTTCGGATATTTTCAGTTTTTTTTTTGTATTTATTAAATTCATGAATTTATAGCGCCTTCGATGACATCGGACTTAATACATTATTAATTGGTGTGTCGTGTAAAGTGTGGGTGTCTCAAACATATATAAGTACATGCATAGTTACATCTGCCTCTGCCTATCATTGGAAAATACAGGCGTAATGTTATTGTTTTTTTTTGTAAACTCATATTTCGTAAATTATTTAATTTAAAATGTCATTCTTTTAAGTATTTTTAAACGACTTCGAAAAAGGAGGTTCTATGTTCGATTGTATGAAGGTATGTTTTTTTTTTTTATGTATGTCCACAGATTTCTCTGTCGGTAGTGGACCGATTTTCAAATTTTTTTTTTCCGAAGGTATCGGTAGGTACTCCCATATAAATTTTTATCGAAATTGCTTCAGCGCTTTTTGAAAAATCAACAGAAACAAAAAATATGTATACATAGATGACGTTTTGGTTTCGTCCAATTACAAGTAGGTATGTTTAAATTCCATGTTCCATGTTATTGTGGTTATCAATTCGGGCGTGATTTTAATATTTAGTTTTAGTTCTGGGGTATAACAACTAAAAAGTAAGAAATAAAAAATTTTACTTTTTTACAACCGACCAAAAAAGAAAATACACCAAAAATTAAGAAATAACTTTAATTTCGAAAGTCGGTGTCAAATAACGAAGAAATAAAATACAAACACCGACTTCGGAAATTAAAACTATTTTTTAATTTTTTGAGTAAGTACTTACCTACGTATTTTCTTTTTTGGATGTCGGTTATAATTTTTTGCATTTTCCCATTTGTCTTTCGATTCAGAATTTAGTACTGTGTATCTGTTGTATGTCTATTTTGTCGACCTTTGTTCCAATAGTCTTGATAACAAAGAGTTACGATGTACTCCTCAAGAGGAAGGGCACTTAAAGACGGTGATCAAGACTGAGGTAGGTATTAACAGATAGGAGTAGTCCTCGAGACGGTAAGGATTTTGAAGATGCTCTTTGCTTGAGTGAATTGAAAGCCCTTATTAACAGTAGGTACCGACTTATAAAACTCACTTAACATATGCTTAGTTTAAACACTGATTAGTGGATTCTAAATTCAAGATAACATACTTCTTATCCATCAAAGTCAACTGTATATATGGTGTAAAGGAAAGAACTGCATCTGCCCATCGATATGAACAACTTTCTTCAAGAAAACCTGAGGAAAATCACAATTTTTTTTTTACCTTCCATACAAATTTTGATCAGCTGATGATAACTTTGTATGGAAACTCCAATTTTTTTTTGGGAATTTTCAGTTTTTTCTTAAAGAAAGTTTTTCATATCCATGGGCAGTAACGGCTCCTAAAATATGACCACATCTTTGCGTTACACCCTTTATAGGACAAAACCTCCTTTAAATCATTACCAGGTTACTAGAAAATGGTCAAATAAGAACCTGTCTTCTCTTTTAAGTTGAAGGCGCGTGAACACATTCGCAAGGAGTTGGAAAAATCATCACAACCCTTATTCGTTGTTTTCGTTTTTCTCAATTATATTTTTAATTTTGTTGTATGTACTCGTACTCGTATGTATTTAAGTATGTATTTATTATTGTATTTTTTTTCCGTTTATTCTTTCCCTTAAGTTGCACCTACCACGTTCCGTCTCTGCACCACCCTAAGCTCGACTGATAGAAAATGCCTAAGGCATTAAGTCCGCCATTGTACAGTAATTCTACTTGTGTTTAAACTAATAACATAAGTTATGAATAAGGCCCTAAATATTTGCAATGCAATTTTGAATATTTTGACACTTATTAGAACTCTGTCAAGTTTAAGTTGCATATTATACGCCCGTTTTTAACCGACTTCAAAAAGGAGGAGGTTAATAATTCTTGGGCATGTTTTATTTTTTGTGTAATGTTTCCCGATCAATAATAATAACGAAAATAGATAATGTCTAAATTGTTCTTATATAAATATCAGTGTTGATCATTTGATATACGAGGTTCCATAAAATAAAAAGTATTTGGCTAGTGTTCCGTAACCCCTAGCCTAGACGACACTTAAGAAAAACGTTAAATAAAAGCGTTTTCTCGGAAACGGGTATAGTTTGTATGTTTTTGTAGATAAGGTTTATTAGTTTATAATACCCGACTGCCCCAAGAGGGTAAAATTTTTCGCGAGTAGGGTATGCATGTTTGTACTTACATACATGTCATGTCTATTTAATTTTAGTTGGCGGCAGTTATTGGAGTCAATCATAGATTCGATGCCACCAACTGCATCAGACTGCTAAAAAGTCACTTATTTGGAACTTTTTAGTTGTTTTCACCCGACTGCCCCAGAGAGAGGGTAATGTTTTTCAAGAGTTTGTATGTTTGACTATTTCTTTGGCACACCCTGTAGCTTAAACGTCTGGATGGATTTCAACAAATGAGATATCAATAGATTGGGTTTGTTCGCCGAAGTGACAATTTAAGATTGAAATAAACCAAGTATCTACCTTATAATTTTCAAAATAAAGTGTTATAATTTTAGCCTACATTGTCCTTAGGCCGCGGACACGGCGGCGGGGCGGCGGTGATGGCGGCGGCGGCGGCACGTTTCAATGCATAGATATATATGGAACTCGTCTCAAAGGCAGCGGCGCGGGGAGCGGCGTACGAGCGATGCGCGCCAGTCTAGAGGTGCCTGCGCGTCTACATTGACATAGTGTTGTGTATTTTATTGTTTGGCTTTTTAATGACTGATGTTTCAAAATGCCCGCCGACGTAGTGGATCAAATTATTTCAATGATTCTTTTTCGCGTACAAAGATACTAATTTATAGTAACACAACACTACGCGCCGCGCGATCTGCCTGCTGGCTTCGAGACGGGTCTGCGTTGCCGCGCCGCTCCCCGCGCTAGCGCCGCGCCCCGCTGGCCGCTGACTTCGTGCCGCAGCCTTAGGCCTACGGCTTAATAATGGTTTCCCTTTCTTCTTTACATTTCTTCGTTTTAGGATAAAGTTTGCACAACATTAGATCACCTCTGTATTCCCTGGAGGGTTAGGCAGTGGTGTGATAGTAGGCCCAGATTTCGTTACCTAAGTCCCATGTACTAAGGGGCGAGGTTATTGCCATCAACTGAGAACAAATCCAGAATTTGGGATGCTACTGAGAAATTCCAGACGGGAAAACCTAATTTGCCCGTCCCAAGATTCGAACTCAGGACCTAATGCAAGCGCATGTCACCAATTAGACCGATGGTAGCGCCGCTGGCTGCTGTCAAGAGTACACCACTTTAGAAATATTAATAGGTACCTACCCCGCAGCGCAGAGGGTATTCAGAAATCACATGAGCATAAACACCAATTATAACAAGAGCTAAGTATTCTGTTGGCTATACAAATATTTGATTTAATAAAGACGTTTCCGCTAAAGTAATAACAGCCGCACGGGTCGATCCATCAGGTTAAGCTACGCTTGCCGGGGTTGGTTCATGGATGGGTGTCCATCTTTGCATACCGAGACTCCTCCGTGCCTCGGAAAGCACGTTAAGCCGTTGGTCCCGGCTGTCAATCATAGATCTTTGACAATGGTCAAGGGTCGTCAGAAGCCCGAAAGTCTGACAACCAGTCTTACCAAGGGGTATCGTATTACCCAGTAACTGGGTTGTGGAGGTCAGATAGGCAGTCGCTCCATGTAAAATACTGGTATTCAGCTGCATCCGGTTAGACTGGAAGCCGACCCCAAGATAGTTGGGACAAGCCTAGGCAGAATATTTTTTTTTTAAAAACGTTGCCCCACACTCGGAATTACTCCCGTATCGTGGGTGCGTTCACAAACATGTATACTTACATACACAAGACACCCAGACCCGGAACAACTATCTGTTGGTCATTTAAATATTATGTTCCATGCGGGGATCGAACCCGCGACACGCAGCGCAGCAACCGAACGCTCAACCACTGCGCCAACCGTGTCGTCAAATTAGTTTTAAGGATTTAGTTTCCGTGTTAGCAGCAGTTAGTTAACGTAGATCAGATGACTGAAAAAATTTATTTGCATGGTCTGTCAGTTAGATTACCAAAAACTATTGGATACGTTTTTTTTTTTCTCAAGTTAACAATAAATGGAAACGATAGAAGACACCTTCGAATAAAATGTACCACTTCTTAGGGTTTCGTAACCGAAGGGTAACCAACGGGAACCAATTACTAAGCCTCCGCTGTCCGCCCGGCCGTCCGTCTGTCTGTCACATGATCCGTAATAGGTACACAGTTGAAATTTTCACAGAATGCGTATTTCTGTTGCCGCTTCTTCTTCTTGGCGTGTTGATGGCAAATTTAATTAGTATTATGTTTGGCCCAGTATTCAGCGACGGCAATTGCATTCGCTGACGCAGCTATAAGGTCCTTACTTGTACAGGTGACAGGGCATGCGGAGCAAGATGAGAGGTGGGCCATGGTCTGCGGAGAAACGCCGCACAAACACTAGGCTCGATAAAACATTCAGGTGGACCGAACGTCTCTCGACAGAGTCGTATCTTTCTGAGGCGGAGTTCCCATCAGATGGACTCGCGCATCCTAGTAAACTTTTGCGGCTTTTTAGTTTCTGAGGAACTGATCCGTAACTGTGCATTGGGTGGCGGGAGTCGTTTTCTAATAAGAAACGTGTTTTATTTTGCTTTAATAATAGCAACAAGTAGACGCGTATAATCTCCTACGATGGTAGGTACGGAACCCTTCATGCGCGAGTCCGACTCGCACTTGGCTGGTTATTATACCTACAAGTGAACGTTACTCGTTAAAAAGTCCCCAATCCTGAACTTTAATACTTACGTTTTATCTTTGTAATTTTTTTTATTGATTCGGGAAAATTTTAGATAATCTAATTTACAGACTATTTATAAATATTATTTTTGTACCCAGTAATCATCCCTAAAACTCTGACAGAAAACAAGAGTTGTTTGCTACATACCAATTAAGAAAACCCTTTCCCACGTTTACAAAAATAATCTAATCCAGCCAAAAAATAAAATTACCATATGTCTAAAAAATCAGGAGTAAACCCACTGAATATTTGAATAGTAATTAACAACCAGGTAAAGCCGTCTTTGAGGGCGCACTAAATTGAGGTGGCCAGGGCCGGACTCCGGCCTTTGATGTACAGTTGGCCGCAAAATTGGCCGCAACCCATCCCCGCGTGAAAGCGTTGTCACGTAGACGGCTTTATTTTTGTGCACGTCCAAAAATAATACGAGGTAATTAAGCGCGCATCAAGGAACATTAGTGTGAAGGGTGATGGGGGAATACTGAGTGGAAATGGATACTCTTGGTGTGGTTAATTTTTGTATATTTTTACTAAGAAACTAAGCGAGGAGCTCGTGGCTAAAGTAATAACAGCCGCACGGGTCGATCCATCAGGTTAAGCTACGCTTTCCGGGGCCGGTCCATGGATGGGTGACCATCTTTACATACCGAGACTCCTCCGTGCTTCGAATTGGTCTTGGCTGTCAATCGTGGATCTTTGACAGTCGTTACGGATCGTCAGAAGCCCGAAAGTCTGACATCCAGTCTTACCAAGGGGTATCGTATTACGCAGTAACTGGGTTGTGGAGGGCAGATAGGCAGTCGCTCCATGTAAAATACTGGTATTCAGCTGCATCCGATTAGACTGGAAGCCGACCCCAAGATAGTTGGAAAAAAAGGCTAGGCAGATTGCTTTTTTTTTTTTACTAAATTAAACGAAAAATTGGTTTGGCGCGGTGATGATAGGTGGAGTAGGGCGGTGACCGAGTGGCGTCGAGGAACTGCAGGTGTGTTCGCTAACTCAGTCGACATCAATTTAATAGGCACTATGCAGTACATAGCTTCTTTGCTCGGTGCGGACATCGAGGGCTCTACGTAGTAGTACAAATTTTGAGAGCAGTGGTGATGCAATAATTACGATTAAAAACGGAGAAGGAAAATATCGTGAGGAAACCGGCATGTCCTAGAACCAAAAATTCGAAGACATGTTACATCCACCAACCCGCATTGAGTCCGCGTGGTGGATTACGGCCGGCCTGTGCCCCAGCAGTGGGGACATTAAAGGCTGATGATGATGAGGAGTACAATTTTGTTTCCCTATACGTCAAACGTTGGTCGTCGGATGCCGGGTGGCAAGATGGGCGGACGACATTGTTTCCACCGCGGGTAGGACATGGATAAGACTGGCTCAGGAGTGTGGGGATTGGCACGAAATAGGATAGGCCTATACTCGGCAGTGGGCGTAGTCAGGCTGTGGATGATGAAGAAACGAAAAATTTAATATATGTATAGGCATCTTATGAAAAGAAATTCGTCTCTGTTTACAGATTTCGCAAGTTTGGGTTAAAATTGGATGTGAATCGTTAACTTAATTTATCCAAAGGTAAGAACATTTGCAGTAACTTGTGGAAACTGCTTTAGCCTGGGTTAATTTATGGATATCTGATTACACTGAAGATTCATTTCAGCAAGTGCTAGCGTGTTTCATCATTAAGACTTAACAGTGTAACACACCTCTCGCACTTTAATGAAGTGGGAGGAGAAAAAAGTAATAGTATATCAGCAAGTTATAGTGCTGAAATAGCCAGTAGTGAATAAATAAATAAATAACTAAATAGCTTTTGTCCCACAGCTGGGCAAAGGCTTCCCTCTCCCTCTTCCACATAACTCTTTCCTTTGCTAGTACAGGCTAGTCCCATCGGTAGGAGTCGAGCTCGTCCCGCCATTTTGCCTTGGTCAGCCGCGAACAGCGCGCGTTGAATAAATAATAATAATAAGTCTTTATTTTTCAGATAACTAAGATCCAATGTGTTAATAATGACTAGCTAAATTCTCTAATATCCTTCCAAATCAGCGTTTTGCACGTATTCATGTGGAAGCGCCATGGTAGCCCGCAAAATTTAAATTTTCTTACGTATTTTGCAATATGCAGGTCAGTGTCAGTCACGTTGTATCTTGGTCAAAATATGATTCGCGGCCGTAGCAAGTACGTATTTACAGGTTTAAATCATGTGGTATTTCATGAAATCATGACATTTGGCATCAATTCTAACTAAGAGAGTTGTGTCGATGATTTTAATAATTACAGTTCTGTTAATACGTCAGGCCCCGCGCGTCTCCAATCGGAGACGCAACGATAGGTTTTCAATTGTGTCTGTTATTCCGGGGCCTGACGGGTCCAGTTAAACCCAGGCCCTGACAGAGGTATCATGGAACTGGGTGAATAATGAGGATACATTAGGACACAATTTCGTCTTAATTACCATGATTTTGTCCCAATTTATTTGTGGTTGGCGTTCCACGCCTTCTTCCAGCATCTATAGTATCCTCCTAATTATTCACCCCTATTCAAAAACGTCAAAGTCATTTATTTAAACTAGGCTGAAAGCCAGCACTTTTTGAACGACAAAACTCTACCAAACTCCAGAAACGCCCACCCGTCACCACTTCCTAGTGTTAGGACGTGGTGCCGGGCGGGCATTTCATTCTGGCCATATTATCATTTACACAATCCATTCGTTTCTTTGTTCTGCCACTACTCGATCTTAGTATTTGATGTATAATATCAGTGTCTCCGTATACTGCTAATCATTCCAAACCTATAAACTGCGCCATATGACCCGCAGTCCGCGAGACCAAATTGCACCAATCCCGATCCTGTACCTTGCAACCCGCAAAGCCGTAATATACTCAGCTCAAACACAACATGTAGGTATATTCGATACACGAGATTTGGATTGCATTTGGTATATCTATCTCTGATATTGCAGATTTATATTTGCTTTGTGTTGTATAAAATATGGATTGTATTTGGCTGTACGGATTTTTCGCTGTCAAGATTTATGCAGCATGTAGAAAGGTAACTACGAGTATATCGAATTTTCTATGTATGTTTTAATTTCTTGTAGCCTTGTATCGCACGCACCTGACTCATGAAGTTTATGTGGGTATGTTGCTAGGTTAAGCTATGTACTCGTACAGTCACGAGCAAAAATATGTACAAAAGCAAACTTTACTTGTAAGCTCGAGTATCTTAAATGGGCGGTTTTAAGATACTCAAGCTTACAAGTAGCTTATTTTTTTTGTAGTTTTTTTTTTTATCGGTGGAAAACCTTCATAAGGCGCCTGGACTTTTAAGGAATAGACGCGAGAGTGTTGGATTTTTACTTAACTAAAACCAATCCGGTGATCACCATCTGCACATAGAATGACTCCCGTGACCTCCTTAAAGACCCTCCGGAACCGGACCCCCTTCAGTACAACGACGGTTGGGGCACATCCCTGGGATCTAATGCTTTATTTACTTAGGGACTAAATCAGTCCATGGATCGTTCATTTTGTTATTATTAGCTAAGATTAATTTAAGATCTTTGATCTTGCAGTGTTATGATTAGTGAGTTTCTTGGCTAACTCTGTTAAATTTATGAAAGTCGATGATGATGCTTAAACATCCAAAAACTTCGCAAGGTGCAAATAATAAGGTACTTATGGCCAAAAAATTATAAATGGTTCGTGACTTAGATTTCCAAAAACTATTACAGACGTATTCTTTATTTTGTCACGTAAACAAAAAAACCGGCCAAGTGCGAGTAGGACTCGCGCACGAAGGGTTCCGTACCATTATCTATAAAAACGGCCAAAAATTCACGTTTGTTGTATGGGAGTTCTCTTAAATATGTATTTTATTTTGTTTTTTATTATATGTTGTTATAGCGGCAACAGAAATACATCATCTGTGAAAATTTCAACTGCCTAACTATCGTGGTTCATGAGATACAACCTGGTGACAGACGGACGGACAGCGGAGTCTTAGTAATAGGGCCTTGTTTTACCCTTTGGGTACGGAACCCTAAAAATGATGACGATACACTCAGTGTACAACGATTTCGCGTGACGTCACACCCACGTAAAAAATTACAACTCTTTACTAACAAGTGACGTCTCAAGCCTCCACTCCTGAACTTTGATGCGTTTCATTATGTATTTTTTTTTTATTTGCAAAATCAAAAAAATGTCCAATAATTTTTGATACGGACTGAAAATAATTATTATTTATGCACCCACGAATCACCCCTATTCTACAAAATTTGGGCGAGAACGTCAGCACTTATACTTCATCTAAGTAAGTACTCCTACATAAGAGCTAGAAAATATATTTTTTCCGCGACATTAAACCATAGCAAAATTACTTAACACGCAATTCCTCGCTTCACGTTAATAGAATAGAACCGTCGAAGTAATAAAACTTACGTGCTCAAGTTTATTGCTTATTTCATGGCTGATTATGATGTTCTTGAGTACATACCTGGAAAAGAGAAAATAATATTAAACCATAAAACAATAATCATTGTTTGCTTAGTATTTACTGATTTTATTTAGAAGAGAGAGAAAATTAAGTGTCTATTAGACTCGTAATGAAGGCTCATACCTGGAAAAGAGAAAATAATAATAAACCATATAACAACAATAATAATCATAGTTTGCTTAGTATTTATTGATTTTTCAGATTAGACTCGTAATGAAGGCTATGTTAGGATATATATTTGTATTTGACTATGCCATTAATTTATCTGTTTGCGAAGTTAAATGGAAATCGTTATTTGTTAGTAAATCAGTAGTAACTCTGATGATGTCAAAATCATCATCGATCATCTACAGGCTGTTACGAAAATGGCAAAATGGTGGAAATGGTGGTGGGTGGGAGGATGGCGGGTGTGTGTGGGTGTCATAGACATAAGAAAAAAAAATTGTACCTCCCATACTAATCTCTCTCTAATTAATTAAACTCCAATAATATTAGAAATTTCTTTAGAAATTAGCAGTACCTTTGTACTCATATTTATTATGTTGTTTACTAATAGTTATTATCTCTGTGTACATAAATTGTTAAATAAATAAATAATTTTGTTCAGCTGATAATGACTTTGTGCGGAGCGCCCAATTTTTTTTTTTTGGAACTTTGTCACTTCCTTGAAGAAAGTTTTTCATCTCCATGGGCAAAGCAGAATCGTATTCCTCTTTTTTCTCCTCAAAAACTGTGCCGATTCAATTATTTTTGACACAACAATTTTAAGAAAGAATATGTCTAGGTTCATAATAAATGTTTTATGTTAAAAACTCTTCGAGTTTGTCTGGTAGTAAAAATGGGCCACTTTTTGGGTCATATTTACGTTACTTATTAATTGCTGAAAAAAAAAGAAATGACAGGGACGTGTATAGTGTGCATACAGCAGAACTACACTTAGTGAAAAAAAAATTATTGCTCTACAGGCCTTATTCAGAATGAAAAAAGGGGCATTTGTATGGAGAATCGCAGCCCCTGTTCCCTCTTAAGGCCGAGACATGACCTAAAGCGCGGTCACTTTCAGACTGCATAGAAAGGAAAGAGATGTGCTACGACAAATGCTCGCAATTTATTACAAAACATGAAGTATTTTATCGATTTTTTTTTTTTATATATTTGATAGGCTCGCGTTTGACCACTATCTCACCTGATGGCAAGCGATGATGTGGTCGAAGATGGAGCACGCTCGATTTACTAATATCATCATTCATCGTCATCATCATTCTCCTGCTCTTAATGATAAAATGGTGTTTTTTTTTTTTAATAATTTTTCATAAACTAACGGTGTTTACAATTATCCGGTGACATATGCATATAATATGAAACCTAATGTTAGACTCAGAGTCAATAAATAATTAACCAATTGATTTTCTTTTAATAAATCATCATCATTCTCCTGCCCTCATCCCAATTTATTTGAAGCCGGCGCAACATGACTTTTTCTTCCATACTTCTTTATTAGTCGTAAAAAGGGGGTGACTACAGAGATGACGACTAATAGAAGAGTATGGAAGAAAAAGACATGTTGCGCCGACCCCAAATAAATTGGGATAAGGGCAGGAGAATGATGACTTCTTTATTAGTCGTTATTTCTGTACCTTTATACCCATATCCTCTTTCACACAGTCCCACCATCGTTTCTTTGGCCATCATTTACTCTTGTCTACATCTTCTTCATTCTGCCGCATCATAGGTCCTTATCACGACAACCGATTTCCACACAACTTTTCAATAACTATTATTTTTAATGAATGATGTGACTAAATTCCGATTTCAATTAAATATTAAGTATAGACTAAAACAGACAAAGAACAATTAACGTACGAAAAGTTAGACGTGTGCTGTATAATTAATGCCTAATTCACTGAAATAACTGCTATTCAGGCACTCTTAATTTGATTAAAGTCGAAGTTAAAATTTTCGCAAGGTAAAGAATAATTTTAGGGTCTGTATAACGTAACCAGACTGGCAGTGTAAAATTGGAAATTGTTAAAATAATTATAAGTTTTTAAACTAAAGGTTAGACTTACAGCGAAATCATTTCGGAATAAAAGGTTCTATTAGAAAATGAAGACATGTCAGTTCTTTGAGCATTTAGATAGAGATGAGACGTCACAGAACTAGAACTGAAAAAGGTTCCGATAAGTTCTAAGATAAGTTCAGCGCCTGTTTTAATTATTCGTTTATTGATTCCTAGTGGACATTGTGATGTAAAATTGGTGTAGTTTTGTGTCTCAAGTGCCTACGCAACTAGACAATGGATACTGGACAATATGTGGAATCATTGAAACTGGCGCGATCTCGGTAAAATGGAGCTGAGAATTTTATTGTAGTATTGACTACCTCAGCGAAGTTTGCCGAGAAGGCTGACTCGACACATTTGTTGTCAAATAATGCAAAAAACATTAGAATGTGTTACATCTGCACTGTAATGAAAAAAAAAAGTAAAAATACACTACGTAAGACTATTATAGGCAATATGGTCCAAAGACTATACGCCTTCACTTTGAGGGGAAAAAAAAGAAAGGTTTCGATAAAAAAAACTTCATCAGCCGAAAGACTTCCACTGCTGGACATAGGCCTCCCTCAAGTGTCACCACAACGAACGGTTCTATGCGTC